>JBBGZY010000022.1:1125000-1725000 GCA_037952925.1 Lithobates clamitans
TCAAAAATCCACAAAAAAATAAAAATTGATTTTCTAAAAAACAACAAAAAAAAAATAAAAAAGTGATTTTAAAAAACCCCAAAAAAAAAAAAAAAAGTGATTTTAAATAACCCAAAAAAAAAAAAAAAGTGATTTTAAAAAACCCAAAAAAAAAAAAAAAAAGTGATTTTAAATAACCCAAAAAAAAAAAAAAAGTGATTTTAAAAAACCCAAAAAAAAAAAAAAAAAGTGATTTTAAATAACCCAAAAAAAAAAAAAAAAGTGATTTTAAAAAACCCAAAAAAAAAAAAAAAAAGTGATTTTAAATAACCCAAAAAAAAAAAAAAAAGTGATTTTAAAAAACCCAAAAAAAAAAAAAAAAAGTGATTTTAAATAACCCAAAAAAAAAAAAAAAAGTGATTTTAAAAAACCCAAAAAAAAAAAAAAAATTGATTTTAAAAAACCCAAAAAAAATTCAAAAAATTAATGTTAAAAAACCAAAAAAAATTAAAAAATTGATTTTCAAACACCAAAAAATCGAATAAATAATTAATGTTAAAAAACCAAAAAAAGTAAAAAAAATTGATTTTAAAACACCAAAAAAATTAAGAAAATTAATGTTAAAAAACCCAAAAAAATTAAAAAATTGATTTTAAAAAACAAAAAATAAAAAATAAAAAACTTGCTTTTAAAAAAAAAAAAAAACTTGATTTTCCAAAAACAAAGCCTGTTTTTGAAAATCCAAAAGCCCAAAATATTTTTTTGTGGATTAGGTAGAAATATTTCAATATAATTATATTTTGCTACATCATTAAGATACCATTATATTTTTGTCTAGGAACATTTTATACTAAATGCAGAACTGAATGCATACCAACCATTAATAAAAACATCTCCTTTTATAGGATTTTAACAAATGTGTGGTTTGTTATTTCAAGGCTCAGTATCAGTTTGGTTATAATTGTCAAAAAGTTGTTTACAGTGGCAATGGAGCTTATTTATACATTTTTAAAATTCTAATACAGTTGGCACTACAACTGCTCGACCATAACCTAGGAGACAGCCCAAAAGAAAGGCAAGCAATAAATATAATGCCAGATTTCAGCAATATTTTTTTTATTGTAAAAAAAATTATATATCCTGGCCCATTGCAATGGCCCCCCTACCCATAAAATAATCAACATATTGCTGTCTAACCTGACGGGAACTTTGGGGGGCCAAGCCAGTACGGACAGTATCCAGGCCTGTAAGGTTGGCTTCTATTTGTCCGGCCTCAGGCCCAACTGTGCCTATATAATTGGCAGAATGCTTATTTAAAAAGTTGTGCAGAATGCAGCATGATAAAATTATAAAATTAAGTTTGTATTCCGCCAAATTAATGGCTGTTTGAAACAGGCGGAACCGGCTGGCCAGAATTCCAAACGCATTCTCAACCACTCTTCTAGCTCTGGCCAGCCGGTAATTAAAAACCCTCCTCTCCGGGGTGAGGGTTCTTTGGGGGAATGGCCTCATGAGGTGCTTGCTCAGAGCGAAGGCTTCATCGGCAATGAAGACAAAGGGGAGTCCTTCCACGTTATCCTCATCAGGTGGCAATCCCAGGCCACCACTCTGGAGACGCTGGCAGAACTCCGTCTGGGCAAATACTCCTCCATCCGACATCCGGCCATTCTTCCCCACGTCCACATATAAAAAATCATAGTGTGCCGACACCACCGCCATTAAAACAATACTGTGGAACCCCTTATAATTAAAATAATATGACCCCGAATGGGGTGGTGGCACAATGTGGACATGTTTCCCATCTATAGCCCCTCCACAATTGGAAAAGTCCCAACGGCTTGCAAAATGGGATGCCACAGTCTGCCATTCCTGTGGCGTTGAAGGAAACTGGGGAATCAAACAAGAAAACCAAAATCAATTAATTTGGAAGCTAACATTGCAAGAAAATTAGACAATTAAAAACATTATTCCCCAGCATCAGTATAACATTCAATAATTTAATTCTTCTGGAATAACTAATATGGAAAAAGGCACACTTATCAGATTGCTCACCCCCTCTGATAGAACATTGATTACATTTTAGGGGGTTGTGAAATCCCAAAAAAAAATTACTTTAACAACACGCAGGAATTTAGGGATAACAAAGGCTACAAGACTGCAGTTGTCGCACTCTGCAGGTGCAGTTGCAAACCAGCTTACAGTAAATGAGGTAATGTCAAAAGGCATTCATGTTGCAAACAGTACACAATCACATGCAAGGGCAATTAATGAAAACACTTTGAGGCTTGCATATGATTTGATGATGGAAATCAGCAGAGCTTCTGCTCATTTACTAAAGCACTGGAACAAATGCACTTGTAGAGTGCACATGCATTTTGCAAAGTGCAACATAGATTTGCTTTAGACAAATCAACACCACAGAACATTCAAGCAAATTTTAACGAGGGTGGGGGTGGGGGGGTTGTGAAATCTAGCTAATTGCTAATTAGCAGCACACTATTTGGAGTGAGTTCAGGTGGGGGTGGGGGGGTTGTGAAATCTAGCTAATTGCTAATTAGCAGCACACTATTTGGAGTGAGTTCAGGTGGGGGGGGGGGTTGTGAAATCTAGCTAATTGCTAATTCTAAGCACACTAAATACACTCCAACAAAATACATTCAAAATGAGTAGACTAGGTGGATATGTTCCCATCACTTCATGCTGGGAAGGTTATTGAAGGAAACTATACATGCATGACAAAAAATAACAGGAAAAAATCCCAGCATGTGTGAGGATAAAAAGGGGACATTCACACTATATTGCAATGATGGGAAGTAGTGTTTGAAGCAAGAAATACATTACTTTATCAAAGATTACATAAAAGAACATGTGATGCTAATAAACTAAAAATAGCTTACCTTAATATAGTCCTTCTGCAGGACCTGTATGATGGCAGAACAGGTCTCTGGGATAATGATCCCCAGAGCCTGGGGGGAGATGCCTGTCGAGAACTTAAGGTCCTGCAGGCTTCTCCCTGTGGCCAAATACCGCAAGGTAGCGACCAGCCTCTGCTCCGGAGTGATGGCTTGCCTCATGCAGGTATCCTGCCTGCTGATATAGGGGGTCAGCAAAGCCACCAAACGATCAAAAACGGGGTCCGTCATCCGGAGAAAGTTCCTGAAATCCTCAGGATTATTCTCACGGATCTCACGGAGCAAAGGCATGTGACAGAACTGGTCACGCTGAAGCAACCAATTCTTGGTCCATGAACTCCTCCTCGCCCTGTTCATGGACTGGTCTTGGGCTGAAGAATAAACTACAGCACCAAGCACATACAATGCACGAGCTCTACGACGAGTACGTACAGGTAACATGGCTTCAAAACGGTCGGCTGGTCAGAACGCACTAAACAGAACGCACTGAAGAACAGCAAGGCCTGTGAAGAACGACCTGAAAATCAGGAACGAGCGGCCAATAAAACAAAGATTTCTCAATGCCAACTGACCAAACGCACTGAAAAGCAGATACAAACCTCACAAGCACAGACTGAACACCAGTTAAAACGAACTGAAAAATACGAGTCTCACAAGCGCGAATCGTCTCTCACCAAACTTCTACTAACACGAGATAAACACGAGATTAGCAGAAGGAGCCCAAAGGGTGTCGTACGGGCTATTGAACTTCCGTTTTATAGTCTCGTCGGACTTGGTGTACGTCACAGCGTACTAAACTGGCGTACTTTTGTGTGGTCGTGTGTGGGCAAGTCCGTTCGTAAGAAAGTCTGCCCCAAGTCCGCCGAAGGTACGCCGGAAGTATGTCGGACAGACTGTCCGACTTTTGTAGCTGCAAAGTCCGACCGTGTGTACGCGGCATTACAGGAGAGAATTTCCCTTCCTAGGGGTAGATTTCCTCTCATATTACAAAAAAAGATGGCCACAAAATTAGTCTCTCCCCATATAGAGTAATAATTACTTGTTCACTGCCACTCCTCAAATTAAGAGGCTCTAGCCGTAGCCTGTGTAAAGCATACAGGTATAAATCTATCCCGGGGAAAATCGCCAGAGTGGATATCCCAGGGATAAAGATGGCTACTTTTGGCCAGAGAGGGCAATAAATAGAAAGGTAAATAAAAAATCAATATCAAATTTTATTATTTATTTTGAACAACGCCACAAGAGTATATAAAATATAAGTATATTACTTCCCAATTGAAGTTGAGGGTCATAGGTCCCCTGAGACCGACCGTAAAATGGTACACCAAGTGTATGGCTGACAGATGGTGTATCAATGAAACAAATAGACTGACAAAGACTGACTGTGCACACACAATGACAAACAAACAAATATATGCAGTGCAAGCGCCTATATTAAACCACACCTGCATAGAAACCCCAATGGCTAATCGCCAATATTATTAAATGGTCAATAGAAGTATAAAGATATAGGGGTGACTATGTAGGTGTGGTCCCCCGGGGAAGTTAGAAAGCTATACCTGGCTAAGTAGATGCCACCATGAGGTTAAAGCCACAAATGAAGGGCCATAAGTGGTGTAACGAATTGCAATATCTAAGAGTCCTATTAGGGCTGTTTAGAAATGAATAGAGTCACATCATGGTATATATGTCTCCAGAAGACAAGTCCTGGAAATGTAAAAGTTCCGGGTGAGACTCATAATTGCTATAATGAAAAAAGCTTAAACCATGGATCAAAGCCAGTGGATTGTCAGGCTGTGCCAAGATAATGATGGCTCATGAAGAGATAGCCTATATCTGAAAGAAATTTACCGGGTGATAATATTCCATATTATTTCTCAGGCTATCGTCAACTCACAGTATAACCCAGGCTGTGTCCATCAGACACTGTTGTCACGGAAACAGAAACAGTTACCAGCCCACTCAATAATATTCAGCAGAATTCCAATACTTTAGTGCTGCTAAATATACTAACATGATGCAATGGTATTAAGCATAAAAAGCAAAGTTCCAATATCTGGGTGCACCAAAGTATACAAGCATGTTGCAATGGTAACGTTACCGCCTTTCTTCCCTGTGTGGATTCGGGCGCTTCAGAGGTACAGCAGGCTCATTGCGTTCCCAACCGTCTGCGAGGGGTATGGAAACAGATGCCAGTGGGTCTGACGTCCTGGATGTTTTGACAGCTAGCTGTTTGTTGGTAAGCCGCGCCACGGCGGGATCTTGCAACAGCCTTGCGGCTATACTGGTGATAGCTTCAGCTATGTAGGTGAGAGTGTTTGGCACAGCAATCCTCCGCTTTTTCGCTTCCTTGAGATGTTCCAAGGATCACTCAAGCGGCGTCCATGCACGCTGATTATGTTGACGCATTTCGCAACGTCATGTTACATAGCTTCAACTGGACAGCCTGCTGTACCTCTGAAGCGCCCAAATCCGCACGGGGAAGAAAGGCGGTAATGTTACCATTGCAACATGCTTGTATACTTTGGTACACATAGATATTGGAACTTTGCTTTTTATGCTTAATACCATTGCATTATTTTAGTATATTTAGCAGCACTAAAGTATTGGAATTCTGCTCAATATTATTGAGTGGGCTGGTAACTGTTTCGGTTTCGGTGACAACAGTGTCTGATGGACACACAGCCTGGGTTATACTGTGAGTTGACGATAGCTTGAGAAGTAATATGGAATATTATCACCCGGTAAATTTCTTTCAGATATCTCTTCATGAGCCATCACTATCTTGGCACAGCCTGACAAT
The DNA here is from genome assembly GCA_037952925.1 of Lithobates clamitans. Taxonomy (NCBI): domain Eukaryota; kingdom Metazoa; phylum Chordata; class Amphibia; order Anura; family Ranidae; genus Lithobates; species Lithobates clamitans. The sequence goes on from JBBGZY010000022.1 coordinate 1,130,695, forward strand.
CCACTGGCTTTGATCCACGGTTTAAGCTATTTTTTCATTATAGCAATTATGAGTCTCACCCGGAACTTTTACATTTCCAGGACTTGTCTTCTGGAGACAAATATACCATCATGTGACTCTATATATTTCTACACAGCCCTAATAGGACTCTTAGATATTGCAATTCGTTACACCACTTATGGCCCTTCATTTGTGGCTTTAACCTCATGGTGGCATCTACTTAGTCAGTTATAGATTTCTAACTTCTCCGGGGGACCATATCTACATAGTCACCCCTATATCTTTATACTTCTATTGACCATTTAATAATATTGGCGATTAGCCATTGGGGTTTCTATGCGGGTGTGGTTTAATATAGGCGCCTGCACTGCATATATTTGTTTGTTTGTCATTGTGTGTGCACAGTCAGTCTTTGTCAGTCTATTTGTTTCATTGATACACCATCTGTCAGCCATACACTTGGTGTACCATTTTATGGTCGGTCTCAGGGGACCTATGACCCTCAACTTCCATTGGGAAGTAATATACTCATATCTTATATACTCTTGTGGCGTTGTTCAAAATAAATAATAAAATTTGATATTGATTTTTTATTTACCTTTCTCTTTATTGCCCTCTCTGGCCAAAAGTATCCATCTTTATCCCTGGGATATCCACTCTGGCGATTTTCCCCGGGATAGCTTTGTAGATTTCCTCTCACTTCCTGTTGTCTCCCTCCATTTGTAAGTAGGAGTCCTTGTAAGTCGGATGTTTAAAAATAGGGGACCGCCTGTATATACTATACGGCCTGCCCTATACACTCTGCAGAAAATTGGGCCTTAGGTGTTGGTGGTACCAGAACACTGTAAGCCCTCACAGTTACTCTTGGTGGGTGCTGAAATGGGCCCTGCTGTGAAATATTGTATCAAGAATTGTAATTACAGGCCCCTGTTAAACAGGGGCATAAAAATTGGGCCTTAGGCGGTGGTGGTGGTGGCACAACACTGTAAAGCCTCACAGATACTTTTGTTGAGCACAGGAACAGGCCCTGCTGTGAAATATTAGATCAAAAATTGTAATTTACATGCCCATGTTAAACAGGGGCATAAAAATTGGGTGGTGGTGGTGCCTTGAACCGAAAATATTCCTAGAAGCTATCATCATGAAGATTGAGGAGGAATAGGATAGTCACTCAGCATAATAGGATAGTCACTCAGCATTTGCAGTCTTCAAGGGATCCCACATCCATAGAAAAATCAATCTGTTACATCAGCATCAGGTGCTTGGTAGCTGGTGATCCAAGACTGATTCATTTTTATGAATGTGAGCCTCTCAACAGAGTCTGTGGACAGGCGCACTCTGTGAATGGTTACAAAGCCTCCAGTAGCACTGAATGTGCCTTCAGAAAGAATGCTGGATGCAGGACAGGCCAGTAGCTCAATTGCATATTGACCAAGTTCTGGCCAGTGGTCCATCCTCAAGACCCAGTAACCCAGTGGATGTTCTGGCAGAAAGGTCTCCAAGTCTTATCTTGCCCCTAGATATTCTTACATCATGTAATTCAGACACTGGCGATGGTTGCTGGAACCGATCAGACCTGGGCGCTGAAGACTGAAGTATTGTCTGAAGGCATCGGTCAGCCGGCCACCTTCTCCACCGCTCTTTCTCTGACTGAATGAAGCCTCAGCAACACGTTGTCCAGCACCAGGAAATTGTAACCTCCCAGGCTCTGGAAACGCATTGCACAAACCTTTCTGCAAGGCCTCCCGAAGATGTTTCATCTTCTGCTCCCCCTTGCTTCTGCAATTTTACCCTTGTAACGGGGATCAAGAAGGGTTGTCAGCCAATAATGATCCCTCTCCTTGATACCACGAATTCTAGGGTCCTTTCGCAGGCTTTGAGGGATCAGGGAGGCCATGCAGCGTAAGTTTGCAGAGGCATTCGATCCTGTGTCCTCTGGGTCACTAAGGATCACATAATCCTCAACCACCTCCTCCCAGCCACGTACAACTCCATGGGTTTCTGGGGACTGCAAACGATCCCTCGAAGACTGCTGCTGATGCTGAGTGTTACCCTCCATCTCCATGCTGAAACAATCCTCCTCCTCTCCTCCCCTCCTCTTCTTCCTGTGTGATTAGTGGGCCTGCAGTAATACCCGAACCTGGATAAAGGGGTCCTTGAAAGGTAAGGAAGTCCTCCTTTTTCTCCCGCTGTTCTGCCTCAAGTGCCCTGTCCATTATTCCATGAAACGTGTGCTCCAACAGGAAGACAAGAGGGACAGTATCACTGATGCATGCACTGTCACTGCTAACCATCTTCATGGCCTCCTCAAATGGTGACAGGACAGTGCATGCATCCTTGATCAGTAGCCACTGGCGTGGCGAAAAAAAGCCAAGCTCCCCTGACCCTGTCCTGGTGCCATACTCACACAGGTACTCATTGATGGTTCTCTGCTGTGTGTGCAGCCACTGCAGCATTGCCAACATTGAGTTCCACCTGGTGGGCATGTCACAAATGAGGCGGTTCTTGGGCAGGTTGCATTCTCTTTGAATGTCAGCCAGCCAAGCACTGACATTATATGAAAGGCCGAAATGGCCACAGACTTTCCTGGTCTGCCTCAGGAGATCCTTTAAGCGAGGGTACCTGCTCAAGAACCACTGCACCACCAAACTTAGGATGTGAGCCAAACAGGGAACATGGTTCAAGTGTCCCTGTTGGAGTGCGGAGAGGAGGTTGGTGCCATTGTCGCATTCAACCATTCCTGGCTGAAGCTGGCCCCTGCAGAGCTGACAGAATCTCTGCCCCAGTGTGGCTCCTGTCCCCTAAGTAGACCAACTCAAGCAACGCATGGCATCTTTTTGCCTGAGTTCTTGCATAGCCCCCTGAACGCCTACAGGGCACTGCTGGTTCAGAGGAGAAATCTGCAGAGGAAGAGGCCATAGAGGAGGAAGAAGAAGAGGAGGGGTGGAGGAGAGAGCTGTGGCAGAATCACCACTAGCATTTTGGAGGCGTGGTGGCGGAACAAGCTCCAACAATACTGAACCATGTCCTGCATCCTTCCCAGCTGCCAGCAGAGTTACCCAGTGCGCCCTGAAAGAATGGTAACGTCTCTGTCCATGCCTGCTGGTCAGTCAGCAGTAATATGCACCTTACTGCTGACTGCCCTGTCCAACGAGGCCAAGACATTGCCTTCCACATGCTGGTAGAGAGCCGGAATGGCCTTCTATGGCATTTGGGAACCTGCCACTGAGGTACCGCACATTCCACAAATTCACGAAATGGGGCAGAGTCTACCAGCTGAAAAGGCAGCAGTTGCAGTGCTAGCAATTCGGCCAAGCGAGCATTCAGACGCTGAGCATGTGGATGGCTTGGACCAAATTTCTTTTGATGGTTTAGCAACTGGTGTAGGGAAATTTTCCTGCTAAAAAGCTGATAAGGAGCGAGGAGAGGTCTGCCTTGTTCTTTGATGTGGGTCTTTTAAGTGCTGTTGCCAACGGATTGCATGGGAGGTTGTCATATGTCTGGTCAAGCATGTGGTGCCCAAGTGGCTGCTGTTTTGGCCACGCTTGATACGCTTCAGACATATGTTGCAAACAGCAACGGTGCGATCTTTGGCCCACACCAAAGAACTTTTCAAAATACGTGGGGAGTCAGCAATGCCCTGCACCTGCTTAGCTCTGCGGTGTGATGCAATAGGGTGGCTGCCCTTAAGCTGCCCCCGGAGGGCATCCTGCCTCATTGGAGATGTGCCTCCTCCTCTTCCTCCTGCCTTCTATCAGGCACCCAAGTAGAGTCAGTGACCTCATCACCCCCTCTCTCCTCGTCACTCGAGCAAACTTGGCAGTATGCTGCAGCTTGGGGAACATGACTGCCAGTTTCTTGACCTTCTTGGGCACCCCCTCTATCTAGGCTCACATTACTCTTTTCCTCAACCTGGGTACCATCATCGGAGCATTCAAATTGCTGCATATCCTTCTGCAGCATGTACCCGACACTGTGGTCGAATAGTTTGGGGGACTCCTCCGTGCATGATGGTGGGGCTAGGGAAGGAGTGACTATTGACATGGAGCCGATGGAATAGGCCGCTTTGGCAGCTGCATTGGCAGGCAAACTACTCAGAGCCTGGGTGACAGAGTATGAGGAGGATGAGGAGGGCTTTGTTATCCATTCCACCAACTCTTCTGCATGTTGTGGCTCAATATCACGGCCAGCTGCATAAAAAAAGGACAAGCGTCCCCCACAGCCACGTGCTGAGGATGCACCGTGTCCACGACCAGCACTGTCGACTGTAGACACAGAGCCTGCTTGCCCTCTTTTTTTTTTTTACAATCAATATGGTGTTTTTATTGAAAAAATAAAGACATACAGAATGCGTACAGCAATAACATAAATATATCACTTCCATCATCTACCAGAAAGTCCACGTAGTTTATAAATATAATATTTTGTAAATGTACAGTATCATAATGTTCAAGCGTAGTCTATTACATTCCATATAGCAAAATATCAGAGGCCTAGACATCAAGTTTATGCAAGTGAGAAAAAAATAGTGGTCTATAAAGATCAATCAGGTAATGCATTACAAGTGGCTGCGTTTTCCAACTAGGTGTCCCATATTTTACCATATTTGGCAGGGCATCCTCTGTGAGTGTAAATTTCCTTCTTATATGGTAAAACCCTGTTCACTGCTGAAACCCATTCCTGAAGTGTCAGTGGTGTGGCCTGAAGCCACTTTCTCGCTATAAGTAGTCTAGCAGTGAAGAGTGTCGCCTGAAGGAATATTTTATGGCATTTATCCGAGTCTGGATCAGGGAACACCCCCAGCAAACATTGCTTGGGGCACAATTTCAAAGGGGATCCCATCTCATCATGAATAAATTTCACTATGTGGGTCCAATAGTCCTGTATCACTGGGCAGGACCAACGAAGATGGAGAAAGGTACTGCAAGGACTATCACACCAAGGGCACAACGGATTTCGGTCAGGTTTGTATTTGGCCAATCGAAGGGGGGTCAGATATGATCTGTGCATAATATATAGTTGCGTGAGGCGGTCTGATAGTTTTGTGGAGACCTTTTTGCAGGTGTCCAGTGCGTCATCCCATTCATCACCCTCCAGCCCCCCCACATCCCCAGACCAGCGCTCTTTCAGTTTATATGCAAGGGAAGTTGCTGCAGGGAGAAGTAGTGAGTTGTAGAGCCCAGAAATAAGTTTACGAAAGTCTAGTCCCATTATAATATATAAGATATCTAGACGTTCTACATTAGAGGAAGCGCTGCCAAACTGGGTCTGTAGGGCATGGCGGAGCTGGAGGTAATGAAATTGCATAGAGGCAGGGAGGTCAAACTCCATCCTAAGCTGTTGAAATGATTTAAGAGTGGTATCATGATAGACATCTGATAGTAACCTTATCCCTTGTCTGAGCCATAGGGCCTGGTCTGGAATTGTTAATAATTCTTTTAAGTCAAGGTTATCCCATAGGGGTGTGTGAAAGTGTGTGAGTGGTATTTGTAGTCTACATCCCGCTATCCCCCAAATTTTACAGTGATGGTATAATAGGCCCTTACAGTGATCTATCCCAAATGTACCTGTAATTCCCTTAAACAAAATTTGGAATGGGTGGGTGACCCCGCGGTCCTGAGGAGAGCATATCAGGGATAGATAGCGACCTTTATCATGTTTATCAATGTGAAAAAAATTGGACAGCTGCACCGCCAGGTAGTAGAGGTCAAAATTGAGCAAAGCCACTCCCCCTCTGTCAGTAGGGTTCTTGAGTGCCTGCCAGGACAGCTTATGATGACTTGTCCCCCAAACAGAAGAGTTAAGGAGAGCGTTGATGGATTTAAAGACCTTAAGGGGCAGATAGGCCGGAGCATGCCAAAAAACTTACAAAAACTTGGGGAGAAGAACCATCTTGATCATATTTACTCGCCCCATTACCCCCAGGGGTAGTTTGACCCATTTTTGTGTTTTGGATTTTAAGTTCGCTATTAGCGGTTCTATATTCAGTCTGACAAAGTCTTCAGGTGAACGGGTGATCACAATCCCGAGATATGTCATGGAGCTGACTCTGAGTAGTGGGGATGAGGACTGAAGTGACGCAGGGACGCTCACATCAATAGGGAGAATCTGGGATTTATCCCAATTTATCTTTAGGCCAGAGTATTTACCAAAGTGTTGAATAATTTTGAGAGCAAATTGTAAGAACGGGCCTGCATCTTCTAGGTACAATAGCATGTCATCCGCGTATAGACTAATCTTTTCTACCAGATCACCTCGTTGCAGTCCTCGTACACCTGAATGTGTCCTAAGCATAGAAGCCAGAGGTTCCACTGCAAGGGCATATAACAAAGGGGATAGGGGGCATCCCTGACGTGTGCCCCTGGAGAGAGGGAAGGGGTCTGAGACTCTACCACTGACCAAGATCCTGGCACGCGGGTGGTGATATAGAAGTTGGGTCCATTTAATAAAATTTGGTCCGAATCCGAATTTTGCAAGGCATTCCCAGAGGTAGTCCCACTCAACTGAATGGAACGCCTTTGCGGCGTCGAGCGAGACCACAACCCTAGAGCCCAGTTGGTCATGCTCAGCCTGCATGTTCATGTGAAGCCTGCGCAAATTATATGCCATGTTTTTAGCTGGCATGAACCCAGTCTGATCCGGGTGAATCAACGTAAGGATCACTGTATTGAGACGCAGTGCCAGGATCTTGGCCAAGGATCTTAATGTCTAGTTGGAGGAGGGAAATTGGGCGATAAGATTCAGGGAGTTCTAAGTTTTTACCAGGTTTGGGTATTAACAAAATATGGGCCTCTCCCATAGAGGAGGGCAGGGAGCCATGTTCAAAAATAAAAGAAAACAATTCATGGAGTTTGGGGATGAGGGTCTCCCTGTAAGTCGTGTAAAATTCGAGAGGTAGGCCATCAGAGCCTGGTGCTTTAGAGGGGTTGAGCAGGGATATCGCCTTTGTGATTTCATCTACTGTGATGGGAGCCTCAAGTATCTTAATTTGGGGGGGCGTAAGTGTGGGTAACTCTATGTCTTCCAAGAAGGACATTATCTCTTCTGTGGAGTTATTGGTGTTGGAGGAATATAGGGATGTGAAGAAAGAGCGAAATTCATCGACCACCGCATCGGGGTCAGTCAACAACTCACCGTCAATTGTACAGAGAGAGACCACCGTGGGGGGTTTGTGATCCAGGTGGGCTAAATAGGCCAAAAGGCGGCCTACCCGTTCTCCACATTCATAATGCCTCTGTTTAGAGTAGTATATGTTCTTTTCTGCCTTTTCAAAGAGAAGGTTGTTTACCACCCTTGTTTGAAGTTTAATTAGGTCTGCATTAGATGATGAGGGATTATCAGTAAAATGTTTCTCTGCGTCCGTAAGAGCCTGTTCTGTGTGTCGGAGCACTTGGGAGGAGGTCTTTCGGTATCTAGCTATACGATGGGACAGAACCATGCGAGCATGGGATTTGAATGCATCCCATATCACATCAAGTGGTGCAGTGTCTCTGTTAGTCTGGAAAAAGAAACCCCACTCAGTGGTGGCCTCTCCCAATGTGGGGACAACCGTCAACCAAAACGGATTAAGTTTCCAATTGTAGGTTGTAGGGAGGGAGTTTAGACGGAGAGTGATCCAGTAGGGGGCATGGTCAGAAAGAACACGTGGGTTAAAGCCTACATCCCCTAATATAGGGAGAAGATTGCGTGATATTCGAATAAGGTCTATTCTTGACATGGATTTATGTGTGGTAGAGAAGCAGGAAAATGCCCTGTCTTGGGGATAGCGATGTCTCCAGGTGTCCACAAAGGTGAGGTCAGCGAGAAGCCTACCAAATCTAGCGTATAAGCGAGGGGGATGATCGTGAGATGTCATTGAAAGTCTGTCCAAATTACCATGTACAACGTTGTTGAAGTCCCCTAGCCAAATCGCAGGGACAGTAGGAAATTGGGACATAAAAGCTACACCTTCTGTGATAACATTAAACTGGAAGGGGGGGGTATATAAATTGCAAGGATCAGTACTTCTAGGCCGTTCAGTTTAGCATGTAGAAATAAAAATCTACCCTGAGGGTCAGTGAGTGTCAGCAAAACAAAGCGGACCATTTTGGCTATCAGTACCGCGACACCCCTGGAGTGTGCAGAATAGGAGGCCTGATATAACTAGCCCACCCATGGTTTTTTAGTGCCATTTGGAGCTGGCCTGTGATATGAGTTTCCACAAGTACCATAAGGTCTGCCCGTTGCGCTTTAAGGTACGATAGGACCGGATTACATTTGGCTTTAGCTCTATGACCACGCACATTCCACGTAATACATTTCATTCATGGTGGCAGGTAATAACCTACCTGCCTGAAGTATATTAGTATATGAAGTATGAAGTATATTAGAAAAAGTACACCCCCCCGAGCCATGATTGGCCAAAGGCACCCTGCCTTTGGCCAATTATGGCTCTCTTAGATGAGGGCACTGGGATTGGCCAAAACATGTAGGTCATGGTGCATGCTTTGTAGGTCATGGTGCATCATACAGCAATGCACTGTGCTCCTGCAGTGCATTATGGGCCGTTACGCGCCTCTTGAATTTGGCACAAACAGCCCATAAAGTTCTGTTTTCAACGAATGGGCGAACAGCCAATGTTCGAGTCGAACTCATGTTCGACCTGAACAGAAAGCTCATCCCTAATTGACAACAAAAACATTGTATGTGTGTAGCAGACCCACAGCACAACATAATAGTTAGATGAAGAAGAGATTGTCTCCTCATGTATCAAATAAGTTACATTTCCACTATTGAAGAAAATGGCCAAAAATAAAAGGCCATTGGAGAACCTAGAAGACAGATAAAGGAAACACAAGTAGTAAATCAAATGAAATATGAGTTCAGTTTTTAACAACAAATGTATTTTCAAGAGGTTTTAAACATTATCTGGCATATCAATTGCCCCCCTACCCGCGAAGTTATCCAGATAGCTTTGCATACTTTGCGGGTGCTTTGGGGGGGCAAGCCTGGAGGGCCAGGTTAAGGTGCCCTCATGTTTTGGTCCGGTGAGCCGGCCTCAGTCACAACTGAGGCCAGATAGTTGGCTGCATTTTTTCTTAAAAAATTGTGCAAAATGCAGCAGCAAAGAATAATATGGTTTCGTTTATATTCCGCCATATTTATTGAAGTTAGGAATAGCCGGAACCAGCTGGCCATTATGCCAAAGGCATTTTCCACCACTCTTCTGGCTCTGGCCAGCTGGTAGTTAAAAACCCTCTGGTCCAGGGTGAGGGTCCTCATAGGGAATGGCCGCATCAGATGGTCCCCCAGCGCAAATGATTCATCTGCTACACACACGAATGGGAGGCCAGCCACGTTGTCTGCTGGGGGAGGAAAGCCCAAGCTGCCATTCTGGAGCCGTCTGTAGAAATCCGTCTGGGCAATGACTCCATGATCCAACATCCGGCCATTCTTCCCCATGTCCACATAGAGAAATTTGTAAGTCGTCAACACCACCGCCAACAACACAATACTTCTATACCCCTTGTAGTTAAAGTAGTACGACCCTGAGTTGGGGAGTGGGATGATACGGACGTGTTTCCCATCTATTGCCCCATTGTAGTTGGGAAAGTGCCACTGCTGGGCAAATTGGAAGGCCATAGTCTGCCATTCCTGTGGGTTGAAAGGAGTATAACATTTATTGAAATGAGTATTTAAAGTCAAAAGTATAAGGTACACTTATCAGATTCTTCACCCCCTCTTATGTCCCATAGTAAAAATTATAGGGTGGGGGGGAGAAGTTTTGGACAGATAACCCTCTCCACTTCATTGAGAGATGGATGCATTAATAATGTGTATTACTTTGGCCAACACCTCCTCACTTACACTATTGTTAGCCCACTTGACAGGTAAGAAGTGTCATAACCCAAAAATATGAATACACACTGTCCAAACTGAAGCACATTTTTACATTCTGCAATTACCTATCAAGATAATAGGAGAACAAAACATTAAACAGTACCATTTGAAAGTATTCAGGCAGGCCCTTGCACTACATGTTTTGGTGAATTCATCCATAAATATGACCACAAAAGAGGTAGGTATAGTGTGTATGGGTTTGGCAAAGTCAGCAAATGGAGTATTGGTATTGGCTGACATAGCGATGGGGGGGAGGGAGGGTTCCAAATGAGTTTTGGCAGCAAAAAAGCCTCTTGCACTTGCCTGAATTTAAGGACAAAAATAACATTTGGACACACATATAAGGGGGTGTTTAGGGTAAGCACTACAATTGAGCTGACAAAATACATTGTTAAGTGACTAGGCTAGGTGTGTATGGGACCAGGATAGCATTTTGGGGAGGTTAGTGAAGGCAAATATGCATGAAGGACAAAAAAGGAGCATTAAAAGCTTACAGCATGCATGAGGGCAAAGAGGACATTCACACCATATTACAATCATAGTAATTATGGAACGATGAAATAAATACAATCCATTAGCAAACATTAAATACATAGAATGTGATGTTAAAGGATAAAAATTATCCTAATATAGTCCTTCTGCAGGACTTGAATTATGGCAGATCAGGTCTCTGGAATAATAATTCCCAGAGCCTGGGGGGGAGATCCCAGTCATAAGCTTAATATCCGGTCGCCAAGTACTGCAAGGTGGCAACGAGCCTTTGCTCAGGAGTGTTGGCTTGCCGCATGCAGGTATCCTGATTGGTAATATAGGGGGTAAGCAAAGCCAACAGATGGTGAAAAATGGGGTCCGTCATCCGGAGATAATTCCTGAAATCATCAGGATTATTCTCCTAGATCTCCTGCAGCAAAGGCATGTGAGAGAAGTGGTCACGCTGGAGCAACCAATTCTTGGTCCATGAACTCCTCCTCATCCTGTTCATGGACTGGACTTGGGTCAAAGAAAGAACTCCAACACCAAGCCCAACAATGGCATGAGCTCTCCAACAAGAACGTAACCGCAACATGGCTAGAAAACGGTCGGCTGGTCAGAACAAACTAACAGAACACACTGAAAATCAGAAAGGACCTGAGAAGAATGAGCTGAAAATCAGAAACGAGCGGACAAGAATGCATTGAAAAACAGAAGCGAACTATAAATAGAATGCACTGAATGACAGGAAGGAACTGACAACACGCACTGAAGAACAGATGCGAACTCACAAGCACAAACTGAAAAGCACAAGGCTGAAAAGTGCAAATCATCTTTCACCAAACTTCTACTAACATGAGATAAACACGAGATTATCAGAAGGAGCCCAATGGGTGGTGCACTGGCTATTGAACTTCCTTTTTATATCCTCATCATATGTGTTGTACATCACCGCGTTCCCACGTTCGTAATCGTTGGCCAACATTTGTGTGACTGTGTGTCTGCAAGACAAGTTTGAGCCAACAACCTTCGAACAAAAATCCACGGTTTTCTTGTCGGAAAATCCGATCGTTTGTACGCGGCATAAGACTGCCGTGAGGAGAATGACAGAGGCTGATATCAAACACGGAATTTAAGGTGTGGACCTGAATCCAAATAAAGTGCCAACAACCCAATATATAATATATAGAGTGCAAATTGGGAAACAGGACTTTGAGGGCACCAGTACAAAAATACACAAATTTGTAAAAAAAAATCTAATTTATCAACTTTATTTATACAAAAAATGAAATTGTTTAAAAAACAATGGCTGATCAAAGAAAAAAGAGTATTGACTCTCACAGATACAACATTTCAAAAACTCAATCTTAGCAAATCTATAAGATGATAAACACAAATTCCTATACATTATATAAAGTGTCATATGTCATTTTTGGCAAGGGCAAAATCTCATCTTCTTCTCCGTTCATTGAATACCACATTTACAACAAATTATATATGTAATAATTAGGAATTCATGTTTGTCATCCTATAGATATTCCAATATTAAGTTGAGTTGTATCCTTGAGAGTGAATACATTTTTGTTTGATCAACTATTGTTTTTTAAACAATTTTATTTTTGTATAAATAAAGGTTAATATTTTTTTTTACAAATTTGTGTAATTTTGTATTGGTGCCATCAAAGTCCTGTTTCCCTGTTTGCTCTCTATAGAGGCTGAGCAAGTTGGCCTTGCTCAGAGCTACTGTATGCTTTAGAGACTTCACTTTATATGTGTTATACACGTAGGGTTCTCCTTTAAAGATTATTTGCTTTAGCTGCATTCTCATGGGAAAAACTGAGATAGCATTATTCCTAGGTGCATAGCCAGCTGTAACCTTGAGCTTCTACTAAGACATAGATTTGTATTGTTCACTTGTGATCTATTCCTATCTCTAAGCTGTACTAAAGCTGTAGGTTTCTCAATAGATGAGAGATCTTTTTCACAACAATTCTGTGTGCGTGTTTTCTCTCCCTGTGTACAGCATGTGCTAATATATATTTTTACAGTATATACAGACCACCTTTAACTTTATCCAAGCTGATATCAGGACAGATTCATGCTAGCTGTATTTAAAAACACTTTTAATTTTGTTTTAAAGAATGCAAAACTTCATTAAATGGTTTTATCTCAATATGTGCCTGAAGTTTAGTTTTCAATTATGTGTATGAGTAGGCCATACAAGCCCAATGTATATTAACATTTCTGTTTGCTAAAATGTATTTATTTAGACTATGAATGGTTCATAAATACTTTCCATCAAAAAACTATAAACTAGGTTAAAGCAGAGGTCTGCCCACTGCTGAAAAAATTAAAAGCCAGCAGCTGCACATACTACAGCTACTGGCTTTTAATACTAGGACACTTACCTGTCCTGGAGTCCAATGATGTCAGCACCGCAGCTGATGTTTCCATCAGCTGTCTGGAGCTGCCGCCTCCATTACAAGTAAGGGAATCCGGCAGTGTAGCCTTACGGCTTCACGCCGGGAACCCTACTGTGCATGTGCCAGGTGCCGCTTCTCTCTCCTACTGGCCCAGCAGCCAGGGAAGGAGGAGGGAGGAGGAGGGTGACGTCAATACCCACAGCTGAGGCTTCCGGAAATGGGAACAGGATACCTGTGAAAGACAGGTATCCTGTCCCCCTTCCCCCTGAAAGGTGCCAAATGTGGCACTGGAGGGGGGGGGGAGTACAATGAGTGGAAGTTCCACTTTTGGATGGAACTCTGCTTTAACTTGTTACAAAGCAGATAACAGATTGCTCCATTACTAGCAATGATCAGGCTGTGTATGGCCACTATTAAGGTACCCAAGTTTATGTATTTGGCTGGACAAGGAGACAATCTCATGTCTCTTGAAAAGCTTCAGAAAATTTTAGCCAGCAGAGAGTGGTCCACTGAGTCTGTGTTTTTGTTTTGTGCTTTATTTTTTAACTTTTTCATCTGAGTATAGGACTACGATTAGTTAATCAAACTTAATCATCTATTCCTAACTCTAAGCTGTACTAAAGCCATTGTAAGTTTCTCAATAGACAAGAGATCTTTCTCGCGACAAGTCTGTGTGCATGTTTTCTCTCCCTGTGCACAGATTGGGCTAATACATATTTTTACAATATATACAGACCACTACTAACTTTATCAAGACTGATATCAAGACAGTTTCATGCTAGCTGTATCTAAAAATACTTTTATTTTTTTTAAAGAATGTAAAACTGCATTGAATGTTTTTATTTCAATATGTGCCTGAAGTTTAGTTTTCAATTATGTGTATTAGTAGGCCATACAACTCCAGTGCACATTAACTTCTGTTTGTTAAAATTGTTTGATTTAGGCTGTAAATGGTTCATAAATACTTTACATTAATTGCATTACTGACAAATTAATGATCAGGCTGTGTATGGCCCTATTAAGGTGCCCATGGTTATAACATAAAAGTTTATGTATTTGGTTGGACTGGGATACAATCTCACTTCTCTTGAAAAGCTTCAAAAACATTTTAGCCATCAGAGAGTGGCCCACTGAGTCTGTTTTTCGTTTAGGGCTTTATTTTTTTACTTTTTCTTACAGAACTGTAATTTAGTTAATCAAACATAATCAATTTAGAAAAAACATGATCTTTCTTTATTGCCAGTGACAAGGCTGTCTGAAACCTATCACTCTTGTCTGCCCCTTGTCTAACACATATTCTGTAGAGGTATGTATTTACAACCCAAGACTGATTGTTGTCCAATATCCATGCCGTCTCTATAAAATCCTATACTTTTTACACTTTTGTTGCATGATTATGTGGTAAACCATGTTATTCATTTAAACCTTTAATCAGCTTTTTTGATGACTTCATGCTTGTCTTTACACAACATTCAAGGTTGTAAGTTCAAGTTATTCAGTACACATTGAAAAACGTACTTGCTTAATGTTGGATTTGTGAATACAGTAATACTCCAAGGCTGTTTTCGAGAAACTTGCCACTGTAGAATAACATTATGACTCAGACCTTACCAAAGCAGCAAGCATAAAGTTTATTTTCAATAGCAACTACATTTGTAGCTGCTTTTAAACCTTATTTTAACTATTTTAACTATTTTAACTTTTGCACAATAGCCACATGTTGCCTTCATTGAATGCAGCATGAGTTTTGATTTAGTTTATATTTAATAAGCAAACATAGCACACTCACAATACACAGAAAGTTAAGGCAAGCACGTCCGTGATAAATTGGGTACATTTACAAAAGACAAATAGACTGTGCACTTTACAGGTGCATTTGTAAAAGGGGTAAAGCTCTGCTGATTTCTATCATCCAATCCTGTGCAAGCAAAACACTGTTTTTTTTATTTTCCTTTACTTCCTTTTTCCTTTTTATTTTCCTTGCATCTGATTAGGTATTCTTTAAATAGTGAAGCTTTACCACACTTATATTTAATAAAGAAAATGAGTGTAACTGCACCTGCACATTGCGCAGTCGATTTGCCTTTAGAAAATCCACCCTATTGTGACATTAGTGTTGTGGAATCACAGTTAAAACTTCACCTGACAGATCTGAAATGAGATAGCAAGGCTGTAAACTTACTTTTATATAAAATATATATATATATATATATATATATATATAGTTCAGTAGAAAAATAATAGGATTTTATTTGTTCCTGATGGCAAGTTTTGGAAAAACAAACCATTGGGCTTGTTGCTGAAAATTAGGATGGATTTATATAGCCTTTGCCCTGACCTAAAAATCTTACCGAAGTACTACCATCTAATCAAACCAAAGAGGTGTTAAAATATTATTTAAAACTATGCATTTAAAATTAAAAACACTAAATACAACTAATTAACACCTATATTTTTTCTTTTAAGCTAAGAATTATCAGATAGTGTATGATCCCTATTAAGGTGTGTGCACCTTAATAAATAAACATGCTTATTAATGCATAATTCTTCAAAATGAAAATGTATTTCAATATGGTAAAACATGGGGTGTGCCCTGGCCACTGAGCAGTATGGTCACTTAATCTCCAGCTGCTGGGCTTCCCTGGGTGATCACAGCAGCTCTCTGCATTCCAGCTTGCCAATTTTGCCTGCTGCACTGAGGGGAAGGCTCCAAAAATACAGACACATGACTCAAAAGCAACTTCAGATACTGGGTCCCTGCCGCCTCGCAGACTTCTTCATGAAGCCAACACGGGGAGGGAGCCAAGATGACACAGAGAGGGAGCCAAGATGACACAGGGAGGGAGCCAAGATGGTGCTACGGAGAGCAGCTACTCTCACACACTGCCACTGCACACAAGGGATCCCGCAACCAAACAGCTCTATGACATGGAGGAATCCCTTCTGGAAGCTTCCTTCAACTTGGTAGCATAAAGAGGTAAAAGATCTGCAGTCTCTCTGGCTTCCTCTCCCATCTAACTCCCCTCAGCTAAAAAACAGCATTGGGCCTCTTTAGCTGCACAAAGTTCTGATCAGGAAGAGAGATGTGTTGACCCATTAGCCGCCTTCCCTGTGGCAAATGTCCTAGCCACTGAAGCCACACTTGAAGCCATGCTGCTTTCACTTCAGATGGGGTACCACAGAGAGCTGATCTCTTCTATTAACCATTTATCTACCAGTATGGGCTGTCTGGAGGAAAGATCAGACCATATAGCGCACCAGAATTCTGACATAGATAAATCACATAAGGAAGTGGTCAACGCTCATAAAGAGCAAGCTGGGATGATCCAAAAATTACAATTGAAAGTGGCGGATCTAGAAGATAGATCCCGCTGCAATCATTTCAAATTTAGGGGAATCCCTAAGTCTGTCAAAGCGAATGAGCACTTCCTTTATTTGAAACAACTATTCCTTAAGCTATTGCTTGACCTTTCTCCTAGAGGTCTTCTTGACTGTGCATATAGAATCCCAAAGATGGCGCACCTCCTGAATACAGTCCCTAGAGACTTTCTGGCACGCATCCATTTTTATCACAACAAACATCAGCTCCTCAGGGCCGCCAGGAATGCTTGCAAGCTTCCTCCTCCATATACAAACTCAAAATTTCCCGTGCTTAGGACAATGTTTTAAAGGAGAACTGCAGCCCCCCCCCAAAAAATGGAAAAAACCACCGAGGTGGAATGCAAAAAATTAAGAAATCTCTAGTGGGGAATGTGGCGCTGTTCAAAGATGTATGTAATGGGATACTAATATCCTACAACGTGGTGGTAGTATATAAAAACTACTGTGAAAAAATCATAAACAAACAACATATCAGGTGTATGTGTCACAGGTGTAAAACAACACATAATAAAACATATGATTAAAAAGTCAAGTGCAAATGCGGTGTAGATAATCCTAGAAGGAATACGTGCACTCAAAAAGGGCAGTAAAAATAATATATAAATATGTGCGTAATGTAAGTGCTAGTCTGCAAAATCGCAAAGAAAAAAGCATAAAAAATACCCCCAAAAATTATATATCCAAAATATGTACAGATATGAACAATAGTATGATAAATAATGTGGTGATGTAGCAGAATTTTCAAAATCCACATCCAAATAATATAAGTGTCCAAGCAGATTTAAAGTTCTATATATGTAAAAATAAAAAGGAAGAGACTCTGTGAAAAGTGACTTTGCTTCCAAAAGAATCCCATGTAGATAATTGTGATCGTTGTATAATCTCCTTCTCTGGAACCCCCAATTGTATCCCCACTCACCGGAAAGCCCAACCCCTGCAGGGGTAATGGGTAAATGAAAGTAAATCCACCAGCAGGAAATCGATCAGTGTCCCCCTCTGTGTTTCCGTAATCTTCTTCCTGGTTGTCAATGGTCCTCTAAAAAAGTCCACCAGATCGTGTCCGTATGTATGGAGAAAAGAGGAGCCCAACAGTGTAAATCCAAATTGACTTTTATTTATTCAGTCAACTTACAAAAATAGTTAAAAACAGTGACTAACAGATGAGCCTGTTCCACCGGCTAGTATAAGGCCGATGGCTGGAACAGTAGCGAGGTAGCGGCTTGCTTTCCACAGCCGAGCTGCCGAAAACCGGAAGTGAACGAACAGAAACTAACAGCGACGTATGCGTACCAATGTGACCATGTCTTAAGCGTTTCATCATCAAGATGTCATCTGAGGCGCGGCCATCTTGGTACACCATATGTCCTAATATACAGCAGGGAGGCGCCGTGTGTCCAATCAGAGTGGAGGATTGGTAACAGAGTAACACGCCCACCCAGCGGGGAATATTACTTGCGTGTTAGCTTTCTCCACCAGGGGGTGTTTGGCCAGTGGGCCCCCTCTTAGACATTATTACAAGAGCGCAAGTAATATTCCCCGCTGGGTGGGCGTGTTACTCTGTTACCAATCCTCCACTCTGAACACACGGCGCCTCCCTGCTGTATATTAGGACGTATGGTGTACCAAGATGGCCGGGCCTCAGATGACGTCTTGATGACGAAACGCGTAAGGCGTGGTCACGTTGGTACGCATACGTCGCTGTGAGTTTCTGTTTGTTCACTTCCGGTTTTCGGCAGCTCGGCTGTGGAACGCAAGCCGCTACCTCGATACTGTTCCAGCCATCGGCCTTATACTAGCCGGCGGAACAGGCTCATCTGTTAGTCACTGTTTTTAACTATTTTTTGTAAGTTGACTGAATAAATAAAAGTCAATTGGATTTACACTATGGGGCTCCTCTCTTCTCCATACATACGGACACGATCTGGTGGACTTTTTTTAGAGGACCATTGACAACCAGGAAGAAGATCACGGAAACACAGAGGGGGACACCGATCAATTTCCTGCTGGTGGATTTACTTTCATTTGTCCATTACCCCTGCAGGGGTTGGGCTTTCCGGTGAGTGGGGGCGCAATTGGGGGTTCCAGAGAAGGAGATTATACAACGATCATAATTATCTACATGGGATTCTTTTGGAAGCAAAGTCACTTTTCACAGAGTCTCTTCCTTTTTATTTTTACATATATAGAACTTTAAATCTGCTCGGACACTTATATTATTTGGATGTGGATTTTGAAAATTCTGCTACATCACCACATTATTTATCATACTATTGTTCATATCTGTACATATTTTGGATATATAATTTTTTGGGGTATTTTTTATGTTTTTTTCTTTGCGATTTTGCAGACTAGCACTTACATTACGCACATATTTATATATTATTTTTGCTGCCCTTTTTGAGTGCATGTATTCCTTCTAGGATTATCTACACCGCATTTGCACTTGACTTTTTAATCATATGTTTTATTATGTGTTGTTTTACACCTGTGACACATACACCTGATATGTTGTTTGTTTATGATTTTTTCACAGTAGTTTTTATATACTACCACCACGTTGTAGGATATTAGTATCCCATTACATACATCTTTGAACAGCGCCACATTCCTCCTCCATATGCAGGCATAGCGCTATATCAGGATCTTTCAGCAGCTACTGCAAAGATAAGGAAAAATTTTATCTTGATCACTAAAGTCCTACAAGATAAAAATCTACCCTATAAATAGGGATTCCTGACCAAACTATTGGTCATGCATCAAAATCAGCAAGTAGCTATTACTTCCCTAAAAAGGGTTTTAAACAGCTCCACAATTCTCTTTGAATGCTTCTCGTCAGAATACATTGCACAACATCCAAGTAACACGGGAGGCATCACAGCGTCAAAAAAGGTCATTTCCTCCCTAGTTCTAAAGCTTCGTTTTCTCTCCAGTGGGCATACTACAATGAAAATCCATCTTTCCCATTGTCACCCTGGAGGCCCGGCCATACCACACATTCCATTTTCACTCCACAGTTACCAAATGTGCTACACATATGTTACAGTATACTGGTACTGCTAAAAGTTGTCATTTTATATTGACTGTTCATCTATTGTGCTTGTACCTTAACTCTGTGTTATTGAAATCACCCAGGTATTGTTGTAACTGTTATTTTCTGAACCTGGTTGCTACTGTCACCTTCTAATTACAATGTCACTCAACATTACCACCATCAATGCAAAAGGGCTTAATAGCCCCTCTAGGCAATCCAAACTCTGGAGAGAGGCAATCTGATATCCTTTGCATGCAAGAGACACATTTTGCACACACTAAAGACCCATTCTGTCAGCATAGACTAATCCCCCATCAATGTTTTGCTAACGCACCTAAAAAGGTCAAAGCTGTCATAATTTCTATCTGTAGCTCAGTCGCCTTTCATCACATAGAAACTGACCCACTGGGCAGATACCTAATTTTGTTTGCTTCTTTCAATAATTCTCCCATGGTGATTGCAAATATGTACAGTATGCGCCTAACTGCATCAGTTTCCAAAAGAACAAAGCTCATTATGGCAAATGAACACGGCTATCCTAACACATCGCAAATACCAGGAACAAATCAAGAAGGAGATAGAGACTTATTTCACCCTCAATGCTGGGTCAATCACCAATGAATTGAGTCAACCCTACTGAAGAAGTCTACGCCTTTCGCCTTGACGATATGAATATAAGGGACATAGCCCATGTGCTGACGTCACACCGCGGCTTTCCAATTAGATTTGTATCTATGCCTGTACAGCTAGCATGGCTTATAGTGCCTTACTTGTGAGTATGTTTGACTCATCTTTTATGAGAATAAATTGGTTTTAAATGGAGAGCATTAAATCTCGCCTTTCTGTTTTTATACATATGCTGATTGTTGCACACTTGGAGAGCTTGTCAACCACTTAGAGGAAGTGTATGGAATTGAGGTTTTCCGAGGTCAGCTTTACACTAGTCCCTTGTGATAGCCCCAGAGGGGAAACCGCTTTTATTTGACCTGCTGGTAAAACAGGGCTCAAATTCTGAGTGCGGAAGAAATGGCGAGACATGGAGAGACATGGATTGCCTGCATCATACCCTTTTGGACGCCTTATCAGCAGATATATCCTAAGCGAGATTGACATTCCATAGTTAGAGGGTCCACCATGCGGGTAAGAGTACACCTTGACTAAATGTTGGTGACGTCACTTGATGGAGGATATCACTGGATACCATCTGTTATGAATTGCATCACCCATTGTTGATCGAATTGAATCATTCATATCACCTATTGGACTTTGTTCATTATTTAATACACAATTAGTGCAACTTTTTCTTTTGTTCAATTATTTTGTTGTGTTATATCTCACATTTCACTGTTGCAGCTTTTTTCATTTTTTGCATTTGATTATTGTTTTTTTAATCCTTGAGATATTAGAGATCAATTTTTAGATCCCATCCGATTGCCTACTCTTACATCTGCCTAACTTTCAGAGCATAGCAAATCGTTTTTGGAAAAGGAGGTCCTGGATACGATCTGTGCGCTCCCACTCCATAAAGCTCCTGGGCCTGACGGCTTCTGTAATGAATATTACAAAACTTTTCCAAACCTTCTTAGCCCCCATCTTTGCAAGGCATATACCCACTTTGCAGACACAGGACATATCCCTAAGGAATCTCTTAAGGCGGGGATTGTTACCATGCCCAAACCGGGCAAATCACATATGGACCCAGCCGATTACAGGCTGATTTCCTTGCTTAACACTGACCTCAAAATTTATGCAAAAATTCTTGCCACCTATCATTCCCAATCTATCCCACATTTGGTCCATCCCGACCAAGTCAACTTTGTTCCATAATGACAGGCCCCGGGTGGCACCAGAATGTTTATTAACTTCATTCAGTGGGCAGAGCATCATCGAATGTCTTCTCTATTCCTCTCTCTGGATGCAGAGAAGGCGTTTGACAGAGTGCTTTGGTTGCACCTCACAGAAGTATTGCAGAAGTTTGGCCTATAGGGAACTTTTGCAACAGCCATCTTACATTTATACTTTTCTCCTTCAGCTAGGGTCCACACTTCTGGCATCAACTCCACACCCTTCAATATTGCTAACAGCACCAGACCAATCTCACCATTAATCTTTGCTCTAGTGATGAAACCACTAGCCGAGGCAATCAGGCCACACCCCTCATATCAAGCATACAAATAGGAAAAACTACAAAAGATAGGACTTTATGCTGACCATGTGATAGTTGCCCTCACTAACTCGACCCAATCCCTATCGGCCCTCAATAAACTCCTAACTTTTTTTGGACAGGTATCTCTTCACAAAGTTAACTGCTCGAAATCTTGCATGCTAGGCATTTGTCCAGTCTCCCAATTGAAAAAAAAAACACATATCTGACTTGTCAACCTTCCCTTGGACCCCAGCATCATCATTAACATATCTCGGCATTCAGTTGGTATCTCCCTCAACTAACTTAGTAAGACTAAATTTTGATAGATTGGTTAAGAAACTACCTGTGCCTCAGCTCACGCACAATAAAAACATCATGACCTGGGAAAATCACTCTGGTAAAAAATGAATGCAGCTGGACTAAGTACTCCAGAGGTTAAACAATATTACAGAGCTATCCTGCTGGACCAATTTAAAAGGTGGTGGTCTTCATCGTACCATCACTTATGGGTACAATTTGAGGAGGTTACAATTGGCTGCTCTACCAAACAACTACTGGCAGCATTATGGCTACAACTAAAACCATCACATTTTTATCTCAGTAAGTTCAATGCAATGATAAAATCTTAGAGATCTATCCTGCAAACACCCCAAGGGATACCTAAATCTATTCTGACGTTGCTTCCTTTAACTGCATTAAACCTTATGTGCTGATATCTAGTGATCAACTCCTGGGTAACTGTTGGGTTTCATACTATTGGAGTCTTGTTTGAAGATGACAAGCTCTCTTCCTTTCAAACATTACAAGCTAAAGCAAACATTAGCCACAGGGAAGTCTATAAATACTTATGCATCAGACATGCTTTGCAAGCTACACAGTGGTCAACCTCCACCCTCCTACAGGATCTCACTGATGTCAATGGACAACCCTCTTGTACACACAAAGGGATCTCCAACTTCTATAGAATCCTGACTTCCAGACTGACTCATCAGAAACTACCAACCATGGAGCAATGGGAGCACAATCGGCATTTCAGGGCAGATGTTCAAGCATGGCACCAAGCGATCAATTACCCGCTAAGATACTCCAAATGCCTAACACATAGGGGAATCGGCCCTAAAGATTCTTCATTTTTTGTATTATTCCCCAGCAAAATGTTGTCATCTATACCCAACCCACTCTAATCTATGTTAAGGAAATTGTAGCCTGCCAGGCACACTTAATCATGTATGGTGAAACTGCCCGGAAATTGTAACATTTTGAAATGACAGACATGCCTTAATACCTCTACTGACCAGGTTGATCTGTCCTATTACCCCTCAATTGGCCTTGCTGGGATTGGGGCTTGAAGCACGGCACATACAATACCATCCCATAATAAAGCATATTCTAATCGCTGCACATTTTCATTTCATTGCATGAAATTGTAAAAACATTCAAGCCCCCACTTTTTAGTACTTCCTAACCATACTTAATTAACATCTGCACATGGAATTCATGAATGCTAAAGCCCACCTTACTCTACACACATTTTTTGACCACTGGGCTCCATGGTTAGGTGACTCCAGATGTAGGTTTGACATCCCATAGGGACTACCCCTATATACTCATGTAGTACTCTCCCTGCCATAATCCCAGCAAGAGCCTGATAATCTGTAATTTGTAATGCTATTAGGTACGCAGATCTACTGCAGCCTTAGTCAGATATTTTCTCTCCAAGGTTGTCTTTGTACATTATTGTTGATAGTCTTATGAAATGACAACCAACCTTACATAACACCTGGATATTTCTCTATGTACTTTGATGCTTACACTCACCTTGTTACTTACACTCAAGGTTCAATCTCTGCTCACTAATGTTTTTCACACTCAGTTCTAATGTTTATATCATGCACCACTGTTGGCTCTACCAATCCATGCACCTCATATGCTCCCATAGGAGCATATTGGTACACAGGTTGGCTACTCCTAGTTAAAGTGATACTAAAGTCTATTTTTTTCTATAAAAATAACAAACATGTTATACTTACCTGCTCTGTGCAATGGTTTTGCATAGAGCATACAAGATCCTCCTCTTCTCTGGTCCCTCGTTGGTGCTCCTGGATCCTACCTCCTGTTGAGTGACCCTACAGCAAACAGCTTGCTATGGGGGGCACCCGATCCAAGCTGCAGCTCCCTGTATCCATTAGGACATGGAGCAACAGTTTGCCCCCCCTCCTCATTGGATAACTGAATTTGATTGACAGCAGTGGGAGCCAATGGCGCTGCTGCTGTGTCTCAGCCAATCAGGAAATAGAGTGTCCTGGATGGCCAAGACACTCATGGACATTGCTGGATCGAGAGGAGCGGCCAAGGGGGGTAATTTTGAGTGGGTAATTTTACCCAAGTGAGGCCATTTTAATTCTATTTCTGTTCTGTCTGACACAGGAGCGGCCAGTCCATAAGGGGTGAAGGGGCGCCACTCCCTGGGATGCATGCGGGGCACCAGACTTTAATTGGCTTGACCAGCCGTCACTGGTCTGACATCTATCACCTAGACATTTCGTTAGGGAAAGCAAAAGCAACAAGCAAAAACATCTCTGAGAGGTTCTACACCTTCCACGCTGTGCTAGAAATGTTTAATTGCTGTCTGCACTCTTATTGGATAGATTTCCCCTCACTTATTCTGTATTGTGCCAAGTAGACAACAAATGGAGAGTTCTTGTTTCACTTCTTGTTTTGCATGATAGCCAACAAGTGGTCAAGGTGAAATCTGAAATCATCCACAGAGAGAAATAAAAGCTGATAGAGATCTGAATACATCCATGCACTATATAGATCTGAATAAACAGAAAAACACTACTTTTGAATAGAAATAGGCTTTAATCCTTCACTTCATCAGCATATACGGCAGCACAGGGGCTAAGTGGTTAGAACTTCCACCTTGCAGCGCTGGGGTCATCGATTCGAATCCCAACCATGGAACGGCATGCATGCAGTTTACATGTGCCTGTGTGGGTTTCCTCCCACACTCCAAAGACATACTGATAAGTTAATTAACTGTCTACATTTTTCCTAGTATGTGTATGCGTGAATGTGAGTTGGGGACCTTTGATTGTAAGCTGCCTGAGGGCAAGGACTTATGCGAATGTACAATATATATGTAAAGTGCTGCATGAATTGATGATGATACATATACTGTAAGTACCTGTACTAAATAAAATAAAAATATCCCATGTATTAGTAATTCTAACACTGCGTACACACGATCGGACATTCCACAAACAAAATCCTGAATTTATTTCCGACGGATGTTGGCTCAAACTTGTCTTGCATAAACTCGGTCACACAAATGTTGTCGGAAATTCCGAACATCAAGAACGCGGTGACGTTCAACATGTGCGACGGGACTTGAAAAGGGAAGTTTAATATCCGGTGCAGCTCTTCTGCTTCATTCCGAGCATGCGTGGAATTTTGTGCATCGGAATTGTGTACACACGATCAGAATTTCCAACAATGCATTTTATTGTCAGAAAATTTGAGATCAAGCTCTCAAATTTTTGTTGTCGGAAATTCCGACAGCAAATGTTCAATGGAGCCTACACACGGTCGGAATTTCCGACAACAAGCTCCCATCGAACATTTGTTGTCGGAAATTCCGAGCGTGTGTATGCCGCATAACAGTTTACAAAGAAAGAACTGGTGTCTGAAAAGTGCCAAAGCTGCTTCATATTACAGAGGACTAACTTTTTAAAACACACAATGTGTTTATTTGGGAAATTCTTTACAAAGGAAAACTGAAATTCTATAACTAATATCCCAACAAGAAATCAATAAGATTTTTCATAGAAAAGATCAAAAGAATTTGTCATGAACTAGATAGTAACTTGCTGTCTACAAGGAAAATAGATATAGCTCATTTTAAAGACTTCTAGCAGAGAGTACTTCTTGCAGTAGAATGTTAGAAGTAGAATGGATGTTTTAAGTGAGTGAATGCCGAGGTGCCCATGGTGACAGATACAGCTAGGGAATACAGAGGTTGTAGCTTTTAATCTTTCCATTTCCTAAGGCAGCTCCTAGATGCTTAGAACTGATAGAGATGCTTACCCGACCACAGCATGACTTATGAACTAGGTAAAGAACTCAGGAATTATTTAACAGTCAACCATAATGCAACTTGAACAAGTGTTGAATTATCAGATATTTTCCATTATTAAACAGCTGTATAAAAGAGCACTAAGTAGAACAATAACAACAATGACTTAAAATAACTAATTATATCCAACTCCTTTTTATATTGTTCTCACTATCAGCCTCTCTTATTTTTTTTATTATCACTGTCTACATATGTCTTCTCTTGATTGCTCCATTTAGTCACATGCATTTAATGATACGTGAATATGTCTGGGTTTGGCTCACGGGGTATTCATCAAATTTGTTGCAAAGTTTGAAAATTGACCAGATTCTGTCGAACGGTCATGATTAAAAAAACAGCATTTGATCAGCGCTTGCAGCTGATGGTTGCAAGCAATGATCAGTATAAATAACAAAAATTGTTATTCTAAATTTGAATTTAATAAATTTAAGAAAAATGTTAGCAATTGCAAGCACACCTTTTAAGCCATTTTGGAAAGTCTGCAATGACTTAACCTTTCTTTTTTCATGTTCTTTTTCATTTTAGACAAACTAATTTTACAGAAAGGAATATCCCACTATTAAAAGGATTTAGAAAGACTGCTTTTTTGAAGGAGAGAGTAGGCAGATCTAATCAATATAAATAAAATTTGATTGTATTTTTGCAAAGACATAATAAAAAAGTATACAAACTTACTGCATAGAATCTCATCTTTATTAATGGGAGGCAATATTTTTGGCAGACAGTAACCCTATTCCAGCTATAAACATCACATCCAAATATAATTATTTTCAGGCACACATTGCAAAAACTGTGCAGATTTTCTGAACAGAAGCTCATCCTTTTAACTAGCATATAACTGTAGAAGTAGACCCTAAAAATGATACAGATTTGCTGCACATAATCTAATTATTTTTCATAGTAGGCATACTGTATTATCCTTGTGATAAGGGAGAAACAATCTGCACAAATTATCAGCACATAATTTAAAAATGTTTTATAAGCCCCAAATCTCAGAAGTAGAGAGTAAGTCTGGGATGTCTTTAATTAAAGGATAAGTTCCCCTTTGCAGAAAAATCTGTAAGGTGAACTTACACAGGACCCCCTCCTCACACCCCCAGTCCTGCTGACCTAGATTGCGGCAATCTCCCGTTCTGACCCTGGTATAACCATGTCAGGGGTCCACACAGAAATCCCCACAGCTGAATCTCTAAAATGTACCCCATCAGGAGGGACGTTTCAAAGCATTGTAATTGGTTGGCGCCTGCCAATCAGAACCCATGTAGCTCGTCATGTCAGAGGGGAAGAAGACACATGAATGCCAAGGGGATTTCTAAGCCCCGGACCCCTGAAATGGCTATACCGGGGCTCAGAATCACCGCAATCTAGGTCAATGGGACTGGGGGGGATGGAGGTGGGATTCCTGTGTAAGTTGACCTTACAGATTTTTTTACCCTTTAAACCTGTTAGGCTACACTAATGTAAATAGGGTGTATGCCAAGAAATATTCTGCATCATATCAGTCCATTTAGGTAGGTCCAAAAGATAGATACACAATGTAGCTTGCATCAAAGCCAAAAAATGCCTTCTGAAGAGAAGCATGTGGAAACATTTAGGGGTCTACTTATAAATATCTGATTTGGAAATGTCTCAATATTCATGCAAAAGTCACAAATAAAACACGTTTTGTTTGTATTCTGTGAAAAAGGTCAGTTTCGATTTGGCACATTTCATGGGGCAATAGTAACATTCTCTAATAGGGCGTACACACGGTCGGACTTTGTTAGGACATTCCGACAACAAAATCCTAGGATTTTTTCTGACGGATGTTGGCTCAAACTTTTTTTGTCTACACACGGTCGCACAAAGTTGTCGGAATTTCCGATCGCCAACCATGCGGTCACGTACACCACGTACGACGAGACTAGAAAAGGCCGGTTCAGAACCAAGCGCGGCACTAGGGATGAGCTTCGAGTTCGAGTCGAACTCATGTTCGACTCGAACATTGGCTGTTCGCAAGTTCGCCGAACAATTTGGGGTGTTCGCGGCAAATTTGAATGCCGCGGAACACCCTTTAAAAGTCTATGGGAGAAATCAAAAGTGCTAATTTTAAAGGCTTATATGCAAGTTATTGTCATAAAAAGTGTTTGGGGACCCGGGTCCTGCCCCAGGGGACATGTATCAATGCAAAAAAAAGTTTTAAAAACGGACGTTTTTTCAGGAGCAGTGATTTTAATAATGCTTAAAGTCAAACAATAAAAGTGTAATATCCCTTTAAATTTCGTACCTGGGGGGTGTCTATAGTATGCCTGTAAAGGGGCGCATGTTTCCCGTGTTTAGAACAGTCTGACAGCAAAATGACATTTCGAAGGAAAAAACTCATTTAAAACTACCGCGGCTATTAATGAATTGCCGGTCCGACAATACACATAAAAGTTCATTGATAAAAACGGCATGGGAATTCCCCACAGGGAAACCCCGAACCAAAATTAAAAAAAAAAAAAATGACGTGGGGGGGTCCCCCTAAATTCCATACCAGGCCCTTCAGGTCTGGTATGGATATTAAGGGGAACCCCGGCCAAAATTTTTAAAAAAAAATGACGTGGGGTTCCCCCTAAATTCCATACTAGAGCCTTCAGGTCTGGTATGGATTTTAAGGGGAACCCCGCGCCAAAAAAAAAAAAAAAAACGGCGTGGGGTTCCCCCAAAAATCCATACCAGACCCTTATCCGAGCACGCAACCTGGCAGGCCGCAGGAAAAGAGGGGGGGACGAGAGTGCGGCCCCCCCCTCCTGAACCGTACCAGGCCACATGCCCTCAACATTGGGAGGGTGCTTTGGGGTAGCCCCCCAAAACACCTTGTCCCCATGTTGATGAGGACAAGGGCCTCATCCCCACAACCGTGGCCGGTGGTTGTGGGGGTCTGCGGGCGGGGGGCTTATCGGAATCTGGAAGCCCCCTTTAACAAGGGGACCCCCAGATCCCGGCCCCCCCCTGTGTGAAATGGTAAGGGGGTACTTACCCCTACCATTTCACTAAAAAAGTGTCAAAATAGTTAAAAATGACAAGAGACAGTTTTTGACAATTCCTTTATTTAAATGCTTCTTCTATCTTCCTTCATCTTCTTCATCTTCTGGTTCTTCTGGCTCTTCTGGTTCTTCCTCCGGCGTTCTCGTCCAGCATCTCCTCCGCGGCGTCTTCTATCTTCTTCTCCTCGGGCCGCTCCGCACCCATGGCATGAGGAGAGGCTCCCGCTCTTCTCTTCATCTTCTTCTTCTTCATCCTCTTCTCTTCTTCATCTTCTTCATCTTCTTCTTCTTCATCTCTTCTTCCTTCTTCATTTCTTCTCCGGGCCGCTCCGCAGCCATGCTGGCATGGAGGGAGGCTCCCGCTGTGTGACGGCGTCTCCTCGTCTGACGGTTCTTAAATAACGGGGGGTGGGGCCACCCGGTGATCCCGCCCCCCTCTGACGCACGGTGACTTGACGGGACTTCCCTGTGACGTCACGGGGAATGCCACAGGGAAGTCCCGTCATGTCCCGTGCGTCAGAGGGGGGCGGGGTCACCGGGTGGCCCCGCCCCCCGTTATTTAAGAACCGTCAGACGAGGAGACGCCGTCACACAGCGGGAGCCTCCCTCCATGCATGGATGCGGAGCGGCCCGCAGAAGAAAAGTAAGAAGAGAAGATGAAGATGAAGAAGATGAAGAAGATGAAGAAGATGAAGAAGAGAAGAGGATGAAGAAGAAGATGAAGAGAAGAGCGGGAGCCTCCCCTCATGCCATGGGTGCGGAGCGGCCCGAGGAGAAGAAGATAGAAGATGCCGCGGAGGAGATGCTGGACGAGAACGCCGGAGGAAGAACCAGAAGAGCCAGAAGAACCAGATGAAGAAGATGAAGGAAGATAGAAGAAGCATTTAAATAAAGGAATTGTCAAAAACTGTCTCTTGTCATTTTTAACTATTTTGACACTTTTTTAGTGAAATGGTAGGGGTAAGTACCCCCTTACCATTTCACACAGGGGGGGGCCGGGATCTGGGGGTCCCCTTGTTAAAGGGGGCTTCCAGATTCCGATAAGCCCCCCGCCCGCAGACCCCCACAACCACCGGCCACGGTTGTGGGGATGAGGCCCTTGTCCTCATCAACATGGGGACAAGGTGTTTTGGGGGGCTACCCCAAAGCACCCTCCCAATGTTGAGGGCATGTGGCCTGGTACGGTTCAGGAGGGGGGGGCCGCACTCTCGTCCCCCCCTCTTTTCCTGCGGCCTGACAGGTTGCGTGCTCGGATAAGGGTCTGGTATGGATCTCTGGGGGAACCCCACGCCGTTTTTTTTTTTTTTTTTGGCGCAGGGTTCCCCTTAAAATCCATACCATTAGGGGGAACCCCACGTCATTTTTTTTTTTTAAATTTTGGCCGGGGTTCCCCTTAATATCCATACCAGACCTGAAGGGCCTGGTATGGAATTTAGGGGGACCCCCCCACGTAATTTTTTTTTTTTTAATTTTGGTTCGGGGTTTCCCTGTGGGGAATTTCCATGCCGTTTTTATCAATGAACTTTTATGTGTATTGTCGGACCGGCAATTCATTAATAGCCGCGGTAGTTTTAAATGAGTTTTTTCCTTCGAAATGTCATTTTGCTGTCAGACTGTTCTAAACACGGGAAACATGCGCCCCTTTACAGGCATACTATAGACACCCCCCAGGTATGAAATTTAAAGGGATATTACACTTTTATTGTTTGACTTTAAGCATTATTAAAATCACTGCTCCTGAAAAAACGGCCGTTTTTAAAACTTTTTTTTGCATTGATCCATGTCCCCTGGGGCAGGACCCAGGTCCCCAAACACTTTTTATGACAATAACTTGCATATAAGCCTTTAAAATTAGCACTTTTGATTATTCATGTTCGTGTCCCATAGACTTTAATGGTGTTCGCGTGTTCGAGCGAACTTTTTTCCTGTTCGCATGTTCTGGTGCGAACCGAACAGGGGGGTGTTCGGCTCATCCCTACGCGGCACCCTTTGGGCTCCTTTTGCTAATCTCGTGTTAGTAAAAGTTTGGTGAGAGACAATTCGCGCTTTTTCAGACTCGTGGCTTTCAGATCGTTTTCTGCCATTCAGTTTGTGCTTGTGGGTTTGTATCTGCTCTTCAGTGCGTGCAAGCAAGTTCCGCGTGACTTTAGGTAGTCATTGTATTCTTGTTCATTCGTTACTGTTTTTCAGGTCGCACTTCACAGGCCTTGCTGTTCTTCAGTGCGTTCTGTTACTTCGTTCTGAGCAGCCGACTGTTTTCTAGCCATGTTTCATATGCGTACTCCTCGTAGAGTTCGTGCTGTGCGGGGGCTTGGTGTTGGGGTCCTGACCTTGACACAAGTCCAGTTCATGAACAGGGTGGGGAGGAGTTCATGGATCAAGAATTGGTTGCTTCAGCGTGACCAGTTCCCTCATATGCCTTTGCTCCGTGATATCCGTGAGAATAATCCTGATGATTTCAGGAACTTTCCCTGGATGACGGACCCCGTGTTTCACCGTCTGTTGGCTTCGCTGACCCCCTATATCAGCAGGCAGGATACCTGCATGAGGCAAGCCATCACTCTGGAGCAGAGGTTGGTCGCTACCTTGCGGTATTTGGCGACAGGGAGAAGCCTGCAGGACCTC
This sequence comes from Lithobates clamitans, assembly GCA_037952925.1. NCBI lineage: Eukaryota > Metazoa > Chordata > Amphibia > Anura > Ranidae > Lithobates > Lithobates clamitans. The sequence continues at coordinate 1,161,794 of JBBGZY010000022.1, forward strand.
AAGTTCTCGACAGGCATCTCCCCCCAGGCTCTGGGGATCATTATCCCAGAGACCTGTTCTGCCATCATCCAGGTCCTGCAGAAGGAGTATATGAAGGTAAGATTTTTATCCTTTAATATCACATTTTATTGTATTTATTGTTTGATAATATATTGTATTTCTTTCCTCATTCCCTAATTACCATGATTGTAATATGCTGTGAATGTCCCCTTTGTCCTCATGCATGCTGGATTTTTATGTAATTATTATTTTAGGTCCTTCATACATATTTGCCCTTCAATAACCTCCCCAGCATGGTGTCTCCTGCCCTATATTCACCTCATGTAGTCACTTAACAATGTATTTTATCAGCTCTATAGTAGTGCTTTACCTCAAACACCCCCTAAAATGTTTGGAAATGTTATTTTTTATTTAAATTCAGGCAGAGTGGCAGAGGCTTTTTTTTTGTGGTGTCCCCAAATAATTTTTAGTAACTCTCCCTCCCCCAACTGCTAAGTCAGCTGATCCCAATTCTCTATCCTCAATCATCTGACTTTGCCAAACCCATACACACTATACCCATCTCTTTACTGGTCAGATTTATGGATGAATTCCCCAAAGCATGTAGTGCAAGGGCCTGCCTGTATACTTTCCAATGGTACTGTTTAAAGTTTTTGTATCCTATTATTATCTTCATAGGTAATAGCAGAATGTCCAAATATCCTCAAATGTGTACAGTGTGTATTTATATCTTTGTATTATGACACTTCTTACCTGTCCAGTGGTCTGCCAATAGTGTAACTAAGGAGGGTCTGTTCAAAGTAATACCCATTATTTAGGCATTCATCTCTCAATGAAGTGAAGAGGGTTACCTGTCCAAGATTTCCACACACCCCCTATAATGTTAGAAATGGCCCATGAGAGGGGAGGAGGGGGAATATGATAGGTGTACCTTATACTTTGGCCTTGTTAAATTCCCCTTAATAAATGCTATCTGGAGGTTGCCCCATAATGTTTGTGTCTAATCTGCTTGCCATGTTTCAGAGTAAAAATATTAATGTTTATTGTTTTTTCCTCAACAGTTTCCTTCCACGCCACAGGAATGGCAGACTGTGGCCTCCCACTTTGCCGAGCAGTGGGACTTTCCTAACTGCGGAGGGGCAATTGATGGGAAACACGTCCACATCGTCCCACCACCCAACTTGGGGTCGTACTATTATACAAGGGGTTTAATAGTATAGTGATGTTGGCGGTGGTGTCGGCTAATTACGACTTCTTGTATGTGGACGTGGGGAAGAATGGCCGGATGTTCAATGGTGGAGTCATCGCCCAGACGGAGTTCTACAGGCGTCTCCAGAATGGCAGCTTGGACTTGCCAGCTCCAGAGGACAATGTGGAAGGACTCCCATTTGTGTTCGTTGCTGATGAAGCGTTTGCGCTGGGGGACCACCTGATGCGGCCATTCCCAATGAGGACCCTCACCCCGGAACAGAGGGTTTTTAATTACCGGCTGACCAGAGCCCGAAGAGTGGTGGAGAACACATTTGGAATCCTGGCCAGCCGGTTCCGACTATTTCTGACACCCATCCATATGGCGGATTATAAACTGAACCAAATTATACTGGTGTGCTGTGTTCTCCATAACTTTTTAAGGAAGCATTCGGCCAACTATGCTGGCTCAGTTTGGCCTGAGGCCGGAATCCTACATCAAACCACACTGACGGCGCTTGAAAGTGGCCATCCTGGCTTGCCCTCCCTGAGTGCCCGTGATGTCCGGTTACGTTACCTGGAGTTCTTTGCGGGTAGGGGGGCTATCAATATGCCAGACAATATGTAAAGCGTTTTTATAATAAAAAAAAAAGAAATTCTTGGTGGACATTTACTGCTTGTGTTTGTTTTAGCTGACCCTGACAGAAATGTGTTGAGTCCAGAAAATGTTGTGATTGTGTAACCTTATACAAAGCACTGTTGGCTGTTATTTCCTAAATGCAAAAACACATTTCACTACAAGTGCACTTGCAACTGCACTGAAACTGCACTTGTAGTGCAAAGAGGATTTGCCCTTAGGAAATAACACCCATTTTGCTGAAAACAGCAATTACATCACCCCAAAAGTGTTGTATTGTAGTGTTGAGACAATAATCCACACATTCTTGAGTAAGCAACTTTTTTATACCTGCACAATCACATGTGCATTTACCAAAGGTTTTTAAAACAAACCAACATGTTTGTTGTATAACAATTTTTGCAGTAGCATTATCAAAAATCGAAATGTCCATTTCAGATAAAACAGGCCTGGTTAAAACCAACAAGAAAGACAAAAAACTTGAACTTACAAAGTTCACATTAGGTAAAACCTGAAGGCTATATCAGACATCAGTATTTAGGAACTGGGTTTGATATAGCGTTCAGATGGGGGGAAATCACCCCAGGAAAAGCCAAATTTGGAAGATGCACACCAATTTACGAATGTCAACATGTGCTATCTGCCATCAGAGGGATCAAGGGACGTGTTTTGGGGGAGCAAGCCCTTCCTCAACACTACTTTATAATTGAGGAAGGGGTTGCACCCCCAAAACGCGTCCATTGATCTCCCGTGATGGCAGATAGCACATGTTGACACACTGTGTGCATCCTCCAAATTTGGCTTTTCAAAACATTGCAAAAAGTTTTAAAAGATTGGACCACAATACAAAAAGTGATTTTGTGGGGTTTTAAATTCGCCCCAAAACATCAATGATGTTATTATTTTTTTTAATAACATCATTGATTTTTTGCTGTATGTTTTGCAGTTCTACATTACACCCCATGATCTCCCCGATCAGGATCTGGGCACTTTCTGATGTGAAACGTTCTGAATCCCTCACATCACGATCACTTAAAAAGAGAGAAAGAAAACAAAAACAGGTCTCAAAAATCTGCCACCATCCATCTCTTTTATCTGAGCCTGTGGTCGCAGACACTCACCTGTTGTGGTGCCAATCTCCACCACATCTTCTTCTTCCTCCTGCTCTTCTTCGTTTGGGGGTATTTCACCTTCTTCCATAGGTGGGGGGTCTGTGGTCTCCTCGGATGAGGGGTGTCCTCCGAGTCTTTTCTCCCATATGTCAAACAAAAATGGTATAATTAGCACACAGATATTTGATGGCAGAACTATAAGTAGGAAACATTGCTTGGAAGTGGGGTACAATTGTCTATTTTAGCCGAGTTCCAAGATGTATTTTTTTTCTTGCCCTTTGTCAAGCTGCAATATTTTACCTGTTTAGTACAAGCTTCACAGATGTAGCCCCCCCTATAGTATACACTGGAGCACCTGTGTGGCCCCCTAATAAAAATGGTGTTCTTGTGTCCCACACTAGTGCTCCAGTGTCCAAATGTGAAAACAGCTGCTCAGTGTCCTCTCCTTACACACAATCTAGTTTGCATTTCATTCTAGTAACAAACCCATCTACACAAACAACTATTTGGCATCCAAGTAGGCCCAAAAAAAATGTGGGAAAATGCATATTGCCTAAACAATGGGGTTTTAGAGGCCGAAAGAAAAATGTTTGATACGAACGAATAATGGGACCATGAACATTAAAGTTGCCCCTTTAAACGTTACAATTAATAAAAGCATATGGAGCAGCACGAACGCAATAAAGACAGAAAGAATAGGAACACAGCACAACTACTTACTTTTTTGCAGCACTCTCCGGATCTTTCGGTACTGCTCTGGCTCTCTCAATTTCAGGTCTGACCACCGCTTCCTGAGCTGATCTTTCGATCTTCGTACACCAAAATTCCGGTGCAGACTCCTGACCACTTTCGCCATGATCTTGGCCTTTCAGATATTGGGGTTGGGGTAAGGCCCATACTTTCCGTCATAGCCGGACTTCTTCATGATGTCGACCATCTCCAACATCTCCCCAAAGGACATAATTGTGGCCTTAAAACGTCTCCTTCTGGATCGGGACGTGTCCAGATCCGGGCTTTCCTTCTCCTCGTTGCTATAATTACCAAGCACCTGCTCTGACTCCGCCATGTGCTCTTCACCCACTGCGCCGAACGAAAAGGGGTGGGGAATAGACTAGAAAGAACGTCAGGGGCGGGCGGAGTTACACGCATGCACAGTGTGTATAAAGCGTAACACGCGTGCGGATTACGTACGATCTGTGAGCGGAGGAAGGAGCATTAGATGCGCCGATTGTAAGAACGAAGGTAAGAGACAAACTTTGGCCTATACTGCTTCTACATTGAGGCCTATATTGTAACAAGATTAGGAGAGTTTTGTCTGACATTAGGCTTTGTCTTGTGTTGTGTCTTGCAGTGAACATGGATATCTTACTGAAAGACAATGACTTCATGTCAGTATTCATAGATATCTTAAGGGAGCTGCCCTGTCTGTGGGAGATTAAACACCCCCATTTCAAGAACCAAGCAAAGAGGAAGGCAGCACTGGTGCAATTGTGTGAAATTGTGAAGCAGGTGATCCCCACGGCAGACATCACCTATTTAAAGATCTTCATTGGTGGCCTGAGGAGTACATATCTGAGGGAGCGCAAGAAAGTCCTGGATTCACAGAGATCCGGAGCAGCAGATGACATCTATGTCCCCAGGATGTTGTACTACGACAGGCTGCATTTTTTGGCAGGCCAGACTGAACCCAGGCCATCCCTCTCCAGTCTTCCTTCCATGCTTCCTTCCCCCCCGGCTGAGGCTTCTGACACCCAACCTGGGCCTTCCAGGCCACATGTGGAGGAGCCCAGATTGAACCAGGTATAGCATTCCTCTAAATATTTCTGCTTGTCCAATCAATGATGTTAACTAGATGTTAGTTGGGAGTACTAATTTAGGATTGTGATTGATGATGCAAAAACTAAAACCATGTCCCTTTTTCATACACAGGGAAGTCTCAGCCAGGAGGTGGCCGGGCCGAGCCAGCTGGCTGATCTGCAGGTCCCTCCACCCCCCCTGAAAAGAGAAAGTGGCAGTAGGAGGAGTGCCCTAGAGGAGGCTACCGGAGGACTCTTTTGGAGGGCTACAGAGGTCCTGGGAGCACGACAGACCGTGGAGGAGGACATTGCTGCCACCATTGCATATAAAATGCAGAGGATGGAGGAGGGCCAACAAGTCTTGTGTGAGGCGCTCATATTGGAGGCTCTTAACAAAGGTATGAGGGGCCAAATGACAGCTCAGACACACCTTTGCGATGGTCCTCCTCCTCCTCCTGCAGGTCCTCCTCCTCATCCTCCCTCTCCTCCAGGTCCTCCCAGTCCTCCTCCAGGTCCTACTCCTCCTCCTGCCACATCTCCAACTGCACAGCCACAGCCCGGAAGGAAGCGTGAAAGGAAGACCAGAAAGTGAGGACCCTGGATCCAGTCTGGTCGGCCAAAAAATGCAGCCTCTTGTGGTACCACAGCCTGGGGACACAGATGTCATCTGCTGCTTTCCGGATCTCTGCGAATTCTGGACCAGACTGCCCTCCCTTACATATGGACTCCTCAGGCCACCAATTTTGATGTTCAAGAATTGATGTCTGCCGTGGGGGTCCCAGGCTTCGCTAATTTCTCATGTTGATCCAGTGTTGCCTTCCTCTTTGTTTGGTTCTGAGCCCTTAATAAAGGATTTTTTTTTAATTATACTCTCCTATGTGTTTTACTTAAAAAATGACAGTTTGTTTGTGAGGATTCAGGTACATTTCAAATATACAATGTGAAATGAACAAGGGACACCAACACCAAACAATCTCCTGGAGATTAAATAATAAAAGATATCAATGGTGTTGGGGTAACTTGACACACAAAACACACACAAAAATATTCTGGAGTAAAAATAAAAATAACATTGAACATTGAACATTGAACTTAAAATCCCCCCCCCCAAAAAATAAAAATAAATAATTCTGTCAGATGTAACAACTAATAACAATATATTCAGGGAATCCCAATAAAAAAACAAAAATAAAACTTTGTGAGAAGTGTGTGTGAATATGATCAGCAAAACTACTTAATTCTTGTCACATTATAAAGAAGAAGAGAGTGCGCTGTATTAAACCATTTTTAACATTGCAGCGTGATGAAAGTGCTGTATCCATTGCGAACGCTAAGTTTACCAGAATGAGCTGTTCCGTCTTGTAATTTCTTCTGAGCACGCGATCAGATTTTGTTGTCGGAAAATTTTATCTCCTGCTCTCCAACTTTGTGTGTCGGAAAATCCGATGGAAAATGTCCGATGGAGCCCACACATGGTCGGAATTTCCGACAACACGCTCCGATCGGACATTTTCCATCGGAAAATCCGACCGTGTGTACGGGGCATAACTCTGATTCTAAGAGAAAAAGCCTCAAGAACTTTTGACTAGAAAGAGTTAAAGAACAATCGACCAATAAATAACACTCTAGACTAAAAACATTTGACCAGAAGAGGAAACTATATGAGAGAAATCTTTTCAATTTGTGCAAAGTGCATGGAGATTCATGCGCTCACCACCAACAGTGTAATAAATCAACTATTGAGGAAAGAATCGCTATACAGAATTTATACAATGTCGCAGAGATGACGTGGACATACAGTATCAGGCAGTTTGTGGGCAGATTATGTTCACACAGAATTTCACACAGCCATGCACTGGCTGGGTATAACTGTTTGAAATGGCCACAAACTCTTCTGGCCTACTGCAGAAGATCATGAAAACCAGGGTACCTCAGGCAGGGCATGTGTGTAGGCTTTCCTGCAGAGGAAAGACAGAAGATTGGTCTTATTGTCACACCTCTGGACTTGCTCCTGGAGAGCTGACAGAATCTTTGACCCAATGGTCTCATGCCTGAGGCATTGCATAGCCTTGGGGAGGACAGGTGGGCACTTGGGGAGGACAGGTGGTTCTGAGAATGAATCGTTGAATTAGGGTATTGAGGAGGAGGTGGAGGTTACTGATCTGCCACTGGTACCAGGTGTCCAGATGCATGGCAGCACAGCCAACTCCAGTGGTGGAGCACCAGCAAAGTGACCCAGTGGGCTGCAAACAGGACATAATGTCCCTGTGCATACTTTTCAGTGATGTGGAAACATTACATGGTAGAGGGCAGAGATGGCCCTATGTGTGGAAAAATGGTGGCTGGGAAGGACCAAACTACACTATCTGGAATTGCAGCAGCTGTAAAGCTAGTAATTTTGTCAAGCTAACATTAGGAGCCCGGGCATAGAAGCAGTTGGGGATGTTCACTTTCTTACTGGATGTTCCAGCAGCTAGGACTAATATATCTGAAGATGTCAGGATAGGGTTGGCAGGATCAGAACACGGTTGCAGTCTACACTTACCCCTACTCTGTGCAGACCCATGCTGAATCTGTCTGCCACTGCAAGTGTCATAGGGTAAACTTCTAACACCCATTGCATTACTATTGTCCATAATGTTTTGGCTCCCAATAGAGTACAGCGGGCATAGATGAAAAGGGAGGAGCTTGAAGGAGGAGAAGTCATTTTTTTAATTAACCGCTAACATGCAGGTGTTGCTCCCACTGAACTGCTTGGTGAATGCTCATATGTCTCTTTTTATATGTGGTACCCAAATGACCAGTCATGTTGACACACTTGAAACATTGCTGACAGATACAGCAAATTACTAAGGTTTGGTCTGCAGCACATGTGTTAAAAAGTGCCACATAGCTGAGCCGTACCAGGAGATAACAGGGGCCTGCATCTGTAAAGCTCTGCCATCTGTTGGAATAAAGTGGCTGTGTCACAGATCAGCTGAGGAGCTGATCTGTGTCTCACCTTTACTGCTGTAGGTCGGCTGGCACCTGTTGTTCCACTAGCTTGTGTTCAGCTCTGCTGCACTCTGCAGCTATGGGTGTCGCTGACTCCACCTGTTGCTTAATATATGATTACTTCCTGCTACTTCCTGTCCAGCCCCTCATGTGCTTCTCTATTTAAATGCCTCTCAGACCAGTTCTGGTTGCTTGAGCAACATTTGTTTCTGAGCTCCCTTAGTGTAACCTGCCTTAACCTAACCTCTTGTGAACTGATCGCTTGTGTACCGACTTGGCTTGTTCTGATTATGTTGTCTGCAGCCCACCCTGACCTTGGCTCGCTATCCTGCTCTCCATTGCTTCATCCATCCATTCTTGTCTGACAGTGTCTTCTGGTACTTCCCTAGCGAGCAGGGTGAATCCGGGGGTCGTGACCTGGGGTCAGCACGCAGCTAAGCCCAAACCCTCATGAGGGGATCCCTGGCAGAATACCGGCTGGCCCTTAGACTCCATGCCCTGGGGATCCCGTGTCACCTGCTCGCCTGTGGGCTCACAGTAAGTAGTACTGTGACAGTTTGCTCAAGCCATGAGCACCTCTGAGAATCGGCCACTGACCGAGGATCAAATGCAACATCTAGTTCAGAGACTTAACTCCGAGAAAGCAAATCAAGAGCCAATAATGCTGGTTCTTCAGGATCTTGCTCCCATCTTAATCATCTGCAACTCGCTGCAACTTCTGCGCCCCCCATTCCTGCTTCTTCTTCAGCTGCTGTCGTGTTACCTGCTACACCTGGCAATCCCTGCCTGCATCTACCGTCGGCACCTAGTTTTTCTGGAGACCCTAAGGCTTGTCGGGGCTTAATAAATCTGTGTTCCATCCACTTTGAACTTTCCAGCCATGATTTTCCAACTGATCGCACCACAGTCGCATATATCATCTCTCTCCTCTCCGGTGATGCTCTAGCTTGGGCCTCCCCACTCTGGGAATCACACGATTCTATCACCTCCGACCTCCAGCTCTTTTTGGATTCATTCCAGAAAACTTTTGATGAGCCCGGCAGAGTGTCTTCGGCTGCTGGGGCCCTCCTTCGTCTTCACCAGCAAGGAATGACAGTCAGCCAATACGCAGTTCAATTGCATACGCTGGCCACTGTACTCAAATGGGATAATGGGGCCCTTACTGCTACCTTCTGGCAAGGCCTATCTGAGCGTGTTAAGGATGAACTCGCTGGACGCACCATTCCTACCACATTTGATGATTTAATCGCATTGAGCATTCAAATAGACATTCGCTTCCAGGACTGGGCCCTAGAGAAATCCAGATCCAGTCATCCCCTTGATGGCCATCCAGTGCAGATAGTCCAAAGAGCTGTAGAGCCCTCTCCACCTTCAACCTCTCACATGTTGGAAGAACCTATGCAGCTTGGGCGAACTCGCCTCACTCCCGAGGGAGGCTACTCTATCTGATTGATTGCAAGGTCTATGGTCTGGAGGAGAGGTCTTGGGTTCCTGCCACCGATGTCACAGCCCCACATTTGGTGACTAGATTCCATCGGAAATTTCCCTCCAAGCCAGCCCCCAGATGAGGGTTACTGTCACAGATCAGCTGCAGAGCTGATCTGTGTCTCCCCTTTACTGCTGTAGGCCATCTGGCACCTGTTGTTCCACTAGCTTGTGTTCAGCTCTGCTGCACTCTGCAGCTATGGGTGTCATCAGATCCACCTGTTGCTTAATATATGATTCCTTCCTGGTACTTCCTGTCCAGACCCTCATGTGCTTCTCTATTTAAATCCCTCTCAGACCAGTTCTGGTTGCTTGAGCAACATTTGTTTCTGAGCTCCCTTAGTGTAACCTGCCTTAATCTGACCTCCCGTGAACTGATCTCTTGTGTACTGACTCAGCTTGTTCTGATTACGTTGTCTGCAGCCCACCCTAACCTTGGGTCGCTATCCGGCTCTCCTTTGCTTCATCCATCCATCCTTGTCTGACAGTGTCTTCTGGTACTTCCCTAGCGAGGTGGGTGAACCCAGGGTCGTGACCTGGGGTCAGCACGCAGCTAAGCCCAAATCCTTGTGAGGGGGTCCCTGGCAGAATACCGGCTGGCCCTTAGACTCCACACCCTGGGGGATCCCGTGTCACCTGCTCGCCTGTGGGCTCACTGTAAGTAGTACCGTGACAGGCTGCTCAATCCACTCCTCTGTAAGATGCCTCTGGATGACATCCTACATCTACCTTGCTGATGTTGTGCCTTTCCCCCACTATATCTGCCACTCCTGTCTGTTGTCCCCTCCCTTTATGCTCTCTAAAGTTCATCACTCCATGCAGGGTGCTCTGGTGAAGATCTGGTGTACAAACAAATGACCACTGCGCCCACCTATTACTGACCTTTGCAGCAAGGAGCACATGAAAGGGCGACACTTGTCAAACAAAACCAAAGAAAATTCCCAGCTCAACTTACCAACCAACCTGCAACCAACCAATTTAGCCTGTCTAACATTATGCATTAAAATCAGGTGTTTAGTTTGCACAAATTTGCAATTACATGCATAAGGTGCAGAGCCACTTCATGGCACCTCAGTATTATCTGCAGTCCTATCTCTGAGAGTCTTAGTAGAAGCACATGCATTATAGTGGATAGGCAGAGGGCAGGTGAGCCTGGAGGAAGCCCACCATTCCTTAAAGGCACTGGGGTGCACTGAACACCCAGCAAATAGCACAATGGCAGCAAAAGTCTTCAGTGCATCCCCTCACCAGTATTCCAACAGTACAAACAAATGACCATTGCCCTCAGCTATAACTAGCTTTTGCAGCACATGGAAGAGCGATGCATGTCAAACAAAACCAAAGAAAATTCCCAGCTCAACTCACTGACCAGCCTGCAACCAACTGAATTATCTTGTCTAACAGACAGATCTGGTGTATACTGCAGCACTTTCCTTTAACCACTTCAGTACAGGGCACTTTCAACTCCTTCCTACCCAGGCCAATTTTCAGCTTTCAGCGCTGTCACATTTTAAATGACAATTGTGCAGTCATGCAACACTATACCCATATGAAATGTTTATAATTTCTTTCATGCAAATTGAGCTTTCTTTTGGTGGTATTTATTCACCACTGGGTTTTTATTTTTTGGTAAATAAACAAAAAAAGACCAAAAATTTGTAAAAAAAATATTTTTATTTGTTTTCTGTTATACAATTTTGCAAATAAATAACCTTTCCTTTAGGCCAAACTGTATTCTGCTACATTTCTTTGGTGAAAATAACCCAAATCAATGTTTACTAATTAGTCTGTAGTCCACAAACTATGGTATTTGAAAACAGATCAATCCTCATGTGCTAATGGCTAATCTCATTTCTTGAGGTTCGAACAGGATTTTTTGTAAAATTAGGACATTTTTTTTTCACAATTATTTTTTACATACTGTCGCTAGTGCAGTACAGTGTCATCATATAACTGGTGTGGTGGTGATCAGGGACACTGTGAGCCAGAGCAATACAGTATTACAATAGTAACATTGTACTACTCTGGGGAAGTGATCAGGATTTTTTTTTAAAAACATTATGATTGCTCATACTAGTGAATTTCACTGTTATAAGCAACCATCTTTCCTGAATGAAACTGATTCATTCAGTGTGTATTGTTGTGATTATCTGTGATTTGCCACAACGAATCACATAGTACAGATGGGCTGTGATTGAACCTGTCTGTACCATTTGATCACTTTGACCAATCACAGCTAGCAACACGATCATACACAATGAATGACAAAAAAGAAAGCCATCCATTGTTTACAGTTGTCATATGATCTGCTATGATTGGTCACAGCGATCACATGGTATCAGCAGCGGCCTGGTACAGTGATCTGTCATCGGCTGTTTCCACATGATGAAGGTCTGGTTAAAGGACTATACCATTGCCAACATGCATATAACACAGAAGGTGAACTATCCATTTTTCCATGACAATTAATTCTCTATATGCTTCAGAAACTGCCTTCTTAACTCAGTAGAGAAATTCCTTTCCGTACCCTCACCTACAAGGTTGTATTCTTTGTAGTTATGTTACCTCTCTCAGTCTAGTGTCCATTTTTTTTTCCTGCAAGGCAATGGACTATGAAAAGTTTTGTTGTATTCATCTACCTTCCATTTTGCTGAATAATAGCAGTTTCCACTTCAGCTGACCTTTCAGTCTTTTAAAAATCTTCTTGACAGCCATTAAACATCCACATTTGGACTTTTATTTGTGCATCGTGCAATACTTTTTTAAATTAATTACTGGAAAAATACTTTTTATCTGATGGCTTAAGAATATGAACATTTTCACTGATCTGTGTCACAATTCTGTTGTTGTTTATTGTTAAAGAGTTCATTAAATTGGTATTAAACCCAAAATCAAAAATGTGACTTATTGCAACTTAGAAATCTTTTAATGTGATGGTTGCAGTAGCTTTCTTTTTTCACTATACATTCACCTGGTGATTCAGGTGCCTTATAGTGTTTCCAGCCTGGATGGAGGAGCAACAGGGGCACCGTTGGACAGTAACATTGTCATTTTAGGGAGAGGGTAGTGTTAGATGCACTAGCAAATTTAGTTGGACTTAACTAACAAATTAAAGCTGAATTTGAGCTAACACCTTTTAGGCAGCTACAGCAAGAATTATATTTCCTTTTAGGGATAATGTTTTCACATAAATGATTAAAGGCTTACCATTATGAGCACCCCTGTCAGTGTTAAAGTGGATGTAAACCCAACATTTTTCTTATATCATACTGCAGAGTATAAGATTTCCTATCATTTAAGCCCAGTCTTGCCACACAGAGTTAATCCATCTCTGAGCAATCCTCTTTTATTGTTCAGTGAGAAAAATCTTGACTAACTGAGAAAAACTTTGTCAAATACTCCCCCTTGCTGTGAGTGACAGGTGATTTACATCTCGTGCACTAGCCTAAGACACAGACATTATTTTTTAATTCCCTCCCCCACTCTGTTCCACACCTCAGCATGATTTGGCATGCTGAAGTCATGTGGTTACTTTCCTGTCTTTTCATTGGATGTTAGAGATCATAGCAGAATTTCAGCAGAAGTTCAGTGTTAGAAATACACAGGAGAAATGCATATTGACAAGGGGAGTGTAGAGGTGGGCGGGGAGTCTACTGACATCACGACTCCACCCTCGAGCTCCAGACAACAGACCCACCCACAGAATATGCAGTTTTTCGGGTCTAATAACAGACAGAGGGAGACATTTGACAGGTAAAGATACATGCTGGAGGCATGTAAATCTTTATAGATAACACCTATGGCAGTAGTTAAGAAAGGATGACATTGCGTTTACATCCACTTTAAATTGTTTGTCTGAACCCTCTAACTGCCAGTTTTTCTAGACAGCTAGGTCTTTTAAAGAAAGATAGAAAGTTACAGACTTACTGACAGGATCTTCTGGTGAAAATAATAGGAGATAAGCTTAAAAAAAGAAAACACATGCAGCCACCCTATCTAAGAATCCGTAAACTGCAATACATTACATTTTTGTTTTAGGGATTAATACCACTTTAAATAAGGTTTCCACCTCCTTTGAAATATCAGTGTTCACCTTTTCCATTATATTATCAATACCATCTACATTATCAAAAGAGCCCAGGGATTCAGTTGTGACCAAATCAAAACATTTTACTTGCACATTTGGTGTATGGTGGAAGATTTGGGAAGGAACGTAATACCTATTCTTTTGTACATATTTATGGGGATACATTTACTAACACTGTCAAGTGCAAAATCTAGTGCAGCTCTGTATAGAAACCAATCAGCTTCCAGATTTTACTGTCAAAACTTAATTGAACAAGCTGAAGTTAGAAGCTGATTGGCTACCATGCACTGCTGCACCATACTTTTTTAATGAGATGGCTATGCACTTTATTGATAATCAACGGTCTGTTTTTTATCACAGCGCTAATGTGAAGTTGGGGTGTTTTTTTTTTTGAGGGGGGGGCCATCCAGCCTTTTTTTTCCTATGTTGATAATCTTGAATTTATTATTAAGGTAGCAGAAGAGATTAGGAATTTTTTTATGTTTGAAGGTAATATTTTGTCTCTCATGTACTTGAAAAACAAGTAAAGATGTGGTGGGATATGTGCACTTTAGAAAAATATTTAAAAGCAGGTATTATCAGTAGAAGGTTAAGGTGGGAAGTAGCCATTCTTCAGAGGAAGAATGGCTTGCCTTTTTATTTAAGCAGGGAAGGAGTTGCAGGTTTTGATTTTAAAAAGGAAGACAAAGAAAATTGGCCTCTTGGAAAATAAAATGAAGGATTTACAAGTTAAATTAGAACCTCACCTGAACCTCACCTGAATGCACTGAGTTTAATAATACCTTGAGAAAAAAAATTAAAAAAGTAGATATGGAGACACAAAAAAAAATTTAATAGAGATTTGTCTGACTTTAAGAATAACATGGTATATTTATGGCAGGGTACCCCTATAGCAGGGAGGGGTGATTCTGGCATGGGTATTTCCACTACAGAATCAAAAGAACCAGTTAGGCAACCTCCGGTTAATAAGCCCCTACCTCAGGAGATAGTTCATCAGGTAAAAGGAAAGAGAGGGGATGTAGCACATCAGCCGTTTTCTATGAATAATACCCCATTTAGACATAATCAGAAACAGAGAGAAGGACACTCTTATGGCTCACATTGGAACTGTCATTGGAATAATCTTCCTAAGGGCGAATATTTTAATGATCAGTCTTCTACATCCTATGGAGATGGACAACCTGATGACCATTATCAAGTACCAATGTATAATGGATACTAACTTTGGATAATTATAGAAAGGAGGATCACCATTACCCCAGATTTAGTCATGCCCCTTTTTTGGGAAAGGAAGAGGAAGGAGGGAGTAAGAGGAAGATCACTGATACCTATTTAGAGAAGAAGAGGAGGAAGAGGGGAAGTAGGGGTAAGAGAAGGAGAGGATGTGTCACATAGCTTGTGGCAGAGCCTGATGTGTAGATGGAGGCCTTTCGTACAGCCCCAGCTCTGGGACCACTGATGTTTGTGACAATGGCTGAGAGAGCGCGGCAAGGTATGAGTGCCTGTAAAATGTTCTGTTAGCTGTGGCAGTGGGTAGCAGGTGCCAGAGGCGGGTCAGATCTGGAACAGCAGATGGCAATAGAGACAGCAGACACAAGATAAGGCAGACAGCAGGTGGCAGGTGCTTGACAGGCAGCTGACAGGTAGAATGTGTGGAAGTACTGGCAGCACTCAGCAGGTGAAGAGCCAACAGGGACCTGGTAGCATGAAAAGCAGTACAGGTTGATAACTGGATGCAAGATCAGAAGAGCCAGGTTAGCAACAGATGGTCAAATACAAGCATTAATGGCAGGCAAACAATGGCCTGGACACAAGCAGAGGTCAGCAACATAGAATCAGGCAGATGAGCAGGAGGCAGAGCAAATCCAGAGACAGGCCAAGGTCAGAGCAGGTAGCGTTCAAGCAAGGTCAGGGCAAGCCAAGTCAATAACAGAAGTCAACATAAGAACAGATGCAGGGACATGGGTAATAGCTGTAGATCAGACAGCACTGGCTAATAGAACTACTGCAGTTCTACTACTACTACTGGCGCCAACATTAGCGACAGATACGCGTGGGTACGTGTTCGCGCATGCGCATATACACAAGGTTGTGCACAGAAAAAAAAGACACCCACACATTTGCACCTGCGCATCCATGTGCATCTTGAGGCTTCATCTGTACTATGGCTAATGCCTTCCTGACAGGATGAAGAGCGGAGCGAAGGATTCATTTAAAGGAGGGAACAATGAATAAAGGTATTTATAATTTTAAAAGGATGACCTTGACACAGAAGAAGCTACATATTTTAGATTTTAGATTTAACAAATGTGCTCTCCCAAACTAACAATCCTTAAATAGGTCGACCTCCACCTGTCATAGGTGCTAGGTAATACAATTAGTGTTTTTCCTGATCACTTGACAGCTTGGCATTTCTTTGTTATCCTATGCCCTCTGTTCAACAGTCCCTTGCCTATCAGCCTTGAAAATGGCCACAACTGATTTTAAAGATTTAAAGATTTATTCCCTCAACTTTGAGGGGGATCTGCATTTAAGTTAGCAGTTTTCTGACTTTATGATGGGTTCGCCCTGTCAATTAAACCCAAACACATTCACTTATCCCTAAACTTAATAAAGTATTTAGGGCAAGAGTTTTTTTGGGGGGTGAACTTATGGCTTGATATTACTTCTAATATTATGCATGACAGATTCCTTCTGTCAGGTAGTGCAGGCAATGCCAAGTGCAGGTAATGCTAAGTCCTTAACAACTAGTGATTAATCATAGCCCTATTCACTTATATGACCAAAGGAACTGGTGATAGTTAAAAGAAAAGAAAACATTGTGGGGGTTCCCTCACGATGTATGCCAGGCTCATCATGTCATATCTCATGACAATTACTGGTGAGATCTCCCGTGTCCTGCTTTCTCTTCCAACTAACATACCAGGTCCAACACAACACTCAATAATTTCCTCTTTTCATACTGTTACCCCCAAGGAACACCTTTCTGAGGTTAACCTCACCACCTGTCCCCTGGACCCTGTCCCCTCACAACTACAACAGTCCCCTTCATGTTCTATGCTACACTCTCTAACTCACATCTTCAGTCTCTCCCTCTACCTTTATCTCCCCTCTCAAACATGCACTAATCCCCCCCCCCCTACCTAAAAAAACCCTCTCTGGACCTTGTTTGAACAGCATAAGACTCATCTCTTTAACACCTTCTCCACAACTGCATACTTTGCTAAATCACTGTTGTCAACCTTCTTGACCCTCTACAGCCTAGCTTCTGCCTGCAACATTCCACCGAAACTGCCTTACTAAAACTCACTAATGACCTAATAACTGCTAAAACCAATGGACTTTACTCCCTACTTATACTCTATCTCCTCCGCTCATCTTCCTCATTCTGTTGGGGTGCTCCAAGGTTCTGTCCTTGAGACCCTCCTATTCTCTTCCTATACTTCTTCCCTGGGCCAGTTGATAACCTCCCATGGCTTCCAATAACACCTTTATGCCAAGGACACCTGGAGCTATCTTTCTACTCCCCAGCTTACTCCCTCAATCTCTTCATGTATTACAAATTTACTGGGCAACATATCAGTATGGATGTCATACCATTTCCTCATCCTCAGACCCCACATCCAATCACTGGCTAAATCTTGCCATCTTAACCTTTGCAACATTTCCAGAATTCACCCTTTTTAACTAACAACACCACAAACAACTTATTCACTCCATGGTTAGCTCCCATCTTGACTACTTCAACTCCCTTCTCACTGGCCTGCCTTTACACAGGTTTTCCCCCTTACACACCTTACTAACCAATCTGCTGCTGCCCCTCCCTGACAATCCCTTCCACTAGCCCAACATATCAAATTCAAAATACCAACAACAACATACAAAGCTATCCACAACACTGCCCCCAGCTACATCACTAACCTCATCTGTAGATTTCACTCAATCTCTCCTCTCCTTCCCTCCCAAGACATCTTGCAATCTAGCTCTCTTGTTACCCACCCCAAGCAAGCCTCCAGGACTTCTCCAGAACCTCTGCTATCCTCTGGAATGTATGGTTAGCTCCTACCCTGTCCACGATTAGGCAATCCTTGAAAACTTGTTCATTCAAGGAAGCCTACCCCACCTTAAAACTGTCTTTGAGCACCTCCTTAGATCATCCCCCACAGCTATTACCTTTTGTACCATTTACCCCTTCCTTTAGATTGTAAGCTTCTTGAGCAGGGGCCTCATGTTCCATCTTTATTGAACTGTATTGTAATCATACAGTCTCCCTTTATATTGTAAAGCACTGCACAATCTGTTGACACCATATGACTCCAGAATAATAATAATAATAATAATAATAATATTTAGTCAATGACCTCATGGGAATGCCAATAAAGTCAATGACCAAATATGGTAATTTCCAAATTTGGTCAACTGGCAGACCTTGGCCCTTTAGTTATATCAGCTGTCATCTGCCAGATTTATCAAAAGCTGGTTTCTGGGTAAGATCATGTTAGTGGGTGGAGGTTAGGTGGGCATCAGGTATCATGATCAATGTGTACCTCATGGGCGGACATGATTGACAATGGATGTACATCGTGAGACTTTTTTTAAATTAAAGGACTCATCAAAGAACTGAGTGTGTGTATTGTAATTGAGTTAATAGACACCTATTAGCCCAACACCCTGCACAGTGGAATGATTTATTTTTAAATAAATTATAATATGACTAACATTTTTTAACTTTAACTTTATGTTAAAAAATATTAGTCATATTATCATTTATTTAAAAATAAAATGTTCAATAAACTTTGAAAGGGCGGGGCTGAATGTTGGGGTGAGGGGGCAGTGCTCCTGCACCCCTCGTGGACCAGCCATCACTGATAAATGGAATCCTTGACCAATTTGTTTACAGACAGAAAGAAACTGTTGATTAAAGGGGTTGTAAACCCTCATGTTTTTTTACCTTAATGCCTCTATGCATTAAGAAGGTGAACCCCCCCTTTTACTCACCTGAGTCCAGTCTTTCCAGCACCGAGAACGAGCACACCAGCTCCAGCCAGTGTCTCAGGTCCTGATTGGATAGATTGATAGCAGTGCAGTCATTGGCTCCCACTGCTGTCAATCAAATCAAATGACGTGGGAGCTGGGGGCGGGGCTGAGTCCTGCTGTCTGTGTCAATAGTTGCAGCAGCAGAACATGGGAGCACACCGAAGCGAGTTCCCTGAGGGACAGCGATTCTCCAACGGGGAGCTTGAGAAGAGGAGGAACCAGAAGCGCTGCTGAGGGACCCCGGAAGAGGAGGATCAGGGCCACTCTGTGTAAAACCAACTTCACAGAGGAGGTAGGTATGACATGTTTGTCATTTAAAAAAAAACAAAAAAACAAAAAAAATGAGGTTTAATTATCCTTTAAATACACGTTCTACTATTCAAATGTCAATGTTGCAGTGGTAGGTTGTGTACATTGCACCGATGTGCTACTTTACAAGCAAGGTACAGACATCCCCAGGGCATGTTATTTAATGGAGTATTGCTTTTTTTGGTTAGGTATGTCATCCAGGGCAGTGCCTAGCCCCCATGCCATTTGTTTGACAATCCCTTACTAGTTATTAGCCCAGAAAATGGTCAGATCTGATTTTTAATATTCGACTCCCATTAACTTTAGTGGGGTATGCATTCAGCATCTAAAATTTACTTATGTTCGCTAAATCCTGTAAGAAACAGAACCTGTTATTTTTGGCTCATCACTAATATTTATTTCACTTAAAGTGGTTGTAAACCCTTACATATACCCAGTGACTAACCACAGGTGATACACAGAAATGAAACAAATCTTCCTACATAAGTTGTACCTGTTTATTGGTAGCCTTCTCTTCTCTACAACTATTCAAAGTCCAGAATTTATAGAGCTTGTCTGAGATTTCAGAAAGCAGGGGAAGGGGAGCAGAAGGTACCCTCTGCAGAGCTCAGTGAGAGCTGATTGGAGGACCTTGGATTGAGAGACAGTACACACTATAAAGAGATATACTTTGCTCATATTTAATGACAGAGGTTTACAACCACTTTAAATCTGCACTTTGGTCATAAAGCTTAAAGCGTGTCAAAATCTCATAACAAAATTGAAATATATTGTAACATACCAGTCCTTGGATGTGGCAAATTAATTCATTTTCTTTTTAGGCTTTTTTCCCCCTTTATCTGTTGAGCCGGGCAGTAAGTCTATAATTTTTCAACTTCCTTTAACCACCTCAATACAGGGCACTTACACCCCCTTCCTTTTTTTTTTCCACATCAGCGAGTAGCGCTATTGGGCCTAATCAGCGTAATATTCATTTATTATCGCCAACTTAGATTCACATCATTGTGGATTTCTTTCCTTTTTTCTTATTTTTATCAAATATAATATCAACAATTAAATACAACTTTATTAAATACCTTGCTAAAAGGATTCCTAAACTGCTTATTCTCGGCTGCTTAGATAGCCCAGCTCGGGCCGGACGGGAGACATAGATCCTATTTCTCCCTCCCCGGAGCACTCTAATTAGCAGTAACACACACAGCTCTGCGTGAAGAAGGTCAGATGACAAAAAGCATAAAGAACCCATAAGGAGGAGCTAAGAAAAAACCACATATGTAAAGCTGGGCTAGTGGGGTCCCCACACCCATAGCCCCCTATTAGGGCCAATAGTAAACTATTAAGAAATTATAATAACCCCCCACCCCTTCCCATTCCCCTACTCCCACTCCCCTCCACCCCCATGCCCTTTCTATACAAAATCCTACTCAAACACAGGATTTAGTGGTTTCTACTGTTACCCACCAACACCATAACACCACCAACCCTAGATTCCTTTGTGTAAACCAACCACTTCTATATTCCTCTATTGCATGTAGTTCTGAGCTATTAACCTAATCCCTTACACCCCAAACTTTCCCCTTAGGCAGACCACCTTATCCATCCATGGCTTCCACATTTTGGCGAATTCCTGGAGATTCCCCCTTTTAATGTACTCCAATCTCTCCCTGCCAATAAATACACCAAGTGTATCTATCCAATCATTCACCGTCAGGGGGTCCTTTGATTGCCACCTTAGCATTATCATTTTCCTGGCTTGAAATAAGCCTCTCAGGATTGCCTGAGTAGTACACCTCCTCTCCCCCTCTACTCTTCTGTATCCCAAGATGCATTCCACCGCCTCCCTCTTTACTGATGTGAAGAAGATATCTCCCAGACTGCTAGCTACTCCCTCCCAGTATCGGAACAACTTGGGGCCTCTCCAGAGTAGATGGATGAGATCCCCGGACTCCTGACATCTAGGTCATCTATCGTTAAGCCTTCTACCAAACCTAAAGAGCCGTTTTGGAGTATAGTAGGCTCTATTAAGCAGCATCAGATGAGAAATCTTCTGCGAGGGGGATACTGTCACCAGGGGCGCCATCTCAAATATTCTCCTCCATTGTTCTTTAGAAATTGCCCCCAGTTCCTCCTCCCATTTAGCTCTAACCTTCTGAAATGTCCCCTCTCTGATCTCTAAGTTGCTTAGTTGGTTATAGATTTTAGATATTAGCCCCCTAGTGGGTACTACTTGTAGTAACTGACGAGCGAGGGCCATTTCCACCCAACCTGGGGGCTGATCGCCAAATTGGGCCCTAAGAGCATGTTCCATCTGCCGATAAAGAAACAAGGAGCTCTGAGGGATCTTAAATTCCCTAACCAACTCGGGAAATTTTTTAAGAGTATTGCCTGAGTAGAGCTGTCTTAGCGTTTTAATACCACTAGCCTCCCACTCTCTACTCTTTCCGATTTTTAAAATTTCCTGCAAGTTCTGATTGTTCCAAATAGGGGTGTAGTCTGTGAGTCCCTCATGCCCCGTTAATTTCTTAACAGATTTCCAGAGCTTAGTTAGCAACTTAATTGTCGGGAATTCATGATAAAACATGTCTGCCTCCAATGCCTCAATAAGCATATTATGCCGAGCACTTAACAAAATTAACCTACCATTCGGAGTGCCACCCTCCGGAGTCCCACAGCCCAATAAGTGCTGTAGTTGAGATGCAAGGAAATAACGCTCCGGATGGGGGAGAGCAAACCCTCCCTCCTTAGTGGGAAGCTGAAGAACTTGCAGCCGTAGCCTAGCCTGCCCTCCTTTCCATATCAATTCCCTGAATAGAGCCTCAATTCTCTTAAACCAACCCTTACTGATCCAAACTGGGGAGTTATGCAGAACATACAGCAGTTGAGGCATCCAGATCATTTTTATCAGGCTGCATCTTCCTGCTACTGATAGGGGAAGGCGTCTCCAAATGCTTATCTTTTGTTTATACTTGGCCATAAGAGGTACTAAATTTTTGCTAATATATTGATTGGGGTCCTTCGTTAGGACAATTCCCAAGTACTTCAGTGCTTCCACTATTGCCACCTGGGGTAGTCCAGGTACTGTTGGTGCTCCTAATGGGTCTAGCGGTAGAAGCTCGGATTTCTCCCAATTTATTTCCAGGCCGGAAAAGCTACCAAATTCCTCCACTAATCTCATTGTGCCTGCCACTGAATTCTTACTGTCATCTAAAAATAACAAAATGTCATCTGCGTATAGCGCAATTCTTTCATCGATCGACCCCCTCTGAAAGCCCTTTATTACATGGCTTGCTCTAATGGACATAGCCAGGGGCTCCATCACCAATGCAAAAAGCAGAGGGAACAATGGACACCCCTGTCTTGTCCCCCTCTCTAGCACGAACCACTCGGAGAACTCATTGTTTATTTTTACTCTTGCCTTGGGACTGTTATAAAGCATCTTAATCCATCCAATAAAGGATGGACCAAAACCAAACTTTCCCAACACGTACCACATATACCCCCACTCCACACTATCGAAGGCTCTGGAAATATCTAGGGTCAATAAGGCTCTTGAGCTCTCATTTTCTGAAGGGGACTGTAGGTTCAAGAAAGCCCTTCTAATGTTCAGACTTGTAGATCTATTGGCCATAAATCCCGCCTGGTCCTCGTGTATTAATTTATGTATAACTCTGCTCAATCTGGCAGCCAGAACCTTGGCCAGGATTTTAGCATCTGTACATATTAGGGAAATTGGCCAATAAGCAGCCATGTCAAGGGGGTCTTTCCCCCTCTTTCTGCAGCACTATAATTGTTGCTTCTAGCATTGATACAGGCAGACGCCCCCTCTTGTGCGCATCCCCCAAAGCCTTCAGTAATTCAGGGGCTAACACCTCCCCTAAGGTGCCTATAGGCCTCGATTGGTATTCCATCGGGGCCAGGCGACTTACGGCACGCCGTGCTTCCAATTGCTTGTTGTAATTCTGTAATTGTTATTGGGGATTCCAACAAATCCCTTTCCTCTTGCGAGAGGATCGGGATTGACAATTTCCCCATGAAGTCCTCCATCTCTATCTCTTTACTTTTTTTTGAGAAGTGTACAGCTTTTTATAATAGTCCCTGAAAGTTTGCACTATTTTTGGGGAGCTTGAGAGAATTTCTCCATTCTGTGCTCTAATTGCGAATACCGTTGAAGGGGCCTTATTAGATTTCACCAACTGTGTCAACACTAGGGATGAGCTTCGAGTTCGAGTCGAACTCATGTTCGACTCGAACATTGGCTGTTCGCAAGTTCCCCGAACACCGAACAATTTGGGGTGTTCGCAGCAAATTCGAATGCCGCGGAACACCCTTTAAAAGTCTATGGGAGAAATCAAAAGTGCTAATTTTAAAGGCTTATATGCAAGTTATTGTCATAAAAAGTGTTTGGGGACCCGGGTCCTGCCCCAGGGGACATGTATCAATGCAAAAAAAAGTTTTAAAAACGGACGTTTTTTCAGGAGCAGTGATTTTAATAATGCTTAAAGTCAAAAAATAAAAGTGTAATATCCCTTTAAATTTCGTACCTGGGGGGTGTCTATAGTATGCCTGTAAAGGGGCGCATGTTTCCCGTGTTTAGAACAGTCTGACAGCAAAATGACATTTCGAAGGAAAAAACTCATTTAAAACTACCGCGGCTATTAATGAATTGCCGGTCCGACAATACACATAAAAGTTCATTGATAAAAACGGCATGGGAATTCCCCACAGGGAAACCCCGAACCAAAATTAAAAAAAAAAAAATGACGTGGGGGGGTCCCCCTAAATTCCATACCAGGCCCTTCAGGTCTGGTATGGATATTAAGGGGAACCCCGGCCAAAATTTAAAAAAAAAATGACGTGTGGTTCCCCCTAAGTTCCATACCAGACCCTTCAGGTCTGGTATGGATTTTAAGGGGAACCCCACGCCAAAAAAAAAAAAAAAAAAAAGGCGTGGGGTTCCCCCAAAAATCCATACCAGACCCTTATCCGAGCACGCAACCTGGCAGGCCGCAGGAAAAGAGGGGGGGGCGAGAGTGCGCCCCCCCTCCTGAACCGTACCAGGCCACATGCCCTCAACATTGGGAGGGTGCTTTGGGGTAGCCCCCCAAAACACCTTGTCCCCATGTTGATGAGGACAAGGGCCTCATCCCCACAACCGTGGCCGGTGGTTGTGGGGGTCTGCGGGCGGGGGGCTTATCGGAATCTGGAAGCCCCCTTTAACAAGGGGAAACCCAGATCCCGCCCCCCCCCCCTGTGTGAAATGGTAAGGGGGTACTTACCCCTACCATTTCACTAAAAAAGTGTCAAAATAGTTAAAAATGACAAGAGACAGTTTTTGACAATTCCTTTATTTAAATGCTTCTTCTATCTTCCTTCATCTTCAAGAAATGAAGAAGGAAGAAGAGATGAAGAAGAAGAAGATGAAGAAGATGAAGAAGAGAAGAGGATGAAGAAGAAGATGAAGAGAAGAGCGGGAGCCTTCCCTCATGCCATGGGTGCGGAGCGGCCCGAGGAGAAGAAGATAGAAGATGCCGCGGAGGAGATGCTGGACGAGAACGCCGGAGGAAGAACCAGAAGAGCCAGAAGAACCAGAAGATGAAGAAGATGAAGGAAGATAGAAGAAGCATTTAAATAAAGGAATTGTCAAAAACTGTCTCTTGTCATTTTTAACTATTTTGACACTTTTTTAGTGAAATGGTAGGGGTAAGTACCCCCTTACCATTTCACACAGGGGGGGCCAGGATCTGGGGGTCCCCTTGTTAAAGGGGGCTTCCAGATTCCGATAAGCCCCCCGCCCGCAGACCCCCACAACCACCGGCCACGGTTGTGGGGATGAGGCCCTTGTCCTCATCAACATGGGGACAAGGTGTTTTGGGGGGCTACCCCAAAGCACCCTCCCAATGTTGAGGGCATGTGGCCTGGTACGGTTCAGGAGGGGGGGGGGCGCACTCTCGTCCCCCCCTCTTTTCCTGCGGCCTGCCAGGTTGCGTGCTCGGATAAGGGTCTGGTATGGAATTTAGGGGGAACCCCACGTCATTTTTTTTTTTTTTTAATTTTGGCCGGGGTTCCCCTTAATATCCATACCAGACCTGAAGGGCCTGGTTTGGAATTTAGGGGGACCCCCCCACGTCATTTTTTTTTTTTTTTAATTTTGGTTCGGGGTTTCCCTGTGGGGAATTCCCATGCCGTTTTTATCAATGAACTTTTATGTGTATTGTCGGACCGGCAATTCATTAATAGCCGCGGTAGTTTTAACCACTTGCCGACCGCCTCACGCCTATATACGTGAGCAGAGCGGCACGGGCAGGCAAAATCACGTACCTAGTACGTGATTGCCTTCCCGCGGGTGGGGGGTCCGATCGGACCCCCCCCCGGTGCCAGCTGCGGTCGGCATTTGGTTGGGAGCGATGACAGACGAGGGGGAGACCATCCGATCGTGGCCCCCCCCTCGCGATCGCTCCCAGCCACTGACGAACATCCCCTGCCTCTGTATAGTACACAGAGGCAGAGGATGTGATGTCATCTCTCCTCGGCTGTCAGTTTCCGTTCCAGCGCCGAGGAGAGATGACATGTAAGTAAGTGCACAACACAAACGCACACAGTAGAACATGCCAGGCATACATTACACCCCCGATCCCCCCCCGATCGCCCCCCGATCCCCCCCCAATCACCCCCCCCCCCTGTCACAAACTGACACCAAGCAGGTTTTTTTTTTTTTTTTTTTTTTTTTTTCCTGATTACTGCATAGTGTCAGTTTGTGACAGTTAGCAGTGTTAGGACAGTTACTGTAACCCCCCTGTAGGTCTAGGGTACCCCCCTTACCCCCCCTAATAAAGTTTTAACCCCTTGATCACCCCCCCTCACCAGTGTCGCTAAGCGATCATTTTTCTGATCGCTGTATTAGTGTCGCTGGTGACGGTAGTTAGGGACGTAAATATTTAGGTTCGCCGTCAGTGTTTTATAGCGACAGGGACCCCCATATACTACCTAATAAATGTTTTAACCCCTTGATTGCCCCCTAGTTAACCCTTTCACCACTGATCACCGTATAACTGTTACGGGTGACGCTGGTTAGTTAGTTTATTTTTTATAGTGTCAGGGCACCCGCCGTTTATTACCGAATAAAGGTTTAGCCCCCTAATCGCCCGGCGGTGATATGCGTCGCCCCAGGCAGCGTCAGATTAGCGCCAGTACCCCCCCTAATAAAGTTTTAACCCCTTGATCACCCCCTGTCGCCAGTGTCGCTAAGCGATCATTTTTCTGATCGCTGTATTAGTGTCACTGGTGACGCTAGTTAGGGACGTAAATATTTAGGTTCGCCGTCAGTGTTTTATAGCGACAGGGACCCCCATATACTATCTAATAAATGTTTTAACCCCTTGATTGCCCCCTAGTTAACCCTTTCACCACTGATCACCGTATAACTGTTACGGGTGACGCTGGTTAGTTAGTTTATTTTTTATAGTGTCAGGGCACCCGCCGTTTATTACCGAATAAAGGTTTAGCCCCCTGATCGCCCGGCGGTGATATGCGTTGCCCCAGGCAGCGTCAGATTAGCGCCAGTACCGCGAACACCCACGCACGCACCGTACACGCACCATACACCTCCCTTAGTGGTATAGTATCTGATCGGATCAATATCTGATCCGATCAGATCTATACTAGCGTCCCCAGCAGTTTAGGGTTCCCAAAAATGCAGTGTTAGCGGGATCAGCCCACATACCTGCTAGCACCTGCGTTTTGCCCCTCCGCCCAGGCGAGCCCAGCCCACCCAAGTGCAGTATCGATCGATCACTGTCACTTACAAAACACTAAACGCATAACTGCAGCGTTCGCAGAGTCAGGCCTGATCCCTGCGATCGCTAACAGTTTTTTTGGTAGCATTTTGGTGAACTGGCAAGCACCAGCCCCAGGCAGCGTCAGATTAGCGCCAGTACCGCTAACACCCACGCACGCAGCATACGCCTCCCTTAGTGGTATAGTATCTGAACAGATCAATATCTGATCCGATCAGATCTATACTAGCGTCACCAGCAGTTTAGGGTTCCCAAAAACGCAGTGTTAGCGGGATCAGCCCAGATACCTGCTAGCACCTGCGTTTTGCCCCTCCGCCCGGCCCGGCCCAGCCCACCCAAGTGCAGTATCGATCGATCACTGACACTTACAAAACTCTAAACGCATAACTGCAGCGTTCGCAGAGTCAGGCCTGATCCCTGCGATCGCTAACAGTTTTTTTGTAGCGTTTTGGTGAACTGGCAAGCACCAGCAGCGTAGTACACCCCGGTCGTAGTCAAACCAGCACTGCAGTAACACTTGGTGACGTGGCGAGTCCCATAAGTGCAGTTGAAGCTGGTGAGGTGGCAAGCACAAGTAGTGTCCCGCTGCCACCAAAAAGACAAACACAGGCCCGTCATGCCCATAGTGCCCTTCCTGCTGCATTCGCCAATCCTAATTGGGAACCCACCGCTTCTGCAGCGCCCGTACTTCCCCCATTCACATCCCCAACCAAATGCAGTCGGCTGCATGAGAGGCATTTTCTTTATGTCCTCCCGAGTACCCCTACCCAGCGAACCCCCCAAAAAATATGTTGTGTCTGCAGCAAGCGCGGATATAGGCGTGACACCCGCTATTATTGTCCCTCCTGTCCTGACAATCCTGGTCTTTGCATTGGTGAATGTTTTGAACGCTACCATGCACTAGTTGAGTATTAGCGTAGGGTACAGCATTGCACAGACTAGGCACACTTTCACAGGGTCTCCCGAGATGCCATCGCATTTTGAGAGACCCGAACCTGGAACCGGTTACAGTTATTATAGTTAGTTACAAAAAAAAGTGTAAAAAAAAAAAAACACAAACAAAAATATAAAATAAAAATAGTTGTCGTTTTATTGTTCTCTCTCTCTCTATTCTCTCTCTATTGTTCTGCTCTTTTTTACTGTATTCTATTCTGCAATGTTTTATTGTTATTATGTTTTATCATGTTTGCTTTTCAGGTATGCAATTTTTTATACCTTACCGTTTACTGTGCTTTATTGTTAACCATTTTTTTGTCTTCAGGTATGCCATTCACGACTTTGAGTGGTTATACCAGAATGATGCCTGCAGGTTTAGGTATCATCTTGGTATCATTCTTTTCAGCCAGCGGTCGGCTTTCATGTAAAAGCAATCCTAGTGGCTAATTAGCCTCTAGACTGCTTTTACAAGCAGTGGGAGGGAATGCCCCCCCCCCCCCCAACATCTTCCGTGTTTTTCTCTGGCTCTCCTGTCTCAACAGGGAACCTGAAAATGCAGCCGGTGATTCAGCCAGCTGACCATAGAGCTGATCAGAGACCAGAGTGGCTCCAAACATCTCTATGACCTAAGAAACCGGAAGCTACGAGCATTTTATGACGTAGATTTCGCCGGATGTAAACAGCGCCATTGGGAAATTGGGAAAGCATTTTATCACACCGATCTTGGTGTGATCAGATGCTTTGAGGGCAGAGGAGAAATCTAGGGTCTAATAGACCCCAATTTTTGCAAAAAAGAGTACCTGTCACTACCTATTGCTATCATAGGGGATATTTACATTCCCTGAGATAACAATAAAAATGATTTAAAAAAAAAAAAAATGAAAGGAACAGTTTAAAAATAAGATAAAAAAATAATAATAATAAAGAAAAAAAAAAAAAAAAAAAAAAAAAGCACCCCTGTCCCCCCTGCTCTCGCGCTAAGGTGAACGCAAGCGTTGGTCTGGCGTCAAATGTAAACAGCAATTGCACCATGCATGTGAGGTATCGCCGCGAAGGTCAGATCGAGGGCAGTAATTTTAGCAGTAGACCTCCTCTGTAAATCTAAAGTGGTAACCTGTAAAGGCTTTTAAAGGCTTTTAAAAATGTATTTAGTTTGTCGCCACTGCACGTTTGTGCGCAATTTTAAAGCATGTCATGTTTGGTATCTATGTACTCGGCCTAAGATCATCTTTTTTATCTCATCAAACATTTGGGCAATATAGTGTGTTTTAGTGCATTAAAATGTAAAAAAGTGTGTTTTTTCCCCAAAAAATGCGTTTGAAAAATCGCTGCGCAAATACTGTGTGAAAAAAAAAAATGAAACACCCACCATTTTAATCTGTAGGGCATTTGCTTTAAAAAAAATATATAATGTTTGGGGGTTCAAAGTAATTTTCTTGCAAAAAAAAATTATTTTTTTATGTAAACAATAAGTGTCAGAAAGGGCTTTGTCTTCAAGTGGTTAGAAGAGTGGGTGATGTGTGACATAAGCTTCTAGATGTTGTGCATAAAATGCCAGGACAGTTCAAACCCCCCCCAAATGACCCCATTTTGGAAAGTAGACACCCCAAGCTATTTGCTGAGAGTCATGTTGAGTCCATGGAATAATTTATATTGTGACACAAGTTGCGGGAAAGAGACAATTTTTTATTTTTTTTATTTTTTTTTGCGCAAAGTTGTCACTAAATGATATATTGCTCAAACATGCCATGGGAATATGTGAAATTACACCCCAAAATACATTCTGCTGCTTCTCCTGAGTACGGGGATACCACATGTGTGAGACTTTTTGGGAGCCTAGCCGCGTACGGGACCCCGAAAACCAAGCACCGCCTTCAGGCTTTCTAAGGCCGTAAATTTTTGATTTCACTCTTCACCGCCTATCACAGTTTCGGGGGCCATGGAATGCCCAGGTGGCAAAAAAACCCCCCAAATGACCCCATTTTGGAAAGTAGACACCCCAAGCTATTTGATGAGAGGTATAGTGAGTATTTTGCAGACCTCACTTTTTGTCACAAAGTTTTGAAAATTGAAAAAAGAAAAAAAAAATTTTTTTTTCTCGTCTTTCTTTATTTTCAAAAACAAATGAGAGCTGCAAAATACTCACCATGCCTCTCAGCAAATAGCTTGGGGTGTCTACTTTCCAAAATGGGGTCATTTGGGGGGGGTTTGTGCCACCTGGGCATTCCATGGCCTCCGAAACTGTGATAGGCAGTGAGGAGTAAAATCAAAAATGTACGCCCTTAGAAATCCTGAAGGCGGTGCTTGGTTTTCGGGGTCCCGTACGCGGCTAGGCTCCTAAAAAGTCCCACACATGTGGTATCCCCGTACTCAGGAGAAGCAGCTAAATGTATTTTGGGGTGCAATTCCACATATGCCCATGGCCTGTGTGAGCAATATATCATTTAGTGACAACTTTGTGCAAAAAAAAAAAAAAAAAAAAAAAAATTGTCACTTTCCCGCAACTTGTGTCAAAATATAAAACATTCCATGGACTCAACATGCCTCAAAGCAAATAGCTTGGGGTGTCTACTTTCCAAAATGGGGTCATTTGGGGGGGGTTTATGTCATCTGGGCATTTTATGGCCTTCAAAACCGTGATAGGTAGTGAGGAGTAAAATCAAAAATGTACGCCCTTAGAAATCCTGAAGGCGGTGCTTGGTTTTCGGGGCCCCGTACGCGGCTAGGCTCCCAAAAAGTCCCACACATGTGGTATCCCCGTACTCAGGAGAAGCAGCTAAATGTATTTTGGGGTGCAATTCCACATATGCCCATGGCCTGTGTGAGCAATATATCATTTAGTGACAACTTTTTGTAATTTTTTTTTTTTTTTTTTTTTTTTTGTCATTATTCAATCACTTGGGACAAAAAAAATGAATATTCAATGGGCTCAACATGCCTCTCAGCAAATTCCTTGGGGTGTCTACTTTCCAAAATGGGGTCATTTGTGGGGGTTTTGTACTGCCCTGCCATTTTAGCACCTCAAGAATCGACATAGGCAGTCATAAATTAAAGGCTGTGTAAATTCCAGAAAATGTACCCTAGTTTGTAGACGCTATAACTTTTGCGCAAACCAATAAATATACACTTATTGAAATTTTTTTTACCAAAGACATGTGGCCGAATACATTTTGGCCTAAATGTATGACTAAAATTGAGTTTATTGGATTTTTTTTAGAACAAAAAGTAGAAAATATCATTTTTTTTCAAAATTTTCGGTCTTTTTCCGTGTATAGCGCAAAAAATAAAAACGGCAGAGGTGATCAAATACCATCAAAATAAAGCTCTATTTGTGGGAAGAAAAGGACGCAAATTTCGTTTGGGTACAGCATTGCATGACCGCGCAATTAGCAGTTAAAGCGACGCAGTGCCGAATTGTAAAAAGTGCTCTGGTCAGGAAGGGGGTAAATCCTTCCGGGGCTGAAGTGGTTAAATGAGTTTTTTCCTTCGAAATGTCATTTTGCTGTCAGACTGTTCTAAACAGTGCGCCCCTTTACAGGCATACTATAGACACCCCCCAGGTACGAAATTTAAAGGGATATTACACTTTTATTGTTTGACTTTAAGCATTATTAAAATCACTGCTCCTGAAAAAACGGCCGTTTTTAAAACTTTTTTTTGCATTGATCCATGTCCCCTGGGGCAGGACCCAGGTCCCCAAACACTTTTTATGACAATAACTTGCATATAAGCCTTTAAAATTAGCACTTTTGATTATTCATGTTCGTGTCCCATAGACTTTAACGGTGTTCGCGTGTTCGAACGAACTTTTTTCCTGTTCGCATGTTCTGGTGCGAACCGAACAGGGGGGTGTTCGGCTCATCCCTAGTCAACACTCTTCCCACTCTCTCTCCCTCCACCAAAGATACCTGGCCTTGGAGGAACCGCCTGTCTCAGCCTTCTGCATGATAATCTGTTTATACACCCGTTGTTTCTTTTGCCATATCTTTTCCTTTTCAGGGATTGGGTCTCTAATAAAATTGTTTTCAGCCTCCATTGCTTCCCTTAGTGAGTTCTCTTCCTCCCGCCTATCTTCTTTATTAAATTTGGCCATCTGCTGTATTAGGACCCCCCTAAGGAAGGCTTTACAAGCATCCCATAGCACAACAGATGTCACTGTTCCCTCATTAAAACCTACAAACTCCCTCAATGCGGGGAGAGTTCCATTCTCCTTCCTGATTACCTCAAACCAGTGCGGGCTTATTCTCCATTCCTTCCGGGTAATATTCCCCTATCTTCAGTGTAACTACTATGAGAGAGTGGTCCGAAACACCTCTTGGCCCGTACATAATCTTGCCTGTTAACTGAAGTGTTCTATCATTCCCCAGGGCCATGTCTATCCTTGAGAGGGCTGAGTATGATGCTGATCTACAGGAATATTGTAGCACCCCCGGGTTCTTCACCCGCCACAGGTCCACCAACCCCACTTCGTCCAAAAACTGACTCAGGCGGCTCTTAGCGGCATACTCTGAAAAGGTTCTCACCGGAAAGCAGGCCAACTTTCTGTCTAGAACCTCATTGAAGTCCCCCATTACTATAATAGGCTTAGGGGCCTTTACTCCCAAAGAAGCAGAAAAGTTTGTCCCAGATTTTCCTATACTGCCCACCTTCCACCACCTCCCCAAGGTCCATAAGGGCACTTTCCCCTTCCAGGGCAGACCCATTGTATCGGGTATTGGTTCCCCGAATGAACACTTGGGTGAGTGGGTGGATGGACAGCTCCAACATATTGTCCATACATTGCTCAGTTATCTTAGGGATACAAACCACTTGTTAGTATGGATGAGCCGATCACCACCCAGTTCGGTTCGCAACAAAACATGCAAACAGGCAAAAAATTTGTACGAATAAGTGAACACCGTTAAAGTCAAGAACATGAAAAATCAAAAGTGCTCATTTTAAAGGCGTATAGTTATTGCCATAAAAAGTGTTTGGGGACCTGGGTCCTGCCCCAGGGGACATGTATCAAAGCAAAAAAAGTTTTTAAAAACAATAGAACAATACCACAGCAAAGTTAGATTTCTAAAGGAGAAAAAGTCATTTAAAACTGATTGCGGCTGTAATGTATTGTCGGATCCAGGCAATATAGATAAAAATCGTTGGAAAAAACGGCATGGGGACCTGGGTCCTGCCCCAGGGGACATGTATCAATGCAAAAAAAAGTTTTAAAAACGGATGTTTTTTTGGGAGCAGTGATTTTAAAAATGCTTAAAGTGAAACAATAAAAATGAAATATTCCTTTAACCACTTGCTTACTGGGCACTTGAACCCCCTTCCTGCCCAGACCAATTTTCAGCTTTCAGCGCTCTCACACTTTGAATGACAATTACTCAGTCATGCAACACTGTACCCATATAAAAATTTGCGTCCTTTTTTCACACAAATAGAGCTTTCTTTTGGTGGTATTTAATCACTAGTGAGTTTTTTTATCTCTTGTGCTATAAATAAAAAAATACCGTAAGTTTTGTGAAAAAATGCCTTTTTTTTTGTCTGTCTTACAATTTTGCAAATTAGTAATTTTTCTTCATAAATTTTGGCCAAATTTTATACTGCTACATAGCTTTGGTAAAAAAAAACCAAATTAGTTTATATTATTTGGTCTTTGTAAAAGTTATGGAGTCTACAAACTATGGTGCCAATCACTGAAAATTTATCACATCAGGCCTTCGGTACATCAGGTGTATCTCATTTCTTGAGACACTAACAAGTCAGGAAAGTACAAGTACCCCCCCAAATGAGCCCTTTTTAGAAAGTAGACATTCCAAGGTATTAAGTAAGTAGCATGGTGAGTTTTTATAAGTTGTAATTTTTCCCACAATTCTTTGAAAAATGAAGATTTTTTTTTTTTTTTTTGCAAAATTGTAATATTATCAGGTTATTTCTCACATATGCATACAACAATTACACCCCAAAACACATTCTGCTACTCTTCCCGAGTATGGCGATACCACATGTGTGAGACTTTTACACAGCCTGGCCACGTACAAAGGCCCAATATTGAAGTAGCACTTTCAGGTGTTCTACGAGCATAAATGACACATCTCATTTCTCAACCATCTATTACACTTTTGAAGGCCCTGGAGCACCAGGACAATGAAATTGCCCACAAAATGACCCCATTTTGGAAAGCAAACACCCCAGTGTATAATCTATGAGGCATAATGAGTCTTTTGAACGGTTCATTTTTTTCCAGAAGTTTTTGGAAAATGTGGAAAAAAAATGAAAACGCATTTTTATATTATAACACATAGCATGTATATATAGCAAAAATTACACCCCAAAATACATTCTGCTACTCTTCCAGAGTATGTCGATACCACATGTGTGAGACTTTTACACAGCCTGGCCACATACAGAGGCCCAAAATTGAAATAGTACCTTTAGGCGTTCTAGGAGCATAAATTACACATTTCATTTAATTCCTACCTATCACACTTTTGAAGGTCCTTGATCACCAGGACAGTGGAATTACCCACAAAATGGCCTCATTTTGGAAAGAAAACACCCCAACGTATATTCTATGAGGCATGGGCTGCATATAGGTACTCGGGTACTCTGATGAGCTGCATATAGATACTCGGGTACTCTGATGGGCTGGATACAGGTACTCGGGTAACTTGATGAGCTGCAGACAGGCACATGGGTACTCTGATGGGCTGGTGACAAGTACTCGGGTACTCTGATGGGCTGGCGACAGGTATATGGGTACTCTGATGGGCTGGTGACAGGTACTCGGGTACTCTGATGGCCTGGTGACAGGTACTCGGGTACTCTGACGGGCTACAGATAGGTATTCGGGTACTCTGATGGGCTGGTAACTGGTATTCCGATACTCTGAAGGGCAATGACAGGTACTCAGGTACTCGATACTCAGATGGACTGTGACAGGTACTCAAATGGATTGTGACAGTTACTCAGGTACTCGAATGAACTGTGACAGGTACTCAGGTACTCGGTTACTCAGATGAACTGTGACAGGTACTCAGGTACTCATATGGACTGTGACAGGTACTCGGGCATTCAGATGAACTGTGACAGGTACTCGGGTACTCAGATAGACTGTGACAGATACTCGGGTACTCAGATGGACTGTGACAGGTACTCAGGTACTCGGGTACTCAGATGAACTTTACAGGTTCTCAGATGGACTGTGACAGGTACTCAGTAGGGATGAGCCGAACACCCCCCTGCTCGGTTCGCACCAGAACATGCGAACAGGAAAAAAGTTCGTTCGAACACGCGAACACCGTTAAAGTCTATGGGACACGAACATGAATAATCAAAAGTGCTAATTTTAAAGGCTAATATGCAAGTTATTGTCATAAAAAGTGTTTGGGGACCTGGGTCCTGCCCCAGGGGACATGGATCAATGCAAAAAATTTTTTTAAAAACGGACGTTTTTTCAGGAGCAGTGATTTTAATAATGCTTAAAGTCAAAAAATAAAAGTGTAATATCCCTTTAAATTTCGTACCTGGGGGGTGTCTATAGTATGCCTGTAAAGGGGCGCATGTTTCCTGTGTTTAGAACAGTCTGACAGCAAAATGACATTTTGAAGGAAAAAACTCATTTAAAACTACCGCGGCTATTGCATTGCTGACAATACACACAGAAGTTCATTGATAAAAACGGCATGGGAATTCCCCAAAGGGGAACCCCGAACCAAAATTAAAAAAAAAAAAAAAGACGTAGGAGTCCCCCTAAATTCCATACCAGGCCCTTCAGGTCTGATATGGATATTAAGGGGAACCCCGGCCAAAATTTAAAAAAAAAAATGACGTGGGGTTCCCCCTAAATTCTGTACCAGACCCTTCAGGTCTGGTATGGATTTTAAGGGGAACCCCACGCCAAAAAAAAAAAAACGGCATGGGGTCCCCCCAAAAATCCATACCAGACCCTTATCCGAGCACGCAACCTGGCAGGCTGCAGGAAAAGAGGGGGGGACGAGAGTACAGCCCCCCCCCCTCCTGAACCGTACCAGGCCACATGCCCTCAACATTGGGAGGGTGCTTTGGGGTAGCCCCCCAAAACACCTTGTCCCCATGTTGATGAGGACAAGGGCCTCATCCCCACAACCCTGGCCGGTGGTTGTGGGGGTCTGCGGGCGGGGGGCTTATCAGAATCTGGAAGCCCCCTTTAACAAGGGGACCCCCAGATCCCGCCCTCCCCCCTGTGTGAAATGGTAAGGGGGTACAAAAGTACCCCTACCATTTCACTAAAAAACTGTCAAAAATGTTAAAAATGACAAGAGACAGTTTTTGACAATTCCTTTATTTAAATACTTCTTCTTTCTTCTATCTTCCTTCATCTTCTGGTTCTTCTGGTTCTTCTGGCTCTTCTGGTTCTTCCTCCGTCGTTCTCATCCAGCATCTCCTCCGCGGTGTCTTCTATCTTCTTCTCCTCGGGCCGCTCCGCACCCATGGCATGGGGGGAGGCTCCCGCTCTTCTCTTCATCTTCTTCTCTTCTTCTTTTCTTCTCTTCTTCTCTTCTTCTCTTCTTCTCTTCTTCATTTTCTTCTCCGGGCCGCTCCGCACCCATGCTGGCATGGAGGGAGGCTCCCGCTGTGTGACGGCGCTCCTCGTCTGACAGTTCTTAAATAATGGGGGCGGGGCCACCCGGTGACCCCGCCCCCCTCTGACGCACGGGACATGACGGGACTTCCCTGTGGCATTTCCCGTGACATCACAGGGAAGTCCCGTCAAGTCACCGTGCGTCAGAGGGGGGCAGGGTCACCGGGTGGCCCCGCCCCCCGTTATTTAAGAACTGTCAGACGAGGAGCGCCGTCACACAGCGGGAGCCTCCCTCCATGCCAGCATGGGTGCGGAGCGGCCCGGAGAAGAAAATGAAGAAGAGAAGAAGAGAAGAAAAGAAAAAGAGAAGAAGATGAAGAAGATGAAGAAAAGAGCGGGAGCCTCCCCCCATGCCATGGGTGCGGAGCGGCCCGAGGAGAAGAAGATAGAAGACGCCGCGGAGGAGATGCTGGACGAGAACGCCGGAGGAAGAACCAGAAGAACCAGAAGATGAAGGAAGATAGAAGAAAGAAGAAGTATTTAAATAAAGGAATTGTCAAAAACTATCTCTTGTCATTTTTAACATTTTTGACAGTTTTTTAGTGAAATGGTAGGGGTACTTTTGTACCCCCTTACCATTTCACACAGGGGGGGGGCGGGATCTGGGGGTCCCCTTGTTAAAGGGGGCTTCCAGATTCCGATAAGCCCCCCACCCGCAGACCCCCACAACCACCGGCCAGGGTTGTGGGGATGAGGCCCTTGTCCTCATCAACATGGGGACAAGGTGTTTTGGGGGGCTACCCCAAAGCACCCTCCCAATGTTGAGGGCATGTGGCCTGGTACGGTTCAGGAGGGGGGGGGGGCGCACTCTCATCCCCCCCTCTTTTCCTGCGGCCTGCCAGGTTGCGTGCTCGGATAAGGGTCTGGTATGGATTTTTGGGGGGACCCCACGCGGTTTTTTTTTTTTTTTTTGGCGCGGGGTTCCCCTTAAAATCCATACCAGACCTGAAGGGTCTGGTATGGAATTTAGGGGGAACCCCACGTCATTTTTTTTTTAAATTTTGGCCGGGGTTCCCCTTAATATCCATATCAGACCTGAAGGGCCTGGTATGGAATTTAGGGGGACTCCTACGTCTTTTTTTTTTTTTTAATTTTGGTTCGGGGTTCCCCTTTGGGGAATTCCAATGCCGTTTTTATCAATGAACTTCTATGTGTATTGTCGGCAATGCAATAGCCGCGGTAGTTTTAAATGAGTTTTTTCCTTCAAAATGTCATTTTGCTGTCAGACTGTTCTAAACACAGGAAACATGCGCCCCTTTACAGGCATACTATAGACACCCCCCAGGTACGAAATTTAAAGGGATATTACACTTTTATTGTTTGACTTTAAGCATTATTAAAATCACTGCTCTTGAAAAAACGTCCGTTTTTAAAAAAAATGTTTGCATTGATCCATGTCCCCTGGGGCAGGACCCAGGTCCCCAAACACTTTTTATAACAATAACTTGCATATTAGCCTTTAAAATTAGCACTTTTGATTTCTCCCATAGACTTTTAAAGGGTGTTCCGCGGCATTCGAATTTGCCGCGAACACCCCAAATTGTTCGCTGTTCGGTGAACTTGCGAACAGCCAATGTTCGAGTCGAACATGAGTTTGACTCGAACTCGAAGCTCATCCCTAGTACTCAGGTACTTGGATACTCAGGTGAACTGTGTCAGGTACTTTGATGGGTGGTGACAGGTCCTCTTTATTGGGGGCAATCAGTGTGATTGGTGTACACTGTAAACGGTAACGAGATGTTACCGCAATCTCCTTCTCACACACGATCGGTGTGTGAGGAGAAGAACCCAGTAACATCTCGTTACCACTCTATGTTTACATTTAGTGATCAGCTGTGAAAGGATCACAGACGATCACGTGGTAAACACCCGCTTGCCAATGGCTGTTTACCAGCGTCTGTGATGGGCAGTGTTCCCGGGAACACGCTGCCCCCGACGTGCACACGCAGTGCGCTCCCGATTGCGCATGCGCCTTGCAAAGTGGGGCGGTACCATTTCTGATTATGTGGTAAACAGCCATGCCCAATGGCTGTTCACCCCCCTCGGTGTCTCCGTGACACACCACCACCGAAGGTACAGGGTTGCATGCACACGATTGCATGCATGCCCTGTTTAAATGGACAGACGTCATATGACACCCGCCCAGAACAAGAGCTTTGCCACCTGGCCATCATATGATGGCTGGTGGGTGGCAAATGGTTAACAGACCAAACTGTTTAGCAAAAGTGGCAGTTAGAGGGTAGTTTCAAACCATTTAACATTGACAGGGTAGCTTTTAATGGTAAACTTTTATCTATTTATGTAAAACCTTTATGTCAAAAGAAAAAAAAAATTGTTGCTGTACTGCTTAAAGTCTAAATGCAGTCAAAATAAAAAAGAACAGAACATAACTTACACTCAGTAAAATCCCCCTACAACCTGGCCCTCCCCACCCCTGCTGTGGTGAGGGGTGGTTAAGGTAACAAAAAAGCTGTCACAGGCTCCCATCAAGAGAGCCCAACTATTCCTGCCCTTTCATCCAACCCTGTACAGCTTCTATGAAAGAAACATGGACACAGGAGGATTTTATCTAAGAGAAAAGGCATTAGCACAAGGGACACATCCTACTGACTATAAGTTATGTTCCATATGCTGATTTTCATCTATTTATTTTGTTAGCATTTAGGCTGGAGTTTTGCTTTACATTGTAAGTCAAGTTCATCTAAATCTGCTAGTGCATCTAACACTACCCTCTCCAGAGAAAATTATTGCTGTCCAAAGGTGACCCAGCTCAATAGGTGAAAATAAAGGGAAAAATGCATTATAAAAAAACTGTATCAAAAGATTTCCAATTCTACTTAGCCACTGCCACGCTACAAGAGAATGCCTTCATGATTCTCATTTACAAATATATCTTATTCGCCTGTTGATTTGTCACATATGAATCAGCATTTTATTGCCTTAATCCTAGCTGAAATAGAGTCAATTTAACTAGAGGTTTGGCTTTATTATGTTTTTTTTTAAGCTTTTTAAGATTTAAACTAAACAGGACAGTTTTGCACATTCACCATGTTGCCAATAAGCTTTGTTGTTAATATAGCATGCATACAATGTTTTGCCTTAAATTTGCCTCCATAAAAGGAAATCATTTATTGGCTAAGTGATTCATATCTCGTCTTTTGTTTATGTAAACGATGTAACAAAAAAGCACAACAGTTGTTGAGCAAAATAAAATGCAGATCACCATGGGACCCAGCTCATGAGCTGTATAGAGGAAATACATTAGCAGGCAGATATTAGAAGTGGCTGTCTTTCATAAATCATTTCTACTTGCACTGTGCTGCAGTCACACTACTCATTTATTTTCAAAGTTAATTGTGATTGTTTATCATAACCACATTTTTAACCCTGGAACCATCAGACAATGCTGCATATTAAATGCAACTGGAGTCTAAATGATTTATTGAAGTGCTGTATGCATGGACGCATCCTTGTAGAGCTATTTGCATTCATTTCACAAACATCTTAAAGCTATTGAGAAGAAAAAGTAATTTAAGTCTGTGCTGCTTATGCATATTAAAAAAGCACAGTTTTTGCTGCATATAGTCTACAGATTAAAATTTAAATTCTTGAAATGGTTTGACTAAATAGCAACATAGTAATCAGTATACAAACTAAGCCTTATTAAGTGTTTGTTAATTAGTTAGCTTGTTTTCAAACAGTTATGCCTTTAGTTAACTTTTATTAAACTATCATTGATTTAATTCTGCCTTCATCCCCAACCAGCTTCCCCGGTTCAAGTATGTACTTATTATACAGTGTTTTCTGGCCAGCCAGCCTTTGAGTACCCTGCCTATTTACAGGCAACCATCACCCATCTGCGTGTGAATAATCTTGGAGCTGTTGGCTTGTTGAAGGTTGATGGGGTTTGCTTTTATGATTATCCCCATAAATAGCATCCCTCTCGGTAAATGCCAGAGTCGTTCTGGTAACACAGTCAAACAGATAAATCCAATCCCTAAGGACATAGGCCAAGCCACTGAAAATTGAATACTCTAATAGCAATTGGGGTGGGACTTTCAGGTACCTCTAAGGCATAGTTTATTGTAGAAAATCCAGCACACTTAAATACAACTGCTGACATGTTTGTGACTCAAATGGCATTAGTCATAGCTAGTTGAAAAACAAGAGCAAACATTAAAATAGCCTTCCACAAGCTCAGGGCAAGAGTCAAAACTTTGATAACATATGACACACATTTAAATATCACATCCAAACAATTACCTATTTTAGATACAAAGTAACATCCAAACTATGGTTACATGCCTGTGGAATCCTTGTTGGTCAATAAAAAATCCAGAGGGTTTCCTGTTTCATTGATCTCCTATAGACATATCCACCTCTGGGGTGGGGCTTAACTCTTTCTACTGCATGAAAAGAAGATATCATTTCAACACCATGTGGCTGGACACATTAAAAAGACAAAAGGAGGGACTCTGTCCCCCTTTTCTGTTCCAGGGGTGTCTGGTAGTACAGCCCACATATTGTAAATTGCATTCCAAACACAATACAACATACATCACATTTTCTGTTTCACAAGTAATTAAAAATCTTGGGGAAAGTTGCGCCCAGACACAGCCAAAGTAACTGTTTTAGTTTTGGTATGGACTGCACAATACCTAGAGGCGGAGATGCCGCACCTATAAGAAACCTACACAAGCAGTTATGTTTTTTTCATTGACCCACAAATAAACAAGCTGAAAACATATAAGCAAGGGTAAATGCTTTACAGCTAGCAAAGTTGCAACCTTTTTTAAAGATACCATAAATATGTTCATCCATAAAAAGGATAGAAAGATTTTTCTTTATGATATCTGTGATGGTAATAAACATACATGAATAACAGTAAGGAAAGTTGACACATTAGAATTCATATGGGAGATGCTTTCACAAAGCCGTTGTTCTTTGCCATTTTTTACCTCCTGCAATATGCCAGTCAGGGTTGGTTTCATGTGATTATTTTTAAACATGTATCATATGTTGTCAATGTTTTCATTATTGTGCTGCCCTTATGGGAGGCTATTTTAAAACCTGCTCATTGAATTACAAGTAGCTATAACTAAAGCTGTTTGAGGTAAAAATGCATCAGTAGTTGTATTCTAGTGTGCTTCATATTTTACAAAAAAAAGTATGCCTTAGAAGAATTACTGTGTATTGGTAATTGTAGTGTGCTCTTTTCGTGCACCACTGATGGAGCACTAATTGAGGATGAGCAGTGAATGTGTACTCTTGGTCACTTCCCACAGTAGTTGGATCCTCTAGAGAAGCTGTGCGCTCTTAGGATCTTACTCAGCTGATATTCACCAGTCCTGACAATGAAGGGCCAATCACCTGTCTGTAAATCATTTTCCCAGCTACCTCTGCCTAATCAGGTAAGATCACTTTTGAGCTGCTGAGGGAGAAAAGCTGAGTAAATTAGCTTTACTGGGTGTGTACATGAACCCAGAGAGCTGCTGGAAAAGAAGCTGAAGAGGCTGCAGCCTGCATCTGAGCATGATGAGTAAATGGGCACTCTACTACAGGTTAGGGTTGGGGTTATTGGAAACAAGTTAATATTTAGTGATATGGTTTGAAAGATAAATATTAGGTTAAAGGAATCCTGCACAGAATGAATATGAAAGTTGCTTTTGTTTTTTTCCCATTCTGAAAACAATATCTGTCATGCTGATCCAGTGACTTGAGTACTTTTCAATTCACTGACCTGAACATATGTAGATCACAAGTTCTGATTTCACTTTGACTTTCTTATTTACATTTAGGTCAGTGAAAGTAATGAAGCAGCCTGGCAACTAGTATTGTTACAAGGAGGTCATCCAAGGCTAAAAGTTCATTTTAGGCACGGGGTTAAGGTTCAAATTTATGGTGAGGTTAATCATGACATTTTAGGGTCAGGTTGCATATTGGGGGTTCAATTTTAGGTTAATACTAAGAATGTAGTGTGAATTGGAGGGGTTATATTTAGATATTAGGCTAAGTGCTCACATTGTTTTTTGCTCTTGCTTCACAGATTTCGTCCAGCATGCGGATCAACAAAGACAATCTTAGTATTAAAGAGAGATCCACCTTAAAAATCTTGATGGATGATCCATCTATCGTGGTTCGTAATGCGGACAAAGGTGGGGCAGTGGTGGTTATGGACAGGGAGATGTATATTAATACTTATTCCATTTTGGAAATGATTCCCACCAAAAATTATAAAAATACTCTTACCCTGTTAGTACAAAAGAAAGCCAGCTTAGAGGCCTTTACTCCCAAAGAAGCAGAAAAGTTTGTCCCAGATTTTCCCATACTGCCCACCTTCCACCACCTCCCCAAGGTTCATAAGGGCACTTTCCCCTTCCAGGGCAGACCCATTGTATCGGGTATTGGTTCCCCGAATGAACACTTGGGTGAGTGGGTGGATGGACAGCTCCAACCTATTGTCCATACATTGCTCAGTTATCTTGGGGATACAAACCACTTGTTAGTATGGATGAGCCGATCACCACCCAGTTCGGTTCGCACCAAAACATGCAAACAGGCAAAACATTTGTACGAATAAGTGAACACCGTTAAAGTCAAGAACATGAAAAATCAAAAGTGCTCATTTTAAAGGCGTATAGTTATTGCCATAAAAAGTGTTTGGGGACCTGGGTCCTGCCAGGGGACATGTATCAAAGCAAAAAAAAAAAGTTTTTAAAAACAATAGAACCATAGAACAATACCACAGCAAAGTTAGATTTCTAAAGGAGAAAAAGTCATTTAAAACTGATCACGGCTGTAATGTATTGTCGGATCCAGGAAATATAGATAAAAATCATTGAAAAAAATGGCATGGGGACCTGGGTCCTGCCCCAGGGGACATGTATCAATGCAAAAAAAAGTTTTAAAAACTGACGTTTTTTTGGGAGCAGTGATTTTAAAAATGCTTAAAGTGAAACAATGAAATATTCCTTTAACCACTTGCTTACTGGGCACTTAAACCCCCCTCCTGCCCAGACCAATTTTCAGCTTTCAGTGCTGACGCACTTTGAATGACAATTGCGCAGTCATACAACACTGTACCCAAATTAAATTTTTATCATTTTTTTCCCACAAATAGAGCTTTCTTTTGGTGGTATTTAATCACAGCTGGGATTTTTATTTTTTGCTAAACAAACAAAAAAATGGAAAATTTTGAAAAAAAAAATCATGTTTCATAGTTTGTTATAAAATTTTGCTAACAGGCAATTTTTTTCCTTCATTGATATGCGCTGATGAGGCGGCACTGGTGGGCAC
This sequence comes from Lithobates clamitans, assembly GCA_037952925.1. NCBI lineage: Eukaryota > Metazoa > Chordata > Amphibia > Anura > Ranidae > Lithobates > Lithobates clamitans. The sequence goes on from JBBGZY010000022.1 coordinate 1,205,072, forward strand.
TGATAGGCTGCACTGATGGGCACTGATAGGCACAGTTAAGGCGGCACTGATAGGCACAGTTAAGGCAGCACTGATGGGGACAGATAAGGCGGTACTGATGGGCACAGATAAGGTGGCACTGATGGCCACTGATGGGCGCTGATGGGTGGCACTGATGGGTGGCACGGATGGGTGGCACGGATAGGTGGCACTGATGGGCACTGATAGGTACCACTGATGGGGGGCACTGATAGGTAGCACTGATGGGCAGTGATGGGCGGCACTGATGGGCACTTATGGGCACTGGTAGGTGACACTGATGGGCACTGATAGGTGGCACTGATGTGCAGCACTGTTGTTGCACTGATGTGGGTGCTGATGCGTGGCACTGTGGGCGTTGATGGGTGGCACTGATGGGTAGCACTGTGGGCGCTGATGGGTGGCACTGATGGGTGGCACTTTGGGCACTGATGGGTGGCACTGTGGGCACTGATGGATGGCACTGATGGATGGCACTGTGGGCACTGATGGGTGACGCTGGTGGGCACTGGTAGGCGGCACTGCTGCCTATTGCTGTGTCACTGGCAGGGGGAAGATAATCGCTGTGATTGGGACTGATGTCCATCTCATGGCCGCTGGTGATCAGCTATTTTTTTCCTCCTCACGCTGTCAGCGCGAGGAGGAAAAACAGCCGATTACTGGCTCTGTTTACATCACATAATCAGCTGTCATTGGCTGACAGCTGATCATGTGGTAAGGGGTTGGGACCGACCCCTTACTCTGATCTGTGATCAGGTGAGTCTCATAGACTCGCTGATCACCGAGCGTTCCGCGCGCAGGGGGCGCACAGGCCACTCGTGCACGGGACGACGTCAATAGACATAGTTCCGGCAATGTAGATCCGCGCTGTTGCCGTCATTTGGCAATAGCATGGATCTGAAGAGGTTAAATATCATGCCTGGGGGGTGTCCTTAGTATACCTGTAAAGTAACGCATTTTTCCCATGTTTATAACAGTACAAAAGACATTTCTAAAGGAAAAAAGTAATTTAAAACAGATCACGGCTGTAATGTATTGTCAGATCCAGGCAATATAGAAAAAAATAATTCCTTTCATATAATAAGTTGTTTTTTTGTATCCTGTTACAGTCTATATACTTATACACTAGTCATTAGGGTTTTGTACATCACTATTTTGTGATTTTCTTTTTTTTTTTTATCAATAGTAACATGTACTGACAGATACAAAGATTATGTACATATACAGTGTAACATAGGTGTGATTGTTATAAAATTTTTTGATTACCACTATATAGAAACTTAATGTTGAGGATTTTTTGAAAAATATTTGAATGTTTCATTAGTGGTGTTCTATAAAGTGTTTTTCTCTTATCTGTTGGGACAGCTTTCCGCAACAGGGAGAGACATTTTTCTACATTTTTTTCCTACAATTATTTTCTATACGAAGAAGGACTCTGTTTAAAGTTTCTTCCCTTCATTTTATTATATGTGTACTGGTGTTATTGGTATAGGTTGTAGTTATTTGTGGTATTTGTGTTTTTTGTCTGTTTTGTTGCAGAAACCGCAGATACAAGGGTTAATTGGCATAATCAATCACTGGTTGATTTCAGCTGAGTATATGCTATATAAGGTTTATACTTACCAGTGTTTGTCAGATTATAACTAAGCAAATTCCAATTCTTAAAACACGTTGATCTCTGCCAGGTCTGCATTGATGTAATGATATTTACAATGTTGCCTGATTACTTTTATCTTCAATAAAGTCTTCACTTTTGCTTCAAACCCGTGAGTGCGGTCAAACTTTTTCCTGTTCCAGTGGCTCCTATCCAGATTGCGGACTGGACCTGCACCGTGAGGTTGAAGCATGGGATTGCTCTCACCTGGAGCGACTTGGCTTTGCTTTCTGCTAGACGGTATTAAGAGAACATTGTTTTTTTAAAGAAATATTTCAAATAAATTGTGTTACATTTGACAATCAAGTTATCCTTTGTGTTATTTGTTCTCCTAACTGCAGAGGTATAGCTACTCCTTTTGTTGAGAAATGTGCACATTTTTACCCTTAGTAACACATGATTAGACCTAGTTTAAAGGAGAATTCTCACCACAATATTAAAAAACAAACAAAAAAAACTTGTTGAATTCACCAGACACCTAGTGCATTTAGCATTTGGTCCCACTGAGGTCTGTGCTGTTGTTAAGAAATAATAGGACATCATTATTTCTGTCAGCTCTGGCTGTATCTCCCCCTTTATGCTGTAGTTGATATTATGGATGTTCCCATGGGGGAGGTAAAGTCTGCACTGAAGCCACCTCCCCCTCTCTGTTTCTCACGGTGTACCCATCACAACCCCCCCCCCCCCCCCCACAGCATCTGTCATTGACTGGAGGAGAAATTAGCATGCACAAAGCTCCCTGACAGGGGGGCTGCTGAGACAAAGGGGAGACACGACTGTATTACAGCTGGCAGTGTAATCACACAGCAGGCAGATGGATCACACAGCTGAATTAGTCCTGACATATCCTCCACTATTTTCAGTGCACTATCAAAGAGTTCCTTTGTGTGTTTGTTGGGTATATATAGGGGAGATGATCAATTAAAAAGATATACCAGTGGAGGGTAATATATATATTATATATATATATATATATATACCCCTCCAGTGATCACACAAGTACACTTATGTAAGAAAAAATATGTACAAAATCTTTATTTTAACAATCTAATATTTAAAAACACATGTCAAATTGTCATGGCTTGCATACTGATACCAGCCAAACATTATCCACTACAAACATGTATAGCTGTTTGTTGAGATGAGGAACTAGGGTCAACGTGTTTCGCCAAAATTACCTCTTCTTTAGGACCTCTTAAATGTACATGATCACAAAAGTGGATTCTAAGAACAAAATATAAATATGAGTATAATTTGCAGAACATCAGAACATCATTACATTTATTTATAATAAACATTTGGTCAGGGAAAGAAACAAAATATCTATTCCCAAGGAGAGACTGAGAGCATGTAAGGGAGAAGAAAAAAACAATATATCTAGTTTATATACTTTTCATGCATCTTGTAACTAGACCACACAGTATACAGAGATGTATACTGTATCCAGGGAGGTATAATCTTACCGGCCTACTGCATTCATTTCCTGCTGAAAAGTCAATCTATGCTGCTATATAAGTCCATGGAATTGCCTAAAATCTTCTGTCTCCCCTGTAAATCAGCATGCTACTCATGTGCTCAGTGGAGGTGCTTTTCTCTAGTGGGCCCCTGCTGCCAACAATGAGCACTGTCAATCAAAAATCCATCTCCCTAAATCATTTGGTCAGATAGCAATGAGGGCTAGCTATTTGACAACGCTACTCATAAACCACAGCACAGATGTCAAGTACCTGATATTATGCAATCAAATGAGTGCACCAAATACGCAAACAAGAGTCTATGGTTTTTAATAATAACATTGATTCATTGGGAAAAAAAATACAATGCCTTTCGGAGGCCAAACATATTCCTCCTTTATCAGGGCTACAAAATAATTACGATCACAAAGGTCATAAATATATATATACAGTATCTCATAAAAGTGAGTACACAATAAATAGTTTATTATATCTTTTCATGTGACAACACTGAGGAAATTACACTTTACTACAATGTAAAATAGTGAGTGAACAGCTTGTATAACAGTGTAAATTTTCTGTCCCCTCAAAATAACTCAGCACTAGGGATGAGCAAAACACCCCCCTGTTCGGTTCGCACCAGAACATGCGAACAGGAAAAAAGTTCGCTCGAACACGCAAACACCGTTAAAGTCTATGGGACACAAACATGAATAATCAAAAGTGCTAATTTTTAAGGCTTATATGCAAGTTATTGTCATAAAAAGTGTTTGGGGGCCCGGGTCCTGCCCCAGGGGACATGGATCAATGCAAAAAAAAGTTTTAAAAACGGCCGTTTTTTCAGGAGCAGTGATTTTAATAATGCTTAAAGTCAAACAATAAAAGTGTAATTTCCCTTTAAATTTTGTACCTGGGGGGTGTCTATAGTATGCCTGTAAAGGGGCAAATGTTTCCCATGTTTAGAACAGTCTGACAGCAAAATGACATTTCGAAGGAAAAATTTCATTTAAAACTACCCGCGGCTATTGCATTGCCGACAATACACATAGAAGTTCATTGATAAAAACAGCATGGGAATTCAACACAGGGAAACCCCGAACCAAAATTTAACAAAAAAAATGACGTGGGAGTCCCCCTAAATTCCATACCAGGCCCTTCAGGTCTGGTATGGATATTAAGGGGAACCCCGGCCAAAATTTAAAAAAAAATGACGTGGGGTTCCCCCTAAATTCCATACCAGACCCTTCAGGTCTGGTATGGATTTTAAGGGTAACCCCACGCCAAAAAAAAAATGGCGTGGGGTCCCCCCAAAAATCCATACCAGACCCTTATCTGAGCACACAACCTGGCAGGCCGCAGGAAAAGAGGGGGGGATGAGAGTGCGCCCCCCCTCCTGAACCGTACCAGGCCACATGCCCTCAACATTGGGAGGGTGCTTTGGGGTAGCCCCCCAAAACACCTTGTCGCCATGTTGATGAGGACAAGGGCCTCATCCCCACAACCCTGGCCGGTGGTTGTGGGGGTCTGCGTGCGGGGGGCTTATCGGAATCTGGAAGCCCCCTTTAACAAGGAGACCCCCAGATCCCACCCCCCATGTGAAATGGTAAGGGGGTACTTACTCCTACCATTTCCCTAAAAAACTGTCAAAAATGTTAAAAATGACAAGAGACAGTTTTTAACAATTCCTTTATTTAAATGCTTCTTCTTTCTTCTATCTTCTTTCATCTTCTTCTTCTTCTGGTTCTTCTGGCTCTTCTTGTTCTTCCTCCGGCGTTCTCGTCCAGCATCTCCTCCGCGGCGTCTTCTATCTTCTTCTCCTCGGGCCGCTCCGCACCCATGGCATGGGGGGAGGCTCCCGCTCTTCTCTTCATCTTCTTCTTCATCCTCTTCTCTTCTTCTCTTCTTCTCTTCTTCATTTTCTTCTCCGGGCCGCTCAGCACCCATGCTGGCATGGAGGGAGGCTCCCGCTGTGTGACGGAGTCTCCTCGTCTGACGGTTCTTAAATAACGGGAGGCGGGGCCACCCGGTGACCCCGCCCCCCTCTGACGCACAGTGACTTGACGGGACTTCCCTGTGACATCACGGGGAATGCCACAGGGAAGTCCCGTCATGTCCCGTGCATCAGAGGGGGCGGGGTCACTGGGTGGCCCCGCCCCCTGTTATTTAAGAACCGTCAGCTGAGGAGACGCCGTCACACAGCGGGAGCCTCCCTCCATGCCAGCATGGATGCAGAGCGGCCCGAAGAAGAAAATGAAGAAGAGAAGAAGGAAGAAGAGAAGAGGATGAAGAAGAAGATGAAGAGAAGAGCAGGAGCCTCCCCACATGCCATGGGTGCGGAGTGGCCCGAGGAGAAGAAGATAGAAGACACCGCGGAGGAGATGCTGGACGAGAACACCGGAGAAAGAACCAGAAGAGCCAGAAGAACCAGAAGAAGATGAAGGAAGATAGAAGAAAGAAGAAGCATTTAAATAAAGGAATTGTCAAAAACTGTCTCTTGTCAACTGTCCCCCTTACCATTTCACACAGGGGGGGCCGGGATCTGGGGGTTCCCTTGTTAAAGGGGGCTTCCAGATTCCGATAAGCCCCCCGCCCGCAGACCCCCACAACCACCGGTCAGGGTTGTGGGGATGAGGCCCTTGTTCTCATCAACATGGGGACAAGGTGTTTTGGGGGGCTACCCCAAAGCACCCTCCCAATGTTGAGGGCATGTGACCTGGTACGGTTCAGGAGAGAGGGGGGCCGCACTCTCATCCCCCCTCTTTTCCTGTGGCCTGCCAGGTTGCGTGCTCGGATAAGGGTCTGGTATGGATTTTTAGGGGGACCCCACGCCGTTTTTTTTTTAAATTTTGGTTCAGGGTTTCCCTGTGTTGAATTCCCATGCCGTTTTTATCAATGAACTTCTATGTGTATTGTCGGCAATGCAATAGCCGCGGGTAGTTTTAAATGAAATTTTTCCTTCAAAATGTAATTTTGCTGTCAGACTGTTCTAAACACGGCAAACATGTGCCCCTTTACAGGCATACTATAGACACCCCCCAGGTACGAAATTTAAAGGGATAGTACACTTTAATTGTTTGACTTTAAGCATTATTAAAATCACTGCTCCTGAAAAAACGGCCGTTTTTAAAACTTTTTTTTGCATTGATCCATGTCCCCTGGGGCAGGACCCAGGTCCCCAAACACTTTTTATGACAATAACTTGCATATAAGCCTTTAAAATTAGCACTTTTGATTTCTCCCATAGACTTTTAAAGGGTGTTCTGCAGCATTCGAATTTGCCGTGAATACCCCAAATTGTTCGCTGTTCGGCGAACTTGCGAACAGCCAATGTTCGAGTCGAACATGAGTTCGACTCGAACTCGAAGCTCATCCCTACTCAGCACACTCAGGTGTTAATGGGGAGCAGGTGTGTTACATTTGGTGTATCATTCTCACTCTCTCATACTGGTCACTGGAACATCAACATGGCTCCTCATGGCAAAGAACTCTCACAGGATCTGAAAAAAAAATTGTTGCTCCACATAAAGATGGCCTAGGCTATAAGAAAATTGCCAAGACCCTGAAACTGAGCTGAAGCACAGTGGCCAAGAAGAAGTTGTGTGTACATGCTCAGCGTCATATCCAGAGGTTGTCTTTGGGAAATAGACATATGAGTACTGCCAGCATTGTTGCAGAGGTTGAAGGGGTGGGGAGCCAGCCTGTCAGCGCTCAGACCATACACCATACACTGCATCAAATTGGTCTGCATGGCTGTCATCCCAGAAGGAAGCCTCTTCTAAAAATGATGCACAAGAAAGCCCGCAAACAGTTTGCTGAAGACAAGCAGACTAAGGACATGGATTAATGGAACCATGTCCTGTGGTCTGATGAGACCAAGATAAATTTATTTGGTTTAGATGGTGTCAATCGTATGTGGCAGCAACCAGGTGAGGAGTACAAAGACAAGTGTGTCTTGCCTACAGTCAAGCATGGTGGTGGGAATGTCATGGTCTGGGGCTGCATGAGTGCTGCCGGCACTGGGGAGCTACATTTCATTGAGGGAACCATGAATGCCAACATGTACTGTGACATACTGAAGCAGAACATGATCCGCTCCTTTTGGAGACTGGGCCACAGGGCAGTATTCCAACATGATAACAAGCCAAACACACCTCCAAGACGACCACTGCCTTGCTAAAGAAGTTGAGGGTAAAGGTGATGGACTGGCCAAGCATGTCTCCAGACCTAAACTCTACTGAACATTTGTGGGGCATCCTCAAATGGAAGATGTAGAGGAGCAAGCTCTCTAACATCCACCAGCTCTGTGATGTTGTCATGGAGGAGTGCAAGAGGACTCCAGTGGCAATCTGTGAAACTCTGGTGAACTCCATGCCCGAGAGGGTTAAGGCAGTGCTGGAAAATAATGGTGGCCATACAAAATATTGACACTTTGGGCCCAATTTGGACATTTTCACTTAGGGGGTGGACTCACTTTTGTTGCCAGTGGTTTAGACATTAATGGCTGTGTGTTGAGTTATTTTGAGGGGACAGCAAATTTACATGGTTATACAAGCTGTACACTCACTACTTTACATAGTAGCAAAGTGTCATTTCTTCACTGCTGTCATATGAAAAGATATAATAAAATATTTATATATATGTATATATATATATAGGAGGATGGGGCGGAGCATTAACACATAGGCACGCTCCATGCGCACTCTGGATACCCGGGTCTGACCCACAACCCCGCTCCTCTCGTGGCTGGCATGCTGAGACGCGGTGAGCATGGAGCTGATCGTCAGATGATTATCAGCGTTTGATCCGGTGGCCGGCTTCTCGCCCCCCCCTTAAATGGAGACGAACGAATACCCCTCATCCCTGCATCGCAGCACCGGAGGTCCCGAGAGGATCTAATAGCAGAGATCATGGAGGAGGTGTACCGCCGAAGCTGCCTCTGCTGACCTGTCGGGGAAAGCTGTTCCAGCCCGGTCAGTGGGGACACGCTGTAGGATGCTGAGATCTGTGGAGATGGAAGAGGTGAGAGTGTCCCTCTGCCCCTGAAAAGAGAGAAATTGCCCAAATGTCCCAGGAAGGTGGCTGGATATCCCCGCTGTGATAAAGTTAGAGAACTTTCCTTGAGGAGAAGGAGAGGTAATCAGTGAATGCCATCTGGGGGTCTGTGAGGGAGCTCTCCCCTAGAAATAAGGTACAAGTCCGTGAAGGGCTATTGGAGAACAATCCAGGACTGTGTTATATCTAGGCGAAGCGCATTAATATATCTCTGTACCTTGCATGGTGGGACTGTTGCTGGGGGGATCTCCCTCATGTGTTAGTCTCCGGGCTTTAATATGGGGGAGATAAAGCTTGTGATAGATGACTAATTGTGAGTCATGAATGCTGTTTCAGAGGAGGCTGCAGGACTGTTACATATTGTAGTTTATCCTTTGTAATACCTGAAGTTTAAACAGATATAATTCAGGACTATATAAAGCTTCACGATACCATCGCTGGAACCCACATTATATGAACTAAAAGAAATACATTTTTTTTCCAGGACACTCGTACCTCATTAGGTATCAAACTAGAACTGACTCCATCGGGGGTACTAGTCCTATCAATGAGGGGGAAATCAATGAAGGCAAATAAAGGAGCCTCAGCTGCGTTAAGCCCTGGAGGCATCTAGCGTTATATGTCTTATGTCCCACTCTTATATGTCCTATGTCCTACTCTAGCATGGTGGAGGAAAAGCAAGGGAGCCCTAGGCAGGGGGCTCCAATGTGCTCAGGGTCAAACAGACAGAAGACAGCAGTTGAGGAGAATAAAACTGGAAAGGGGCAGGGGGGAAGTCTGTGAGGCCAAGAAGCAATGGGAGTTGCCCTCAGGAAAGTATTAAGGCTCAGGGGGGGACTCAAAGGAAAAGTGGAGGAAAGGAGGAACTAACAGGAGTAAGACATCTGCAGCCACTAACTCAGGAGGGTGTCCCGCAGATTAAAGAGATCCTTGCAGAGATGTTAGCAAAAATGGAGGCTTCACTGAAAGTGGATATAGCTACAGTAAGAACGGACATTGGGAAAGTGCTTGGAAGGGTGGAGGAGGTTGAGGACAGATTGGACGAGCACGATCAAAAATTTGAGGATATCTGCAAACAAATTAAACATCTACAAAGTACAAATAGATACCTCCTTTATAAAATAAAAGATCAAGAGAACCGCAGCCAACATAACAACTTGAGAATTAAAGGGCTCCCGGAGAAATATAAAAATTAGGATTTGACAACAATAATACAGCAACTTTTTAACCCCCTATTAGAGAGAGAAATGTCAGAGCCCTTGAAACTTGATAGAGTACACAGAATTACACGTTATTCTATCCATAGGTCGGAGATTCCGAGAGATGTGATAGTGAGATTTCATTACGCAGAAGAAAAAATCATGGAACAAATACAGAACTTACTAGGATTATGTTATGAAGGGGCAGAATTGCAGGTTTATGCAGATCTGTCGGCTGAGACTTTTAGGGGTTGGGGATTATGGAGGGCATTTTTTTCCCTCTTGCTCTCTCTCTCCTCCCCCTGCAGGTGTCTCACTGTTTCCACATATGAGGTGTCTTCTCGGACCAGTCAGACGCGCCGGGGTGAAGCATGAGGATAGTGAACTTGGTTACGTATAACGCAAGGGGGCTAAGTACAGCAAAAAAAAGGTATAAATTATATAAGGAATTGCAGCTCCTGGGAGCAAATGTGGAATGCCTCCAGGAGACTTATGTTGCACATGTATCGGGGGGGGTTTAGCGTCATATCAATTTCCAAATGGGTTCTACGGGGACACAGGATCAACGCATTCTAGGGGGGTGACTATTGGATTTGACAAAACAATGATGTTTGTAGAAGGTGGGCGTCTGGCCGATCCTGAGGGAAGGTATCTCTTTATAAAGGGGAAATTGTTTAACATGATGTGTACAATAGCAAATATTTATGCCCTAAATAGAAACCCCGATAACTTCTTAAAGAAAGTACTGAAAAAACTTGAAGCTTTTAAAGAAGGCAACCTGATGATCGCAGGGGACTTAAATTGGAGCATGGACCCATGTATGGATTCCTCAGGAGGCACCCCTAGATTTACAGCTCATAAATACGAGGCACTCAAAAAATCGCTTCAGCTGCTGGATGCATGGAGGATTAGCCACCCAAAGAAGCGGGACTATACCTATTATTCTCCTTCTCATAAGTCATATTCAAGGATTGATTATATCCTGATAGAACACCAGTTAGCCCCATGCCTGCAGGCAGCTGAAGTTAAAGCCATTACCCTGTCCGACCATTCCCCGGTGAAAATTAGATTAGAGATAACTGGGATTGCTCCAATTGGGAGGAATGATTCCCCATTCAGGATCCGGATACAATCAGTGAAATAGAACAGGAATTTAAAGTGTATTTTGAGATTAATGATACAATGGAAATATCTAGGGCCACTCTTTGGGAATCACATAAGGCTTATATAAGGGGGATAGGGATGAGCTTCCTTTCGAGTCCAACCCATGTTCGACTCGAACATCGTCTGTTCGCCCGTTCGCTTAATTGCGAACGATATGGGCCGTTCGCGCCCATAATTCACTATGACCCGCATGCTTGGCCAATCACAGCGCCGTCTGAACAGAGAGCCGTAATTGGCCAAAGCCAAGGAGGCTTTGGCCAATTATGGCTCAGGGGATTTAGTACACACCCCACACTATATAAGGCCGCCTGCATGGCGGCCCTGTGTAATGTGTGTTCCGCCGTTGAAAGAGATAGACAGAGAAACATGTGTCATTTGATTTAAGTTAGATAGATTAGGCAGGACAGTCAGTGAGTTAGCTGCACTTACAGTGGATTGTGTATATATACGCATCCCAGGTGTTGTATATATATATATATATATATATATATATATATATATATATACACTGTATTCAGTTTAGCTAGATCTGTTCCTGTTATCTTCCTACTGACAGGCAGGCTTGTCTTGTTACAGTATTTACAGCTACCTGAAGAAAATTGCTAGTGTTCTTTTGATCCTATTAATACCACAGTCAGGCAGCTAGACTATTTACAGTTAGTGTAGTGCGTCCTCCTCACAGTGATCAGTTAAAGCTACAAGTTAGTTTAGTGTGACCTCTGCACAGTGTTCAGCTAAAGCTACAAGTTAGGGTAGTGCATCCTCCTCACAGTGTTCAGCTAAAGCTACAAGTTAGTGTAGTGGGTCCTCCTCACAGTGTTCAGCTAAAACTACAAGTTAGTGTAGTGCAACCTCTGCACAGCGTTCAGCTAAAACTACAAGTTAGTGTAGTGCGAGCTCTGCACGGTGTTTAGCTAAAGCTACCTATAGAAGGTAGGTGGTGTTTTCCTGATCCTATCACTACCGCAGGCAGCTAAATAAGCTAAAAGTTCATTTTTTGCAAGCTCTGCACAGTGTTCATGTCAGAGAACTCACACAGCAAGCACCCGTCTCCATGCAGCAGCTGCAAATCCTCATTCTGCTAATGCAAAGGTGCATGCACGGAACCATAGCCAGAGGCAAATGAGATCCAGGGTGAGCATGCACAATGGCACCTCTATGCGAATGCGCACACGCGCTAACGCGCGTCCGCGAGTGCCAAAGTGCTAATATGCTAACGCACATGCGCCAAAGTGCTAACGTGCTAACGCACATGTGCCAATGTGCTAAGTTGCTAATGCGCATGCGCGTACGCACGTACGCTGGCGCCAATCCTGGCACACAGCACCCTATATAAACAGAGAGTCTGCCTAGCATCAGTGCTGGATTGTCTTCAGCTTGTTCCTGTGTTCCTGTGTTCCTGTTGTTATTCTGCCTGATTGACCTTGTTCCTGAAAACCCGGCTATCTTCTGACCATTCTCTTGGATCTCCCCTGCCTGCTGAACCTGCCTCTACTTGCAATACTGACCTTGGCTTGAACTTATGATTACGGCTCTGCTTCCTGATTCTGTACCATGCTGCCCGTCTGTTGCCAACCCCTGCCTGTTCCTGACTACGGTTTTGCCTTCTGACTTGGTACCCCGCTGCCAGCCTGTTGCCGACTCCTGCCTGTTCCTGATTCTGCAGTTGATCCTGATCTGGCTCCCGCTGAACAAGTTTGGTGATCAGTTTCCACATCTCCTCAGCAGAGGTTCCTATATCTCCAAGTTCCAGCCTCCTGCCTGCAGGCACCTGCACCCTTTTGTTGCCCTCGCACTCCCTGTACCCACCACCAGGGGTGCTTGGACCGGAACCGTGCAAAAGGCCACCCTCATCATTTCGGGCTCCGCTGTAAGGTACGTGACAGTTCACCTAAAGCTACCTGTAGAAGGTTGGTGGTGTTTTCCTGATCCTATCACTACCACAGGCAGCTAAATAATCTACAAGTTAGTGTAGTGCGTCCTCCTCACAGTGTTCAGCTAAAACTACAAGTTAGTGTAGTGCACAGTGTTCAGCTAAAGCTGCAAGTTACGGTAGTGCGTCCTCCTCACAGTGTTCAGCTAAAGCTACAAGTTAGTGTAGTGCGTCCTCCTCACAGTGTTTAGCTAAAACTACAAGTTAGTGTAGTGTGACCTCTGCACAGTGTTCAGCTAAAGCTAGAAGTTAGTGTAGTGCGTCCTCCTCACAGTGTTCAGCTAAAACTACAAGTAAGTGTAGTGCGACCTCTGCACAGTGTTCAGCTAAAGCTACAAATTAGTGTAGTGCGTCCTCCTCATAGTGTTCAGCTAAAACTACAAGTTAGTGTAGTGCAACCTCTGCACAGTGTTCAGCTAAAGCTACCAGTTAGTGTAGTGCGTCCTCCTCACAGTGTTCAGCTAAAACTACAAGTTAGTGTAGTGCGACCTCTGCACAGTGTTCAGCTAAAGCTACAAGTTAGTGTAGTGCGTCCTCTGAACAGTGTTCAGCTAAAGCTACAAGTTAGTGTATTGCGACCTCCTCACAGTGTTCAGCTAAAACTACAAGTTACTGTAGTGCGATCTCTGCACAGTGTTCACCTAAAGCTACCTGTAGAAGGTTGGTGGTGTTTTCCTGATCCTATCACTACCATAGGCAGCTAAATATGCTACAAGTGAGTTTTTTGCAAGCTCTGCACAGTGTTCACCTAAAACTACCTGTAGAAGGTTGGTGGTGCTTTCCTGATTCTATCACTACCCCAGGCAGCTAAATGAGCTACAAGTTAGTTTTTTGCGAGCTCTGCACAGTGTTCACCTAACGCTACCTGTAGAAGGTTGGTGGTGTTTTCCTGATCCTATCACTACCCCAGGCAGCTAAATAAGCTACAAGTAATTTTTTTGCGAGCTCTGCACAGTGTTCACCTAAAGCTACCTGTAGAAGGTTGGTGGTGTTTTCCTGATCCTATCACTACCGCAGGCAGCTAAATAAGCTACAAGTTATTTTTTGCGAGCTCTGCACAGTGTTCACCTAAAGCTACCTGTAGAAGGTTGCTGGTGTTTTCCTGATCCTATCACGACCGCAGGCAGCTAAATAAGCTACAAGTTGTTTTTTTGCGAGCTCTGCACAGTGTTCACCTAAAGCTACCTGTAGAAGGTTGGTGGTGTTTCCCTGATCCTATCACTACCGCAGGCAGCTAAATAAGCTACAAGTTAGTTTTTTGCATGCTCTGCACAGTGTTCAGCTAAAACTACAAGTTAGTGTAGTGCAAGCTCTGCACAGTGTTCAGCTAAAGCTACCTGTAGAAGGTTGGTGGTGTTTTCCTGATCCTATCACTACCGAAGGCAGCTAAATAAGCTACAAGTTAGTGTTTTGCGAGCTCTGCACAGTGTTCACCTAAAGCTGCCTGTAAAAGGTTGGTGATGTTTTCCTGATCCTATCACTACCGCAGGCAGCTAAATAAGCTACAAATTATTTTTTTGCGAGCCCTGCATAGTGTTCACCTAAAGCTACCTGTAGAAGGTTTGTGGTGTTTTCCTGATCCTATCACTACCGCAGGCAGCTAAATAAGCCACAAGTTAGTTTTTTGCGAGCTCTGCACAGTGTTCAGCTAAAGCTACCTGTAGAAGGTTGGTGGTGTTCTCATACTACAGGCAGGCAATTGATTTTGCTAGCTGCAGTATCAGTATATATATATATATATATATATATATATATATATCCCAGCTTAGTGCAGCTACAGCCCATTAGTATGTCTGGAAGGCCAACAAGGAGAGGCAGACAGTCACAAGCCAATAAAAGAGGGCAAGCAGGCTCTGTGTCTAGAGGCAACAGTGCTGGTCGTGGCCGTGGGACACGCTTGGTCTTTTTTTCGGCAGCTGGCCGTGTTGAGCTGCAACATGCGGAAGACTTGGTCGCGTGGATGACCAAGCCGTCCTCATCCTCCTCATCTTCTCTCAACCATGCTCAGGGAACTTTGTCTGGCAAAGCAGCTGCCAACGTGGCCTCTTCCCTCGGCTCATTTTCATCAGTAACTCCTTCCCTAGCCCCACCATGTCCTCCTGAGGAGTCCTTCGAACTGTTTGACCACAGTGTTGGGTACATGCTCCAGGAGGATGCCCAGCGTTTAGAAGGCTCTGATGATGATATTGAGCTAGATGAAGACAGTAACGTGAGCACGGACAGAGGGGGTGCCCAAGAAGGACAGCAATCTGGCAGTCATGCTCCCCCTGCTGCAGCATACTGCCAGGTTTGCTCCAGTGATGAGGAGGGAGGGGATGATGAGGTCACTGACTCAACGTTGGTGCCTGATAGGAGAGAGGAGGAGGAGGAGGAGGCACATCACCAACAAGGCAGGATGCCCTCCAGGGGCCAGCCTAAGGGGAGCACACTGACTGCATCACACCCCAAAGCTCCACATGTGCAGGGCGCTGCTGTCTCGGCGCGTTATTCCAAAAGTTCTTTGGTGTGGGCCTTTTTTGAGACGAGTGCATCAGATCGCACCGCTGCTATTTGCAACATATGTCTCAAGGGTATCTTGCGTGGCCAAAACATCTCCCGCTTGGGCACCACATGCTTGACCAGACATATGTTGACCTGTCATGCAGTTTGTTGGCTAGCGTATCTAAAAGACCCACACCAAAGAACAAAGAGGACCTCTCCTTGCTCCTCATCAGCTGAGATCTCTAACCCCACTATACCTTCAGTCCTCTCTGAGACCTGCACTGAGAGGAATGAAGGTGTAGAATAAGGTGTGTCACAGCCAAGTACTTGTGGGCAATCTGCTTTCGGTACACCGACGTCAGATTGTACCAGGCAAATTTCCCTGCCCCAGCTGCTGTACCGCCGAAAGAAGTTCGCTCCCAGCCATCCACATGCCCAGCGGTTGAAAGCTAGCTTGGCAAAATTGCTAGCACTTCAACTGCTGCCTTTTTTAGTTGGTAGACTCTGCCCCTTCCGTGAGTTTGTGGAATGTGCGGTTCCTCAGTGAAAAAGCCACTTTTTCTCACGGAAGGCCATTCCGTGGCCTTCCACCGGCATGTGGAAGGCAATGTCCATGCCTCGCTGGACAGGGCGGTCAGCAGTAAGGTGCATATTACTGCTGACTCATGGTCCAGCAGGCATGGACAGGGACATTAAGTTTCACCGCGCATTGCGTGACTCTGCTGGCAAATGGGAAGGATGCAGGACAAGGTGCAGTAGTGTTGGAGGTTGTTCCGCCACCACGCCTCCAAAATGCCAAAACAAATGATTGTGACACACCTCTCTCCTCCACCCTCTCCTCTTCTTCTTCCTCCATGGCCTCTTCCTGTACTTTGTCCTCGGAACCAGCGGTGCTCCGTAGCTGTTCAAGGGGCTACGCAAGTATGCTGGCAAAAAGATGCCATGCGGTGCTTGAGCTGGTATGCTTGGGGGACAGGAGCCACACTGGGGCAGAGGTTCTGTCAGCTCTGCAGGGGCAGGTTCAGAGGTGGTTGATGCCATGCCAACTTAAGCCAGGAATGGTGGTTTGCGGCAATGGCACCAACCTCCTCTCTGCCCTCCGACAGGGACAAATGACCCATGTGCCTTGTTTGGCTCACGTCCTTAACTTGGTGGTGCAGCAGTTTTTGGGCAGGTACCCAGGCTTACAGGATGTCCTGAGGCAGGCCAGGAAAGTCTGTGTGCATTTCCGCCGGTCATATAATGCCAGTGCTCGGCTGGCAGACCTCCAAAAGGAGTTTAACCTGCCCAAGAACCGCCTAATCAGTGACAAGCCCACCAGGTGGAACTCAACGTTGGCCATGCTGCAGCGGCTGCACACGCAGCAGAGGGCCATCAATGAGTACCTGTGCGACTATGGTACCAGGACAGGGTCAGGGGAGCTTTTTTTTTTTCCCACGCCAGTGGGCCATGATCAGGGATTTATGCACTGTCCTGTCACCATTTGAGGAGGCCACGAGGATGGTGAGCAGTGACAGTGCATGCATCAGTGACACTGTCCCCCTTGTCCACCTGTTGGAGCACACGCTGCATGGAATAATGGACAGGGCACTTGAGGCAGAACAGAGGCAGGAAGAGGAGGACTTCCTTAGCTCTCAAGGCCCCCTTTATCCAGACAGTGTTCCTGCGTGTCCGCCAATCACACAGGAAGAGGACGAGGAGGAGGAGGATTGTGTGAGTATGGAGGTGGAGCCTGGCACTCAGCATTAGCAGCAGTCTTTAAGGGATCAGTCCCAAGAAACACATGGACTTGTACGTGGCTGGGAGGAGGTGGCTGCAGACCATGTCGTCCTTAGTGACCAAGAGGACTCCGGACCGAATTCCTCAGCAAACCTACGCTGCATGGCCTCCCTGATTCTGTAAAGCCTGCGTAAGGATCCTCGTATTCGTGGTATCAAGCAGAAGGACCAATACTGTCTGGCAACCCTCCTTGATCCACGTTACAAGGTTAATGTTGCGGACCTTATCTTGCCATCGCAGAGGGAGCAGAGAATGAAACATCGTCCGGTGGCCTTGCAGAAAGGTCTGTGCAACGCGTTCCCAGAGACTGGGAGGTTACAAACGCCTGTTTCTGGACAACATGTTGCTGAGGCTTCGGTCAGTCAAAGAAGGAGCGGTGGAGAAGGTGGCCGTCTGACCGATGCGTTCAGACAATTTTTTAGTCCGCAGCCCCAAGGTATGATCGGTTCCAGCAACCATTGCCAGCGTCTGTTTTACTTGGTGCAGGAATACCTAGGGGCAAGATCTGACTTGGACACCTTTCCCACCGAAAATCCTCTGGGTTGACCGACTTACCTTCATAAAAATGAATCAGTCTTGGATCACCACCAGCTACCAAGCACTTGATGCTGATGTAACCGAATATTTTTTTTTTAAATCTCAGATCCCTTCAAAGACTGCCTATGCTGATGCTGAGTGACTATCCTGAGTAATTATCCTCTTCCTCCTCAATGATCACGCTGATAGCTTGTAAGAACATTTTTGGTTGTGGGCGCCGCCACCAGTGCCTAAGGCCCAATTTTTCAGCCCCTGTTTAACAGGGGCATGTAATTACAATTTTTGATGCAATACTTTGCAGCAGGGCTCATTCCTGCGTTCCAACTAGAGTATCTGTGAGGGGTTGCAGTGTTGTGGCACCAGCACCAGTGCCTAAGGACCAATTTTTCAGCCCCTGTTCAACAGGGGCATGTAATTACAATTCTTGATCTAATATTTCACAGCAGGGCCCTGTGAGGGCTTACAGTGTTGTGGCCACAACAACACCTAAGGCCCAAATTTCTGCTGAGTATATATGGCAGGCCCCTACTTTCAAACATCCAACTTACAAACGACTCCTACTTGCAAACGGAAGGAGACAACAGGAAGTGAGATGAAATCTACCCCTAGGAAGGGAAATTCTCTCCTGTAAGAGTTAATATGGGAAAAACATTTCTCCTTTCCACTGACGCTTTATCACTAATCCTTGTTTCACAAAAAACCCAAATTTTCAAAAAACATTTGTCATTGGGACAAAAAGTGAGGCGAAATCTTCTGAAGAGGAGCACAGACAGCAAAACAAATGTCACAGGGGTAATAACCCTTCCCTATGTTTTCCAAAAAGCTTAAAATAGATTTTTTGGCTGGAGCTAAACATGTTAAAAATTTACCAGTTCAAAATTACAAACAGATTCTACTTAACAACAAACCTACAGTCCCTGTCTTGTTTGCACCGCCTGTATACTGCTGTTCAGAGTACAGAGGCTGTATACTGCTGTTTCCTTTTTTTAATTTGGGTGCGGGGTTCCCCTTACTATCCATACAAGACCCAAATGGCCTGGTAATGGACTGGGGGGTACCCATGCCGTTTGTCTCACTGATTTTCATCCATATTGCCAGGACCCGACATTACATTAAAGCCGCAAGCAGTTTTAAATGACTTTTTTTCCTTTAAAATTACATTTTGTGAAGGGACTGTCCTAAGCATGGGAAACACATGCCATTTTACAGGCATACTATAGACACCCCCCAGGTACGATATTTAAAGGAATATTTCACTTTTTTTTTTTTTTACTTTAAGCATCATTAAAATCACTGCTCCCAAAAAAATGTCCGTTTTTAAAAGTTTTCTTGCATTGATACATGTCTCCTGGGGCAGGACCCGGGTCCCCAAACCCTTTTTAGGACAATACCATGCAAATTAGCCTTTAAAATTAGCACTTTTGATTTCGAAAGTTCAAGTCCCATAGACGTCAATGGGGTTCCAACGTTCGTGTGAATTTTCGGTCTGTTCGCAGGTTCTGGTGCGAACTGAACCGGGGGATGTTCGGCTCATCCCTAAAGGAGGATCTTGATCAGGATTGGAGCAGGGAAAAAGAGAGAGAGGGGGAAAAGAATGACATTGCTCTAATGGGAAATTCAGGAACTCGAGCAGAGTATGCGACCTGGAGGGATCCCTGAAAGGCAAGAACTGATAGGAAAAAGAAGAGAATTAGATGAGTTGTTGGAACAAGAAAGGAAATGTGCTTTCCATTCTATAAACAGGGAAAAGTATATGGGGGGCAATAAATCAGGAAAATGAATGGTGAGAAGGGTAAAGGGAAAAAAAACAGGGCTTTTATACCCAAGATCCGAAATGAAGGGGGTGGACTTGAATTTTCCTCCCCTAATATTGCCAAAATATTCCATTCCTACCATAGTTCTTTATATAAGGTGGATCACGAAGAGGGGGAGAGGAGGAGGGAATGTATGAGCGAGTATCTACAAGGATCTAGACCTTCCCAGGGCAGAGAGGGAGGAGGTAGAGTCCTTGGAGGCTCCTATCTCGCGGGAGGAAGTGGAAAGAGCGATAAGTAATACTGCCCTGGGAAAGAGCCCGGGTCCCGACGGATACTCTATATTATATTATAAAAAATTCTGTAAATTTTTAGTACCTAAATTGTGTAATTATTTGAATGCCCTAGGAGAAGAAGAGATGCCCTAAGAGGAGTCATTGTTGGTCCACATCAATCTTATATTGAAAGAAGGGAGAAACCCAGCAGCACCCGGAAGCTATAGGCCAATTTCGTTATTAAACACAGATATAAAAATTTTTGCCAAAATACTGGATGATAAGCTGAAAGCTTGGTTACCCAGGTGGGTACACAATGATCAGGTGGGGTTTGTTCCTGGGAGGGAGGGGAGAGATAATTCCCTGATGTCCATCTTTCTGATCCAGGAAGTAATTAGGAGGGGCACCCGGCGGTCCTCATGTCAATTGATGCCGAAAAGGCTTTGATAGAGTTGACTGGGGGTTTATGTTTGAAACACTGAAGCACCTGGGGGTCGGCAAGAGGATGATGTGGTGGATTGCTTCCCTATATCTCCATCCTAAGGCTAAAATTAGAGTAAATGGAACCCTGTCTTCTCCCCTTGAATTATTCAACAGGACAAGACAGGGTTGCCCCCGTCCCCAATCCTGTTTATTCTAACACTGGAGCCTTTATTAACGGCATTCGTAAGAACCCAGACATTGGGGGAATCCGAGTTGGAGAAAGGGAGTATAAAGTAGCGGCATTTGCAGACGATCTGCTTTGCTACATTGCCAACCCTAGAATAACAATCCCTATAGTATTGAATGAGTTCAAACACTATGGTGAATTGACAAATTTAAAATAAATATGGCTAAATCAGAGCTCTTAAATATAACACTCTCTACGAAAGAGCAGAAGGCAATCCAACCCAGATTCCCTTTCATGTGGTGTAGGAAGGAGTTGGGGTACCTGGGTATAAAACTGACATCGGCCCCAAACGATTTGTTCAAAACTAACTATATCCCCCTACTTAATAAGATCAAGGACCAACTTAATAAGATGAGATATAAAGCCTTATCATGGATTGGCAGGATAAATGCTGTTAAAATGTTTATTCTGCCAATGTTAATCTACACCTTTCAGATGATTCCAATTGCGATCCCCCCGGATTTCTTTAATAAAATGCGATCTATGGTTGTAAAGTATATTTGGACACGTAAACACCCCAGGATCGCGTATGATACTCTGACCAAGAAAAAAAAGCAGGGGGGGTTGGCAGCACCAGATTTTATAATGTATTATCAAACGATCTCCATTTCCAGAATTGCAGATTGGCTGCACAATAAAGAAAGGAAAAGTTGGGTTAATATAGAAATTGCACACAGTAGTGTTGATATTGAAAAGATGATATGGATCCCACCACAATTTTGTGAGACAGGATATAACACTAATCTTTTGACAAGGAACACATTTAAGATTTGGGATAAATTAAGCAGGAAGTTTCACTGGGACTACAATTCACCATTAATTTCACTGATAGACACAAATTATTTTAAACCAGTTAAAGAAGAGCACTTATACTTTACAAGGTGGGCTAAAAAAGAAATGATACAACTACAAGACATAATGATGGGAAGTAGGTGTTACACGTACACAGAAATTACACAGGAATGGAGTAATAAACCTCTGGATAAATGGAGGTATGCCCAGCTACAACACTTTGTTAATCTACACCTTTCAGATGATTCCAATTGCACTCCCCCCGGATTTCTTTAAAAAAATGCGATCTATGGTTGTAAAGTATATTTGGACACGTAAACGCCCCAGGATCGCGTATGATACTCTGACCAAGAAAAAAAAGCAGGGGGGGTTGGCAGCACCAGATTTTATAATGTATTATCAAACGATCTCCATTTCCAGAATTGCAGATTGGCTGCACAATAAAGAAAGGAAAAGTTGGGTTAATATAGAAATTGCACACAGTAGTGTTGATATTGAAAAGATGATATGGATCCCACCACAATTTTGTGAGACAGGATATAACACTAATCTTTTGACAAGGAACACATTTAAGATTTGGGATAAATTAAGCAGGAAGTTTCACTGGGACTACAATTCACCATTAATTTCACTGATAGACACAAATTATTTTAAACCAGTTAAAGAAGAGCACTTATACTTTACAAGGTGGGCTAAAAAAGAAATGATACAACTACAAGACATAATGATGGGAAGTAGGTGTTACACGTACACAGAAATTACACAAGAATGGAGTAGTAAACCTCTGGATAAATGGAGGTATGCCCAGCTACAACACTTTGTTCAATCACTACCACAACTACTGAGGGGGAGAGGCCAATTGAGAGCAATCGAAAAACCATTAAGCTCCCCATCGTGTATAATCAGGAGTATTTCGAAAATATGCAAACTACTCAGGGGAGAATTAGGAAATGGGTTTCCATCTTATCTAGAGAAGTGGAAAGGAGAAATAGGGAGTCTGAGTGACGCGGAGCATAGGTACTTAAAATGGCATCGGTGTCAGCAAGAGATATGTATATATAAGTTAATGGCAAGATGGTACGTGACCCCCCAGAGGGCACACGGGTACGCACCAGAGAACTCCCCAACTTGTTGGAGGGGATGTGGAGAACAGATTAAGAAAAGTCCTTAGACATGTTTGTTTCATGATACAGAGAAGTAAGTGTCCCAATATAGAAAGTCATTAGTCCCATATCTCTTGAACGCTGCCAAAGCTTTGATCCCATGCTGCTGTGAATCCCATGAAGCCCCAAGGATAAAGGATTTTCTAATGAGAGTGGAGTGGACGAGGGTCATGGAAGAGTCTTTACATTTGATGGAAGGCTCAAGGGAGAACTATAAAGGGAAATGGCTGAAATGGCTGGAGTTTAGGACAACTGAGAAGTTTTTGTTGTTAATGGAATTATAGGGGAGGGGAGAGAGAGAAAGAGGATAAGGGGGTAGGTGTGGGGAAAATATATTTTTTTTTTTTGGTGGAGGGGGGGGGATGCAAATAAAATGTGATTTGTTTTTTACAAAGATGTTTTAAAGTTTTGATACTATATATATTGCATTACAAAATAAAATAAAGAATATATATATATATATATATATATATATATATATATATATATATATATATATATATACTGTATATACACACTATATTACCATAAGTATTGGGATGCCCGCCTTTACACGCATCCCAGTCTTAGCCTGTAGGGTTCAATATTGAGTTGGCCCACCCTTTGCAGCTATAACAGCTTCAACTTTTCTGGGAAGGCTGTCCACAAGGTTTAGGAGTGTGTCTGTGGAAATGTTTTACCATTTTTACAGAAGCACATTTGTGAGGTCAGGCACTGATGTGGACAAGAAGGCATGGCTCTCAGTCTCCACTCTAATTCATCTCAAAGGTGTTCTATCGGGTTGAGGTCAGGACTCTGTGCAGGTCAGTTAAGTTCCTCCACCCCAAAATCGCTCATCCATGTCTTTATGGACCTTGCTTTGTGCACCTTCCTGCAATCAGGTCTTGACTAGCACTTGGCTGTGAACACTCTGAAAATACAGGTCTCAGCTTTTTTTTCTTTTTGTCAAAGGCCTCTGGCCTCACTCTCCCTTGTAAGAACCTTTCTTCAAGCTGTATCTCATATTAAGCCCCCCTTGAGCCCTCCATGCTTTCTTTGAATCTCAACTTAGTTCTTGCTGCCCTGCAGAAAACACTCTTTGAGCCTTTCAGGGATGTCTCCTGCAAAGTAAATTCTTTGAATGTATGTCAGGCTTGACAGACAAGATTAGACATGTGCAATTTGTTTCAGTCCAAATATGTATCCCAATCTCCGAATGAAATAGAAACCTAATTTTGTTGAAATTAGTTTAATTTCATTTCATATATTCGCTTGCTAAAGAATTAAAATTTTTTGGAATGATTCGAATTTGGAATGATTGTATGAAGAATAGCTGGTCGTCAAGAAGTGCCAGCTTAAATGTAAACAAAAGAATGCCGTCAATGAAAAAGTCTAAAAAAAATAGCGTGCGGACCCCCCAAGTCTATATCAGGCCCTTCAGGTCTGGTATGTATTTTAAGAGGAACCCCACGCCAAAATAAAAATAAAACAGCGTGTACTCCCCCACCCAAAATCCATAGCAGAACCTCAGCATGCAGCCGGCAGGCCAGAAAAAGGCGGGGGGATGCGCGAACTTCCCCTCGTTAACCATACCAGGCAAAATGCCCTCAACATGAGGGGGTGCTCTGGGGCAGGGGGGCTCTGCCCCTCCCACCCCAAAGCACCTTGTCCCTATGTTGATATGGACATGGGCCTCTTCCCCACAACCCTGGTCTGGTTGTGGGGGTCTGCAAGTGGGGAGCTTATCAAAATATGAAAGCTCCCTTTAACAAGGAGGCCCCCAGACCCCGCCTCCCCCCATGGGAATGAGTATGGGGGACATAGTACCCCTAACTATTCACCAAAGAAGTGTAAAAAGTGAGTTAAGACACAACACAATTTTTTTATGATTCCTTTATCAAAAAAAAGTTTCTTAGATCCAACGTTATTGACAACACCCGCTGCACCACCAGACCCAAAAAAAGAAAAAAAATCTCTGGTCTTGCTAAAGACTCCCACCATCTTTCAGCTTCACTGTCTAACATTTTTTAAAGTGATTGTAAGGGCTCTTTTTTTTTAATAACAAACATGTTTTACTTACCTCCTCTGTGCAGTTGGTTTTGCACAGAGCAGACTGGATCCTCCTCTTCTCAGGTCCCTCTTTGCTGCTCCTAGCCCCTCCCTCTTTTGAGTGCCCCTCAGCCAGCAGCTTGCTACAGGGGGCACCCAAGCCGAGTCAGAGCTCCGTGTATCCATTCAGATACAGAGCCCTGACCTTGCCCCACCCCCTCTCTCATTTGATTGACAGCCACAGGAGCCAATGGCGCTGCTGCTCTGTCTCTGCCAATCAGGAGGAGTGTCCTGAATGGCTGAGGGGAAAATGATTGAATGGTAATATTTTGCCAATATGGTGCCACATCCAGTAGCACAAGAAAAAGAGAAAAAAAATATCCCCTAAGGTGGACTTTAAAGGCACATTAAGTTTATAGGTAACTAAAAACTATTGTAAGTATACTTTCCCACTCCTTAACAACCAGCTATTCTTCACATATAATTTAAATTGGTTGATCATTTTTTTACTGATCTGAATTTGAATCATTTCAAAAATGTGAAATTTGTTAGCAAATTAATGAACAAAACAAAATCTAAACTAAACTAAGGTAAACTAAACTAAGCAAATTCCAAAATGCATCAACTACACAAAATTATTAACGTAAAAAATCTATCAGAAAGAAAAAAAATTTTCCATTCTACACACGTCTAGACAAAATTATGTTGTCTTTATTTTTGTAAAAAAGGGTTTCAATTTATCACTACTGGGTGATAAATCAAACCCCTTTTTCCAAAACAAAAGACAACTTAATTTTGTCTAGACATGTGCGGAACGGAAACATTTGTGTTCTTAGATTCAATAGGTACAGTATATCGGTTGGTCACACCTGCAGAAGTGTTTGCTCTAACATTGAAATGGTTTGTGTGGTTTTCTTCTTTGCATGGTACAAATTGCCAGTAAAGGAGTTTTTTTTAATATCTGGGGATCCTAGAAAAAGATAATAGCTTTTTAGTAAAAAGCGGTGTTTTAATATTTTGGGTATTTGAAACATCATTTAGGATTAAATCCAGGAATGTTGTACATATTTGTCTTATGAACTTGAACATAGTCTGTCATCCCTTGTGATAAGATAGACCAGAAACACACAGGGTTACATAGTTACATAGTTACATAGTAGGTGAGGTTGAAACAACACAAGTCCATCAAGTCCAACCTATGTGTGTGATTATGTGTCAGTATTACATTACATATCCCTGTACAGTATGTTGCGGTCATTCAGGTGATTATCTAATAGTTTCTTGAAGCTATCAATGCTCCCCGCTAAGACCACCGCCTGTGGAAGGGAATTCCACATCCTTGCTGCTCTTACAGTAAAGAACCCTCTACGTAGTTTAAGGTTAAACCTCTTTTCTTCTAATTGTAATGAGTGGCCACGAGTCTTATTAAACTCTCTTCTGCGAAAAAGTTTTATCCCTATTGTGGGGGTCACCAGTACAGTATTTGTAAATTGAAATCATATCCCCTCTCAAGCATCTCTTCTCCAGAGAGAATAAGTTCAGCGCTCGCAACCTTTCCTCATAACTAAGATCCTCCAGACCCTTTATTAGCTTTGTTGCCCTTCTTTGTACCCACTCCATTTCCAGTACATCCTTCCTGAGGACTGGTGCCCAGAACTGGTCAGTATACTCCAGGTGCGGCCGGACCAGAGTCTTGTAGAGCGGGAGAATTATCGTTTTATCTCTGGAGTTGATCCCCCTTTTAATGCATGCCAATATTCTGTTTGCTTTATTAGCAGCAGCTTGGCATTGCATGCCATTGCTGAGCCTATCATCTACTAGGACCCCCAGGTCCTTTTCCATCCTAGATTCCCCCAGAGGTTCTCCCCCAAGTGTATAGATTGCATTCATATTTTTGCCACCCAAATGCATTATTTTACATTTTTCTACATTGAAACTCATTTGCCATGTATTCGCCCACCCCATTAATTTGTTCAGGTCTTTTTGAAAGGTTTCCACATCCTGCTGAGAAGTTATTGCCCTGCTTAGCTTAGTATCGTCTGCAAATACAGAGATTGAACTGTTTATCACATCCTCCAGGTCGTTTATAAACAAATTAAATAGGATTGGTCCCAGCACAGAACCCTGGGGAACCCCACTACCCACCCCTGACCATTCTGAGTACTCCCCATTTATCACCACCCTCTGAACTCGCCCTTGTAGCCAGTTTTCAATCCATGTATTCACCCTATGGTCCATGCCAACGGACCTTATTTTGTACAGTAAACGTTTATGGGGAACTGTGTCAAATGCTTTTGCAAAATCCAGATACACCACGCCTACGGGCCTTCCTTTATCTAGATGGCAACTCACCTCCTCATAGAAGGTTAATAGATTGGTTTGGCAAGAACGATTCTTCATGAATCCATGCTGATTACTGCTAATGATATCGTTCTTATTACTAAAATCTTGTATATAGTTCCTTATCATCCCCTCCAAGAGTTTACATACTATTGATGTTAGGCTAACTGGTCTGTAATTCCCAGGGATGTATTTTGGGCCCTTTTTAAATATTCGTGCTACATTGGCTTTTCTCCAATCAGCTGGTACCATTCCAGTCAATAGACTGTAAAAATTAGGAAAAAAGGTCTGGCAATCACTTGACTGAGTTCCCTAAGTACCCTCGGATGCAAGCCATCTGGTCCCAGTGATTTATTAATGTTAAGTTTCTCAAGTCTAATTTTAATTCTGTCCTCTGTTAACCATGGAGGTGCTTCCTGTGTTGTGTCATGAGGATAAACACTGCAGTTTTGGTTACTGAAGCCCCCCGATTCACGCGTGAAGAGTGAGGAGAAGAATAAATTCAATACCTTTGCCATCTCCCCATCCTTTGTAACCAGATGTCCTTCCTCATTCTTTATGGGGCCAATATGGTCTGTCCTCCCTCTTTTACTGTTTACATACTTAAAGAATTTCTTGGGATTTTTTTTGCTCTCCTCCGCTATGTGTTTTTCATGTTCTATCTTAGCCGTCCTAATTGCACCCTTACATTTCTTATTGCATTCTTTATAAAGTCTGAATGCTGAGGATGATCACTCAACCTTGTATTTTTTGAAGGCCTTCTCCTTTGCTTTTATATGCATTTTTACATTGGAGTTAAGCCATCCAGGATTTTTGTTCGCTCTTTTAAATTTATTACACAATGGGATACATTGGCTAATCCCCTTATTTAATATGCTCTTAAAGCAAACCCATCTCTCCTCCGTATTCTTTGTTCCTAATATTTTATCCCAATTTATGCCTTTTAGCAAGGTTTGTAGTTTAGGGAAGTTGGCTCTTTTGAAATTCAGTGTCTTTGTGTTCCCTTCATGTTTCCTATTTGTGTGATTTATACTGAAACTAATTGACCTGTGATCGCTGTTACCTAAATTGCCCCATATTTCCACATCTGTTATCAGATCTGTATTGTTGGTAATTAGTAGATCCAGTAATGTTTTATTTCTAGTTGGTGCGTCTACCATCTGACCCATAAAATTGTCCTGCAAGACATTAAGGAACTGGCGAGCCTTAAATGAATGCGCGGTTCCCTCCGCCCAGTCTATGTCTGGATAATTAAAATCCCCCATTATGATAACACTTCCCATCCTTGCTGCTAATCCAATTTGTGATAGATCATCTCCACTTCCTCCCTTCATCCCTTTGGAGCTCTACCCATAAGGATTCCACCTCCTCTCTAGCTCCCTCAGTGATGTCATCTCTCACATTCGCTTGTACATTATTCTTGATATATAGGCATACCCCTCCCCCTTTTTTACCCTCTCTATCCTTGCGGTATAGGGTATATCCTTGAATGTTTGCCAGCCAATCATGAGAGCTGTTGAACCAGGTCTCTGAAATCCCCACAAAATCCAAATCCTCCTTGTACAACAGTATCTCTAGTTCACCCATCTTGTCCGCCATGCTCCTGGGTTCTAATGAAATTTTAGCTGGGATGGCTTGACTTGGAGTCCAGAGTGTCTATCATTACACCATAGCTTAGCTTTGGCACCATGTAAACACTCTTTAGAGAAGACTGGTTTATTGGACACTGGGCACTTTTTTTAGCGAAATCAGCAGTTTGTAAAGGCATACTTGTTTAAAGCAGTAGTTAAAGACTTGTGATATTACCACCAGCTGATCAAACTTTCCTTTTAGCAAAAAGCAGAGTATTTTGACTTGGAAAGCAAATGTATATTGGCACAGGAAAATACAGACTTAGCAGCAGATGGTTTCACCTATCCTGGATTATGGGCCCAGTTTTCTTCCCTTTATGCTTTATGCTACTTAAAGTGATTGTAAACCCTTTACAACCACTTTTTACTACTGGCAAGCCTATAATACAGCTTACCTGTACCTACCCCAGATATCTCCTAAACCTGCATGGTTTAGGAGATATCCCCTGTATCAACATGTGCCGACGTCATCATGCCGTTGCTTCAGCTAGTGTGTCGTTGCCGGCAGCTCCCGTGTGCATGCGGGGGAGTGACCTCATCACGGCTCATCACTATCTTATACTTAAACTATCTCACAGGGCCATGATGTTTAATTTGTATGTAGCACCGTGGCCTTGTGAGATACGATATTTCGTTCTACTGTATGTTCTTACGTGTAGTGGAATGACAATAGAGCTTGACTTGACTTGACTATGCTATGCATACTAGCTCATTATGCCTTTGTCTTGCAGGTTTTGCATTTGTTTATTTATTTTTGTTAGTGGGTTTACAACCACTTTAAGCCTCCTTAAGTCAATCTAAGGCAGCTTGTTGTCACAATCAGTTCACAAAAAGTATGCTTGCAATAAGGTGTTACAGGATTTTTAAGAGACTTGACCCTACTTAATCACCAAAGTATGGTGAAGACTGCAGCATTGCATGAAAAACCTGCATTTCATTCTGCAGAAGCAGTATAAGAAGTATGTACTGTACACCAAAGTATATGATTTTTCTTTATGTTTTATGCTCCCCTTGAGAAAAAGTATGTGCTGCTTCAGAATGGAAACACATAAATCTAAAAGCTCAATTTTCCACAGACTTTGCTTAGTTCAACAGCTGCCTAATTGCTTTTGACCAAGTTCAAACATTTTTCTCACTTTTAGCCACTTGGTCTTTCATAGGAAATGCATAGTCAAAGTGTAGTAGAACTAGGCTGTTTGTGGGCCATCATTATTTTATGTCCTTTTTTTAATATAAGAAAAACTGCGCTATTTCCTAAAGTTACCTAAGCTGCAACTCAAAATATTATACAACACCAAACAGAAATAAAAAAGGGGGGAGCTGTGCTAAATTGATTGAACTATGAGGCAATATCCCATACGCTCACAATGTGACAACGGATAGTATACCACAACAGGGGAAACTGTGATTAATAAAAATAAAAAATTCTCTTAGTATTGGTACAAAGCACCAATGTAAAACCTTCAGTGAAAAAAAGACAGCAATATCTAAAGAATATAATAACACTATAAATGAAATAAATATTGACATCTAAATTATCTGTGACAGTGAAAAAACTGCTGGACTATATAAAAAACTAAAAAGCTAATTGTTGCTGAATGACAAAGTCCATGTGTGATAATAGTGACCATAAAAAATTGATCATATATCAAAATTTGAATCCAAAAATAATGTGAACATAGTCCATGCAAGATAACTGGTAACTCTTCTATGGTGACATGAAACGGGACATCCCATGAAAACGTGAAACATAGGAAATGCCTCCACCACAGCAAACACTGCTGCTTACTAGATCACGGTGGTCCCTTATTACAGGGGACCACACTGAGCAGATGGCTATTATCCCAGCCCGGGATCTCTGTGGCATACACTGAACTCCTCAGCCTCGGCAGTGATGGTCCTCACACAGGTCAGATCAGGCACGATAATTAGATCCCCATAGAACAACAAAGGCTCACATAGTGTAAAACCTTCACATTTATTTCAAATAACATTAGACAAAAATAGACACTTACAGTTAAGCAGATAGGATACCGCATTAAAAAAATCGAGCTGGCCAGCCTCATAAAGCCCTTGCTTCCGGGACTAGACGTATTGCGGTGACGCCTGAACTCCTCAGCCTAAGCAGTGATGGTCCTCACACAGGTCAGATCAGGTATAGTCAGTGTGGTGTGGCGCAGTGATGTCAGTGCGTCGCTCCTCCTCCCTTTTTATGGTCACTATTATCACACATGGACATTGTCATTCAGCAACAATTAGCTGTTTAGTTTTTGATATAGTCCAGCATTTTTTTCACTGTCACAAATATATTAGGTGTCAATATTTATTTAATTTATAGTGTTATTATATTCTTTAGATATTGCTGTCTTTTTTCACTGAAGGTTTTACACTGAGCAGATGGCTATTACCCCAGCCCGGGATCTCTGTGGCATACGCTGAACTCCTCAGCCTCAGCAGTGATGTTCCTCACACAGGTCAGATCAGGTGACGTCAGTGCGGTGTGGTGCGGTGATGTCAGTGCGTCGCTCCTCCTCCCTACGTGTTTTGTCATACAACAGGAGGTTGCCATGTGACAACATCCTGTTGTATGACGAAACGTGTAGGAAGAAGGAGCGATACACTGGCGTCACTGCACTACGCCTTGTCCTGGAAGCAACGGGCTTTATGAGGCCGGCCAGCTCGATTTTTTTAATGCTGTATCCTATCTGCTTAACTGTAAGTGTCCATTTGTCTTATGTTATTTGAAATAAATGTGAAGGTTTTGCACTATGTGAGCCTTTGTTATTCTATGGGGATTTAATTATCGTGCCTGATCTGACCTGTGTGAGGACCATCACTGCCGAGGCTGAGGAGTTCAGTTAAGGCCACAGAGATCCTGGGCTGGGGTAATAGTCATCTGCTCAGTGTGGTCCCCTGTAATAAGGGACCACTGTGATCGAGTAAGCGGCAGTGTTTGCTGTGGTGGAGGCATTTCCTATCTTTCACGTTTTCTTGGGATGTCCCGTTTCATGTCACCATAGAAGAGTTACCAGTTATCTTACACGGACTATGTTCACATTATTTTTGGATTCAAATTTTGATATATGATCAATTTTTTATGGTCACTATTATCACACCTGGACTTTGTCATTCAGCAACAATTAGCTTTTTAGTTTTTGATATAGTCCAGCATTTTTTCACTGTCACAAATAATTTAGGTGTCAATATTTATTTCATTTATAGTGTTATTATATTCTTTAGATATTGCTGTCTTTTTTCACTGAAGGCTTTCCATTGGTACATTGGTGTTTTGTACCCATACTAAGAGAATTTTTTTTTTTTAATGATCACAATTTTACCTGTTGTGGTATACTATCCGTGTACATTGTGATTGTATGGAATATTGCCTTATAGTTCGATTAATTTAGCGCAGCTCCCCCCATTTTTAATTTTTTTATGTCCATTTTTTAAGCTGTAGAATAAGAATACAATTTGGTGGACCAAGAGCTTTCAATATAAACAACAGGAATTTGATTATTAACCACTTCTTTATCAGGCCATAGTAAGATGACACCAACAGGAACACTCTCTCCCTTCGGGTGGGCATCACGTGATGTCTGCCCGTTCTTGCGCGCCCCCGGGGGCACGCAACGCGGCAATCAGGGATGAGGCATGTCTCTTGGGACATAACCCATCCCCAATCAGTGAAGAGAACCAATAAAAATGTCTCTTTACCATGTGACATGTCCAATCACAGCCGATTACATGCACTGTCCTCATGGGGGCGCGCAGAGCAGCAATTGGGGATGAGACATGTCCCTCTGTTCATTTCCTATTGGGGTAAAGAGCCATTGAACTGTGTCAAATAACAGCTGGTCACAGATTGTAAACAAGCCGCGGTAATTAGATGTTACCGGGCTCTCCTCCTCACACACCGATCGTGTATGAGGAGGAGATTGTAGTAACAGCTAGTTACTACCTACAGTACACACCAATACACACTGATTGCCTCCAGTAATAAAGAGGACCTGCCACCAGCCCATCAAAGTACCTGTCACCAGCCCATCAGAGTACCTGTCACCAGCCCATCTGAGTACCCGAGTACCTGTTAAAACCCCTCAGAATACCCACGTACCTGTCACCAGCCCATCAGAGTACCCGAGTACCTGTTACCAGCCCATCAGAGTACCCAAGTACCTGTCACCAGCTCATCAGAGAACCTGTGTACCTATCTGCGGACCATCAGAGTACCTGAGTACCTGTCACCAGCCCATAAGAGTACCCGAGTACCTGTCACCAGCCTATCAGAGTACCCGAGTACCTGTCACCAGCCCATTAGAGTACCCGAGTACCTGTTCCCAGCCGATCAGAGTACCCGAGTACCTATCCCCAGCCCAGAATACCTGAGTACCTATCTGCAGACCATCAGAGTACCCGAGTACCTGTCTCCATCCCAGAGTATCCAAGTACCAATCTGCAGCCCACCAGAATACACGAGTACCTGTCTCCAGTCCATCAGAGTACCTGAGAACCTGTCCCCAGCTCATCAGAGAACCTGAGTACCTATCTGCAGAACATAAGAGTACCCGAGTACCTGTCACAAGCCTATAAGAGTACCTGAGTACCTGTCACCAGCCCATCAGAGTACCCACATACCTGTCACAAGCCCATCAAAGTACCCGAGTACCTGTCCCCAGCCCATCAGAGTACCCGAGTACCTGTCACAACCCCTCAGAGTACCCATGTCCCTGTCACCAGCCAAAAAGAGTACCCAAGTACCTGTCACCAGCCCATCAGAGTACCCGAGCACCTGTCACTAGCTCATCAGAGAACCTGCATACCTATCTGCAGACCATCAGAGTACCCAAGTACCTGTCACCAGCCCATCAGAGTACACGAGTACCTGTCCCCAGCCCAGAATACCTGAGTACCTATCTGCACACCAATCAATTCCAGAGTATCCGAGTACCAATCTGCAGCCCACCAGAATACACGAGTACCTGTCTCCAGTTCTTCAGAGTACCAGATTACCTGTCCCCAGCCCATCAGCATACCTGAGTACCTGTCACCAGCTCATCAGAGAACCTGGGTACCTATCTGCAGACCATCAGAGTACCTGAGTACCTGTCACAAGACCATTAGAGTACCCACATACCTGTCACCGGCCTACCAGAGTACCCACTACCTATCACAAGCCCATCAAAGTACCTGAGTACCTGTCCCCAGGCCATCAGAGTACCTGAATACTTGTCCCCAGCCCAGAGTACCGGAATACCTATCTGCAGACCATCAGAGTACCCATGTACTTGTCTCCATCCCAGAGCACCCTAGTACCTATCTGCAGCCCACCAGAATACCTGAGCACCTGTCACCAGCCCATTAGAGTACCCGAGTACCTGTCCCCAGCCCATCAGAGTACCCAAGTACCTTTCCCCAGCCCAGAGTACCTATCTGCAGGCCCACAGAGTATCCGAGTACCTGTCTCCATCCCAGAGTATCCAAGTAACTATCTGCAGCCCACCAGAATACCCAAATACCTGTCACCAGCCCATCAGAGTACCTGAGTACCTGTCCCCAGCCCATCAGAGTACCCGAGTACCTTTCCCCAGCCCAGAGTACCTGCATACCTATCTGCAGACCATCAGAGTACCCGAGTACCTGTCTCCATCCCAGAGTATCCAAGTACCTATCTTCAGCCCACCAGAATACCTAAGTATCTGTCACCAGCACATCAGAGTACCAGAGTACCTATCCCCAGCCCATAGTACTTGAGTACCTATCTGCAGACCATCAGAGTACCTGAGTACCTGTCACCACCCCTGCAGAGTATCTGAGTACCTGTCCCCAGCCCACCAGAGTACCCAAGTACCTGTCTTAAGCCCAGAGTACCTGAGTACCCATCTGCAGACCATCAGAGTACCCAAGTACCTGTCTCCATCCCAGAGTACCCAAGTACCTATCTGCAGCCCACCAGAATACCCAAATACCTGTCACCAGCCCATCAGAGTACCTGAGTACCTGTCCCCAGCCCATCAGAGTACCCGAGTACCTTTCCCCAGCCCAGAGTACCTGCATACCTATCTGCAGACCATCAGAGTACCCGAGTACCTGTCTCCATCCCAGAGTATCCAAGTACCTATCTTCAGCCCACCAGAATACCTAAGTACCTGTCACCAGCACATCAGAGTACCAGAGTACCTATCCCCAGCCCATAGTACTTGAGTACCTATCTGCAGACCATCAGAGTACCTGAGTACCTGTCACTACCCCTGCAGAGTATCTGAGTACCTGTCCCCAGCCCATCAGAGTACCCAAGTACCTGTCCTCAGCCCAGAGTACCTGAGTACCCATCTGCAGACCATCAGAGTACCCAAGTACCTGTCTCAATCCCAGAGTACCCAAGTACCTATCTGCAGCCCACCAGAATACCCGAGTACCTGTCACCAGCCCATCAGCATACCTGAGTACCTGTCCCCAGCCCATCGGAGTACCCGAGTACCTTTCCCCAGCCCAGAGTACCTATATGCAGGCCCTCAGAGTACCCGAGTACCTGTCTCCATCCCAGAGTATCCGAGTACCTATCTGCAGCCCACCAGAATAACTGATTACCTGTCTTGAGTCCATCAGAGTACCCGAGTACCTGTCACCAGCCCATAGTACTTGAGTACCTATCTGCAGACCGTCAGAGTACCTGAGTACCTGTCTCCATCCCAGAGTGCCTGAGTACCTATCTGCAGCCCACCAGAATAACTGAGTACCTGTCTCCAGTCCATCAGAGTACCCGAGTACCTGTCACCAGCCCATAAGAGTACCCGAAAACCTGTCACCAGCCCATTAGAGGACCCAAGTACCTGTCACAAGCCCATGAAAGTACCCGAGTACCTGTCCCCAGCCCATCAAATTACCCCGAGTACCTGTCCCCAGCCCAGAGTACCTGAGTACCTATCTGCAGACCATCAGAGTACTCTTCATCCCAGAGTAACCAAGTACCTATCTTGAGCCCACCAGAATACCCGAGTACCTGTCACCACCCCTGCACAGTATCTGGGTACCTTTCCCCTGCCCAGAGTACCTATATGCTGGCCCTCAGAGTACCCGAGTACCTGGCTCCATCCCAGAGTATCTGAGTACATATCTGCAGCCCACCAGAATACCTGAGTACCTGTCACCAGCCCATAAGAGTACCTGAGTACTTGTCCCTAGCCCATCAGAGTACCCGAGTACCTTTCCCCAGCCCAGAGTACCTGAATACCTATCTGCAGACCATCAGAGTACCCGAGTACCTGTCTCCATCCCAGAGTATCCAACTACGTATCTGCAGCCCACCAGAATACCCAAGTACCTGTCACCAGTACATCAGAGTACCCGAGTACCTGTCCTCAGCCCATCAGAGTACCCAAGTACCTGTCCCCAGCTCATAGTACCTGAGTACCTATCTGAAGACCATCAGAGTACCTGAGTACCTGTCTCCATCCCAGAGTGCCCAAGTACCTATCTGCAGCCCACCAGAATAACTGAGTACCTGTCTCCAGTCCATCAGAGTACCTGAGTACCTGTCACCAGCCCATCAGAGTACCCGAGTACCTGTCACCAGCCCATCAAACTACCCCAAGTACCTGTCCCCCTGAGTACCTATCTGCAGACCATCAGAGTACCTGAGTATACCTGTCTTCATCCCAGAGTACCCAAGTACCCATCTTCAGCCCACCAGAATACCCAATTACCTGTCACCAGTACATCAGAGTACCCAAGTACCTGTCCTCAACCCATCAAAGTACCCAAGTACCTGTCCCCAGCCCATAGTATCTGAGTACCTATCTGAAGACCATCAGAGTACCTGAGTACCTGTCTCCCTCCCAGAGTGCCCGAGTATCAATCTGCAGCCCACCAGAATAACTGAGTACCTGTCTCCAGCCCATCAGAGTACCCGAGTACCTGTCACCAGCCCATCACAGTACCCCAGTACCTTTCTGCAGCCCATCAGAGTACCCGAGTACCTGTCACCAGCCCATCAAAGTACCCTGAGTACCTGTCCCCCTGAGTACCTGTCTGCAGACCATCAGAGTACCTGAGTATACCTGTCTTCATCCCAGAGTACCCAAGTACCCATATTCAGCCCACCAGAATACCCAAGTACCTGTCACCACCCCAGCAGAGTATCCGAGTACCCGTCCCCAGCCCATCAGAGTACACAAGTACCTGTCACCAGCCCATAAGAGTACCCGAGTACCTGTCACCAGCCTATCAGAGTACCCGAGTACCTGTCACCAGCCCATTAGAGTACCCGAGTACCTGTTCCCAGCCGATCAGAGTACCCGAGTACCTATCCCCAGCCCAGAATACCTGAGTACCTATCTGCAGACCATCAGAGTACCCGAGTACCTGTCTCCATCCCAGAGTAT
Source organism: Lithobates clamitans (assembly GCA_037952925.1). Taxonomy (NCBI): domain Eukaryota; kingdom Metazoa; phylum Chordata; class Amphibia; order Anura; family Ranidae; genus Lithobates; species Lithobates clamitans. The sequence continues at coordinate 1,241,377 of JBBGZY010000022.1, forward strand.
CCAAGTACCAATCTGCAGCCCACCAGAATACACGAGTACCTGTCTCCAGTCCATCAAAGTACCTGAGAACCTGTCCCCAGCTCATCAGAGAACCTGAGTACCTATCTGCAGAACATAAGAGTACCCGAGTACCTGTCACAAGCCTATAAGAGTACCTGAGTACCTGTCACCAGCCCATCAGAGTACCCACATACCTGTCACAAGCCCATCAAAGTACCCGAGTACCTGTCCCCAGCCCATCAGAGTACCCGAGTACCTGTCACAACCCCTCAGAGTACCCATGTCCCTGTCACCAGCCAAAAAGAGTACCCAAGTACCTGTCACCAGCCCATCAGAGTACCCGAGCACCTGTCACTAGCTCATCAGAGAACCTGCATACCTATCTGCAGACCATCAGAGTACCCAAGTACCTGTCACCAGCCCATCAGAGTACACGAGTACCTGTCCCCAGCCCAGAATACCTGAGTACCTATCTGCACACCAATCAATTCCAGAGTATCCGAGTACCAATCTGCAGCCCACCAGAATACACGAGTACCTGTCTCCAGTTCTTCAGAGTACCAGATTACCTGTCCCCAGCCCATCAGCATACCTGAGTACCTGTCACCAGCTCATCAGAGAACCTGGGTACCTATCTGCAGACCATCAGAGTACCTGAGTACCTGTCACAAGACCATTAGAGTACCCACATACCTGTCACCGGCCTACCAGAGTACCCACTACCTATCACAAGCCCATCAAAGTACCTGAGTACCTGTCCCCAGGCCATCAGAGTACCTGAATACTTGTCCCCAGCCCAGAGTACCGGAATACCTATCTGCAGACCATCAGAGTACCCATGTACTTGTCTCCATCCCAGAGCACCCTAGTACCTATCTGCAGCCCACCAGAATACCTGAGCACCTGTCACCAGCCCATTAGAGTACCCGAGTACCTGTCCCCAGCCCATCAGAGTACCCAAGTACCTTTCCCCAGCCCAGAGTACCTATCTGCAGGCCCACAGAGTATCCGAGTACCTGTCTCCATCCCAGAGTATCCAAGTAACTATCTGCAGCCCACCAGAATACCCAAATACCTGTCACCAGCCCATCAGAGTACCTGAGTGCCTGTCCCCAGCCCATCAGAGTACCCGAGTACCTTTCCCCAGCCCAGAGTACCTGCATACCTATCTGCAGACCATCAGAGTACTCGAGTACCTGTCTCCATCCCAGAGTATCCAAGTACCTATCTTCAGCCCACCAGAATACCTAAGTACCTGTCACCAGCACATCAGAGTACCAGAGTACCTATCCCCAGCCCATAGTACTTGAGTACCTATCTGCAGACCATCAGAGTACCTGAGTACCTGTCACCACCCCTGCAGAGTATCTGAGTACCTGTCCCCAGCCCACCAGAGTACCCAAGTACCTGTCTTAAGCCCAGAGTACCTGAGTACCCATCTGCAGACCATCAGAGTACCCAAGTACCTGTCTCCATCCCAGAGTACCCAAGTACCTATCTGCAGCCCACCAGAATACCCAAATACCTGTCACCAGCCCATCAGAGTACCTGAGTACCCGTCCCCAGCCCATCAGAGTACCCGAGTACCTTTCCCCAGCCCAGAGTACCTGCATACCTATCTGCAGACCATCAGAGTACCCGAGTACCTGTCTCCATCCCAGAGTATCCAAGTACCTATCTTCAGCCCACCAGAATACCTAAGTATCTGTCACCAGCACATCAGAGTACCAGAGTACCTATCCCCAGCCCATAGTACTTGAGTACCTATCTGCAGACCATCAGAGTACCTGAGTACCTGTCACCACCCCTGCAGAGTATCTGAGTACCTATCCCCAGCCGATCAGAGTACCCGAGTACCTATACCCAGCCCAGAATACCTGAGTACCTATCTGCAGACCATCAGAGTACCCAAGTACCTGTCTCCATCCCAGAGTACCCAAGTACCTATCTGCAGCCCACCAGAATACCCGAGTACCTGTCACCAGCCCATCAGCATACCTGAGTACCTGTCCCCAGCCCATCGGAGTACCCGAGTACCTTTCCCCAGCCCAGAGTACCTATATGAAGGCCCTCAGAGTACCCGAGTACCTGTCTCAATCCCAGAGTATCCGAGTACCTATCTGCAGCCCACCAGAATAACTGATTACCTATCTCCAGTCCATCAGAGTACCCGAGTACCTGTCACCAGCCCATAGTACTTGAGTACCTATCTGCAGACCGTCAGAGTACCTGAGTACCTGTCTCCATCCCAGAGTGCCTGAGTACCTATCTGCAGCCCACCAGAATAACTGAGTACCTGTCTCCAGTCCATCAGAGTACCCGAGTACCTGTCACCAGCCCATAAGAGTACCCGAATACCTGTCACCAGCCCATTAGAGGACCCAAGTACCTGTCACAAGCCCATGAAAGTACCCGAGTACCTGTCCCCAGCCCATCAAATTACCCCGAGTACCTGTCCCCAGCAAAGAGTACCTGAGTACCTATCTGCAGACCATCAGAGTACTCTTCATCCCAGAGTAACCAAGTACCTATCTTGAGCCCACCAGAATACCCGAGTACCTGTCACCACCCCTGCACAGTATCTGGGTACCTTTCCCCTGCCCAGAGTACCTATATGCTGGCCCTCAGAGTACCCAAGTACCTGGCTCCATCCCAGAGTATCTGAGTACATATCTGCAGCCCACCAGAATACCTGGGTACCATAAGAGTACCTGAGTACTTGTCCCTAGCCCATCAGAGTACCCGAGTACCTTTCCCCAGCCCAGAGTACCTGAATACCTATCTGCAGACCATCAGAGTACCCGAGTACCTGTCTCCATCCCAGAGTATCCAACTACGTATCTGCAGCCCACCAGAATACCCAAGTACTTGTCACCAGTACATCAGAGTACCCGAGTACCTGTCCTCAGCCCATCAGAGTACCCAAGTACCTGTCCCCAGCTCATAGTACCTGAGTACCTATCTGAAGACCATCAGAGTACCTGAGTACCTGTCTCCATCCCAGAGTGCCCAAGTACCTATCTGCAGCCCACCAGAATAACTGAGTACCTGTCTCCAGTCCATCAGAGTAACTGAGTACCTGTCACCAGCCCATCAGAGTACCCTAGTACCTGTCACCAGCCCATCAAACTACCCCAAGTACCTGTCCCCCTGAGTACCTATCTGCAGACCATCAGAGTACCTGAGTATACCTGTCTTCATCCCAGAGTACCCAAGTACCCATCTTCAGCCCACCAGAATACCCAATTACCTGTCACCAGTACATCAGAGTACCCAAGTACCTGTCCTCAACCCATCAAAGTACCCAAGTACCTGTCCCCAGCCCATAGTATCTGAGTACCTATCTGAAGACCATCAGAGTACCTGAGTACCTGTCTCCCTCCCAGAGTGCCCGAGTATCAATCTGCAGCCCACCAGAATAACTGAGTACCTGTCTCCAGCCCATCAGAGTACCCGAGTACCTGTCACCAGCCCATCACAGTACCCCAGTACCTTTCTGCAGCCCATCAGAGAACCCGAGTACCTGTCACCAGCCCATCAAAGTACCCTGAGTACCTGTCCCCCTGAGTACCTGTCTGCAGACCATCAGAGTACCTGAGTATACCTGTCTTCATCCCAGAGTACCCAAGTACCCATATTCAGCCCACCAGAATACCCAAGTACCTGTCACCACCCCAGCAGAGTATCCGAGTACCCGTCCCCAGCCCATCAGAGTACACAAGTACCTGTCCCCAGCCCAGAGTACTTGAGTATATATCTGCAGACCATCAGAGTACCTAAGTACCTGTCTCCATCCCATAGTACCCGAGTACCTATCTGCAGCCCACCAGAATACCTGAGTGCCTGTCTCCAGTCCATCAGAGTACCCGAGTACCTGTCACCAGCCCATCAAAGTACCTATCTGCAGCTCATCAGAGTACCCAAGTGCCTGTCACCAGTTTATCGGAGTACCTGAGTACCTGTAACCAGCCCATCAGAGTACCCGAGTACCTGTCTCTAGCCCAGAGTACCCAAGTACTTACCTGCAATGCATCCGAATGCCCGAGTATCTGTCTCTAGCCCATTAGAGTACCTAAGTACCTGTCTCCAGCCCATTAGAGTACCCGGGTACCTCTCTGAAACCCATCACAATACCCCAGTACCTTTCTGCAGCCCATCAGAGTACCTGAGTACCTCTCACCAGCTCATCAGAGTACCTGAGTACCTATCTGTAGCCCATTAGAGTACCCGAGTGCCTGTCACTAGCTCAGCAGAGTACCTGAGTACCTGTCTGCAGCCCATTAGAGTACCTGAGTACCTATCTGCAGACCATCAGAGTACCTTGTAGTGATATGAAGTATATAGTAGTATCGTTGGTAGATAATTAATTAGTAGTTATTATAATGATGATGTAAGTACTCTTCCGCAGCAACCCAATTCTTCCAGAGAGATGTACTTTATTGACTTCCAACACAGAACAAAGTCCAAAGTCCACAGATGACAAAAATCCAACAAAGTAAATATAATTTAAAGTCCCATGTTTCCTAGATTTGCGCCTTCATAGTCATACACAGACAGGACTAACTGCCAGCTTGAATAGTCCCCCCTGAAATACTAGTACACTAGGAGGGAATTTCTGCTAGGTCAACCCAAAAATACTCTTTGATCTTATTGTTACCCCCTCAAGTCTAATTACCATCAATAAATACTTCTTCTATGGTCCTTTAAACAATGTACCCTTTGAAATGTTCAATTAGGTTAACAGGCGATACCTCACACACCTACGTAGACTTGCATAAGATCAACATATCAAAGGGTCTTCAGCTGTCCCCTTGATATGTTAAAATTCATTTGGCTTGGACAACTCAACTGAAATTCTGGTCAACATAGCACTCCAATACAACATTATACATACATCAGCCAACATATTACAACATATACCCCCACTTGGGTCGGTTCTAACTACTAGAACTGACCCATAAATCAAACAACAAAAATATCATTATGATTTAAGGTACTGAATGCTTTTCAATGGCTCATATAAAATATGAAGTTGAAACTGGTTACATCTCTCTTCACCAGCTTCTAAAATATCCCCATGAAACAGTTATTGGATAATATAACTTTTAGACCATGACTGGAAAAGGATTTGGTAAACGTCAGTGGCCCATATAGCTGTTAGGCCTTATTATATCACATCAAGATCTTGAAAATTGCGCAAAGACGAGCTGATGTCACAGTCCATTCTTCGGTCTGACTTCATCACATCTCTCACCATCTCACTGAAAGTAAACTTGGTATGCTCTGGGAGCTCCAATCCACATAAGTCCAGGATTCTCTCATCTCCAGGCTCAAGCTTTTCATTTTAAAAGATGTTTTTACACAAACATTCTACTTTCATCTTTATAGTAAGAAGAACCATCAATGTACCAGCACTCACTTTCAAGGTCAAAAGGTTTGGATACGGCAGTAACAACTGTGCTGCAAACTATTTCCTTGCACTTGACATTCATGAGCTTAAAGCTGTAGTCCATCTTGCAAGCATGTTACAATTCACATCTGCTTCTTTCCATTTCCTATTTGAACAATGATGACCGGTTGTGTACCTGTCAAGTACCAGAATTTGTTGATTGCCAGCCACAATTTGCTTTTGTAATTTGCTGTAGGCCGACCCCTCATTGCCTTCAATAGAGCAGTTACTTGGATTATTCAGTCCATAATTACACCTAAATGGTATACCAACATATACATATACCCCCACACGATGGTTCAGATACAATCAGCTTGACATCAGTGTTTATCAGATCTTCTATCCAGACAAAGCGGCAGTGGAAATTCTTGCCAGTATCCTCACCATGAAAGGTAGAAAGGTCTTTTTCATCTATATATGTCATAGCCTTTAGCATATTATAAACAACTGATTCAACAAAGTTTAAAACCATGACTGGAGTGATGAATTTCACTCACCCCTCTTATAAATTTAGGAAAACCACCCAACATACTATAATTTATGCTAATCTAAGCCATTGTGCAGCATCTCACCTTAGATGTCAAATATATTGATCAATACGCATGTACAGATGTTATGAAAATTATTTTAGGTTTAAATGCTTCTCTTTGGTTTTAAGATAAAAGTTCAAGGAATAAAACATAATGAAAATAAAAAATTAAGAGCAAAAGAAAAGAAAAAAAAAGAAAAAAAAACATTTTGAATGTTCAAAAAAAAAAGGGGTCCATTGCTTGATGAATATTGAGAGAGTCCATGAATTCTTTATGACTTCTTGAATAGTGATATATTGTCTATTCAGAATTTCTCCCCCACTAGCCAACAATGTCAGATACTTCTAGTGCTTCTGCTATTCACATGCAAATGAGCATCTCCGGACAAAAACTCTGAAAGACAAAAACTCTCCAACAAAAACTCATTAGCAAGGTCCTTAAACGTTGTTTGAAGTTAAAACAAAGCACTATTTACATGTTTACAGTTTGAAGCTAATTTGCCCCCACTGCTAGACAAGTGTCATTTACATTCAAAAACAGATCTGGAGAATGTACATCTTGTACCCCCTTCAACTGCTCTAATAATTTATCATGTTCCCCTCTCTTCTTGTCATACTCAATCTTCAGGTGGTCATATTTCTGTTTTAACTGAGAAAATGGTATCCATTTCTTGGACCTTTTCTTATTATTATTTTGGTCAGCTCTGTTTTTCATATTAATATCACCTATATTTGATCTGGTGTCTCCTCTCTGGGTGTTATCATAAGATATTATCTTTTGATCTTTAGGTTCAGTATTTGTCCTAAACAATGTGGCTAAATCAATTTTGACAGCCTGCTCATTTGACTTTCTCCATAAATGGTCTGCTCTCAACAATATGTCTTTTAAATCATGAGGGTTTGGGGTAACTAATAAAATATTTTTTTTGATATCTTCATGCAACGCATCTAGAAACATATTAATATGTATCAAGCCCCCACGCTCAAATGCAAGATTATTACCGACCAATAATTCCATAATAGTTGCTATCCTGTGTGACAATTCATAGGGAGATTCATTTTGCATTTGTTGGATCTTCCCATGAATAGTAACATCAGAACGTACACCATACAAAAGACATAATAATTCCGGGGGCGTGGCCTGCAGCGGAGCCGGATGGTCGCATAATCCCGCAGCTCCGTCTACCCAGGGACACAGCGGCACCAAGCAACCCGATCCCAGCATCATTTCACCCCGTTTTCACGGCGGTTCAGACCGGGATACATCCGGGACAATGCCTAATAAACAGTGGAATGATAGCCGACCCCAGTGCCTGACAGACTTTTATTCCATCACAGAAGCTGGAGGTAAGCAAGATGGCGCCGAGGCCTATACACCGCGGACGGCCTCAAACACTAAAACCACATCAAAACAGGGCAATCGCCACTCCAAAGCAGCATCCCCTAATAATCCACACTCCTGTCCCTCTACCCCATCATCAAATAGCCCAGCTAAGTCCAAACCCAGACTGGATAGCACTAGATGGGGTTCGCCGGAGAGCCCTGCAACAAAATCAGGGGAGGACACGAGGGAGATGCCTGACTCCATTGAAACCTTCCCCACACAGAACCTACCAGTGATGGACACAGTACTAAAAGACATGCTAATGTCCCTGAGAAGCACTATCCAGACGGATATGGCTTCATGTATGAGCAGATTCAACAAGGATATCCAAGCAATAGGGGACAGAGTAGATCATGTGGAGGTTAAAATGGGAGAGTATGCTCACACCATAAACGATCTGGTTGATGCATATGAAGTTAAAGAAGGGGAAAATGAATGGATTATTATTATTATTATTATTATTATACAGTATTTATATAGCGCCAACAGTTTACGTAGCGCTTTACAACTTGAGGGTAGACAGTACAAATACAATACAATTTGATACAGTAGGAATCAGAGGGCCCTGCTCCTTAGAGCTTACAATCTAAGAGGGAAGGTCAAGAGATACGAGAGGTAATAACTGTGGGTGATGTGCTGATTGAGAAGATAAATGTACAGTTGTTAGGTGGGGGCCAGATAGGCTTCTCTGAAGAGATGAGTTTTCAGGGATCGTCTGAAAGTGGATAAAGTAGGAAAAAATCGGACGGAGTGGGGTAGAGCATTCCAGAGGATGGGGGAAGCTCTGGAGAAGTCCTGAAGGCGAGCATGGGATGAGGTGACAAGGGAGTTTGAGAGCAGGAGGTCTTGGGAGGAGCGAAGAGAACGATTAGGTTGGTATTTTGAGACTAGGTTAGAGATGTAGCTAGGGGCCAGGTTGTGGATGGCTTTGTAAGTTATAGTTAGTATCTTGAATTTAATTCGGTGACTGAGTGGCAGCCAATGGAGGGATTGGCAGAGGGGTGTAGCAGACGCTGAGCGGTTTGTGTGGTGGATGAGCCTGGCAGCAGCGTTCATGATGGACTGAAGTGGGGATAGCCTATTTAGAGGTAAACCAATGAGGAGGGAGTTGCAGTAGTCAAGACGGGAGATGACCAGGGAGTGGATTAGAAGCTTTGTGGTGTCATTGGTTAGGAAGGGGCGTATCTTGGAGATGTTGCGAAGACAGAGGCGGCAAGCTTTGGATAGTGATAGAATGTGGAGTCGAAAGGTTAGTTCAGAGTCCAGGATTACACCTAGGACTTTGGCGTGGGGAGATGGGTTGATAGTTGAGCCGTTGATCTTGACAGGGAGATCAGGGGAAGTGGCACCTGAGGGAGGAAATAATAGTAGCAGGGTTGAATGAGGGAAGTAATGATTGTATCTGTGGACATGGGGTGTTGCATGGGGGAGGTTTTTGTGCATTGGCGATCTCCTCATGAATTGTGTCAATCTTAGTTTTGAAGTGATTGGCAATCTCCTGGGCAGTGAGCGAGTTGGTGGGTGGAGGCAGTGGAGGACAGAGTAGAGTGTTGAAGGTAGAGAAGAGTTGACGTGGACTGGATGAGAAGGTGTTGATGAGTGTGATAAAGTAGGTCTGTTTGGCAGTGTGAAGGCAGGAGTAGTATTTTAGGAGGGCAGATTTATATTGTGTGAAGTCTTCCTGGGTATTAAAGCAAAATTGGCCGATTTGGAGGACAGGTTGAGAAGGAATAACTTGAAAATCAGAGTAATACCAGAGTCAGTACTTCCTTCCGACCTGCGTTCCTATGCTGCGACTTTATTCAAAGTTCTTCTCCCAGGCCTTACTGAATTAGATGTCACAATAGACAGAATTCATCGTTTACCCAAACCATCCCACCTATCTGAGCATATACCGAGGGATGTGCTATTACGTTTACACTTCTTTCATGTTAAAGAAAATTTAATGCAGCATATGAGAAAGCAGGAGCAATTACCACCAACCTATCAGAATCTGCAATTTTTTGCTGATCTATCACAGCACACGCTTCTGAAAAGGAAAAATCTGAACACAGTAACCAAAGTTTTGAGGAACCATAAAATTCCTTACAGATGGGGATACCCAACCAAAATTACTGTGACCAGAGAAAATCGCACTCATGTTATAACGTCCTTAGAGAAGGGCCTTGCCTTATTGAGAGAATGGGGCATTGTCTTGGAATCAGATGAAATTTCCCCAACCACCAGCACACCACGCCAAATTGAAGGCGAATGGAAAGAAGTCACAGCTAAAAATGCAAAATCCCATGCTTAAACACCAGCGGAAACCTTTTTCAGCTCCCTATTCCCTGGGGGGGCGAAACACGGGATTTATAGGCTGAACTAAAACCCCCTTATACCAATTAGCAGCAACAGCTGCCTAAGTGTGCATTGCACTAGTTATCTACGTTGCACCATGTTAAGTGCACTACAGTTATCTTATCCGTTTCACTTTCTTCTTATTTGTTTTTTGGGATATCGATGACGTCAACTCAAAAGAAGGAGCACTACAACAACCCTCAACCTCAACTGTGTTCTCTCATACGAAAACATCTCTTAACAGCCACACGCAGGTATGGTTAATTTCTATTTCGCACATTACAACTACACCACAAAGACAACACGCGATATCAGCAAGGAAAAGAATTGTTTTAAGATCCCTCCAAGATCCTGAAGCGCTTTAAAACCCACCAAAATGTCAATTAATTTTTTATCTATTAACGCAAAGGGACTCAATCACCCGGCAAAACGCAAATCCCTATGGACTGAGGCACTTCTACATGACAGTGATATAGTCTGCGTACAAGAGACCCACTTCAGCATAACAGCGCCACCTAAATGCACACACAAGAAATATCCTTTCATCACCACTGCCAACGCGAATTCCAAAACTAAAGGAGTGATGATAGCTATCAGAGACTCAATAGCATTTAAAATACATGAAGAAATTAAAGATCCGAACGGCAGATTCTTAATTCTCACCTGCGATCTAAATTCAACTACTTATACGATAGTCACAGTGTACTCTCCTAACAAGCGACAAGTCCATTTCTTCAACAAATTAATGAAAAAAATTATTACCCATCTGCGAGGCCTGCTTATAATTTGTGGTGACTTCAATACTATCTCTGATCCAGAAATAGACTCAACATCTCACCCAAAACGCAAAGTCCCAAAACTACTCCCAGCTATCCACAACCACAATCTTTATGATGTCTGGAGATGCTTTCACGCTAGTGAAAGGGACTTTACCTACTTCTCTCCACCACATCATACTTATACAAGGATCGACATGTTCCTAATAGACCAACGGGTCCTATTCCAAACCCCATCCTCTACTATCAACACAATTTCATGGTCCGATCACGCCTCTATTGTCCTTTCTATAACCGACCAGACATCCTCCAAGCAGAAACCAATGTGGCGGCTGAACCCCTTTTTACTACAACAGGAGGAATACAAGTTGACTATCCAAACCCGTTTAAAAGAATTTTTCACCACTAACGAAGGATCAGTCCAGGACCCTTTTATATTATGGAACGCCCATAAGGCGTATATGAGGGGTATATTGATACAGTTGGGGGCTAGGGCAAAGAGGCAGAGACAAAAACGGCTAACAGAAATAACTGAAAATATATCAATTCTAGAGACCCAAAATAAAAATACAACCACCCCAGCACTAACCAAACAAATATCGCAACTTAGACAAGATCTTAGACTATTATTACTAGATAATTTTGAAAAATGCTCCCGTAGATTAAAAATGAAATACTATGTCCAAGGAAACAAAGCAGGGAAACTACTAGCACAAAACTTAAAAGGACTTAGATATAGAACTAAAATACCCTCCATAATACACCCAGAAACTAAACAAAAAGTATTTCACCCTCAGGAAATAGCCGATGCCTTTAGTTTCTACTATGGAACACTATATAATTTAAAAGATAACCCCAACACAATACAACCTAAAACTGAAGATATTAAAGACTTTCTTTCCAAAATAAAAATACCAAAATGACCGAAATACAAACTCAATCCTTAAATCAACCATTTACACTGCAGGAACTACATAATACGATAAGTTCCCTCCCATCAAACAAATCTCCAGGTCCTGATGGTTTTAGTGGAGAATATTATAGAGAATTCATAAACTACCTATCCCCATTTTTACTCCGAGTTTGTGACTCTGCCGCTGTCTCTGCCTCTTTCCCTCCCGAAATGTTAGAAGCTCTTGTTGTCACGTTGCCGAAGCCGGGGAAGGATCCTAATTCACCGACAAACTTTAGACCCATTTCACTTTTAAACATCGATTTAAAGATATATGCTAAGCTTATAGCAATGCGTCTAATAGCCATATTGCCTAAACTCATTCATCCTGACCAAACAGGTTTTACTCAAAACAGACAAACCTCCGATGCTACCCGTAGATTGGTGAATATCATTCACATGGCAGAACTACAGAAAAGGCCTTCTCTGCTTCTTACCCTGAATGCAGAGAAGGCCTTCGATCGCATACATTGGCAATATCTGGCCGAAGTTTTAAGATCATTTGGGTTCGATGGAAGGATATTCAGGGCTATATTGGCCTTATATTCTAAACCATCAGCTAGAGTATATATGACTGGTGTCCTGTCTATCCCCTTCACCATATCAAACGGCACCAGGCAGGGGTGCCCACTGTCCCCTTTAATCTTTAACCTTTTGATGGAACCCCTGGCCTTATACATTAGAAACCATCCTCATATTAAAGGCTTCCCAACTAATAGAGGAGACCATACTATCAGCTTATTTGCTGACGATATAATTTTGATATTAACTGAAGCGGGTCCTTCGCTGGCAGCGGCATACGAAACCTTGACTATGTTTAATAGAATATCTTATTATAAGATTAACGAAAGCAAATCCCATATACTGGGTCTAGGAATAGACAAACACACAGAAAACAGTCTTAAGGCTCAATATCCATTTTCTTGGAATGCAGAAGGTATACAGTATCTTGGCATCACCTTGACGGCAAGGACTGAACAATTGTTTGAAGCAAACTACACCTCTTTTTTAAACCAACTCCCCACCAAGTTAGAAGCCATTTCCAAAACCGAATTGACTTGGTCGGGAAGGTTGGCAGCATTCAAAATGAATATACTACCACAATTTCTTTATTTATTCCGCACCCTCCCTATCCCGGCCCCAAACTCTTTTTTCTGCAGGGCCCAATCACTAGTCAATAAATATCTATGGCAAGGGAAAAGAGCCAGATGTGCCTTTCAGAAATTGATCAAAGCCAGAAATGTGGGAGGAGTGGGACATGTCCTTATAAAAGATTATCACCAAGCAGCCATTCTAGCACAGATTCGCCAATGGTTCTCACAAAACCACATACCCAGATGGTATGAATTAGAAAACCAACAAAGCCCAAACAGTAAAATATCAGATCTACTCATGGCAAGCTCCTTTATGACACAAACAATCAGAGACACCTCACCCACCATCATAGCAGCTCTAGGTGCCTGGAAATCTTTTTTAAATACCCCAATATATGATACCCCTCATAAAACATTACCATTACCCATATCATCCCTGCAACTTTTAATACCCAACTTAAAGATTAAACATTGGAAATCTAAAGGTATTATTTACGTCACAGATCTCCAGGTAGGCCCATCTGTCAAAACTTTTAGATCACTCCAAATAGAGTATAACTTAAATGATAAAGATCTATATACATGCCTCCAAATTTCACACTTATTAGCAAAAATACCTACGCCATCAATTAAGCTACCTTGGAAAATAGCTTTATACCTATTGAACCCCACCACTGCCATCAAAGGCATCTCATTATTTTACAACACTTTGAATCACAAAACTATTTTTGTTAAATCAACTTCCATGAAAACATGGGAGATGGACATGTCAACCATATACTCGACTGAACAGTGGAACAAGGCGTTGACATCCACCTATAAGTCCACCAAGAGTGCTAACTTATGGGAACTTTATCAAAAAATATTACTGAGATGGTACTTAACACCCTCGAGAATAGCTAGGTTCGACCCACAAACGTCACCATTATGCTGGAGACAATGTGGTCACAGAGGTTCACTGATCCACATATTCTGGAAATGCCCAATAATACAGCCCACTTGGTCATCCATCTTTAACATAATAGACCAAATTACAGAGACCAAAACCAATAGGAAATCAGAATTAGCCATTTTATCTCTAGGAATTGAAATGATCTCCCCCCCATTGAGAAATATAGTAACACACATATTATTAGCTATGAGATTAGAAATCACTAGACATTGGAAACAAATAGCTGTACCAACTTATACTGAAATAATAAGAACCAATAATTTACACATCTCATATGAAATAATGTTTGCCACGTCCCAAAATAATACTAAGTCTTTGCACTCACTCTGGAAGCCATGGTTAGACTGGTATAAACTAAATAAAGTCTAAAACACAACACCCAATACCTACCTAAATGGTAACCTATGTGCCTCTTTGTTAAATATATCCCAAGGTTAACTCACAAACCATGTTGATTACTAGCTCAAAGTTATGTGAATGAGACACTAAAATCTCTTTAGACAGCAGTTACTGAATATAAACCACAATACCCAAAATGGAGAGGAGGGGGGCACCGGCCTCGTGGGCGTGCAGGACGTTTGTCTGTCCTTCTCCAGCACCGCAGTTTGTCCCCATTTGGGGCGGTGAGGGAGAGGGGGAGATGTGGTGCGTGCCAGGGGGTATGGAGCACCACAATGGTATTAGTGGATCCATGGCCGCATTTCGGGTTGCGGTTAGGGGGCCCACACTTAGTTATACAACGTTGTATTTTTTTACCCTTCTCTTCGTAGAAGAATGGCATACATATTACAAGTATGGTTATTTCGAAAGATTGTATTGAATCTACATAAGATCTGTCTATTCAAGATGCTTAACTATATTCACCGTATTTTCCTATCTTTTATTTATTTTCTTTAATGCTTTGTATTGTTCAAGAAAATATTAATAAAAACCTATTGAAATGAAAATCACCACTGTTGATGTTGCCATTCTGATGTGTCAGTAATAATAAAGGTCCTAAAAAGAAAGAAAAGGTGTGTCATTAAAAAATCAATTACTTTAACCACTTCAATACAGGCCACTTATACCCCCTTCCTACCCAGACCAATTTTCAGCTTTCAGTGCTCTCGTATTTTGAATGCCAATTACTCAGTTATGTAACACTGTACCCAAACAAAATTTTTATCCTTTTTTTCACACAAATAGGGCTTACTTTTGGCTGTATTTAATCACCACTGGGTTTTTCTTTTAATTTTTTGCGATATAAGTGAAAAAAGAGTGAAAATTTTGAATAAGAAAAACTTTTTTTAAATTTCTATTATAACATTTTGCAAATAAGTCATTTCTGTTTATAAATTTGGGCCAAAATGTATACTGCTACATAGCTTTGGTAAAAATAACCCAAATTACTGGATATTATTTAGTTAAAAATAATTATTTTGTGAAAGTTATAAAGTCTACAAGCTATGATGCCAATCATTGAAAAATGATCACACCTGATTCACTGAAGGCCTATCTCTTTTCTTGAGGCCCTGAAATGTCAGGAAAGTACAAATACCCCCCAAATGACCCCTTTTTGGAAAGTAGACAGTCCAAGGTATTTTACACAAAATTGTCAAAATAACAAGTTATTACTCACACAAAGCATATGCATACTTCCAATTACATCCCAAAATATATTATGCTACTCCTCCCGAGAATGGTGATACCACATGTGTGAGACTTTTTTTAAGGCCTGGCCACATAGAGAGGCCTAAAATGCAGAGAGCACCGTCAGGCATTCTAGCAGCATAAATTACACATATAATTTCCTAATGACCTATCACACTGTTGAAGGCCCTGGAGCACCAGGACTGTGGAGTTACCCACAAAATGACCCCATTTTGTAAATCAAACACCCAACATATATCCTATGAGGCATGGGCTGCAGATAGGTACTCAGGTACTCTGATGGGCTGGAGAAAGGTACTCGGGTAATCTGATGGGTTGCAGATAGGTACTTGGATACTCTTATCAGCCACAGATAGGTACTTGGGTACTCTGATGGGCTGCAGATAGGTACTTTGGTACTCTAATGGGCTGGAGACAGATACTCAGGCATGCTGATGTGCTGCAGATAGGTACTCGGGAACTCTGGGCTGAAGACAGGTACTTGGGTACTCTGATGATCTGCAGATAGGTACCCAGGTACTCTAGGACTGAGTTAGGTAATTGGGTACTCTGGGCTGAAGACAGGTACGCTGGTACTCTGGGCTGAAGACAGGTATGCTGGTACTCTGATGAGCTGGAGACAGGTACTCGGTACTCTGATGGGCTGCAGATAGGTACTCAGGTATTCTGATGGGCTGGAGATAGGTACTCTGGTAATCGGGGCTGGATAAAGGTACTCGGGTACTCTGATGGACTAGAGACAGGGGCTTGGGTACTCTGATGGGCAGCAGATAGGTACTCGGATACTCTGAGCTGGAGACTGGTACTCCGGTACTCTGATGGTCTGAAGATAAGTACTCAGGTCCTCTAATGGGCTGCAGACAGGTACTCAGGTACTCTGCTGAGCTGGTGACAGGAACTTGGATACTCTAATGGGCTGCAGATAGATACTCAGGTACTCTGATGAGCTGGTGAGAGGTACTCAGGTACTCTGATGGGCTGCAGAAAGGTACTCAGGTACTGTGATGGGTTGCAGAGAGGTACTCGGGTACTCTAATGGGCTGGAGACACTTACAAAGGTACTCTAATGGGCTGGAGACAGGTACTCGGGCATTCTGATGCATTGCAGATAAGTACTTGGGTACTCTGGGCTGGAGACAGGTTCTCGGGTACTCTGATGGGCTGGTGACAGGTACTAGGGTACTCTGATGAGCTGCAGATAGGTACTCAGGTAATCTGATGAGCTGGTGAGAGATACTCAGGTACTCAAATGGGCTGCAGATAGGTACTTGGGTACTCTGATGGGATGCAGAGAGGTACCTGGGTACTGTCATGGGCTGCAGAGAGGTACCCCAGTACTCTAATGGGCTGGACACAGGTACTCAGGTACTCTAATGGGCTGGACACAGGCACTCAGGTACTCTAATGGGCTGGAGACAGGTACTCTGGCATCCTGATGCATTGCAGATAGGTACTTGGGTACTCTGGGCTGGAGACAGGTTCTCGGGTACTCTGATGGGCTGGTGACAGGTACTGGGGTACTCTGATGAGCTGCAGATAGGTACTCAGGTAATCTGATGAGCTGGTGAGAGATACTCAGGTACTCAAATGGGCTGCAGATAGGTACTTGGGTACTCTGATGGGATGCAGAGAGGTACCTGGGTACTGTCATGGGCTGCAGAGAGGTACCCCAGTACTCTAATGGGCTGGACACAGGTACTCAGGTACTCTAATGGGCTGGACACAGGCACTCAGGTACTCTAATGGGCTGGAGACAGGTACTCTGGCATCCTGATGCATTGGTACTTGGGTACTCTGATGGTCTGCAGATAGGTACTCGGGTAGTCTGATGGTCTGCAGATAGGTACGCAGGTTCTCTGATAAGCTGGTGACAGGTACTTGGGTACTCTGATGAGCTGGTGACAGGTACTCGGGTACTCTGATGGGCTGGTGACAGGCACTCAGGTACTCTGATGGACTGGAGACAGGTACTCGGGTATTCTGATGGTCTGCAGATAGGTACTTGGGTACTCTGGGCTGCAGACAGGTACTCGGGTACACTGATGGTCTGCAGATAGGTACTCGGGTACTCTGATGGTTTGCAGATAGGTACGCAGGTTCTCTGATGAGCTGGTGACAGGTACTCAGGTACTCTGATGAGCTGGTGACAGGTACTCGGGTACTCTGATGGTCTGCAGATAGGTATTCAGGTTCTCTGATGAGCTGGTGACAGGTACTCTGATGGGCTGGTAACAGGTGCTCGAGTACTCTGATAGACTAGAGACAGGTACTCATGTATTCCAGTGGGCTGCAGATAGGTACTCGGATACTCTTGGATGGAGACAGATACTTGGGTGCTCTGGTGGTCTGAAAATAGGTATTCAGGTACTCTGGGTGGGGGACAGGTACTCGGGTACTCTGATGGGCTGGGAACAGGTACTCGGGTATTTTGATGGGCTGGTGACAGGTACTCGGGTACTCTGATGGGCTAGTGACAGGTACTCGGGTACTCTGATGGTCTGCAGATAGGTATGCGGGTTCTCTGATGAGCTGGTGACAGGTACTCGGGTTCTGTGATGGGCTGGTGACAGGTACTTTGGTACTCTGATGGGCTGAAGATAGATACTCGGGTACTCTGATGGGCTGAAGATAGGTACGCAGGTTCTCTGATAAGCTGGTGACAGGTACTCGGGTACTCTGATGAGCTGGTGACAGGTACTCGGGTACTCTGATGGGCTGGTGACAGGCACTCGGGTACTCTAATGGACTGGAGACAGGTACTCTGGCATCCTGATGCATTGCAGATAAGTACTTGGGTACTCTGGGCTGGAGACAGGTACTTGGGTACTCTGATGGTCTGCAGATAGGTACTCGGATAGTCTGATGGTCTGCAGATAGGTACGCAGGTTCTCTGATAAGCTGGTGACAGGTACTCGGGTACTCTAATGAGCTGGTGACAGGTACTCTGGTACTCTGATGGGCTGGTGACAGGCACTCGGGTACTCTGATGGACTGGAGACAGGTACTCGGGTATTCTGATGGTCCGCAGATAGGTACTTGGGTACTCTGGGCTGCAGACAGATACTCGGGTACACTGATGGTCTGCAGATAGGTACTCGGGTACTCTGATGGTTTGCAGATAGGTACGCAGGTTCTCTGATGAGCTGGTGACAGGTACTCGGGTACTCTGATGAGCTGGTGACAGGTACTCGGGTACTCTGATGGTCTGCAGATAGGTATTCAGGTTCTCTGATGAGCTGGTGACAGGTACTCTGATGGACTAGAGACAGGTACTCATGTATTCCGGTGGGCTGCAGATAGGTACTCGGATACTCTGGGATGGAGACAGATACTTGGGTGCTCTGGTGTTCTGAAGATAGGTATTCAGGTACTCTGGGCGGGGGACAGGTACTCGGGTACTCTGATGGGCTGGGAACAGGTACTCGGGTATTTTGATGGGCTGGTGACAGGTACTCGGGTACTCTGATGGGCTGGTGACAGGTACTCGGGTACTCTAATGGTCTGCAGATAGGTACGCAGGTTCTCTGATGAGCTGGTGACAGGTACTTGGGTACTCTGATGGGCTGAAGATAGGTACTCGGTACTCTGATGTGCTGAAGATAGGTACTCAGGTAATCTGGGCTGGAGAAAGGTACTCTGATGGACTGGAGACAGGTACACAGGTCTTCTGTTGGTCTGCAGATAGGTACTCAGGTACTCTGGGCTGGGGACAGGTACTCGGGTACTCTGATCGGCTGGTGACAGTTACTCAGGTACTCTTATTGGCTGGTGACAGGTACTCGGGTACTCTGATGGTCTGCAGATAGGTACTCAAGCTCTCTGATGAGCTGGTGAAGGTACTTGGGTACTCTGATGGACTGGAGACAGGCATTTGGGTACTCTGATGGTCTGCAGATAGGTACTCAGGTACTCTGGGCTGGTGACAGGTACTCGGGTACTCTGATGGGCTGGGGAAGGGTACTCAGATACTCTGATGGGCTGGTGACAGGTACTCAGGTACTCTGATGGACTGGAGACAGGCACTCGGGTATTCTGGTGGGCTGCAGATACATACTTGGGTACTCTAGGATGGAGACAGGTACTCAGGTACTCTGTTGGTCTGCAGATAGGTACTCAGGTACTCTGGGCTGGAGACCGGTACTCGGGTACTCTGATGGGCTGGGGACAGGTACTCGGGTACTTTGATGGGCTGGTGACAGGTACTCGGGTACTCTTATGGGCTGGTGACAGGTACTCGGGTACTCTGATGGTCTGCAGATAGGTATTCAGGTTCTCTGATGAGCTGGTGACAGGTACTTGGGTACTCCGATGGACTGGAGACAGGCACTCGGGTATTCTGGTGGGCTGCAGATAGGTACTCGGGTATTCTGGGATGGAGACAGGCACTCAAGTACTCTAATGGTCTGCAGATAGGTACTCAGGTACTCAGGGCTGGGGACAGGTACTCGGCCTACTTTGATGGGCTTGGGACAGGTTCTCGGGTACTTTGATGGGCTTGTGACAGGTACTTGGGTACTCTAATGGGCTGGTGACAGGTACTCGGGTACTCTTATGGGCTGGTAACAGGTACTCGGGTACTCTGATGGACTGGAGACAGGTACTTAGTTATTCTGGTGGGCTGCAGATAGGTACTTGGGCACTCTGGGATGGAGACAGGTACTCAGGTACTCTGATGGTCTGCAGATAGGTACTCCAGTACTCTGGGCTGGGGAAAGGTACTCGGGTACTCTGATGGGCTGGGGAAAGATACTCAGGCATGCTGATGTGCTGCAGATAAGTACTCGGGTACTCTGGGCTGGAGACAGGTACTCGGGTATTCTGGTGGGCTGCAGATATGTTCTTGGGTACTCTAGGATGGAGACAGGTACTCAGGTACTCTGTTGGTCTGCAGATAGGTACTCAGGTACTCTGGGCTGGGGACAGGTACTCGGGTACTCTGATCGGCTGGTGACAGTTACTCAGGTACTCTTATTGGCTGGTGACAGGTACTCGGGTACTCTGATGGTCTGCAGATAGGTACTCAAGCTCTCTGATGAGCTGGTGAAGGTACTTGGGTACTCTGATGGACTGGAGACAGGCATTTGGGTACTCTGATGGTCTGCAGATAGGTACTCAGGTACTCTGGGCTGGTGACAGGTACTCGGGTACTCTGATGGGCTGGGGAAGGGTACTCAGATACTCTGATGGGCTGGTGACAGGTACTCAGGTACTCTGATGGACTGGAGACAGGCACTCGGGTATTCTGGTGGGCTGCAGATACATACTTGGGTACTCTAGGATGGAGACAGGTACTCAGGTACTCTGTTGGTCTGCAGATAGGTACTCAGGTACTCTGGGCTGGAGACCGGTACTCGGGTACTCTGATGGGCTGGGGACAGGTACTCGGGTACTTTGATGGGCTGGTGACAGGTACTCGGGTACTCTTATGGGCTGGTGACAGGTACTCGGGTACTCTGATGGTCTGCAGATAGGTATTCAGGTTCTCTGATGAGCTGGTGACAGGTACTTGGGTACTCCGATGGACTGGAGACAGGCACTCAGGTATTCTGGTGGGCTGCAGATAGGTACTCGGGTATTCTGGGATGGAGACAGGCACTCAAGTACTCTAATGGTCTGCAGATAGGTACTCAGGTACTCAGGGCTGGGGACAGGTACTTGGCCTACTTTGATGGGCTTGGGACAGGTACTCGGGTACTTTGATGTGCTTGTGACAGGTACTTGGGTACTCTAATGGGCTGGTGACAGGTACTCGGGTACTCTTATGGGCTGGTAACAGGTACTCGGGTACTCTGATGGACTGGAGACAGGTACTTAGTTATTCTGGTGGGCTGCAGATAGGTACTTGGGCACTCTGGGATGGAGACAGGTACTCAGGTACTCTGATGGTCTGCAGATAGGTACTCCAGTACTCTGGGCTGGGGAAAGGTACTCGGGTACTCTGATGGGCTGGGGAAAGATACTCAGGCATGCTGATGTGCTGCAGATAAGTACTCGGGTACTCTGGGCTGGAGACAGGTACTCGGGTATTCTGGTGGGCTGCAGATATGTACTTGGGTACTCTAGGATGGAGACAGGTACTCAGGTACTCTGTTGGTCTGCAGATAGGTACTCAGGTACTCTGGGCTGGGGACCGGTACTCGGGTACTCTGATGGGCTGGGGACAGGTACTCAGGTACTCTGATGGGCTGGTGACAGGTACTCGGGTACTTTGATGGGCTGGTGACAGGTACTTGGGTACTCTTATGGGCTGGTGACAGGTACTCGGGTACTCTGATGGTCTGCAGATAGGTATTCAGGTTCTCTGATGAGCTGGTGACAGGTACTCGGGTACTCCGATGGACTGGAGACAGGCACTCGGGTATTCTGGTGGGCTGCAGATAGGTACTCGGGTATTCTGGGATGGAGACAGGCACTCAGGTACTCTAATGGTCTGCAGATAGGTACTCAGGTACTCAGGGCTGGGGACAGGTAATCGGCCTACTTTGATGGGCTTGGGACAGGTACTCGGGTACTTTGATGGGCTGGTGACAGGTACTTGGGTACTCTAATGGGCTGGTGACAGGTACTCGGGTACTCTTATGGGCTGGTAACAGGTACTCGGGTACTCTGATGGACTGGAGACAGGTACTTAGTTATTCTGGTGGGCTGCAGATAGGTGCTTGGGCACTCTGGGATGGAGACAGGTACTCAGGTACTCTGATGGTCTGCAGATAGGTACTCCAGTACTCTGGGCTGGGGAAAGGTACTCGGGTACTCTGATGGGCTGGGGAAAGATACTCAGGCATGCTGATGTGCTGCAGATAAGTACTCGGGTACTCTGGGCTGGAGACAGGTACTCGGGTATTCTGGTGGGCTGCAGATACATACTTGGGTACTCTAGGATGGAGACAGGTACTCAGGTACTCTGTTGGTCTGCAGATAGGTACTCAGGTACTCTGGGCTGGGGACCGGTACTCGGGTACTCTGATGGGCTGGGGACAGGTACTCAGGTACTCTGATGGGCTGGTGACAGGTACTCGGGTACTTTGATGGGCTGGTGACAGGTACTCGGGTACTCTTATGGGCTGGTGACAGGTACTCGGGTTCTCTGATGGTCTGCAGATAGGTATTCAATTTCTCTGATGAGCTGGTGACAGGTACTCGGGTACTCCGATGGACTGGAGACACACACTCAGGTATTCTGGTGGGCTGCAGATAGGTACTCGGGTATTCTGGGATGGAGACAGGCACTCAGGTACTCTAATGGTCTGGAGATAGGTACTCAGGTACTCAGGGCTGGGGACAGGTACTCGGCCTACTTTGATGGGCTTGGGACAGGTACTCGGGTACTTTGATGGGCTGGTGACAGGTACTTGGGTACTCTAATGGGCTGGTGACAGGTACTCGGGTACTCTTATGGGCTGGTAACAGGTACTCGGGTACTCTGATGGACTGGAGACAGGTACTTAGTTATTCTGGTGGGCTGCAGATAGGTACTTGGGCACTCTGGGATGGAGACAGGTACTCAGGCACTCTGATGGTCTGCAGATAGGTACTCCAGTACTCTGGGCTGGGGAAAGGTACTCGGGTACTCTGATGGTCTGGGGAAAGATACTCAGGCATGCTGATGTGCTGCAGATAAGTACTCGGGTACTCTGGGCTGGAGACAGGTACTTGGGTACTCTGATGATCTGCAGATAGGTACCCAGGTACTCTAGGCTGGAGATAGGTACTTGGGTACTCTGGGCTGTAGACAGGTACTCTAGTACTCTGATGAGCTGGAGACAGGTACTCGGTACTCTGATGGGCTGCAGATAGGTACTCAGGTATTCTGATGGGCTGGAGACAGGGGCTCGGGTACTTTGGTGGGCAGTAGATAGGTACTCGGATACTCTGGGCTGGAGACTGGTACTCAGGTATGTTGTAATATGTTGGCCGATTTATGTATAATGTTGTATTGGAGTGCCATGTCGACCAGAAATTCAGTTGAGTTGTCCAGCTGAATTTTAACATATCAAGGGGACAGCTAAAGACCCTTTGATATGTTGATCTTATGCAAGTCTACCTAGGTGTGCGAGGTATGGCCTGTTAACCTAATTGAACATTTCAAAGGGTACATTGTTTAAAGGACCATAGAAGAAGTATTTATTGATGGTAATTAGACTTGAGGGGGTAACAATAAGATCAAAGAGTATTTTGGGTTGACCTAGCAGAAACTCCCTCCTAGTGTACTAGTATTTCAGGGGGGACTATTCAAGCTGGCAGTTAGTCCTGTCTGTGTATGACTATGAAGGCACAAATCTAGGAAACATGGGACTCTAAATTATATTTACTTTGTTGGATTTTTGTCATCTGTGGACTTTAGACTTTGTTCTGTGTTGGAAGTCAATAAAGTGCATCTCTCTGGAAGAATTGGGTTGCTGCGGAAGAGTACTTACATCATCATTATAATAACTACTAATTAATTATCTTCCCACAATACTACTATACATATCATATCACTACATTGGTGCCGTTCAAGTGACCAGAAGAGCATTTTCGGACTTAGTAACAGAAGTCAACAATCCTGTGAGGTGGACAGAAGTTTGATGAAGAACCAAGAGCTGTGCTGTGACTCTAATGTCTGATTGTGACATAAGAGAGTCTGACCTACAAAATTAAACAAGTTGGGAACCCCAGAATTATTCTCTGGAGACTGGGAACAAAAAAAAAAAAAAAGGACTGTCGTGTACCAGAAGAACTGAACTGGAAGTTGAAAGAGTAACTAATGAGGTGAGTAACATTTTTTTAAATTATTATTATTAGTAATATAGTCAAAATGCTTACTCAGTGTGAAGCTAGTGTCAGTTCTGATAAAGTTAACAGATAGGTATTAAAATGTATTAAGCGCCATGGCGGTCCTTATGAAATTCCAGAAAAATGTAAGCAGACATGGACTATGATGAAGGAATTTTTAGAGAAAAATGTTTTTGATAGTAAAATTTCAGAAAGTAAAAGAAAAGGTTGTATTGTGCAGGGCTTGTTATCTTACTGTTTAACAATGGAAAGTTCTTTGAATGGTAGGGTTGAGGAAATTGCGCAGTTACAGAGTGCAGTTGATAATAGCAACAATGTTTGTGAGAGGTTACAAAACCAATCAGACACTGAGATAGTAAATTTAAAATTGCATGCAATTACCATTGGGGGAGCTTTGCTTGAGAAATCTAAACGTTGTGATAAATTATTAGAGGAAAATGAGAGATTAAAATTAAGAATTATGGAATTAGAGAAAAGATCTCAGAAATGCAGATATGCATCAAATCTTGGATTCAGCCATCTGCAGCAAAATACAAACACAAACTTTATATCAAATGAAACAGAACCTCATATTAAATCTGATAATTCATTGCCAGCAGCAATGGTTCCCTACCATGATTTAAACAGATTTTAAAATGGTTTTGTGACGTGCAGCAGGTCAGAGATATGTACAATCTCAACCCATCTGACTTAGAAAGATTTTTGCAACATTCTATAGGAAGTGGTCTTTGGATGAGAATTAAACAGATCTGTATTCAGCCTCTTAGAACAAGGGACATATTACTATTATTAATATAAAGAGTGGGTTGTAGGCAAGGTGGAGAAAGTGAAGTAATTGAAGGGGGAGATAAGGAGGTAAAGGTGAGGGAATAGAAGCTAAACATCCAAAAAAAGAAGAAAAGGCTTACTGCAGTCATTAAAAATTAAAAAACTAAGCGCCAATAGAAATAATAAAATATTAAAAGGCACAATGTTAAACCAGCTGCAGTAAAAAAATTGCCAAAGGCAATGATAAATGAGTAAAACAGTCCACCGTGCTTGGTCTTGGCAAATATATACACCTATATGTGGAACATTCCCAATGTAAAGTTATATAAAGTGCTCATGCTCAGTATTGGTAAATCTGTGTTCCAATGTGCTCAGACTGGGTGCCCCACATAGCTCTAGTGTAGACTCACCCCTAGGAGTTGACCAACTATCTCTAGTATGGCCATTCAAGTGTGTGGGGATACCCTGTAGAAATTTGTTGCTGGTGTCTCATGCAGTGTAATGCCTCATACAGATAGATAAAAATCAGAAAGAATCCTCACTGCGCAATATCGTTCCAAAGGATTATTTTTAAAAACAATAACATAATTCCACTCACATGTAAAGGTGCCCTATCATCCTGGCACCCGGCATGTGTAGCAGGTGATTTATTTAGGGGAAATCTGCCCACAATGGTGGAGCCACCGCTTTTAGCGGTTTTGCTGGAGTACTGGTGTTTGCTTGGGCTGAAGTGTGTTGATATGATACTGTAGACAGTAGAAAGTCTTCCATTTAAGGATTATGGAGGCCACTGTTCCCTTAAGTGCAGCAGAAATTTTTTGTAACCTTGGCCAGATCTGTGCCTTTCTCTCTCTAAACGCTCTTCTGGTAGTTGCTTTGACCTCATGATTCTCATTTGCTCTGACATGCACTGTGAGCTGTAAGGTCTTATATAGACAGGTGTGTGGCTTTCTTAATCAAGTCCACTCAGTATAATCAAACACAGCTGGACTCAAATGAAGGTGTAGAACCATCTCAAGGATGATCAGAAGGAATGGACAGCACCTCAGTTAAATATATGAGTGTCACAGCAAAGGGTCTGAATACTTAGGACCATGTGATATTTCAGTTTTTCTTTTTTAATAAACCTGCAAAAATGTCAACAATTCTCTGTTTTTCTGTCAATATTGGGTGCTGTGTGTACATTAATGAGGGAAAAAATGAACTTAAAATGATTTTTGCAAATGGTTGCAATATAACAAAGAGTGAAAAATGTAAGGGGGTCTGAATACTTTCCGTCCCCACTATATATATATATATATATATATATATATGTGTGTTATGGCTTACAGATATAAAATAAAATTGACTCTTTGTACGGCTACCTGATTTATGTACCATGTTGTGATTTTTTGTTTTAAACCTCTTCCCGCCTGGCCCATAGCAGATGACGGCCGGGCGGTGGTTCAGTTATCCTGACTGGGTGTCATATGACGTCCAGCAGGATAACATGCCGCCGCACGCCCGTGGGGGCGCACATCGCGGCGATCGGTGGAGCAGTGTGTCAGTCTGACACACCGCTCCACTGATCTTGGTAAAGAGCCTCCGGCAGAGGCTCTTTACCACGTAATCAGCCGTGTCCAATCATGGCTGATCACGATGTCAATAGGAAGAGCTGTTGATTGGCTTTTCCTCACTCGCGTCTGACAGACGCGAGTAGAGGAGAGACGATCGGCGGCTCTCCTGACTGGGGGTCTGCGCTGATTGTTTATCAGCGCAGCCCCCTCAGATGACCACACTGGACCACCGGGGATCGCCACTAGGACCACCAGGGAAGGGGGCAACATGTGGATGGCCAGGTATGTACCCCATGGCCATCCACATGTGCCTAATGTGCCCAGTCAGTGCCCAATGCCATGCCAGGCAATGCCAGCCTTAGGGGCATCAGTGCCACTGATCAGTTTAATCAGTGCCACCCATCAGTGTCCATCGGTGCCACCTGTCAGTCCCCATCTGTGCCCAACAGTGCCCACCTATCAGTGCCCACCAGTGCTCATCTGTGCCACCTATCAGTGCCACCCATAAGTACTCATCAGTGCCACCCATAAGTACCCATCAATGCCACCTACGAGTGCCCATCAGTGCCTCCTATGAGTGTCCATCAGTGCCACCTATGAGTGCCCATCAGTGCTGCATACCAGTGCCCATCAGTGCCTCCTAACAGTGCCCATCATCAGTGCCCATCAGTGCCACCTCATCAGTGCCACCTCATCGGTGCCCATAAGTGCCGCTGTATCAGTGCCCATCAGTGCAGCCATATCACTGCCCATCATTGAAGAAGAAAACGTACTTATTTACAAACATTTTTAACAGAAACAAAGAAAAACTTTTTTTTTTAAAAATGTTCAGTCTTTTTTTAATTGTTGCGCAAAAAATATAAATTGCAGAGGTGATCAAATACCACCAAAAGAAAGCTCTATTTGTGGGAACAAAATGATAAAAAAATTGTTTGAGTACAGTGTAGCATGACCGTGCAAATGTCATTCAAATTGCGACAGTGCTGAAAGCTGAAAATTGGCCTGGGCGGGAAGGTGTCTAAGTGCCTGATATTGAAGTGGTTAATAATGTAAAAACTCTCAAAAAACATACCTGTTTAAAAAAAATGAGGCCCACTTCATATCTGTATGGTTAGTTGTGGTATGGTAAGGCATGGCTTGTAATGTATTTTACATTAAAGCAGCGTATTCATTTTACCGGCTGTTGACACCAGTTCTCTTCCCAGGAATAGGGTACCCATTACCAAGCATATGTTGTTATATCCTCATCCTTCTTCTCTACTACTTTCATCATAACTGGACATGGGGAGCCAATGGAACTATTCTTGTATTCTATGTTTAACTTACTATAGAAGGAGCCACACATTGAAAGATGATGGTATTCCTTTCTTCTCCAGGGGAATTGATAATGGCGAAGAGAGAAAGATGGTTTCTGTCAGTGCTTCAGGTAATGAAAGGTTCATGCAAAACTTTTCTGCTGCTGGTCAACTTTTGGCTTGTTTGCCCATTACTAAAAGTAGGGTGAAATATATACCCAATGTGGATAGGGACTGTAAACTTTTAATACTTTCAGTAAGCTGTATGAGTATTGACATACACAAGCATTTTAAAAAGCTTCAGTTTAGTCAGTGGTTGTATAGGCAATATATTACTATTTATAATATTGTAGTATGAGCTATGAATTTATCTCAGCAGTATTCCAAACATCAACATTTATAGAGCACCTCTTGATTATATTGTATGCTAAGTTTGTTTCTGGCAATGATACAACATGACAGAAACACAGAGGGGAAGAAGAAGATTGCAGGTAGAGAATGAAATCATTTTAGAAAAACAACAAATAAGGCATTCAGTTTTGTGTGGGCTGAACAAGAATGCTGTAGCTATAGTTTAACTGCTGACATTATGTAACTGGCTATCCTACTGTATACCAGTACAAAAAGTCCACAAAGCCAGTGAACAATTATTTTCCATTTCTGCCTAGACTCCAATATAATTATTATAATTAACTCCAGCCAAACATAAAACAAAACAAATAAAACAAACAAAAAAAATAGCTTATTAAAAGATGGAATAAGAGAAACAGATTTTGTTGTTCCTTGCAGTACTTCATTTCTGCCTCAATATGATCTCAGTCTTTTTGAAATAGAATGATGGCCAGTATCAGTCAAATCACTCCCTCTGAGCAAAGGTTCTTATGGTCCCATCCTTATTTGGTGACTAGATAGTGAAGCAGAAGTAGCACAGTGATAAGCTCATCTCCCTGTCACTCTGATTTTTCCTCCTATCAGTATTCTCCTTGTCAACACAGCTCCTTGTGTTGCTGTTTCCCCTCCCACTTAGTTTTGCTGTGTAGTAGATTGTAAAGGCTCCTACTAGGTCAAATGTATGTCATTACACTGCTTGCATTAAAAATACATTTAAGGATGTATTCATAAAATTAACTGCTTTAATTTGTGTCTTTTTGTTTTACCCTAGCAATCAGTATTACATAAAAGTAACAGGCTACCCTTTGTCACTTTTTTATTAAAGTGGACACAGTCGGATGAAGAAATTAAACACTACCCCACTGCAACCAGAGAGGTTTTGAGTTAAGTTCTGCAAAGAAAGGTATCCAGCTTGAATCTAATAACTGAAACAATTATTACATAGGCTACATTGTTAGAAAGAATGTATATTACTAAATTAATTTTATAACCATGTTAATAATCATTAAGCCTAACAGAAAGGTTGCAACCGATTTAACAGAACATTGCATCTTCTATCTGCCTACCAAATGCAAATGCATTACTTGTTCTCTTGATTTCACTCCTTACATCTACATACTTTTCCTCTAACCTATATTACTACCTTTGTGTTTAATTTGAATACAAATGAGGCCAATTTAATAGTTTAATAATGCTTAAAACATTCTACTTATATGCACATAAAATATAATTAGTAATTAATAAATTCTAGATTGTAATGAATAGATGAATCATTCCCTCTCTGTAGGCAGTCCAAGCTGTGTGCTAGGCAGGCTAAATGCCAGGTCTCCACATGATTTGTCACTGTACATTATCAATAATCCACATAATCTTTGTAACGTCTATATTTAATATATTTATATTTAAATATTTTTGTAGTAACATTATTCCAGCATTAAAGGATATCTAAATCCAAAAACAAAAAATGAATATATTGCATCTAATCAGACTTTAAATGTTTGGCTGCATAGTTTTTTGTTTTTTTTTAGCTAAGAACATTCAAACTCAAACATCCTATCGCTATCCAAAATTTGCAGCCTCAACCTCCGTAATCTCCAAGATACGCCCCTTCCTAACAAATGTCACCACAAAGCTTCTAATCAACTCCTTGGTCATCTCCCGCTTCGACTACTGCAACTCCCTCCTCATTGCCTTACCTCTAAATAGGCTATCCCCACTTCAGTCCATGATGAACATTGCTGCCAGGCTTATCCACCTCACAAACCGCTCAGCGTCTGCTATACCCCTCTGCCAATACCTCCATTGGCTGCCAATCAGTCACCAAATTAAATTCAAGATACTAACTATAACTTACAAAGCCATCCACAACCTGGCCCCAGCTACATCTCTAACCTAGTCTCAAAATACCAACCTAATCGTTCTCTTCGCTCTTCCCAAGACCTCCTGCCCTCAAACTCCCTTGTCACCTCATCCCATGCTCGCCTTCAGGACTTCTCCAGAGCCTCCCCCATCCTCTGGAATGCTCTACTCCAATCTGTCCGATTTCTGTCCGATTTCTCCTACTTTATCCACTTTCAGACAATCCCTGAAAACTCATCTCTTCAGAGAAGCCTATCTGGCCCCCAATTAACAACTGCACATTTATCTTCTCAATCAGCACATCGCCCACAGTTATTACCTCTTGTATCTCTTGACCTTCCCTCTTAGATTGTAAGCTCTAATGAGCAGGACCCTCTGATTCCTACTGTATTAAAGTGTATTGTATTGTACTGTCTACCCTCAAGTTGTAAAGCGCTACGTAAACTGTTGGCTCTATATAAATCCTGTATAATAATAATAGGAAGAAGAAGAGTAGCTTGGGTGACAACCATGGCTTCCTCTATAGATACAATGGAGGAGTGGGCAAAGCCACCAACAGAAAGGAAGTGTGGAGTTACTACTATTACTAAGCTGCAAATAAGTGAAAAAAAGCCTAAAAGAGAAAACTAGTAAAGTTACAATGTTTGATATCAGGATTGTTAAGCTACAATACTTTACATTCTTGTTTTTTGGTTTAAATACACTTTAACTGTCACTTGTTTAGGACTCATGTTGACTATATGTTCACTAATATTAGAACTGATGCTCTATCTATTTTGGGAATTTATACTCCCAGCCAGTAAGCAACATTATTGTAATTTCTTTTAAAGTTATCAGAATGCACATGCTCATGCACATGGAGGATCAACATGTATGTAGCCAGTTAGCATCATCATCATAAGCATACATACGGGACATGTCGGCTGCGCCTGGATAGACCCTAATCCAGGGGTTGGCAACCCCTTGATCACGATTTACCTGTTGATTGCGGGTAGGTGATGGGTAGATCGCGATCCTTCCTTGCCAACCCTGGACCTCTGTGAAATCTGTACAGGAGAGGTGGTGGGGGTGGTATTTACCCCTGCATTTTCCCCTGCAGCAGCTAAAAGTAGACTTCTCTTCCTCCCCCCACTGGCTGGAATTCAGCTGTCACAGTAGGAAAATGCAGGGTATCAGTACCAGTATATGCTGCCCCCACTGCCTCACCTTGTCCCTGTTCTTCTTCTTTTTGCTGCCCCTGTATGCTCCACTGGTCACCCCCTCCCTCCCCTGCAGTACTGGCTGGCTTACCCTCCTCTCCTGCCAGCTGCTGAGAAGGATTGTTTCAGGATGGAGAGTGGGGAAGGGTCCTGTAAATATGTAATTTACCAGCTTCTTGTTTCTGAATGAACACAGTGAATGATGAGTACCAATCACTCACCGTGTTCATTCATAACTGAAGCATAGTAACATGTGTTTACTATGCTTCAGTTTGTGAATGAACAGGAAGCCACACAGCACAGAGCACTTCTCATTTGTCCACTGTCCAGTGCAGTTGAGACTGCATGGAAGGGGACTGAGTAATCTCTGTCCTCAGTCCCTTTCTCTTTCTCAGAAGTGAGACATCAGAGGCATGTGTAGACCCCTGATATTTCACAAAGTCCTCAAAGGGGCTGCTAAAAAAAAAGTAAAAACATATAAAAAATAATATGAAAAAGTAATTTAAAAATTAAGAAAAAATATTTAAAAATTGTAAAAAAATACATTTTTTTTTTAAATACAAATGAAAAAGTACTGACACTGTCCACTGCCTTACTGACACCAATCTCTGCCCTACTGACATTTACACTGCCCTACTGACACCATCCACTGCTATACAAATGCATGTGTGTTTGAGATCTGGTATGCACACCCTAATGCAATAGGCTGCGCATATCCATGATCAACATCAATGCAGTTTGGGAAATAACCCATCCCACTTCCTCAGTCCCAGGATTTTGAAATAGAGTTCACCTGATATGAGAATTAATACTCATGACTTAATATATTACATACTAAATCAATGAAAATAACATGCTATAAATTCTGTATTTGTTTAAAAGATGAAATCAAATTAGTATATGTTCTTTTATGCTTTGGTATTATTTGTGCCTCTTGATAATATTTTCCTTGTTTTCATTGTCCCTAATAAAAAGTACACGTGAGAATGATAAGTGAATTTTATAGCCATGTGAAATATTGTTCAAATGACACAATTTGGTAAACATGCTGAGAAGATTACTGCAAAGAGCATGTTACACTGAAAATGAACAGATGCTCTTTATTGATTTTTATAAGGTCTTAAATGGTGTAATATGCACAGGGATGTAACAATAACTATTTTACATATTGAATTTTCCAAATTAAAAGTATATCCAAGGAAGCATTATGACTATGTACTATATCCTAGGAAACCAGAGTCAGTAATACTATATACCACAGTTTGCCAGAATGTATTACCTGGCATTAGTTTGTCAAATCTGTAATGACAAATGACAATGGGGGAGGGGGGCGATTAATAAAACTGGTGCACACAAAATCTGGTGCAGCTGTGCAAAGTAACCAGCTTCTAATTTCAGCTTGTTCAATTGTAAAACTGTTTAATATATAAAAAAGAAGAACAATAAAATAGCCAAATGGACTCTTACATTGATCGGTGCCTACCCACCACTGGGACTGCTTGCATGTCAGGGTGAACGGTTTTACACTATGGAGATTCCCTTTTGTTTCTTATATTTCCTATCCTGAATGAATGGGACGGGAGGGATCTATGCCTAAAGCACCACCCAGCCTTCCAGCCTTCATGTGAACAGGCACAATCCTGTACAAGCGCTAATGACTCTCTTTTTAGTTAAAGGAGTCATTGGTATCTGGTAAGCAGATATCCATTATCCTTAGGTAATTTTTTCTTCTTTGGTGACAGAACCTTTATATCATCGCAAGATTTGTTGCATCTTTGAAGATTTATGTGTCTGCTTTGGTGTTGTTTTTCAACCAATTCTTTGCTCTGATCTCTTCAATGGATTGGGACAATCAACCATCACGAATATATCAATTACACTTGCACTTAGAACTTTTTGATCATACTATCACTCTATACTTTAAATTTTATTTTATATTATATATTTATATTTTGTATTTTTATTTCTATCACCTAATATGTATTTGGTAAATTTCTGTTTTAGCACAATCATTACTATATAGCTCACTGCGTCTGATGTGGATTGTGTGTGTTTCTAGTGGCAGTTTCATGTGTTTTTAGGTCTCTAGCGCCCCCTATTGTTTACCATTCCTTATTTGATTGATCTCATTCAAATTAAGGGGAGCAGCTTGCACTTGTGTTTTTTTGGTTTTTTGGTTTTTTGGTTATCCATTGATCATCCACAGGTGATACACTTCTTTGGGTCAGTACGATTACTGATCCTCTATGTATGGTAATTTTCAATTTATCAATTTCAACTATTATTTTTCCATATTTGTAAGCTCACACTATTGCTACCACTGGCGCGGAAGTATTGTTTACCTACCAAAGCCATGGGAAAGACCGGTTTTACCTGCACTGCATCTCCATAATTTTCCCAGTCACATTTTCCTGATGAAGTAGGTGGAAAACCCATGAACCGCATCAAGGATTAACAAATCCATGCCCCAGGGCTGGAACTGTCAGCTATATAATCTAAAGGAATATACCTCTTCATCAAGATGTTTTCATGTATTGAAACTCTGGGGTAATATATGGGCAGTGCCCATGGATAAAGTATTCTTGTATTACATAGAAACCTATAATATTGTATGTAGGGTTAATACTCATACTACGTATTCTCCATCTTTTCTCCATCTTAAATTTTAAAGCATTTTACCACAGATTACCACAAATTGAAATTTTTGGCAAAATAACTGACTAGTCTGGCTATTTGTCTTTGGAGTGTATCTGTGATCATGTTAAGAACATTTAAATATATAAATGTGCTAAACAAGCAGTAAATGAGCACTAAAACTGCAGGCACTGTGGAATATTTCATAATCAGATTCACAACATAAGCATAGTACTTCTCTAAAGTGGTTGTAAACCCTTACATACACCCAGTGAAGTTACTGGCCTCAGTTAATACACAGAGATAAAACAAATCTTTTTACATACATTGTACCAGTTTATCTACAGCACCCTCTCCTCTACAGCCTCTCAAAGTGGAGAATTAATACACTTTGTCAGGAAAAAGGGGGCAGAGAGCTGAAGTCATACACTGCATAGCCCAGTGAGAAGAGCTCTGAGAGCTGATTGCAGGAAAGGGACAACCCCCCACCCCCCTTTCACACAGCACACAGGAATAGAGCTGAGGCTGTCAATCAGCTGGAAATACCTCCCCTGTTACCTTTTTTCTCTTGGTGTCAGTGACAGATAGCAGAGGAATGGAATGGCAGACAGAAATTACACTTAGTGCTCTGAATTGAGACACGTACACACTATAAAGGCATATGCATTGCTCATATTTCTTGTCTGAAGTTTAAAACCACTTTAACCATTTGCCTACAGGGCACTTTCACCCCCTTCGTGCCCAGACCAATTTTCAGCTTTCAGCGCTCTCACACTTTGAATGACAATTACTCAGTCATGCAAAACTGTGCCCAAATGAAATTTGAGTCCTTTTTTTCAAACAAATAGAGCTTTCTTTTGATGGTATTTAATCACTAGTGGGTTTTTTATTTTTTGTGCTATAACTAAAAAAAGACTGAAAATTTGGTGAAAAAATGCCTTTTTCTTTGTTTCTGTCATAAAATTTTTCCAAATTAGTAATATTTCTTCATAAATTTTGGCCAAAATGTATACGGCTACATATCTTTGGTAAAAATAACCCCAATTAGTGTATATTATTTGTTTTTTGTGAAAGTTATAGAGTCTACAAGCTATGGTGCAAATCATTGAAAATGAATCACACCTGATGTAATAAAGACCTATCTCATTTCTTGAGACACTCACAAGACAGGAAAGTACAAATACCCACAAAATGACCCCATTTTGGAAAGCACACACCCCAACATAAAATCTATGAGGCATAATGAGTCTTTTGAACTGTTCATTTTTTTCCAGAAGTTTTTGGAAAATGTGGAAAAAAAATGAAAACGCATTTTTTTTCCACAAGGTTGTCCATTTTTAAGATATTTTCAACACATAGCATGTACATACCAAAAATGACACCCTAAAATACATTATGCTACTCCACCTGAGTATGGCGATACTACATGTGAGACTTTTACACAGCCTGACCACATACAGAGGCCCACCATTGAAGTAGCACCTTCAGGCGTTCTACAAGCATAAATTACACATCTAATTTCCTGACAACCTATTATTTTTGAAGGCCTTTATATTTCTAACACATAGCATTTAGATACCAAAAATTACACTCCGAAATAAATTCTATAGAGGAAAGGGTAAAAAAAAGTATTACCTGTGGTTTTAGTAGTGTCCCCTGAGGAGAGAATTGGTGCAGGCAGCAGGCAGCAGGCAGGGATGTGCTTAACAACAATAGTAATTATCCAGGCAGCAGGAGGAATATTGTCTATAGTCAGCACAAGGATATCGTCAGGACAGCAAAAGCATTTATCCATAGAAAATGTCCAGGCAGAGACAGCCAGCACAGTCATAATATTGGTCCTGGTACACCGTTACCTCCCTGCACTTATTATTGTACCACTCTCCAGCCCTTCATAAACATACTGCCTCTTGCTACAGCTAATTATTTCCATAGTCCAGGTAGCAGGCAGAGGTGTGGTCAGTTTATGCTGCAGACAGGGGGATGGTGGCAGTAAGTCAGCAGCAGTCTGAGGGCCACAATCAGGTAAGACCTGTGCACAGGGGCACAGGGGTAGAGGCTTTGACCCACCCAAATCTCTATGAAGCCTCCCGACTCTAGACCCTAATCCGGAAATTACATAACACGGAGACAACAAAAAAATTGTTTTCTCCATCTGGAAAAACATTTCTGGACCCCCTCACATGTGAGACCCCTGTGTCCTACAGTAGCAGGGCAACAGATCAGTCCAAGGGGTAGGCAAAAGCATAGTCCATAAAAAAGGCCAGGGTCAGATGACGTGCAAGCAGTCCAAGCGGTGGGCAGAAGCGTAGTTGATAAAATAGGCCAGGATCAGATTACATGGAAGCAGTCCAAGCAGTAGGCAGAAACGTAGTTGGTAAAACAGGCCAGGGTCAGTTCACATGAAAGCAGTAAAAATGGTTGGCAGAGGCATAGTCAAAAAACAGGCCAGGGTCAGTTCACGTAATAGGCAGTGGCATGGTTATTTGAGGAAGCATGGGAAATGGTCAGCACAGATGATGAAAATGGGGAAATGGTTAAGAATATGGGCTAATATTTTAGGGATGTGTGATATAGTCTGAAGCATTCACCAATGCAAAGGCCGGGTTTGGAGGGACACTGGGGACAATGGTAGCTGGTATCTCTTCGAAATCCTTTATTGCTGCATACTCGACATCTTTTTTGGTGTCTTTGGCCTGCTTCATATGGTGAAATGTGGTCCGGGAAGTGGCGTTCATGAAGTCGGCTAACAGCATCAGAGCGAAGGTTTTCTGGGGGGGGTCTTTGTTGGTAGATGAGGGACGTGACAACTTCTTCTATGAATTTTAGGAAGTGGGCAGGGCTTTCGGTGGATTTGGTGTAAATTATGTAGGCATTATAAATCACCAAATGAATGAAATAGAGTGCTACTTTCTTGTACCAGAAACAGCACCTCCTTATTGCTAAATAGGGCTGAAACATTTGATCATCGAAATCCACCCCCCATGTACAGATTATAATCTTGTACACATTTTGGCTTTGCAAAGCGACCTTGTCTTCTCTGAACTTCAACTGTAGTGTTGTCATGGATGGGGGACATCATGTACACATTCCTGGTATCCTTCCACCTCAAGGACAGCACTTTGTTGCATCTCAAAGTTGCTCTTTCTCCCCTTCGCAATTTCTTATTTACTATGGCTTGTGGGAAGCCCTTCCTATTCTTTCTGGAGGTTCCATAGGCCAGGGTTTGTGCGAGGTATAGGTGTTTGAAAAGGGACAGGCTGGTGTAGAAGTTATCCAGGTATATGTGGTAACCTTTCTTCAGCAGTGGGTATGCCAGGTCCCATATACTTTTACCAGTTGTGCCCATGTAGGCTGGGCACTTAGGGGGCTGGAGTTGGGAGTCTCTTCCTTCGTATATGCGGAATGCATACAGAAAACCCGTGACTCTCTCGCAAAGCTTATAAAATTCCACTCTGTATTTGGCCCTTTTGTTAGGAATGTATTGTTTTATTCCTAGCCAGCCTGAAAAGGGTACCAGGGACTCATCTACACATATAAGCTTATCGGGGACATAGAGTTCATCAAATCGTAGGGAAAAGAAATTAATGAGTGGGCGAATTTTATATACCGTATTTATCGGCGTATAACACGCACCGGCGTATAACACGCACCCCAATTTAGGAGGGAATTTTAAGGAAAAAAAAACTTTTAGGAGGGAAGTTGAAGGGAAAAAAACTTACATTTAAATGCCCATCATTGCAGCCTTCTCAGTGCAGCCATGTCAGTGCAGCCTTGTCAGTGCAGCCTTCCCCAGTGCAGCCTTGTCAGTGCAGCCATGTCAGTGCAGCCTTGTCAGTGCAGCCATGTCAGTGCAGCCTTGTCAGTGCAGCCATGTCAGTGCAGCCTTCTCAGTGCAGCCTTGTCAGTGCAGCCATGTCAGTGCAGCCATGTCAGTGCAGCCTTCTCAGTGCAGCCTTGTCAGTGCAGTCTTGTCAGTGCAGCCATGTCAGTGCAGCCTTCTCAGTGCAGCCTTGTCAGTGCAGCCATGTCAGTGCAGCCTTCCCCAGTGCAGCCTTCCCCAGTGCAGCCTTGCCCCAGTGCAGCCTTGCCCCAGTGCAGCCTTCGATCCCCTGTCCCTGCTTCCTGGGCTTCAAAATCGTCGACCGCGATTTGAAAATGGCGCCGCCGGCGCCGAAATACACAGAGCCGGTCCTCGGCTCTTTTCGGCGGCTCTCGTTCACTTTCGGCTCCACTCGTAGTCCCGAGCGGAGCTATCCGAGTAGGTTCGGATAGCTCCGCTCGGGACTATGAGTGGAGCCGAAAGTAAACGAGAAACGCCGGAAAGAGCCGAGGACCGGCTCTGTGTATTTCGGCGCCGGCGGCGCCATTTTCAAATCGCGGTCGGCGATTTTGAAATTTTGACAGCTCGGGATCGCAGGGTATCGGCGTATAACACGCACCTGCGACTTTCCCCTGATTTTAAGGGGAAAAAAGTGCGTGTTATACGCCGATAAATACGGTAATTTATCGTAATTTGGATGATTGCGGGGAGGGCACTGGGTGTTGTCACTGAAATAAAAAAAGCGCATTATCATCTCGTATCGGTACCTAGACATTACGGAAGAATAAATGGGCATGTGGTGGATGGGATTGGTGGACCAATAGACATGTCCTTCATTTTTTTTGTAAGCCCCATGTTTATGGTGAGGCTCATAAACTCTTTGAACTTCTCCAGGGTCAAATCCTTCCACTCAAATGGACGGGCATATGAAGATTGGAGGTTGTTGGCAATATGCTGCTGGGCATATAAATTGGTCTGATCCACTACTATCGATTGGTTCAAATGCTAAATTTGATTTACAATCAGAATTGGCATTTGAATCTGATGAGAACTCCCCGCTGCTCTCATCAGTCCTGGAGACGATCTGGAATGCCTCCTCACTTGTATAGAATCTTTTGGACATTTTTTCTGATGGGCTGTGCGACGGGTGACAAATAACGGTCACTGAGGGCAACAGGTGATGGGTGACAGGTGACAGTGACTGATGGGTGACAGGTGATGTATGACGTCCACTGGTGGGTAGCAGGCGACGGTCACTGGTGGGTGACAAGTGACGTGTGACGGTCACTGGTGGGTGACAGGTGACGGGTGACAGTCACTGATGGCAGTCTCTGATGGTGACTGGTGCACTTTATGGGACTGATAGGTGACAGATGAGGGTCACGGATGGGTCACTGATGACGGTCAC
The DNA here is from genome assembly GCA_037952925.1 of Lithobates clamitans. Classification (NCBI taxonomy): domain Eukaryota; kingdom Metazoa; phylum Chordata; class Amphibia; order Anura; family Ranidae; genus Lithobates; species Lithobates clamitans. Next base: position 1,280,208 of record JBBGZY010000022.1, read on the forward strand.
TGAAGACGGTCACTGGCGATGGTCACTGATGGGTGACAGGTGCACCTCTGACGGCAGTCTCTGACGGTGACAGGTGCACTCTGTGGGCACTGATGGGTGACAGGTGAACTTTTTGGGCACTGATGGGTGACAGGTGCACTTTGTGGGGACTGATGAGTGACAGGTGCACTTTGTGGGCACTGATGGGTGACAGGTGCACTTTTATGAGCACTGATGTGGTGACTGATGTCACTGTTGGGTGACAGCTGTAATGGGGGGGGGGGGGCGATGTGACAGGTTCTCTTTTTTGTGTTGGTGCAGTAAACTACAGCACAAACACAGATCGGTAACTCACTGCTCCTGGTTCTTCTCTCCTCACACTGGAAACAGTGTGTGAGGAGAGAAGAGCTGGTAACAGCTAGTAACCGGTCTTTGTTTACATTTAGTGATCGGCTGTGAATAGATAACAGCCGATCATGTGGTAAACAGCCACCAGCCATTGGCTGTTTACCCTTGTCAGTAACGAGCGGTGTTCCTGGGTACACGCTGCCACCGACGTGACCGCGCTGCAAGCTCCTGATCGCGCTCAAGGACATGTCCTTAGTCTGCTTGTCTTCAGCAAACTGTTTGCGGGCTTTCTTGTGGATAATCTTTAGAAGAGGCTTACTTCTGGGCCAACAGCCATGCAGACCAATTTAATGCAGTGTGTGGCATATGGTCTGAGCACTGACAGGCTGACCCCCCACCACTTCAACCTCTGCATAAATGCTGGCAGCACTCATACCTCTTTTTCCCAAAGACAACCTCTGAATATGACGCTGAGCATGTGCACTTAACTTCTTTGGTCAACCATGGCGAGGACTGTTCTGAGTGGAACTTGTCCTATTAAACCACTTTATGGTCTTGGCCACCATTCTGCAGCTCAGTTTCTGGGTCTTGGCAATCTTCTTATAGCCTAGGCCATCTTTATGTAGAGCAACAATTCTTTTTTTCAGATCCTCAGAAGAGAGTTCTTTGCCATGAGGTGTAAAACTTCCAGTGATCAGTATGAGAGAGTGAGGGCAATAAAACCAAATTTAACACACCTGCTCCCCATTCACACCTGAGACCTTGTAACACTTACGAGTCACATGACACCGGAGAGGGAAACTGGCTAATTGTGCCCAATTTGGACAATTTCACTTAGGGGTGTACTCACTTTTGTTGCCAGCAGTTTAGACATTAATGGCTGTGTGTTGAGTTATTTTGAGGGGACAGCAAAATGACACTGTTATACAAGCTGTACATTCACTACTTTACATTGTAGCAAAGTGTCATTTCTTCAGTGTTGTCACATGAAAAAATATAAAAAAATATTTACAAAAATGTGAGGGGTGTACTCACTTTTGTGAGATACTGTATAAGCACTTTTTTTATCACTGACGGGATGTGTTTATGGTGTTATAAGTTTAATTAAGGCTGATTGAATTATTATGACAAACATTTTTTTATATTATATTGCACTATTTAGTAGTATTTATATGTTTAAAGGAACAGCACACCATTTGTTTTAGGTCATATTTATTGATAAAGTGATTGAGTACACTTGATAGGTGGTTGCAGCAGTTCTAAGCACATTTATAGTTATTCATCTATTTATATTTATATACCTAGCAGCATATGAGTTCACCAATATTATTCTATCTTAAAGATACTTATGACACTATCGAGGTTTTAAAAGAGATGTCGGTGGATGGGGGATTGTCTGCTTGTTACCACCCACATCTTCTCCCTTTATACTATCATACTCCACAATAGTGCTATGGCAGCAATTAGACATTTCTTAGATGAAGCCGATGTATTACCAGAAGTGACAAGATTTATTTTGTCATTATTAGACTTCTGCATGCATCATAACTACTTCTGGTATGGTGGTCACTTTTATTAAAAAAAAACTGGGGTTGCCATGGGAGCAAAATTTGCTCCCAGTGTGGCCAATTTATTTATGGAGGAGGATGCTATCTATAGGTCATCCAAGGAAGATGCCTTATTGATTTGGAAAGTTTCTGAAGAGAGACTGTGCCAGTTTATGATGAATTTGAATTCCAACTCTTTGGGTATTAAATAGAACTATAAATACTCTCAGATTCATTTCTTAGACTCCACAGATATGAGGGATGGGAATGGTTCAGTACCAAAATCTTTTTTTTTAAATGAATAAGAATGGGTACATTCTTTTTTCTTATTAAAATTTTATTGTTTCACAGAAAAACAACATAACAGCAAAATTAACAATGAGATCATATAATGTAACAGTAGACTACTGGTTAACATAACGGTTATACATTGGGAAAAGATAAAATGAGAAATAGTCATGTTCAGCTTACTATGATGGCTCATTATCATGTTTTTGGAGCTCTGCTCCCCTCTGGACACCCCAAAAGGGATCATACTGTGTCCAGCGAGGTGCAAAGACCCCACCTCCCAGTGTTTAGTGTTGTTCTTAGATGGCTCAACTAGAGAGGAGGCGGAATATCTTTGTCTTCTTAGATTACCCTGTCTGAAAAGTATTTTTGACTTTAAAATGGATGTAGGTCCGTAACTCTGTTGGACTAAAGTATAACCTAAAAACCGAAACATGGAGTGATAAACCAGTGTCCAATCATGAGAATTCATATGAAAAAACTACAAAGACAGAAGGAAAAATCAGAGGGAAGAGATGAGAAGAAAGAAAGGAAAATAGGGGGAGAGAGAAGAGAAGAAGAAGAGGTGCCTTTCTACCGAATGCAAGTTCCAGTGGTTTGTGATCGGTGTTGCCATCAATGCCTGTGTCAAGTCTCCTGGGACCAGGTGACAGATGCACTCTGTAGGAGTCAGAAGTGCATTGCTAAGGTAGTGGACCCTAGGACTGACTGCTGCGGATTGAACCCTGGAAGGTTCAGGAGGCAGGTCTACAGAATAACTAACATGGATCCCAGTGGGAGTTAGAGCATAGATTCCCCAGGGCGCAAAGTCTAAGAGCCAGCGGGTGTTCACCAGAGCCTCTAGTGGTGAGGATGGACTGCGCTGCAGTCTGGCTCCAGGTCGCGGCCCCCAGGGTCTCACAGCTCACGCTTACCGTAGACTACAGGAGAAGAGGAAGGAGGCAGCAGGCTGGAACGACAGGGAAGTAAGGGGTAAGCCAAAGGTCAGGGCGACTAGCAGACAAGGATAAACATAACACGCCAAAGGTCAGGGTAACAAGCAGACAGGGAGAGTTGAGAACAGGCCAAAGTCGGTAACAGGAATCAGACGTAGGAAACACAGCAAGTACATACAGAGGCTAACACACAATGGTTGATCAGCACTGCTGGCTTGCAGTGCACAGGTTAATATAGGGTTCCCTGATAGGGCCTGGGGTGGGGCCATGCTTAGAGGAGAGGTTTTAAAACCAGTCAGGTGAGAGGCAGCTGGTCTTTAGAGATGAACACATGGAGACAGGTAAGCTGACAGAGAAAACTCTATTGCATAACCATGACAGCCTGGTATCAGGGAAATTCCCAGATACTGAGCCCAGGGTTCCCATATCGCTTCAAATTGTTTGGTCTTGTCTGATAAGGAATCTTCCTTTTCATGGATAATAGAGATGCTGAGGGTAGCTTCCATGTTTTGACTATGGTCATTTTAGCTCCTGTCAAAATAAACAGAATCAGTTCATGGGTAAGTTTAGGCACGCATGGTGCTAGGCCATTGAGCAAGGCAATTGCTGACGTTTGGGGAATAACACAACCTGTGACCCTGCGGATAAGGTGGAAGACCCTTTGGGACATTCCCACCATATGTGGAGCATAGAACCCAGTCCCTGGCAGCCCCTAAAACACAAAGGCAAGGTGGATGGGAACTTAGTGGCCAATCTTGCTGGCACCAGGTACCATCTTGTAAATAGTTTGATGTTGGCCTCCATGAGTGAGGTATTGTAGATGCCTTTGATTGATTGAGAATAGGACTCGTGCCAGTCCTCCAGTTCCCAAGTGGTCCTTTTCCCAAGCAATCATGTAGGGTCATTTGTTAGAATTTGTAGCAAGTGACTCATAGATTACAGAAATCCCTCCCCTCTGCTCCATGGCTTGGCCACACCAACGTTCATATTTCCTGAACCCCGGAGGGTTAGGTTTATTTTTCCAGATGGAATGGATGAAGCAGGAGATCTGGCAGAATCTAAACTTTTCTATGGATGGGATATCTAGTTCCTTTTCGAAATGTTTAAGAGGCAACGGGCCTGTGCAAGAGAAAAAGTGTCCAATGTGGTACACCTCCTTGTCCAGCCACCATTTGAAGGCTCTAATGTCCATGCCGAATTGGAATAGAGGATTTCGGAATAAATGAGCTAATGGTTGAGACTCAGAGACCAGGGAGGGAAGCTTCCCAAGCAAATCCCACATAGAAAGTGAGTGTGAGTAGGTCGGAGAAAAGATGGGAGGTCTGCTTTTGGATGGGCACCATAACAGGTAGTCTGGAGTGAATGCAGGTACTGCTTGTCTTTTTATGGCTATCCAGTCTGGCTTCTCAACTTTGAGGTATATGGTGGAGAATTGTGCTAACTGAGAGGCTTGATAGTACCATAGAAGATTCGGAAGACCCAACTCCCCTTGCGTGGGAAGATTAAATAGGTTGTGGTGTAAGAGGCGAGGGCCTTTCTTGTTCCGTATAGATTTATTAATTTTGCCTTGAAAGGCTTTCAGGTGATCCCTTCTAATCAGGATAGAAAGGGAACGGAACAAATACAGTAGCCTGGGTAAAAGGGTCATCTTGACCAAATTAATTCTACCTGTCCAAGCTATATTATGTATATTCCTCAGATCCGTTTCTAGTTTCTGATACATTGGGGGGTAATTTGCTTGATAAAGGCTTTCAATCTTAGACATGATATTAAATCCCACGTATTTAATGAAGGAATTACTCTATTCAAATTCATAGGTGTCCTGTAGGTAAGAGACTAGTGAGCCTTGGGAGAGATAAATTTAGAGACTGAGATTTAGACATATTTACCTGAAGGCCCGATATCGTTGCAAATTTATTTGGTAATGGGCATATTGCGGGTAAAGAGGAGATTGGGGAGGTTACAAAAAGCAGATCATTTGGAACAGGGCGCATTTATGTGTTACTTGGCCACACTGAACTCCCTCGATATCCGGATGTTTGTGAATGGCTATCGCAGAGATTTGATCATTATGGCAAATTTCAGGGGGGACAGGGGGCAGCCTTGACATGTGCCTCTGGCGATCATGATCGGGTTGGAGAAGAGCCCCTGAAGTCTAACTCTAGCTTCTGGTACTGAGTATAAGGCCTCCAGGATCCCTTTAACATTCGGGCCGAATCTCCAGCGTTGCAGGGCCGCAAAGAAATATGGTCAGGATACTGAATCAAATGCCTTCTAAAGGTCCAATGATAGTAGCATGCACCTTGTTTTGTTTGTCTTGTTTGTTTCCACCCTCGCAGTCGGATTGTAGTATTGATATAAGGTCCACCGCTCTTCTCAGCTCCTCGGGTCCCTGTTGACCGAGAATAAACCCGGTCTGGTCCTTGTGAACATAAAGGCCTATGAATGATGCTATATGGTTTGCTAATACTTTAGTTAAGATTTTTAAGTTGTTATTAATTAGGGAATGGGTCTGTAGTTCCCTATTTGGCTTGCGTCTTTACCTGGTTTGGGGATTACGGAAATATAAGCCATGTTGAGTTGGTTTCCTATTGGGATGCCATTAGTCATTGAATTGAAGAATCTAGTGAGGCAGGGGGTTAGGGTTTCAGAAAAAGTTTTATAATAGGGCATTGAGAACCCATCAGGACCTGGTGCTGTTCCTCCCTTTAATGTTTTAATAACCTCTGCAACCTCCTCAGCAGAAATGGGAGCATCCATTTCTGCTCTGTGATTATCTGTCAATGTTGGCAGGTTTAATTCATTCAGGAATTCTTCTACTGAATTGAGGTTAATATTTTTGTCTGCTTTATATAATTCTGTATAAAATTCCTGGAATGCCTTCATTATGCGCTGTGGGTTCAGGGTGAAGGTACTATCAGCCTGTCTAATTTTTGGGTAGGGAATGGGAGTGGAATCTAGGGGATAATTTTGAGGCTAGCATGGGTCCTATTTTGTCCTTTCTCTGATAGAATTTGGCCCTAGTCAATCTAATGGATTTATCCGCTTTTGCCGTGTAGCCCAATTTCAGGGCCACTCGAGCAGCATCAAGTAAAACTAGGGACTTTGGTGGGGTCTTTTTTGTGTTGTTTGCTCAGGGTGTAAAAATCCCTGTCAAATCTCTCTATGTTCACCAACCTTTCTTTCTTCCATTGTACTGCAATTTGTATTAGTTTACCTGAGAATGGGTACATTCTATCCCAGAGTTGTCATCACCCTATTTGGTTACACGGTGTCCCTAAGGGACAATTTTTAAGTATCAGACACAATTGTTCTAGTTTGGATGATTTTAAGAATTAGTGAGCAGTAATTAAACAGTGCTTTGTTGATAAGGTGTATTGCAATATTTCACTTGATGATGCTATTCAACAAGTGGCCTCTTTGGATAGGGGTGATCTACTTGTCCCCAATGGTCTTCTTCCACCACTTACTCCAATTGATATCATGTTATTAACAGACTCCTAAAAAAACACTGGGGTGTAATCGTGTTAGGCCTGGTTCTCCCTGACCATTCCAGTGTCATCTTTAAAAAGACCCCTGCTCTTAAACATTTTGTGGCACCCAGGATAGTAGAGCCATCATTACTGCCCTTATTTTTTGCTAATTTGTGGGATTTCTTTCCTTGCTGTAAATGTCCTATGTGTAAGTGTGTTGGTACAAATACAGTGAGGACCCAAACTTTTAATTCCACAGCTACTGGTAGGACTTACCTTTTATGCCGCATACACACGAGTGGACCTGCCAACGGGCTAAACTCCGTCTGCATTTCCGACCGAAACATTTAGAACATGTTTCTATATCTGAGTCTGTCTGAAATGCCGACAGAAAAAGTCAGATGGGACATACACACGGTCGGAACGTCCGACCAAAAGCTCCCATCAGACTTTTTCTGTTGGGAAATCCGGCCGCGTGTATGCAACATTAGAGTGCAAATGTGGTAGGGAGGATGAAAAGGGCCCTATAAGTGCAGATAGGTGGGCATCTTGCAAATATCAGAAAGGGGTTCCGCAAGCATAGTCTGTCAAAGCATTTTTCTCAGAATCGCAATAGGGATCTGTCTTCTCTTAAAGTTATTGGTATTGAGTCCTTTGTACCTCATTGAATTTCTTAGACCATATTGATTTATTGGATCACTGTGAGCCTATATAGTTCAGCTATTGTTAAACATTGCTATCTCTGTTGTTCCAGTGCAAGATGCTTTTGTGTATTTGAAGCTTTTGTTACTCCTATGTATGTAAGTAGATTACTTTTTATAATAAGGGCAGTTTTAAGATATTGCACAATTAAGTGTTCCTTGTTCCTGTTTGAATTGACTCATGGCTGTGAGTGTATAGCCCTGGAGGTGGTCTGAGAAGTATTAGAGGAGACTGTATATGGCTGCCGAGCTTGCTCTGATGTGTCTGGGATGGAGTGAAGCTGTATTACATCTATCCATCTAGCCATTCATCCAATTGAGGGTCTATTGCTAAGGCACAACTAGGCCTGCAAGAGGGTCTTTATTTCTGGTAAGAGACAACTTTATCACTTGGTTGGTGCACTTTTGCAGTGGGTACCAGGAACACTGGATCTTTGTGTGAACCACACGTGTGGAGCACCATACAGTATATTACTGCATACATTTTTATTATTCCATTGGAAATAATTTCTCTCTTTGGACTGTTGCTTGAGTTTCGAGAATTATGGGACTATTATTTTTTTACTTTTATTCTTGATAGTGTTATATTAATGTATTTATTAATCATGCATTCTGTTTATTTATGCAATATGTAAAGCACTATGCACTTCATGAGACAGTGCATCACATTTTTCTTTTATTTGCTGTATATGTGTGTGCGTGGGCTTTAAAACATTTTTCAGTGTTTTTTTAAATTGATTTTATGTAACGTTATCTTTAGTTCTTTTTTTATCTTAACTTCATTGGTATCACTAATTACAAACCCCTTATGTGACAGCACAGTATTAGTGACAGGTTTTCTTTAATGAGAAATTAGGGGTCTCCTCTGCACTCTATAGAAAATAATGAAGCACAGATCATGCTTAATTAGCTTCTTCCCCAACCATAACAACCAGGAAATGACAGCAGTGAAATCAAAAGTGATGCAATGCTTCTGGCTTCATTTGCTACAGGAACAATATTCAAATGGATGTTTGGTGATCATCTTCTGCTTTCCCGACTGACACCCATTATAAATATCCCAGGTGCCTAGGTGGGGCAGCAGAACCCAGGATGCATGATGGGGGTGGGATTGGTATGCTACTGCACCCATGAAAATGTGGAAGCACTTCCACAATTAAGCCAACAATAGGCTGATTAAATGCACACACACTTCTGGCTCCTATAGCAGCTGGAAGTGTGTGTAAATATTGCCACTGCTAGCTTTATGTCTGTGGCAGCTAAAGGGTTAGAGTAATAGAGGAATATGTAAATATTTTAATGTCCATAGCCTGGCAACATGTCCACTTTACATTTTCGAGATGGTTAGTCTCTACTTAGTTGTTAGAGGTGCTAAGATATTCAAGATCCATAGATTTTAGACAATGGCTGGATATTTACCAAAAGATCTATAGATCATAGACATGTATGTCTATGTGAACTGTAGATACTCCTGATGTGAACTGCAGAGACTCCTGGACATCCTGGATGTAGCATTGTATGAAGGTGATTTTTTTCACAATATGAGTTGAGTTGAGACAAAGTCTGAGATGAATGTTCCTTGAGGTCTATAAGCATGGATATCAAAATGGTTTACTGGTCCTGTCAATGTAAACTGTCTAGAACCAGTGGGGAAGCATGATGCATGTTTTAGGGAAATGTGTATTTCAGTGAATTCCACTGGGGTAGTAGGGGGAGCTGACTTTACTTATGTACTGTGTTTCATAATAGGGTTGCCACCTGTTCGGACAGTTCGGGTTTTGAATCATGTGCCCCGGTTTATTCAGACTAGGCTGTGGCTCCCCATGTAACCAAGATAGTCACACTGTGGGCGGCTGTCTGGAGGCAGGTTTGGCATCCTTGGGGGCAGGGAGATGATGTCAGCAAAAGCAATTTGGCCATGCTCACTGTTCGCTACGGCATGCTATGCGCACCGCATTATTACTCTCTTTGGGGCATCCCAGGCTGCTAAAGTATTCAGGATTTGGCTTTAAGAAAAGGTGGCAGCCCTATTTCATAGTAAAATATTAGGACCACATACCATGCTTGAGGCGATAAACCATTTCTAATAGCACTAACGTTTACATTTTCAGTAGCTTTTGGAGTGTTCCTGTCTTCTGGGTCCAAGTTTGGACTGAAAAGAAGAGAATACCTCGAACGCTTGTCCTAAAAATGTAAATATTAGTGAAAAAAAAAAAGCTTCACGAACAGTACTCAATTGTTTTTGAGCACATGTAACATCATGTTGCAAACACAGATGATCTTTCCATGTGGTCTTTGTTGGATGTCTTGTAGCCCCTCTGGTATTTCTAATTATTATTTAAATTACTGAGAACATAACAGTTTTTTTCTTTATTAAAGTAAAATAACAACTTTTAATAACATTCATTTCTACCAACTTAAGTACTGAAATATAGGATAAAATCAGGCCTAAAATAATCTCTGTATATTTTAGCCTACAGCATGATTAGACACTGAGATTGCAATCCACTAAATGGGTCATTATTACTGAAGAAACCTGTTTACTTCTAACTAAAATGTCTTGATGATGAAGAAGATTAAAAGATGGAACTACAGTGCTTGCCCTAGGCAGTTTTAAAATAAGCAAGTCATTTGTGAAAGCTTTATAATTACTACAAACAGTATATTGATTAGTGAGCTGGTAATAGCACAGGTTTGCAAAGGGGACTACTGTCTATATTATTCAGCATTCTATCCATCCTTGGATCCAGATGAAAGAGCACATCAGAATGCAAGTCACATTTAATATAACAGTGGATGAATGCAGACCAGAGTTCGAGCAAGCTAAACCATTTATTTAGCATTCAAGTAGGGTGAAACTTTACAGGCTACCATCTACTAATAGATATTACAATCATTTTGCAGAATATGATGGAAAATTGCACATAGGAAGGAGTGTGAAGTCACAGTGTCATAGTAATAAACAGAAAAAAGTGTATTAAAGTGATTTAAGAGAAGCTGTCATAATGTAGTAACTAGATTGTTAGCCCTAGATGTAGTGGTTAGCATAATGCATGTGCCAACATATAAAAGGTTGTGTGTAAAAACACTTTGTTATGTGTAACACAAGGTAAAGAGTAAAACGGTCAGCACTATTTGTCATAGTGCCCCTTATAATGCTGGTTAGCAGGAAAGGAAAATTACTAGGGATGGGTGAACGGTTCAGCCCAAGCAAGAGTTCGGGCCAAACATTGGCTGTTCGCCAGTTCGATGAACACCCAAATTATCAGGGAGTTTGACCGTTTGTTCAGCCCGCTAAATGACCACAATGCACTGCACCGCCGCACAGTGCATTGGAAGTCCTGATTGGCTGAAGCAATGAAAGCTTTGCCCAATTAGGGCACAGAGCACTGTCAGAGCCATAATTGGAGAAAGTAATGATGACTGTATCCAATCATGGCACATTGCTCTTAGTCCTGCCCACACCATAAAAAGTATTCTTTCAATAGCGGCCATTTGTAGTGTGATATCGGTGTGGTGAGAGATATAACAGGGATCTATTCGGTGCTACTGAACATTTATTGTGATGTAGTGTGCTATTCTGATTCTATTGTCAGTGTAGAATGTCCTTTTAATGTGACTCTAGTGATAGTTCAGTCAGTGTGAGTGTAGTGACCATTCATTTTTACATTAGTGTCAGTTTATTTTGTCAGGGTAGGTTTACTGCAGTTTAGTCCAGTGCGTTAGTGCATGTGTAGCGCACTATATTTCTGTGTGTTACCGCACATTTAACGCAGTATATTTCAATGCATTATGTGCCATTTAATGCAGTATATTTCAGTCCATTTTTGCACTTTAGAACAGTATATTAATGTGCGTTATTGCATGTTTAACATACTATATTTCAGTGTGTTACGTGCTGTTTAGCGCAGTATATTTCAGTACGTTAGTGCAGGTTTACTGCAGTAAAGTTCTGTGCATTAGTGCACGTGTAATGCAGTATATTTCTGTGTGTTATTGCATGTTTAACACAGTATATTTCTGTGTGTTACCTGCCGTTTAATGCAGTGCATTTCAGTGTGTTAATGCTCATTTAATGCAGTATATTTTAGTGGATTACATGCCGTTTAATGCAGTATATTTCAGTGCGTTACATGCCGTTTAATGCAGTATATTTCAGTGTGTTACTGCACATTTAACGCAGTACATATCTGTGTGTTAGTGCATGTTTAGCATAGCATATTAATATTATTATTATTTATTATTATACAGGATTTATATAGCGCCAACAGTTTACGCAGCGCTTTACAACATTAGGGAGGACAGTACAAGTACAATACAATTCAATACAGGAGGAATCAGAGGGCCCTGCTCGTTAGAGCTTACAATCTAGGAGGGAGGGTCAAGTTATACAAAGGGGTAATAGCTGTGGGGGATGGGCTAATGGAGAAAATAGTGCAGTTGTTAGATGGAGGTAGGATAGGCTTCTCTGAAAAAGAAAATTTTCAGGGATCCCCTAAAAGTGGATCAATTTGGAGACAGTCTGACAGATTGGGGTAGGGAATTCCAGAGGATGGGCGAGGCTTGGGAGAAGTCCCGGAGACGGATATGGGAGGAGGTGATGATGGAGCTAGAGAGCAGAAGGTCCTGGAAGGAACAGAGAGGGCGATTAGGTTGGTATTTTGAGACTAGATATATGGGGTAAATCCGCAGTGGTTGAGTGTAGTTAGGATATGGGGCTGCTGCCTCTACGGATACAATACCACCTAAGTGGAGTGTATTAGAATTTGGTAAAAGGCAGGAGTAGTTATGGCGCTGCCCTTGTGGGGTTAGAAAAATTTTTTTTGTATTAGTGGACAATTCCACTATATATTACCTGGTGTACATTACTCCTATAGATCTAGAGTATTATTCTTAAAAATTATATTTATGAGCGAAAAAAAACAAACAAAAAAACAAAACCTATATGTACCAAAATACCGTGAATGTTTTAGATCTGGAATCTGTGACTGGTACTCGGTTACTAATAATCACATTGTAAAAAAAGTGAAATATCAACATGAAATTATTTCCACAAGGTGCATTTGTGCTAAACCAGTGCTATAAATGTCATAAAGTGACTTCTGCTAAAACATACAGAATCATACAAAATGTCCAGTGCTATGAATTCCATAAAGTGACTGGTGCTAGATCATACAAAATGATACTAAATGTCCAATATAAAAGGTGACTGATGTGTTTTTAAAAAGCAGGAGTAGTTATGGAGCTGCCCTTGTGGGGTTAGAATTTTTTTTTTCTTTTAGTGGACAATTCCTCTATATATTACCTGGTGTACATAACTCCTATAGATCTAGAGTATTATTCTTAATTAGTCGAGGCGAGAGATAACCAGGGAGTGAATCAGGACCTTTGTGGTTTCATTGGTTAGAAAGGGACATAGTTTAGAGATGTTGCGGAGGTTTAGGCAACAAGCTTTGGAAAGTGATTGGATGTGGGGCCGAAAGGAGAGTTTAGAATCCAGGATAACACCTAGTACACTGACATGTGGGGACGGGTGCATGGTTGTGCCATTGCTCTTGACAGTCAAGTCAGGGGAAGAGGCACGTGGGGGAGGAAATATTATAAGCTCGGTTTTGGACAAGTTGAGTTTGAGGAAGTGGTGTGACATCCATACAGTTAGAGAGTGTAGGATGGAGTCAGAGGCCGAGAGTAGCATATGAGAGGGAATAGGGTCCAGGGGACAGGTGGTTGGGAAAAAAGGAGTTTAGCAACTTCGTCTGTAGTAGCAAATTTGAATAGGGGGAGTGTCAGTTGTACCTGTTGACATGGGGTCTTAGCTGGGGGAGATACCTGTAGAGTGGAGATTTCATCGCGGTTTGTATCAATCTTGTTTTTGAAGTGATTAGCGATCTCCTGGGCAGTGAGTGAGTCAGTGGGTGGAGGCAGTGGAGGACAAAGTAGAGAGTTGAAGGTAGAGAAGAGTTTACGGGGGCTAGATGAGAAGGTGTTAATAAGAGCTGTAAAATAGGTTTGCTTGGCAGTGTGGAGGAAAGAATAGTATTTTTGGAGGCCAGATTTGTATTGGTTGAAGTCTTTGAGAGACTTATGCCCCGTACACACGGTCGGATTTTCCGACGGAAAATGTGTGATAGGACCTTGTTGTCGGAAATTCCGACCGTGTTTAGGCTCCATCACACATTTTCCATCGGAATTTCCGACACACAAAGTTTGAGAGCAGGATATAAAATTTTCCGACAACAAAATCCATTGTTGGAAATTCCAATCGTGTGTACACAAATCCGACGGACAAAGTGCCACACATGCTCAGAATAAATAAAGAGATGAAAGCTATTGGCCACTGCCCCGTTTATAGTCCCGACGTACGTGTTTTACGTCACAGCGTTTAGAACGATCGGATTTTCTGACAACTTTGTGTGACCGTGTGTATGCAAGACAAGTTTGAGCCAACATCCGTCAAAAAAAATCCTAGGGTTTTGTCATCGGAATGTCCGATCAATGTCCGACCATGTGTACGGGGCATTAGTCTTGTGCCAAGAGCGCAACTACGTTTTTTGAGAATTTTAGTGTCATCTGTTTGCCAGGGTTGTAGGGGTCGAGGCCTGATTCTGCGTGTAGTGAGGGGAGCGAGTTTGTCCAGTGCATGTTTAGCATAGCATATTAATATGCGTTAGTGCATGTTTAACACACTATATTTTAGTGCGTTATGAGCCATTTAACGCAGTACATATCTGTGCGTTAGTGCAGGTTTACTGCAGTATAGTTCAGTGTGCTAGTGCACATTTAACGCAGTATATTTCTGTGCGTCACTGCACGTTTAATGCAGTATATTTCATGTCTCGGAGGCCAATAAGTAGAGACAGACTTTCCCATGCCACTGGGAGGGGGCCAGCAGTGTATGTGTCCACAGGCAAAGGTGGAGATGGTCAGTCCTCAGGCAGGGCATCACTTTCTCTGTTTAGTGATGTTGCCCATGCTATCCAGCCACAGCATGCACTAAACCATCCTCCTCCTCCTCATCCTCTATCACCCAAGCAGAGACTAGTGCGCAGTCCACTGCAGCTACCAGTGGCTAAATCTGCCTCCTTGTCCACAGCTATTCCTGCCTAAGCCCCAACATCAGGCATGGAAGGGTCAGCGGAGTTATTTGAACACAGCCTCAGCCACTTGCTGCTTTGCAATGCACAGCCATTACTTGATTCAGTTGTTGGTTCTGAGGTTGAGGAAGGTAGAAACATGAGCCGATGGAGAGGGGAGAACACTAATACACAAATTGGTCATCTTGTTCCCCCAGCTGCAGCATATTGACAAGTTATCTCCAGTGGTAATGAGGATGGAGGAAATAATGATGATGATATGGTCACTGACGCGATTTGGGTGCCGGATAAAGCAATGGAGGAAAGTGAAGGTGAGGCACAACCCCAACAAGGCAGCCATTATAGAAAAGTAGAGAGCAGCCACCCTATTCCATCATATTGTGGAGCTGTTAACTCCTGGCCCACTTCCCGCAGCTCAGCTGTATGGCCCTTTTTTAGCACATGTGCAGCCAATCGCACTGTTGCAATTTGCAAACTTTGTCTCCAGCACAGCACATCAAGCATTGCAAAAACACCAGCCATTTTTATACCACATGATTGACAAGGCATTTAACCTCCCACCACTCAGCCCATTGGCAATTGCACCTGAAAGCCACACAAAAGGGACGCAAATCTGTTTCTCCTTCTTACTCACCTCAGTCTGCCCCCACTATACCTCATGACCTCTCAGCAGCCTTCACTGACAGGGATGATGGTATAGTGCAAGGTATCCCAGGTCCTTGCAGCACATCTGCCAGTAGCACACCACCACCTGGAAAATTTCTCTGCTCGATCTGCTGCAGCAAAAAAAATGCAGACACTGCCACCCACATGCCCAGTGTATAAATGCAAGTGTGTCAAAGCTTGTGGCTCTACAACTTCTGCCTTTTCGTCTGGTGGATTCTGCCCCCTGGTGGATTCTGCCCCCTGGTGGATTCTTCCCCCCCCTGTGAATTTGCAGAATGTGCTGTACCACAATGGCAGGTTCCCAGTCACTATTTCTTTTCACGTAAGTCCATTCCAGCTCTGTACCATCATGTGGAAGGCAATGTTGTGACATCGTTGGGCAAGGCAGTCAGATGCAAAGTCCATTTTACTTCTGACATGTGGTCCAGCAAACATGGTCAGGGATGATATATTTCGTTCACAGCACATTGGGTAACTCTGCTTGCAACTGGGAAGGATGCAGGACAGGACTCAGTGCTGCAGCCTGTTGTGCCACCACATCTCCATACAGCTAGTGGTGATGATCAAAGATTTGTCAGTTCTACCCCCTCCTCCTCCTCTTCCATGCCCTCCTCTGCTGAATTGTCCTATTAACCACAAGTACCCCCTAAGCGTTCAAATGAGTCAAAGTAAAAGGTGCCATGCAATGCTTCAGCTGGGGTGTCTAGGGAACAGGAACCACATCAGAGCAGAAATTCTTGCATCTCTGCAGGGGCAGGCCCAGAGGTTCACACCACACCAGCTGGAGACATAAATGGTGGTGTGCGATAATGGCACAAACTTCCTGTCTACCATGCCTGGCACATGTCCTCAATTTGGCGGTGCAGCATTTCTTTTATAGGTACCCAGGGTTAGAATATCTGCTAAAGCAGAAGAGTCTGTAGCTATTTCAGGCGATCATACGCAGCCAGTGCAGTACGCAGCAGGAATTCCACCTGCCGGTGTACAGCCTGATTTGTGACATGCCCACCAAGTGGAACTTGACTTTGGCAATGCTGCAGCAACTGCACACACAGCAGAGGGCAGTCAACCAGTACCTGTGTGAGTATAGCACAATGACAGGCTCAGGCCGGTTCTGCTTTTTTTCCTCATGGCAATGGCTGCTCATAAAAGATGCATGCACTGTACTGTCACAATTTGAGGAGGCCACAAGGATGGTTAGCCGTGACAATGCATGTATCAATGACACAATCCCTGTTGTGTTCCTGCTGGCACAGACTCTGCATGGCATTATGGATAGGGTACTCAAGTCAGAGCAGCAGGAGGAAGAGGAGGATGTCCTTTCCTCTCAAGGCCCACTTTATGCAGACACTATTCTCCCTTCGCCACAGAACACACAAGGGGAGAGGGAGGAGGAGGAGGATTCTGCCAGTTTTGGAGGCATTGAATCTGAAGAAGACATACGTCAAACATTAAGAGATGGTTTTCCATCCCCAGAACCCTTGGGAGTAGTGCGTGGCTGGGAGGAGGCAGTTCCAGATACTGTAATCCTCAGTGACCTATGTTGTGGAAATTTTATGAAGATGTATTTTAATATGTATTGTCAAAAGTGTCTCCCAGTGTTAGTACTCCCGCAATCCACTCTAAAGAGCTGACTGGGGCAGACTGATGCTGGTTGAGATCCGTTTGGTATTGGAATGCTCCTTGGGGATGTAGAGAAGTGTTTGCGCAATGGGGACATGTCCGCCAGCGAAGGGCCCCTGTGTGATGCACAGAACGATCGTCTGGGGGGGTGTTCGCTCTGCAAAGACATTATCGGTTTAGCGGATGTGCTCTCGTGTCACCCCTGTATGCCTGATCAACATATTTGTGGAGCCTCTGCCCTGCGAGGTAGATGGAGGAACGATGGAGCTGAGATGGTGATTATGGCTGTTTACTGGGGAAAAGAGGAGACATGGGTTATTTAAGCATGCATTATACCATTAGACTGAAAGGGCACTTAATAGCGCAAGAATATAGTGGAATATCCACGACAGTTAACTGGCGAGTCAGGACCTTAGGAGTGAATAGAAGCTCCTTCACAATATTTTTAAGTAAAGGGTTTGGTTTTAAGTTGAAAATGCCTGCCGCATATTCAAGTGGCCATGCATTGCTGGAAGCTAGACAATGGCACTTTTTGTTTTGAGATAAAAAGATCACGATGCAAGCATCGCTGTGGGTTGGATGGTCTCAGGTTTCTAGGATCAGTGTTCTCAATGTCTTGTGCAAGCTGAAGCCAGAGTAAGTGTATGAACTTTTTTGGGAACAAAAGTATAAGTTTGAAGCTGTGTTATTGTGTGTTTTATGTAACGTTTAATTCCTTGTCATCCAGTCCCCGTCGGCTCTTCTCAACCTTTAACTCTCTGCTTCATCCCCTACCCTCTCTACACACTAACTCACTCACTGCCTAAAAAATTGCCAATCACTTCAAAGACAAGATCTATGCAATTTGTGAGGACATCTCCACTGTGCGTACGTCTTCCCCACCCAACATACCTTGCCTAGCAGCACATTCAACAGTTTCCTCCTTTGAATTGGCTACTACTGAAGAGGTTACAAAAATTTTCTCGGATGCCCACCTAACCAATTGTCACTTGGATCCTGTTCCCCCACAACTACTACGGTCACCCTCTTCTTCTATCCTATGCTCCCTCACCCACATCTTCAATCTCTCCCTCTCTAGTGGCATCTTCCCCTCCCCTCTAAAACATGCGCAGATCACTCCCATTCTTAAAAAGCCCTCACTGGACCCTACCGACCTGAACAACTTAAGACCCATATCATTGCTCCCATTCACCTCCAAACTTCTAGAACGCTTAGTCTACAACCGTCTTAGCTCCTACCTCAATGAAAATGACCTTCTTGACCCCTTACAGTCTGGCTTTCGCTCGCAGCACTCCACGGAAACTGCCTTACTAAAACTCACTAACGATTTACTAACTGCTAAAACCAACAGCCAGTACTCCATACTCCTACTACTTGACCTCTCTGCGGCCTTCGATACTGTTGACCACCCGCTCCTTCTCAACAAACTACATTCCTTTGGCCCCCAAGATTCTGCTCTATCCTGGTTCTCTGCCTATTTATCAAAGCGCTCCTTCAGTGTCACCTACAACTCTGTCTCCTCCTCTCCATTGCCCTTTTCTGTGGGGGTCCCCCAAGGCTCAGTTCTTGGACCCCTTCTCTTCTCTATCTACACCTCCTCCCTTGGTCACTTAATAACTGCCCATGGCTTCCAATACCACTTATATGCTGATGACACCCAAATCCATCTGTCTACTCCTCACCTCACTCCTTCAGTCTCCTCTCGCATTACTAACTTACTAACTGACATATTAGCATGGATGTCGCACCACTTCCTTAAACTAAATCTCTCTAAAACTAAGCTATTAATATTCCCCCCCACCCGTGCCCCCCCTCCATGACTTTTCCATCAAAACCAACAATGCAACCATCAGTCACTCCCCTCACGCCAGGGTACTAGGTGTAATCCTAGATTCTGACTTGTTATTTCAGCTTTTAATCCAATCGTTGTCAAAAGTTTGTAGAATTCACCTCCATAACGTCTCTAAAATTCACCCCTTTTTAACAAATGAAACCACCAAGCTCCTCATTCATTCCCTTGTTATCTCTCGCCTTGACTATTACAACTCCCTTCTCATTGGCTTACCTCTCCATAGGCTATCCCCTCTTCAGTCTATCATGAATGCTGCTGCCAGACTTATCCACCTTACCAACCGCTCAGTGTCTGCCAACCCTCTACTCCAATCCCTACACTGGCTCCCAATCACCCAGCGAATTAAATTCAAAATACTAACCACAACATACAAAGCCATTCACAACTTTGCCTCGAGCTACATCACTAATCTTGTCTCCAAATATCACCCAAATCGACCTCTCCGCTCTTCTCAAGACCTCCTGCTTTCAAGCTCTCTCATCTCCTCCTCCCATGCTCGTCTCCAGGATTTCTCCAGAGCCTCTCCCATCCTCTGGAACTCACTACCTCCATCTATCCGGCTATCCCCTACTCTTGCTACCTTCAGGCGATCCCTGAAAACTCATCTCTTCAGGAAAGCCTATCACGTCTCCAACTAATCTCCTACCACTTCCACCAGCTCATTCCCCACAGTTACAACCTTTTGTACCACCTGCCCCACCCTATTAGATTGTAAGCTCTTCTGAGCAGGGCCCTCTTAATCCTCTTGTATTTTATTGTATTATAACTGTATTGTCTCCCTTTTATATTGTAATGCGCTGCGTAAACTGTTGGCGCTATATAAATCCTGTATAATAATAATAATATACAATTATTATATAATAATAATAACGTTGTTGTGTGCCAAGGTCCCTAGTGGTATGTAGAATGAAATGTTTGTAAGTGTTTATTTGGTATTTATTTATTATGTGTAATTTTGTGGGGAGAAGTTTGTGTAACTAGTGAAGAAATCTTGATTTTTGCGGGATCAACAACTACGTTTAATGTGTTAATGGCGCCATTTTGTTGTGGCCTGGCTTTCATCTGCCATTTTCCATTGTTGTCTGCCATGCGGCCATTGTCGTCGGCCATTTTGAGAAGCGCAGTTTAAGGATTTTGTGCTAGGTGGCCTGTGGGTCATTCTAGAGGGGAAGCTGCTCCAATTCCTTTGTGTGTGTAGCCATGCGGTCTACTTTGCACTGAATTTACTAGCTTTAACTTTTTAAGTTTTTGTACTTTTAGCGGTGTGTGTTATTTTTATTTTTTATTTTTAAATGTTTGGAAGTTTTCAGAGGACAATCATGCCCCCGCCCACCTATTGTTTTGGGTTTTTAGAGCTGAAGTTTGTATTGTAAAGCCTGCAGTTTTTAATGTCTTGTTAGACATAATATGAAGCTATTCAAGGCTTCCCCTCCCCCTCCCTCTTCCTGTTCAGGTGTGTAACAGGAAGTTGGTGGGAGGAGCTTGGGGTATTTTGACTCGTGTTTGGAAGGACAAAATGAATTCCAGTTGTTTTCTCTAAGTTTTATACTGTATTATGGTTTTGGGTAGAGAGTAAACAGGAGACGTCCATGTTATTGTGGTACAGAGAGAAGCCACATTGTTCTGTAGAGAAAGCGGGCGTAAGTGCTCTGTGCAGTTTAGTATGGCGACACAGTGTACGGTTGTACAGTGCAATGCGCTTGTGTATGCATACACTGTGAGGGGTAGAGACATAATTCGGGGGTTGATCTGTAGTTGTTGACTAATCGTTTAGCATAGTTAGTAGTTGGTTGTTATTATGGGTATTGCAGTGTAAAAGGGTAGTACTCTGTAGTTCTGTGCTTGGGACAGCAAGCCATAGAGTTGACGCCTCGGTCAGGGTTTCTAGTTGGGGGACTGGACCAGATATAGTGGTTGTAGTCCGTCAATCCACCGTAAAAGAAGACACCGGGCGGTGCTCTCCTAAATGGGTGCAATGGTTGCCCTGGACGCAGGGGTAAGACGATAAGCTGATTCGAAACGCCATGGGCAATGGCAGTCTGTGCAAAGGAAGGAATGCAAGGCTTCCCACAGTCAGACGGTTGCACAGTACATGAAGTCTAGTATTGGGAAAAGGCCATTAAATTCCATAAATATTGGCAGATATGGTCAGAGGGTACAGTAAGGTGTACTCCTTTGGAAGGTACTTTTGTTTTCTTGAGGTACGAGACCCCAGAATAAAAATACCTTGGAAGTACTTCAGCTGTGGCTTCAGAAATCTGTAATGATGAGTGAATTGATGGATGTGTAGTACACTTTTGTGTGATTAAAAATTCTCAGGCCTGTTTTTGAACTTTGTGTGGTTGGTCAATACAAGATGTTGAGATGCTCTTGTGTTTCTCCATTGTATTTTTTTCTATCGCTAAAAGAGTGAAGGTAGCATTCCATCTGGTTGTTTTGTTTTTTCATTTTTGTTTTGGGAACTTTGAAATATCTCCCCCAAATTTGTATCTAAATGTTTGTCTCATATTTGTATGTGGTAACAATAATATGTTTGAACCTACCGCAACAGTCCCCTTACGTGTCGCGGGTGTTGAAACCTGAAAGTAAGGGCTACAGACGGTTTAGTTATTGTGGGTTTTGAGGAGCCTCAGTGACAATTTACCAATGTACACAAATGTTTTATTGTTTACCATTCTTTGCAGGTTAAATATGAAGGATAGAGTAATAACTTTTGTTTATAAGCATCTTTTCAGGTCCATGGAGTTTCTGTATGTACATAGAAAGCAGGTGTATAAGAAGGTAAAAGTATCATAGGCTATTTCACAGTTTTTTTTTTTGCACCATTCTAAACCCTGCGTGTCTTCCTCCAGTTTGCAGAGGATGGGATGTTTCATGTAACTGTTGAAGCTACAAGGAAGTTCCCACAGTCCAAGGGGGGTTTCTGGGAATTCATAAGTAAAGATTGTTATACCTGGATCGGGGATACTAGTAACAAAGTTCAGGCCCATATGGATAAGGTTTAGATCTCTGCAAGGCAAAGCCAGAGCTGGAGATAGTAAAGGTTGAAGTCCTTTTAAGGGTCTGGGAATCTTTGGGGATTTAATTTTTTATTTTGCAGCGGATCATAGTTGAAGGTAGTAGGGGTATATATACTTATGTTATTTTTGTTTCTATTCCTTCTATATGCTGTGATGAGGTGCTACTGTTACCTGATTGGATGAGTGAACAGAGCCTGAGCAGATGATGGTGCCCTGAAGCTCAACCCAAGTACAAGACACAGAGGATCCCAGTCCGACCGGCCTTCATGTCCTACTCTAAGTCATCCCTCCTGAAGAACAAAGTCTACATGTCAAGCTGTGTTTTCCTTTTTATGGACTCATATGCACTGTAAGGACTGATTCATTTCCAGGAGTAAGAAGAAGATGGGAGCATATCACAAGAGAAGGGACTGTTTTGGAAATTTTATGAAGATGTATTTTAATATATATTGTCATAAGTGTCTCCCAGTGTTAGTACTCCCGCAACCCGCTCTAAAGAGCCGACTGGGGCAGGCTGATGCTGGTTGAGATCCGTTTGGTAGTGGAAAGCTCCTTGGGGATGTAGAGAAGTGTTTGTGGAGTGGGGACATGTTTGCCAGCAAAGGGCCTCTGTGCGATGCACAGAACGATTGTCTGGGGGGGTGTGTTCACTCTGCAAAGAAATTATCGGTTTAGCGAATGTGCGCTTGTGTCACCCCTGTATGTCTGATCAACATATTTGTGGTGCCATGGGCATACGACAATTTTAAAAAGGAAACCTGCGCTAATGAGCATAAACAACAAATAAATAAAGTATGTGAAAAAATTGTAGCTGCAACAAATTACTTCAAATATCAGTGAAGTGTAAAAACCATATATAAACAAAACATTGTGCGCTAGCATAAATATATCATATATTACGAAGTGAATCTACAAGTAAAACTTCTCAGAGCAATACCAAGAGCCACAGTGTATATATTAAGACAGACCACAGTGCAGCATAATATAACAGATTACAAATTATAACACATCTCCGTGAAGGAAAATATATAAAAAGGGTGAAAAGTTCAATCAAAAAATACAATTGGAATCCAAATCGCATGAAAATCACTTAATTCAGTTCATGGGAAACGGAATCGCAAGGAGAGATATGTGAGAAAGATAAGCCGTTCCTTTGGTGTATCACATCAAGATGGAAAGGTGCAAGTTGTAGGAACACTTCCAAGCCACTGATAGTTCCGAAGGAGTAATTATGTATGTACTCTTACTAAACTTGTTGGACCTCCTATGTAGCGAGGTCATACAGGCCAGCAGATATAAACCTCTGCTGGGACAAATGGGTACTGATGTCCTGGTCCCGCTAGCGAGAGCCGCCCACTCAGAGATATTATCACTATTTCAGCGTCAGGAGGGAGACTCGCTTCCTGGAGGGTCCATGGATAATAAGAAAATAGGGGAAAAAACTCCAATAGTGTAGTAATTTTTATAAGGAGTTTATTGCCTTAATTGACCATAGGCCATATACAAAATTCCAGAATAAAAATGTTTAAAAAGCCGGCATAAAACAAAGGCTAAAACGCCTGTGCAAATAAACATAGGATGCATGATGGCAAGCACTGCGTAGCCACGCCCTACATGTTTCGTCATACGTGACGTCTTCAACGGGGCATGGGTGACGCAATGAACCATCACCTTTTATAAAACAGAATACAACCAAGCCTCGTTTCCGCAATGGCTAGTCTCACAACTGGGCATGCGCAGACGGATACCAAGCCTCGACCTGGCTGTCATTAGAAGCCGCCTACAAAGGCGGATCGTAAACGTAAACAGGAAATACTTAAATGAATGACTCCAAACATAAATAAAAAAGTGTCAGGACTTAACAGATTTTTTTTTAGAAAAGACATAATATCCGACATCTTATGTATAGAATAATCGTCATGCTACAACGCATCCCGGCACTGATAAGAATACACTTTATAACATGTATGATACATACAAAGATTACGGACCAATATAATACACTGCGATTTATTGCAGCGAATAGATGATCAAAAAATAAAAATAAAAATAAAAAATAAAAAATAATGAAAAATTGGCTCAGTAAGTTATTGAAAAATCATCCAAAATGCAAATGAAAGTAAAAAAAAATTTAATAGCAAAAAATTAACAAGAAAATGACAAAAAATGACAAAAAATTACAGAAAAAATGACAAAAAAAAGACAAAAAATTGAGTTTGGGCATAATGTATTTGAATTTGGACATGACATGTCCCCCTTTACAATAGTTAGCATGGGCTATAAAACAATAATATGTGTTAGACATAAAAGGCCCACTAGACCAACTTAGGAATAAACCACATATTTAAATCTCTAAATACTCACTATTCTTAATTGTACATAGGTTTAATTCCCCACAAGCAATAAAAATATTTGTTAATTATATTCGTGCATTATCAGTGAACACATTAGTTACAATATCAGATATTTCAATCATGCATTGTCAATGAACGCATTGATTTCAATATCGACATTGAGCCCTTGTGGTTTAAGGCATCTGATTTTGTATATTCATTCCATTTCTAGCTTGGATATAGCTCGTCTTTTGGGCCCACCCCTCCATGGTACTTTCAGTCTGTCAATACCTATAAACTGAGTGCCCTTGGGGTCATTACCATGCACATTTAGATAGTGTTTGGATACCGGGTGGCCTATAAAGCCTCTCCGGATATTTCCAATGTGCTCATTTAACCTGACCTGAAGGGGGCGTACCGTGCGTCCCACATATTGGAACCCACACGGACAGGTTAAAAGATACACTAATACAAAAGTGTTAACAAGATATGGTGAAAAATACTCCTGCGCTTGTGAGATCGTTTGCTGTAAAACAAAGGTAGTATTGTAGTCAGAGATAGGACTGGGGGAGATGATGGAGCGTGTCCCGCTGCCTTAGCTGACCAGGGGTGGTCTGCAAAGGACTGTTTAGTAGGAAGTGGATGGAAGGCGCGTGATCAGACGCTTACATCAAGAAATGTATGGTTTATTTATGTAAAAGAATACAGACATATAGTCATATAGATATAAAATCATACAAATACTACATAATATTATAAAAAAAAGGAAAAACAGGTAACAAAATAAGTACTAGGAAGTTAAAATTGGGGTGTGCCCATATTGAGGTAGGTATTTAAGAAATTCTGACGCGTTTCGAGGAAAACCTCTTCATCAGAGCCAGGAGAACTGGAGCACAGTCTGTATGGGCCGGTAGGCCGACATGTGTACATGGGGAGAGGTGGTGTGGCTAGTAGGAGGATGTGTCCTGTGATGGACAATTGATTATTCCAAGTTCCATACCCAGGTGTTCTATGGATGAAATTAGAATGTAAATAGATTGTATTTTCTTTTTGCGGTCCTGTTAGGCTGTCAGATGTGCCTGTCTCAGGAGAAGTGTGTAGACACAGCTGTAAACTGTAGAGATCCTTTGGAGTGGAGAGCCGTGTGATCCTGGCAGCAGAAGGGGGGGGAGGAGGAGGGAGGAGGTGTCCTTGAGGCAGCTGATGGCTGGATAGAAAGCGTCTTGCTGCCTAGGGATAGGAAAGGTCATGTGTAGTGGAGCAAGTAATAAACGATTTAATAGGGAAGGTTTGTGAAGTACTGGTGGAATGAAAATGAGTCACCTTCCGGTCTTTGATAGCATTAGTAGTGCAGACCACACATTTTTTACATCGATAGTATGCTACAAGGTTCTGAAAGAACATCGGTTTCTTTATCGGGGGGTCACACACACTGGGAGCCACAGATGTTCTAATTGACGGCACCCCTTTAAACACTATCTGGGGCTTTTCGGAAAGTAAGGGGCCTAGTATACTCTCGTTTTTCACGATATGCCAATGCTTATGTATCAACTTTTGTAACAAGGGGTTAAATTCTGTGTTACATTTATTCATAGATTCATTTATATATTTACCCTTTTAGATATGTGGTCAGTAAATGCAATGATTAAAACACACAAAACAAAGAATGTAATACAAGAGATTTACTTAGCTTCGATTAAAGATGTATTACAGATGTTACGATACAGGATAAATTCAGCATTCAATCCAGGGAACCTCTCAACTTCTGAGTTTTCAGATAGTTCTGGAAGCCGACAGTCTGTTCAAGATCTGGGACCTCTTACGTCCTCAGCAAAGTTCGCTGCCCTGCTCTATTGTCTTACCTTATAAAGGCTAGATATAAGGCGCGAAAAGCTGGTTTAATCTGGTACTAACAACAGGCTAAACAGAGAATGGTCCAGAGACAATGACCCTCTGTGAATGACCATCTGTTAGCTCAGAAACATACATTTTTACATATATAGAAATAATCACCTTAAAACTATCATAGTTAATAACTCATAATACCAAGTTCTTTGTAAATCAATTATGAAAATAGACCCGTACTACATTCCACCCCTTGATTCACAAGGAACTCAGGTCATAGACATAATCTACAGATTTACGTATAGGTAAAGCCTCAATAGTAAATGTTGTACATTTGCTAATACAGACAAAAATAATCTTCACTATAATAAAAATTCCTAATGCTAATAAAATAAACCATGCAATATACATAACCACTTGTTGCCCCAATTGACCAAGCCAAGCAAATATTCCATCATTAGAGATAGAATGAAGTTTACCAACAGCTTTTCGGGCCTCTGTTAATTCTGACTCAATGCTTTCACTACTATCTGTAATATAGGAACAACATTCATCCCCAATTAAAGCACACACCCCTCCCTTAGCAGCAAGAATAAAATCTAGAGCAGCTCTGTTTTGTAGTACCACCAATCTCATTTGCCTAACCTCTTCTGTAAGAGCATCAATACTTTCAAATGTTTTGTTGAACGCATATTCAATGATTTTAGACATTCTCCTCAGCATTTGCACTGTCCGGAGAATAATCATACCCAATCTATCTCCTTCTGTGACATCCCACCTGTCGGGTACATCTTGTATTTCTGAGGAACCTATGCTCCTTTTCCAATTCCTTACCCTCCCAGGTGGATTATTAAAAACTATACGGACTTTTGGTACTATATGTCCAATATAGCAGCTGCCTGACCAATTTGGTGGTAGCCATTTATAAGCGTTCAGACCACATATAAAATAGAATTGATAAGGTAATGGAGTACGAGTAGTTTGGTGAATACAGTACTGCCAAAACATATCTGCTCGCGTTTGATTTTTAGACAGATTTACACAGCTAATAAGGGCACTATCTTTGGCCACACACACATGTGTATCATTTTTAAATGCAGATCCTCCTATGCGGTACCCATCTACTTCAAAATGAAATACTTCTCCTCTCCCCACCACCTGTACCATAGAAATATTATTCCAATGATCTGTTACTACATAATCACAGTTACTATTTCCTAATTCTATGGAATATGAATCATTGGAACTAGGTCTTTGTACACACAATACACCAGTGGCTTTACGGGATAACGTTATAGAATATTCCTCTGGGCCAAAATTAGTTGGTATGTTTTTATGTGATGGATTAGTCAAACTGTCCATAGCTCTATTCATTATTGCTATTCTCCAAGGGTCATCCAAAGGAAACCAGCTAATGTTAACCGGTAGTCCATATAATGGTATACCCTCAGGTGCAGCACGGGGTGTTTATCCACACACCCAACAGTTTGTAACGTTAAAAACATGAGCTGTTGCTTTCAAAGTCTCATGGAAGAAGTTCTTCTGTGCTGTTCCACTGAAAACGAGGCTGGTCATCATCTGAAACCATAGTATTGTCCTCATGGCAACGGCAACAATCTGTGGATAGGAACATAAATAGGTTTGTCTTCCAGTTCAATTAAAACTAAAGCTGTGGACCCGGGTCCCCAGGCCACAGTTTCTCCCTTCCTTCCTTTAACTGTTCCCCGCTCAGCTACACTTGGGGCTACCCACACCTTGGTACCTAATTGGGCAGAATACATTTTCCCATGTACCCTTAGACATTTAGGTATAATTATTATCTGTCCTATTTGTTGTCCTTTTTTCAGACATCCCATTTCTAAAGGTACTAGGGTAACACAATATTCTCCCAGTGCATATTTTTTCACTTCTGTATCCCATTCACACCACTCAGTCAACTTAGACTCTGGAATGAACTGCAAATCACATGTGGGATCTAACTGTAAAATGCCAGTGGGTACTAATATGTGGGAGTCAGGGCTAGGATTCACTTCCCCCTCACCCCCCCTTACTTCCACATCTTGGAGCATTGTAACTGGTATAGGTTGAGTTACAGGAATTGTTGGACCTTTAGTAGTTACAGTGACTACCCATTCTCCTAAACTTTCAACACCACTCCCCAACATTCGCTGCATAGGAGTGTTCTGTCCTACCAATCTGTTGTTCAGAATGTACACTGCTTCTTGTATCACCTTATCCCACCCCCTGAGCGTGCGTGTAGGTGTTAATTTACGTATTTGCTCTTTAAGCAAACCATTCATTCTCTCAATTAAACCTGCGGCTTGTGGATGATAGGGAATGTGAAACACCCAGTGTACACCATGTTCCTCCGCCCATTGTTTAACAGCTTGTCCTGTAAAATGTGTGCCATTGTCTGATTGAATTTCTTGAGGCACTCCATAATGCTGTGTCAGCAATTGCATAAGTTTCAAGGTTGTCTTCTGATCCGCATGTTTAGTAGCGGAAACTTGCAAAAGTCCACTATATGTGTCCACAGCCGTGGCACAATATTTCAATCCACCTCTTCCTCCCGGCAGGGGACCTATGAAGTCAACTTGCCAAACTTGTCCTGGTTGCTGACCTCTGTAAATGTTTCCTGGCATGGGTGTCATTTGCGGCCATTTCTTTGCTTCTTGACAGAGGGGGCACTGGGCAACAATGTCTTTTGCCTGAGTCTGAGTTAATGGTATGCCTTTGTGCTGCGCCCATTGCCACGTACTTTGTGCACCTCTGTGTCTGGATTGACTGTGTGCCCATTTTCCCAGGATTTCCAGAATAGTGTCATTATCTTGGTTAGCAACAGACACTTGTGCCAGGCCATCAACCGTATCATTGTTAGGATCCCCACTATGGGCATGGACATGTCCAATTTTAATAATTCGATTGTGACCTTCTTGCCACAAAAACTCCCAGATTTGAGGCCCACCCCACAGTTCTTTTCCATTTAATTGCCAGTTGTCTTGTTTCCATGCTCTTAGCCAAGTAGTTAGTCCTTTAAATACTGCCCAACTATCTGTATAGATAATCAAATTTCCTGGTATATCTTGCACCACCATATACACAGCTTGGAGCTCAGCATATTGACTCGATCCACCCTGACCACTTTGGTGAATTACCGTTTCAGTACCTGGCTGGAAAGCTGCTGCAGTCCATACTCTACCCTGAGGGGTGATTTTGGCCGATCCATCTGTGAACCAAGCATTTTGTTTGTCTTCATCTGACAGCTCAACAAAAAGAGGTGCTTCCTTGAAAGGCGATTCTCCCACTTGCATTGGAGGCAACTCAGGAACCTTTGATTCAAAGTCCACATGTCCAGCCAGTTGTTGTGATATCTGACTGGGATCCTGAGATGAAATGTTAGCCCTTTCACTTAAGTACCATTTCCATTTCTGTAGCGTCTGCTTTTGTGCCACACTTGTATGGGCCTGGAAGCCTTCTTGTCTCACCCACCCAGAAATGAGTAAGTCAGTCCTCACTGTCACAAACTGCTGCTTTGTTGTTACTTCCACGTGTTGTAATGCAGTGTAGGCAGCCAGCAACTGCTTCTCCAAGGGGCTGTATTTTCTCTGTGCAGCGGTGAACTGTTTGGACCAGAATCCCAGTGGTATCTTCCGATCCCTTGGATTTTGGCCTTTCTGCCACAGACCCCACGACATCCCATGTTCAGTTGCAGTCACATCTAAGATGAAAGGCTGATCTGGTTTCAAAGGGCCTAAAGAATGCTGTGTTCTTACAGTCTCTTTGGCAGTGTCTAGTGCCAACTGCTGGTCTGGTCCCCATAAGAATACAGTCTTTTTCCGAGTGACATTATAGATTGGCCTGAGAATCAGGCCCAAGTGAGGAATGAAAGGTCTCCAAAAACCCAGTAAACCGAGTAAACTTTGAGCCTCTTTCACATTTTTGGGAGGCTTCAATGCTAAAATAGAGTCTAATACAGGTTGTGGAATATTCTTGATGGGCCCAGACCAAATCATTCCTAGAAATTTGACACTTGTAGCTGGTCCTTGGATCTTTGTAGGGTTAATGGCCCATCCTCTGTTCTGTATATGGGCCTGCACTGTAGTCAAGTCTTGTCTTACTTGTCCTTCTGTATTACCAGATAGAATGATATCATCAATGTAATGATACAAGTTACAGTCCAGTTTTGGTAACATAGCCAGATCCCTGGCTACCATACCATGGCAAATTGTTGGACTATGCAAATAGCCCTGAGGGACAACATTGGCTGTATACTGTTTTCCATCCCAAGAAAAAGCAAATTGATCTTGTGATTTCTCATCAATAGAAATGGAAAAAAATGCATTTGCTAAATCCAGTACTGCATGCCATTCTCCAGCAGTTTGAGAAATAGTCTCTACAAGTGACACCATATCTGGGACAGCAGCTGCAAGGGGTGGAGCCACTTTGTTTAGCGCTCGATAGTCTATAGTCATCCTATAAGTTCCATCCAGTTTCCTTAGAGGAAAAATAGGCGAGTTAAAGGGGCTCACCGCAGGCCTGAATACTCCTACATCCAGCAAGGCCTTAATTGTGTCAGTCACTTCTTGGTGTCCTCCAGGTATACGGTACTGCTTGAGATTGACAGGGTGTTTGGGCGGGGGAATGTACACTGGCGTCCACTTTGCATGTCCCCTGATGATAGGTTTTACTGCAGACACAAAGAAAGAACGCACTGAGTTACCAAATGAAAACACACCTGCATCAGTTTGGATTGTCTGACCCCTCAAGATATCCATTCCCAGTATGTTATCAGGTAGCTCAGATATTAAAACTTGTGCCTTAAATATGGGGCCTTTTCCAATTTGCAATCTGCAGTATACCTTGTGCGCCCATGTGTGTTGTCCTCCCAGCCCTTCAACTGCCACTACCCCTGTGCTCTGATGTTTTTTACTTTTGATGCTGTGAAACAAAGTCACTTCAGCTCCTGTGTCTAACAATGCAGTAACCCTTTGTGGTCTATGTTGTCCTTGCCAATATATTGCCACTGATACATATGGACGTTGATCCCCTGATTTCAGCATATTAACTTGAACCAGTGGCACAGAGGATCTGCCCTCTTGTCATTCCAGAGGAGTGGGCACTTCCCATCCTCTGCTCCCAAATTTCTTTTTGTGTTTCATTAACTCTTCTGCGACCGCCCCATAAGGATTTGACTTTCTCTCCGCAGGAGGGGCAGAAGGAAACACAGGGACATCCTCTACATCACTGGTTGCCACCCTCTTAGGCAAGGTAGATTTTAATTTCCCTTGTGATTTTAATTCTTTCCATCGTTTTAAAAGAGAGCCTGTTGATATGCCATCAATATCTGATATTGGAACACCACTCTGCACCAAATCTAAAAATAATTGTTTTCGTGTGATCTTCAACTTTCCTACAGGATTTTTCTCTTCCACACTCCTTTGTTTAACCCTGTCTCTGACTCTCTCCAATTATCCTAATTGTCCCAGTAAGACAGCTGCCTCATGAACCTTCTCCTTCTTTGCATCAGTAGCACTCAACATTGTAAACAATGGAGCCTTTAAATGGGACGGGGCATTAGCAAGCAATTTATTCCTCATGTGTGCCGTGAACAAAGCCATATCAGGTCCTGTCCAATTATCATGCACAGTAGGAGTTTCTATTAAAGGGTCTGCAATCAATCCACTTACACACCCATATTCTCGCAGCCTGTGAATTCCTTCCCCTATTGTACGCCAAGGAGTTAAATCCATAAGTTCTGTAGGAGTGTCATGAACTTGGACTATAGAATCTCTTATCAAGTGCAAAAGGGAAAATACAACAGTAGTGTCTCTAGCTCTGCGCAGATAAAGTCTTACTCTAGGGTCTTTGGCCATGCTGCCTAATCCCACTGCCTCTCTGTTAGACAAAAGTATTCCATCCCCTCCCAGGTCCCACACACGTAAAACCCATGACAATAAGCTTTCATTGGGTCTTTGGGCAAATTTCTGTCCTAGCCCTGTAAGCTCCCCTGCTGTGTAAGACCTTGTCTCTTCTGTATATTGTTGTTCAGCTGCCTGTGCTGGGCGTGATGAATCTTCAGATGAAAGAACATTACTTCCGCTTGAAATAGCTCTTTCAGTCACCTCTCGCTTTTGTCTGGTTGTAACAATGGGACGAGCTTTGCCTTCTTCTAACTCATCAATTTCTATCTCTTCATCTGTGTCTGATCCTGACCAATACGTTAATTCCTCCCAATCTCTACTGGTAACCAGGGTGCGTACTTTCACTGCAGCATTGTTTCCTGGTAATCTTTTACCTTTCTTTCTACGCTGCTTGTTCACAGTTCTCACTACATACTCTGAAAACTGTGTTTCCATTTCTTCCTTGTGTTTTTCAGAAGATCTAAAACATTCCTTTAGGATTTGAAGTTGATCTGTTACTGCCTGCAGTTCCATATCAACAGCTTCCCTCCTTTTTGTCTCATCTATGAGCACCTGCAAAAATATCCATCCTAATAAAGATGCAGCTTTCTGTTCCGATTTTGAATATCGGGACAAATCAAGATTCAGGAGACAGTGGCGGGGGTCTTCCACTTTAAATGCATCCTGATACTTGATCAATTCACGAGCCAGAGTAGACCAGTGTCTAGAATCTGCCCACTATGTAATGGGGCTCTTTCGACTGTCTCCCCCCTTCGCTTTTTTTATCCAGTTAAACATCCTCCCTCTTCAATACGTGTACACCACGTGCTAAAGCACTATAACACCACCAAAGCAAAGCTAGCAACAAACCTGCTATCACAGTGCACACTAATAATACAGTTTCCCAATTGTCAAAAAACATTACAATTCACAACAGTATTACTAGAATTAATCACTGCACTTCAAACCAACACTGAAAGGGTTAAATATCCTGCTCACAGCGCCATTATGTAACAAGGGGTTAAATTCTGTGTTACATTTATTCATAGATTCATTTATATATTTACCCTTTTAGATATGTGGTCAGTAAATGCAATGATTAAAATACACAAAACAAAGAATGTAATAAAAGAGATTTACTTAGCTTCGATTAAAGATGTATTACAGATGTTACAATACAGGATAAATTCAGCATTCAATCCAGGGAACCTCTCAACTTCTGAGTTTTCAGATAGTTCTGGAAGCCGACAGTCTGTTCAAGATCTGGGACCTCTTACGTCCTCAGCAAAGTTCGCTGCCCTGCTCTATTGTCTTACCTTATAAAGGCTAGATATAAGGCGTGAAAAGCTGGTTTAATCTGGTACTAACAACAGGCTAAACAGAGAATGGTCCAGAGACAATGACCCTCTGTGAATGACCATCTGTTAGCTCAGAAACATACATTTTTACATATATAGAAATAATCACCTTAAAACTATCATAGTTAATAACTCATAATACCAAGTTCTTTGTAAATCAATTATGAAAATAGACCCGTACTACAACTTTCTAATTAAAGAATGTTGCTAGGAATAGCGAGTTATGAAAGGGCAGGGAAAGTCTTTATTCATGGTTGTCCCTATCCTGGTTTGGTCTTTAAGTAAGGATTCTCTATCTAGCTGTTCTACCTCCGCAAGGCATTCTCTTAAGAAAGAGGCCTCATAGCCTTTTTCGATGAATCGGTCAGTGAGGACTTGAGATTGCATTCTAAAGTCATTAATAGAGGAACAGTTGCGTCTAATCCTAATATATTGAATTTAGGGACTGAGTCTAGCCATGCCTTATGATGGCAACTATCTCGTGGTATAAAAGCATTTCGATCTGTGGTTTTAAAATAGGTGAAGGTCAGTAAAAAATCACCTTCCCCCCATATTTTAAGATCCAAGAAATTCACAGTACTTAGACTAGCTTCATAACTGAAATGGATTCCTCTGTCATTTTTGTTCAAATCCTCCATGAATCCACATAGGGACTCCTGAGTGCCAATACATAGGAGGAGGACGTCATCAATGTACCTCGCCCACAGAACTAATTCAGGTCTGCGTTGGGCATAGATGACGTCCTCCTCCCATCTGCCCATGAATAAATTAGCCAGGCTGGGGGCAAACTTAGCCCCCATGGCTACCCCCTTCTTTTGGAGAAAAAAGAGGTTCTTGTGCCAAAAAAAATTGTAAGTAGTGGCATATTCAAGTAAGTCCATTATGAACCTCTTTTGTTTTCTCGGGAGTGACGAGTCTTTATATAAAAAGTATTTTACAGAAGATATACCCCAAGCATGGGGAATCGCAGTGTATGAAGACGTGACATCAGCGGTAACGAGCCAGTGCCCATTCCTATACCCACAGTCTTTAAGCAGATTAATGGTGTGTCTACTGTCTTTAATATAGGCCGGTAGTGATCGGACCAAAGGCTGGAGGAAGTTGTCAATATACTTGCCGGCCCTCGAAGTAATGGAGTCTATGCCGCTGATTATTGGGCGGCCAGGTGGATGGACAGGGTCCTTGTGGACCTTTGGCAAGTAGTATATAATCGGTATCCGTGAAGATACCGGTATCAAAAACAGTTTTTCTATTTTATTTATGACACCTAATTCAAAACCATGCTCTACAATTCTCTCTAATTCCTTCCTATATTTACTACGAGGATCTGACTTTAGAGGAATATAGGAAGTAGTGTCTCCCGCTAGTTTATCTAGTTCTTGGAGGTAATCATTTTTGTTTAAAACCACTATCCCACCCTCCCTTGTTGGCTGGTCTCACGACCAGATCCTTACATTTACAGAGTTGGTCTAAACCAGATTTTAGATCTTTTGTCATTTTGATGGTTTTACTTTTAATATTATCAAGGTCTCTCAGGAGAATGTCCCTAAAGACCTTAATGGAAACCGGTAGACCCCCTGGAGGGTTAAACAATGATACGTTTGCCAGGCCTGAATGTTTGATATTCGTATGGTCCTGGCCTTGGGATTAGATGGCAAGTATCGCTTAATGTTCAATTTCCTAGTGTACTTGTGTATATCCATGTATGTTTGAAATTTATTGAGTGGCTTCGGGGGTGCAAATTTAAGCCCTTTATCAAGAATGGCAGTCTCATTGGAAGTCAGAGGGGTATTGCTCAGATTGAAAATGCCCTGCCCAGTTATACCCGTTTTCTTTTTGCTCCTTGTCCTCCTCCCCCTCTAACTCCTCTCTTTCTTCTACTGAACGTTGGAAATTTTGTTCTCCCAGGGGGAAAACCCCAATGTTGAGGTTGGGAGTATTCATCCCAGTGGGGTTGGCGGGGAGTGTGTGCATCCGTGCGCACATTCCTTTGAGGGGGAGGTTGATGCTAGGATGCCCTATCATGACCATTCCCTCTCCTCGGAGTTTGATATCTAGAGTTAGGGTTTCCATAGTTGTCATATTCCCCAGTGTGGTGTTCCCTGAATGGTTGGAATCGATTATAAGTAGGTATAGAATATCCTGGGAACTGGTCGTCTCTATAGGGTACATCAGGACGATCATACTGACTACTATAATGGGTGTCCTGGTACCCTCCTGTCCGTACTTGGGAATATTGATTATTCTTATGATAAGCATGCTTTTTTGAATTTTGATTCTTTGGTTTCTTTTTAGACACATTAGAAGAGGTTCTCATATTCTGGACTGGGGACTGCGCATGAGGGATAGAATTGGACCTACCTGGAGATCGATAAGAAACCCTTCTAGGGGGATTGGAATATAGCTTCTGCATTGGCAGGGATCTTTCTGATTCTCTGGGCTGTCTATCTCGACTTGAATTTAAAGGAGCCGACACCTCCATATTATCACTGGCTTCAGCCATTTTTATAGTCCGCTAGATCCCTATTAAACTTTTTCCTTTTTTTGTTTTTCTGTTCAATTTCTTCCTTTTCCAATACTTTTTTTAAATTGGAGGATCGTTCCTTATATTCCTCACTACCATTAAAAGGGGATAGTTTTTCTTTTATAAGTTTGATTTCTACGTCTAACCTATTCAGCTTAGCTTTCTTCCTGGGAATTAGAAAATCCAAAAATTTCCCTCCCGCCTCATTGAAATATTTATACCAATCTTGGAGATCGGATTCACCTTTTTGGGGGCTGACCTCCCACCTGAGGCTCCTCGGAACCATTGATACCGAAACATAATGTTCTAAGAAAAATACATCCCATTGAGTATGTATCTCAGAGACCATGAGATTTTTTAGTCTCATAAAAAGGCCTCCGAGATCACTCTCGGGTTCGCTATTACCCTCAAACACACCTTCCTTGACGATAATGCGTTTGGAGCGATAATCAAATATATCCATAGTGACAAAATTATAAAATTATGATATAGGCGAAAAAAATTGTCTGTATATTCTTTCTCGCTCAAAGTTGCACAATATGCTTGTAAATTACAACCCTAGATGAAAAACACCACCATAAATTGAACACTCCAGCTGCAGGTAGGTTGATATTAATTAAGACTAAGACAATTTTAAAAAGTAAACCTGCGCATAAACAACAAATAAATAAAGTATGTGAAAAAATTGCAGCTGCAACAAATTACTTCAAATATCAGTGAAGTGTAAAAACCATATATGAACAAAACATTGTGCGCTAGCATAAATATATCATATATTATGAAGTGAATCTACAAGTAAAACTTCTCAGAGCAATACCAAGAGCCACAGTGTATATATTAAGACAGACCACAGTGCAGCATAATATAACAGATTACAAATTATAACACATCTCCGTGAAGGAAAATATATAAACAGGGTGAAAAGTTCAATCAAAAAGTACAATTGGAATCCAAATCGCATGAAAATCGCTTAATTCAGTTCATGCGAAACAGAATCGCAAGGAGAGATATGTGAGAAAGGTAAGCCGTTCCTTTGGTGTATCACATCAAGATGGAAACGTGCAAGATGTAGGAACACTTCCAAGCCACCGATAGTTCCGAAGGAGTAATTATGGATGTACTCTTACCAAACTTGTTGACCATGGGCCATATACAAAATTCCAGAATAAAAATGTTTAAAAAGCTGGCATAAAACAAAGGCTAAAACGCCCGTGCAAATAAACATAGGATATGTGATGGGCATACACCTGCAGATAATCTCTTGTCCACAGTAGTATAGTCTGGGTATGCTTTGTTCTCTGAACAACGCAGAAAAAGGATTCACAAACAATAAGAATGGGAGTCTTTGAATCGTTGTGGTCGGGAGAAGTGTTCATCATCTCAGGCTTCCTGTGATCATGCTGAGGATAGCTAACAGAGACAGGGGGCTGGAGATCATACACACTGCCCCCACCCAGACATGCCTGTAAGACTCCCCTAGTCATTATTCATTGGTTGTTGTA
Source organism: Lithobates clamitans (assembly GCA_037952925.1). Lineage (NCBI taxonomy): Eukaryota > Metazoa > Chordata > Amphibia > Anura > Ranidae > Lithobates > Lithobates clamitans. The sequence goes on from JBBGZY010000022.1 coordinate 1,317,196, forward strand.
TAAAGTCACATCCTGTGTTGTCATATCCTGTGAGGTCAGATCCTGTTTGTGGCTTCCTGTTTGTGTGTGAATAAAAAGCCGAGAACCTCTGCCCTGCGAGCCAAGTGTTCATGATCTCAGGCTTCCTTTGATCATGCTGAGGATAGCTATCAGAGACAGGGGGCTGGAGATCATACACGCTGCCCCCACCCAGACATGCCTGTAAGACTCCCCTAGTCATTATTCATTGGTTGTTGTATAAAGTCACATCCTGTGTTGTCATATCCTGTGAGGTCACATCCTGTTTGTGGCTTCCTGTTTGTGTGTGAATAAAAAGCCGAGAACCTCTGCCCTGCGAGGCAGATGGAGGAACGGTGGAGCTGAGATAGTGATCATGGCTGTTTACTGGGGAAAAGGGGAGACATGGGTTATCTAACCACTTCAGCCCCGGAAGGATTTACCCCCTTCCTGACCAGAGCACTTTTTACAATTTGGCACTGTGTCGCTTTAACTGCTAATTGCGCGGTCATGCAATGCTGTACCCAAACAAAATTTGCATCCTTTTCTTACCACAAATAGAGCTTTCTTTTGATGTTATTTGATCACCTCTGCCGTTTTTATTTTTTGCGCTATAAACGGAAAAAGACCGAAAATTTTGAAAAAAAATGACATTTTCTACTTTTTGTTATAAAAAAAATCCAATAAACTCAATTTTAGTCATACATTTAGGCCAAAATGTATTCGGCCACATTTCTTTGGTAAAAAAATGTCAATAAGCGTATATTTATTGGTTTGCGCAAAAGTTATAGCGTCTACAAACTAGGGTACATTTTCTGTAATTTACACAGCTTTTAGTTTATGACTGCCTATGTCATTTCTTGAGGTGCTAAAATGGCAGGGCAGTACAACCCCCCCAAATGACCCCATTTTGGAAAGTAGACTCCCCAAGGAAATTGCTAAGAGGCATGTTGAGCCCATTGGATATTCATTTTTTTTTGTCCCAAGTGATTGAATAATGACATAAAAAAAAAAATTACAAAAAGTTGCCACTAAATGATATATTGCTCACACATGCCATGGGCATATGTGGAATTGTACCCCAAAATACATTCAGCTGCTTTTCCTGAGTACAGGGATACCACATGTGTGGGACTTTTTGGGAGCCTAGCCGCGTACGGGGCCCCGAAAACCAATCACCGCCTTCAGGATTTCTAAGGGCGTAAATTTTTGATGTCACTCCTCACTACCAATCACAGTTTTGAAGGCCATAAAATGCCCATATGGCACAAAACCCCCCCAAATGATCCCATTTTTGAAAGTAGACACCCCAAGCTATTTGCTGAGAGGCATGTTGAGTCCATGGAATATTTTATATTTTGACACAAGTTGCGGTAAAGTGACATTTATTTATTTTTTTGCACAAAGTTGTCACTAAATTATATATTGCTCACACAGGCCATGGGCATATGTGGAATTGCACCCCAAAATACATTTAGCTGCTTCTCCTGAGTATGGGGATACCACATGTGTGGGACTTTTTGGGAGCCTAACCACGTACGGGGCCCTGAAAACCAATCACCGCCTTCAGGATTTCTAAGGGTGTAAATTTTTGATTTCACTCGTAATCTGCCTATCACAGTTTCGGAGGCCATGAAATGCCCAGGTGACACAAACCCTCCCCAAATGACCCCATTCTGGAAAGTAGACACCTCAAGCTATTTGCTGAGAGGCATGGTGAGTATTTTGCAGCTCTCATTTGTTTTTGAAAATGAAGAAAGACAAGAAAAACATTTTTTTTTCTTTTTTCATTTTTCAAAACTTTGTGACAAAAAGTGAGGTCTGCAAAATACTCACTATACCTCTCAGCAAAAAGCTTGGGGTGTCTACTTTCCAAAATAGGGTCATTTGGGGGGGTTTTGTGCCACCTGGGCATTCCATGGACTCCGAAACTGTGATAGGCAGTGAAGAGTGAAATCAAAAATTTACGCCCTTAGAAAGCCTGAAGGTGGTACTTGGTTTTCGGGGTCCTGTGTGTGGCTAGGCTCCCAAAAAGTCTCACGCATGTGGTATCCCCATACTCAGGAGAAGCAATAGAATGTATTTTGGGGTGTAATTTCACATATTCCCATGGCATGTTTGAGCAATCTATCATTTAGTGACAACTTTGTGCAAAAAAAAAAATTGTCTTTTTCCTGCAACTTGTGTCACAATATAAAATATTCCATGGACTCGACATGCCTCTCAGCAAATAGCTTGGGGTGTCTACTTTCCAAAATGGGGTCATTTCTGGGGGTTTGAACTGTCCTGGCATTTTTTGCACAACATTTAGAAGCTTATGTCACACATCACCCACTCTTCTAACCACTTGAAGACAAAGCCCTTTCTGACACTTTTTGTTTACATGAAAAGATTATTTTTTTTTGCAAGAAAATTACTTTGAACCCCCAAACATTATATATATTTTTTTTAAAGCAAATGCCCTACAGATTAAAATGGTGGGTGTTTCATTTTTTTTTCACACAATATTTGCGCAGCGATTTTTCAAACACATTTCTTGGGGAAAAAGTACACTTTTTTCAATTTTAATGCACTAAAACACACTATATTGCCCAAATGTTTGATGAAATAAAAAAGATGATCTTAGGCTGAGTACATGGATACCAAACATGACATGCTTTAAAATTGCGCACAAACGTGCAGTGGCAACAAAATAAATACATTTTTAAAAGCCTTTAAAAACCTTTACAGGTTACCACTTTAGATTTACAGAGGAGGTCTACTGCTAAAATTACTACCCTCAATCTGACCTTCGCAGTGATACCTCACATGCATGGTGTAATTGCTGTTTACATTTGACACCAGACCTTAGCGCGAGAGCAGGGGGGGACAGGGGTGCTTTTTTTTTTTCCCTTTATTATTTTTTTGCTTTTTTATCTTATTTTTAAACTGTTCCTTTTATTTTTTTAAATCTTTTTTATTGTTATCCCAGGGAATGTAAAAATCCCCTATGATAGCGATAGGTAGTTACAGGTACTCTTTTTTGAAAAAATTGTGGTCTATTAGACCCTAGATCTCTTCTCTGCCCTCAAAGCATCTGACCACACCAAGATCTGTGTGATAAAATGCTTTCCCAATTTCCCAATGGTGCTGTTTACATCCGGTGAAATCTAAATCATGAAATGCTCGTAGCTTCCAGTTTCTTAGGCCATAGAGATGTTTGGAGACACTCTGGTCTCTGATCAGCTCTATGGTCAGCTGGCTGAATCACCGGCTGCATTCTCAGGTTCCCTGTTGAGACAGGTGAGCCAGAGAAAAACACGGAAGACGGTGGGGTAGGGGGATATTCCCTCCCACTGTTTGTAAAAGCAGTCTAGAGGCTAATTAGCCACTAGGATTGCTTTTACATGAAAGCCGACTGCTGGCTGAAAAGAATGATACCAAGATGATACCTAAACCTGCAGGCATCATTCTGGTATAACCACTCAAAGTCGTGAATTGCGTACCTGAAGACAAAAAAATGGTTAACGATAAAACACAGTAAACGGTAAAGTATAAAAAATTGCATACCTGAAAAGCAAACTTGATAAAACATAATAACAATAAAACATTGCAGAATAGAATACAGTAAAAAAGAGCAGAACAATAGAGAGAGAATAGAGAGAGAGAGAGAACAATAAAACGCCAACTATTTTTTTTATTTTATATATTTTTTGTGTTTTTTTTTTTTTTTTGCACTTTTTTTTGGAACTGTAACTTTTATAACTGTAACCGGTTCCAGGTTCGGGTCTCTCAAAATGCGATGGCATCGGGGGCGTGGCCTGGACTGGCATGGCGTAAGGAGTGAGAATCGGGAGCTCCGCTTGCCCATAATCCGCATCTACACATCCTAACCTTTAAACTACCTTTTTTTTCGTTTACCGCTGGATTCCGCTCAATCCCCTGCACTCAGGGATCATGTCGCCGCCGAAGCAGAAGACAGATCCCGCTGCCAAACTGGCAAAATACCGCAACACAGACAAGGAGCCCGGAGGAGAAAATGGCGCCGGATCCTTCTCTCACGCAGAAGCGGCTGCAGAAGATACGGCGCGTGTGCTTGAGGCCATATCAGACTGCAAGAGCACACTCACAAGCAAAATCGAGGAGGTAAAGGTGGATGTCTCCTTAATCCGCCAGGATTTACAAAAACTACGAGACCGGGTCACTGAGACGGAAACCCGAATCAGTAATATGGAGGATGAGATACCGCCCCTACAAAACCACACTGAGCGATTGCAACATCAGCTTTCCATGGTTCTTGCTAAGCAGGACGACATGGAGAACCGCTTACGCAGGTGCAACCTGCGGTTCATTGGCCTGCCAGAAGGGTCGGAGGGCCCTGATCCGCCTTCCTTCCTGGAAAACCTCCTAATCAATACCTTCGGGAGGACTGAGTTTTCTACTTCATTCGTGGTGGAGCGGGCACACAGGCTAGCGGCGAAACCTCCTCCCCTAGGTGCACCACCGAGGACATTCATCGCCAAGCTGCTCAACTTTAGGGACCGGGACGCGGTCCTCCGGCTCACTAGGCTTAAAGGCAACATACCCTTCAAGAACACCGAGATCAAAGTATTCCCGGACTTCTCTGCAGATGTTCAGAAGAAGAGGGCATTATTCACCGAAGCCAAGCGCCAACTTCGACTTCGCCACTACACTTATGCGATGCTCTTCCCTGCGAGGCTACGAGTGGTCAGTGAAGATCGTGCTCACTTTTTTGATACACCAGACGCAGTGTTTGCCTGGCTGGAAGATAAGGCAGCGCCGGAACGCGAGCCCGCCTGATCCCACTCGATCTATCTTAAACCCCTGCCTACGCCACCACATGCACGGAGGGACATCTGCCAGCTGCAACACTCACAGCGTCACAGGAATTAACAAGGACAACTACCTCAATCAGGTACTGTAATATTAACGTCGACCCCTACCTTGCTGTTTTACCACCCGTGCATTAGTCTCCCTCCCCCTCAAGTCTCAGTGACCCTCCTGCTTTCTTCGTCCCACCATCACCCTTTGCTCTAGAACTTATCCTTGCACCTCAGTATCGGGCGCACACAAACCCCCAACCAGGAGTGCAAAGTCTCCCCTTCATTCAGAAGAGATTTGATCAGATACCCAGCGTGTAAACAAGCAGCTGAACTCAAATATATCAATCCTTATGGCAAGGGTTAACCCGAGGTGACACTTACAAAAGAGGACTCTGGACACTAGGTTTTCTTTTCCAGCAGTCCCCCCCTTGCTGCCACTGTTTGTTTTACAGCGAAGTTTCGCCCTACTAGATACGGGTCTCCACATGGAACCCGCTATTATTCAATTTCAATGCAACGTTTATTTTTTTCTTATGTTCACAAGTTGGTTTCCCTGGTCTGCCTGGTCTCGACAAACTGCATTTGCTATATACTGGATGCATTGTCTACCCAGGCATTCTGGCGCGTTTTTACAGTCCCAATCGAACTGTTCTGATTGGGTTGGTGTTTGTCCTATGCATCATTTATTGAAGAGTAACAGTGATAGGTGTTTATATGTACAAGGAATAATAATACAGCGAACTAGAGCTATGTGCAACTTAGAAATTTGTCAAACCTGCATGGAGTTGGCTGTCCCGCCTTGCGGGGCCCACGGAAGTTGCTGGGAGACGCTGTGGACTCCCCCGATTTTGGGGCGGTCTGTGGCGCCCCGGACAGCGAACTCCTGGTATAGGCTTCTACCAAAATAAACATTATGTCGGAAATTAAATGCATCACTTGGAATGTAAGAGGTATTAGAGCTAAAGCTAAACGGACTGCAGTTCTAGCTTTCCTCAAATCACAGTCGGCAGGTCTCATGGTACTGGTGGAAACTCACCTTACAGGCCAACTCCAGATGTCACTCAAGAAGCCCTGGGTGGGATGGTTGTATCAAGCTCCCTATACGGCTAACTCCAGAGGTATAGCAATATTGATAGCAAAAACAGTGCAATTTGTGTTGCTGACCCTCAGATCTGACCCTCAGGGCAGATTTTTATTTTTACACGCCAAACTAAATGGGTTAGAAATACTTATACTGGCATTTTATATACCCCCTCCCTTTCAATTCGGGGCAATACATGAGGGAATGGCGTTTATGTCCCAATTCCCTACCGTGCCTGCCGTGTGGCTTGGCGACTTTAATAACGTAATGAACAGGGAATTGGACCGCATCTCCACATCTTCCCAAGCTGACCCCCCCCAGGCAGATACCAGATTTGGCAAAACCCTTACAGACCTGGCACTAGTGGATACATGGAGGCACCGTAACCCGCTCACTAGGACATACTCATGCTTCTCTGCATCACATAATGCCATGTCCCGTATAGACTTGATTTTGATATCTCGCACTATCCTACCCCTACTGGGAGAGGTGGGTTTCAGTCCCCGTATTTTATCAGACCATGCCCCCTACTGGATTAAACTCAACATTGACTCACCCCCATCAACATACAACTGGCGATTAAATCCCTTCTGGTTGACGGCAATCCCAGACCTAGAAGAGGCTGTTGATGAGTGGGAGTTTTATTTCCAGACAAATAGGGGTACAGCACCCTTTGGCACAGTATGGGATTCTTTTAAATCCCACGCTCGCCTGGTCCTTTCTCACCGCATCTCACGTCACCGCAAGGCGTCTTCCCGAATCCTCCAACAAGCAGAACAATCTTTAATCGAAGCTGAAAAGAACTTCACAGATAACCCCTCACCGCTCACGGCAGATCTAATGAAACTGCAGGCTAGAGTAGTCAACAACCTGCACTTTGAAAAGGCTGATAGGAAAATCTATTACAGTAAACAAAGACACTATGAATGCGGGGAGAGGGCGGGCCGTCTATTGGCATATCTAGCCCATCTAGACCATAGACCCCCTACGGTGGTTTCACTTCGGACCACTGATGGTAATCTGGTGACTGACCCTGGGCTGGTAGCTGAAGAATTTCGGCTATTCTTTGAGTCTTTATATTCATCTACTGTAAATAACCCCACAGAGGAAATTGTCTCATTAATGTCAGATATAGAATTACCTACCCTAACCTCAGCCCAGGTGGAGACATTAGAGGCTCCCCTTACTGAAAGTGAAATAACTAAGGCAATTTCTCTGCTCAGTCCATCCAAAGCTCCCGGTGCAGATGGGTTGCCCTTGGAATTTTATACGGCCTATAGTGAATGTTTAACTCCCAAACTTTATGAACTGTTCCAACACATATTTGATTCCGAGAGTTTACCCCCTTCCATGTCGGAAGCAAATATTGTACTAATCCCTAAATCGGGCAAGAACCTAGAATACCCAGAGTCCTATCGCCCGATTTCTCTTCTTCAATTGGACATCAAAATCCTGGCCAAGGCCCTGGCGCTCCGTCTGAATAGCGTGATCCATTCATTAATCCACCCAGATCAAACTGGGTTCATGCCAGGTAAGAACACGGCTTACAACTTACGCAGACTTCACATGAATATCCAGGCCAACCATGACTCTCTGGGCTCCAGAGTCGTGGTGTCTCTTGACGCCGCAAAGGCGTTCGACTCTGTTGAGTGGATATACCTTTGGGAATGCCTTGCCAAATTTGGTTTTGGGCCTAGGTTCATTAAATGGATCAGGTTGTTGTACCAGAACCCACGCGCCAGGGTCTTGGTTAATGGCAAAACCTCCAATTTTTTCCCTCTATCCAGGGGAACGAGGCAGGGATGCCCACTCTCTCCCCTGCTATACGCACTTGCGGTGGAACCCCTTGCCTCCTCCCTTAGGACTCACCCGGGTATTCGGGGACTGAGCAGGGGAAACATACTGGAAAAAGTCAGTCTCTATGCGGACGACATGTTATTATACCTATCGGACGCTGGCCCCTCCTTACAGGCAGCTCTAGAGGTGATCAAAAAATTTGGTAAATACTCGGGCTTAAAAATAAACTGGGATAAATCCCAAATCCTCCCACTAGACATAAGTGCCCCCACTGAACTGCAGGCCAATTCCCCACTTGTCAGAGTCAGTACCATGACATACCTGGGAATCGTGGTAACCCGCTCCCCGGAAGACTTTATTCGCCTTAACATAGAACCCCTAATAACCACCTTGAAATCCAAAACTCAAAGTTGGGCTAAATTGCCACTTGGGGTGATGGGTCGGGTGAACCTAATCAAGATGGTGCTTCTCCCCAAGTTCTTATACGTCCTTTGGCACACCCCACAGTATATCCCGCTAAGGATATTTAAATCCATCGAGACCATCCTTAACTCCTTTGTTTGGGGATCGAGCCGCCACAAACTGTCCTGGCAAGCTCTGAAAAACCCCTCGGAGTTGGGGGGACTGGCATTACCGGACTTCAACTTATACTATTTAGCGGCACAGCTATCCCACTTCTTCCACTTGGATAAGCACGATAGGGAACGATACCTATCCCTTATGAACTCCCCCCTAGGACATAGATTCACACACCCCTTCCAGATCCTATTTCGAGGCACTAGTAAAATAGATAATAAAAAAGGGTTGCTGTATCACCATTGCAGGGTATGGGAAGTGATACAACGAAAACTTAAAATGCCAGCTATACACTCTCATACCCCCCTATGGAATAACCCGAACTTGGGGGAACTGCTGGAAGTGCCGGGTCACGAATTATGGTTGGACCATGGAGTGGGGTTCCTGTCAGATGTCTATGCTGACAATGCACTAAAATCATTCCAACAACTTAAGGAGGAATTCAACCTCCCTAACAATATGCTTTTTCGTTACCTGCAACTCCGGCACGCCCTAATAGCGCAGTTTGGCGATGGTCCCCCAGCATTGGAACAGCTAGATGTGCTTTCTATTATGCTGGATTCAGATCATCGTAAACTGATATCAGGATTTTACAATTCCTTACTAAGACCCACAGCGGTGCACATTGCATATAGGTTAAAAATACCCTGGTCTGAAGATATAGGCGAGTTGGAGGATGATGAATGGGAGGATGCCTTGGATACTTGCAAAAAAGTCTCTACAAAGTTATCAGACCGCCTTACACAACTTTACATTATGCACAGGACATACATGACTCCCCTCCGTCTGGCTAAATTTAAACCCAACCAGAACCCGCGGTGTCCTAGGTGTGACGACCCCTCTAGCACTTTCTTCCATCTTCTCTGGTCGTGTCCAGTAATACAGGATTATTGGTCCCAAATTGTGAAATTTATCCACGACGAAATGGGTTCCCCCCTCACACTATGCCCCAAACAATGTCTGCTGGGAATATTCCCAGATCCTGATTCAGATAAATTTCATAAGATCTTTCTCCAAGAAACACTTTTCACGGCCAGACTACTGATAGCCAGGAAATGGCTACAGCCCATATCCCCGACACTTCAGGAATGGATTTTAGCCATAAATAATGTCTTACCGTACAAGAAAGAAATATATGTTCATAGGGGTTGCCCTGCAAAATATGGTAAAATCTGGGACACCTGGATAGGTAACGCCTCAACATGTAATGCAATAGCTGAATGAATACCCGAATACATAAATTGATGAAAATTATGGATATAATGGTTAATGAATGTGTAGTATTGACCTGTTGTACAACATATTGATTTACTTAATACCACATACTATGCCTGTACACTTCCTCTGCTACCTCTTCCTATATATCGATGTCAAATGCATATTGATCAAACTGTTTAAATACCGCTGTCTACATATGTACTGTATGCAACTTACTCTTCCAATAAAACACCATTTTGTTTTGGAAAAAAAAAAAAATGCGATGGCATCTTGGGAGACCCTGTGAAAGTGTGCCTAGTTTGTGCAATGCTGTACCCTACGCTAATACTCAACTAGTGTATAGTAGCGTTCAAAACATTCACCAATGCAAAGACCAGGATTGTCAGGACAGAAGGGACAATAATAGCGGGTGTCACGCCTATATCCACGCTTGCTGCAGACACGACATCTTTTTTGGGGGGGTTCATTGGGTAGGGGTACTCGAGAGGACATAAAAATGCCTCTCATTCAGCCGACTGGATTTGGTTGGGGATGTGAATGGGGGAAGTACGGGTGCTGCAGAAGCTGTGGGTTCCCAATTAGGATTGGCGAATGCAGCAGGAAGGGCACTATGGGCACGATGGGCCTGTGTTTGTCTTCTTCTTGGTGGCAGCGGGACACTACTTGTGCTTGCCACCTCACCAGCTTGAACTGCACTTATGGGACTCGCCACGTCACCAAGTGTTACTGCAGTGCTGGTTTGACTACAACCGGGGTGTACTAGGCCGCTGGTGCTTGCCACTTCACCAAAACGCTACCAAAAAAACTGTTAGCGATCGCAGGGATCAGGCCTGAATCTGCAGTTATGTGTTTAGTGTTTTGTAAGTGACAGTGATCGATTGATACTGCACTTGGGTGGGCTGGACTGGGCGGAGGGGCAAAACGCAGGTGCTAGCAGGTATCTGGACTGATCCCACTAACATTGCGTTTTTGGGAACCCTAAACTGCTGGGGACGCATGGGTGTTGGCACTAACCTGACGCTGCTTGGGGCTAGTGCTTGCCAGATCACCAAAACGCTACCAAAAAAACTGTTAGCGATTGCAGGGATCAGGCCTGACTCTGCGAACGCTGCAGTTATGCATTTAGTGTTTTGTAAGTGACAGTGATCAATCGATACTGCACTTGGGTGGGCTGGGCCAGGCGGAGGGGCTAAACGCAGGTGCTAGCAGTTATCTGGGCTGATCCCACTAACACTGCGTTTTTGGGAACCCTAAACTGCTGGGGATGCTAGAATAGATCTGATCGGATCAGATATTGATCCGTTCAGATACTATACCACTAAGGGAGGTGTACAGTGTGTGCGTGGGTGTTAGCGGCACTGGCGCTAATCTGATGCTGCCTGGGGCGACGCATATCACTGCCGGGTGATCACGGGGCTAAACCTTTATTCGGTAATAAAAGGCGGGTGCCCTGACACTATAAAAAATAAACTAACTAACCAGCGTCACCCGTAACGGTTATACGGTGATCAGTAGTGAAAGGGTTAACTAGGGGGCAATCAAGGGGTTAAAACCTTTATTAGGTAGTATATGGGGGTCCCTGACGCTATAAAATGCTGACGGCGAACCTATATATTTACCTCCCTAACTAGCGTCACCAGTGACACTAATACAGCCATCAGAAAAATGTTCACTTAGTGACACTGGCGATGGGGGGTGATCAAGGGGTTAAAACTTTATTAGGGGGGTTAGGAGGGTATCCTAGACCTAAAGGGGGCTAACACTAACTGCCCTACCACACTAACTGTCACAAACTGACACCAATGCAGTAATCAGAAAAAAAAAACTGCTTGGTGTCAGTGTGACGGGGGGGGAGGGGTGATTGGGGGGGTGATCGGGGGTGTATTGTGTACCTGGCATGTTCTACTGAGTGTGTGTGTGTTGTGCACTCACTCGGATGTCTTCTCTCCTCAGCGCCGGAACGGAAAATACCAAGCCGAGGAGAGATGACATAATTTCCTTTGCTGCTGTTTAGCATATAGCAGCAGAGGAAGAATCTGATTGGCTGGGAGTGATCGCGAGGGGGGGCCACGAATGGATGGTCTCCCCCTCACCTCTCATCGCTCCCAGACACAAGCCGACCGCCTCGGGCACCGGGAGGGTCCGATCGGACCCCCCGCCCATGGGAGGCAGATCACGTACAGGTACGTGATTCTGCCTGCCCGTGCCATTCTGCCGCAGTATATCTGCGTGAGGCGGTCGGCAAGTGGCTAAGCATGCATTATACCATTAGATTGATAAGGAGCTTAATAGCACAAGAGTATAGTGGAATATCCACGACACCCAGAGGAGTCTGCTTCTCGTGCCTCCGCAAACTTGCGGTGCATGGGCTCCCCCATGCTTCAATACCTGCAAAAGGACCCAAGAATAGGTGGCATAAGGAGAAGAATCACTATTGGTTGGCAATCCTCCTTTACCACTGTTACAAGGGGAAAGTCTCAGAACTCATCCTGTCCCCACAGAGGGTGCAGAAGATTAAATCTGTTGAGGGTACTTTAAAGAGGAGTTTATCTAACGCTTTTCCCAACTCTGGTAGTTTACAGTGTCATGGAAAACATAGTTTTGAGGCTTCTGTTGGTTAAGAGATAGGCGGTGGAGAAGGCGGCCGCCTAAGTGATGCATTTCACAATTTTTTTAGTCCTTGCCACTCAGGGCTGTCAGCTTCCTCATCTTATCTGCAGTGCCTGCATCATATGGTGGATAATTATCTAGGGGCGAAAGCAGAGATGGCGAGCTTTCCACTGGCTTACTGGGTCATGAGAATAGACCACTGGTCAGAACTTGCCCAGTATGCAATTGAGCTGCTGAGCTGCCCTGCATCCAGCGTGCTTTCCGAACAGGCATTCAGTGCTGATGGAGGTTTTGTTACTGATAATAGAACACATCTGTCTGACAGTTATCAAAATTAATCAGTCCTGGATTAATATCAGCTATGAAGCCCCTCATTCTGATGTCGCTGATTAAGTGTTTTTGGGAAGTGGAATCTCTGCAGGAGTTCTAGGCTGTCTAGCATTGTGTGCGTTGATTTCATCTGGAAGAATTTGTTTGGTGTAGGTTTCATGGGCACCACGGATACCCAAAGACCAATATTTATGCACCTGTTTGACAGGTGTATACCATTTTAATTTTTGACAGCAAGGCAATTCCTGCTTTCATCAAGAGTACCTCTATAGGGTTACAATGTGAGGGGTACCTCCGACACCCAAAGACCAATTTTCCACACCTATTTGACAGGTGCATATCATTTCAATTTTTACACAGCACAGATGTGCCACTTTACAGGTAGACTAAGGGGACCTCCCAGGCACTATATTAAAAGGTGTTTTTCATTTTTATTGTTATTAATCATTTTTATGCTTTCACTTTCAGCATCAGTAAATCACTGCTCATGTAAAAATTAAGTTTTTACAAACTTTTTTTTTCATTGATACATATCCCCCAGTGCCAGTTTGGGTCCCATAGACTTCAATAGGGTTTTATATCCGGTTGCAAACTTTTGTGATATTCTAAAGTTCTGGTGCAAACCAAACAGAGGGTCATTCGGCCCACCCCTAAAAATTACTAATGTCTGTTGTCAATAGGAGGAAAAAATAGCTGGTTTCAGTGTGAAAAAAATGCCTGACATGGACATGAGGAGTAAAAAAGTCTGGCATCAGCAGTCTGGAGGTGGAAATATGTCTACTATTGTGAGCATGTGGAGAAAAAAAAGGGTAACAATGGTCAGTGGGAAGAGAAAAAAAAGACTTGTGATGGGAGGTATAATTGCCTGGAGTCATTGGTCAGTGTCTCTGCCCTTCTCACATTGGTGGTTAGTGTAGTGCCCCCATTACATTGGTGGTTAGTGTAATGCCCTTTGTTATAATGATTGGATTGGTGTTACACTGGTTATATTGGTGGTTGGTGTAATACCATTTGTTACACTGGTGATCAGTGCAATGCCCCTTTCTACATTGGTGTATTGTCCCTTGTTACATTGGTGGCTACTGTAGTGAACCTTGTAAGCGATGGTCGGTTAAGTGCCACTTGTTACATAGTGGTCAGTGTAATGCCCTGGTGTAGAGCCCTATGTTGCACTTGAATAATTAAGTGTCGCTTATTACATTGGTCGTCAATGTAGCACCTTTTGTCACACTGGTAGTTTAGCACCCCTTGCTACATGTGTGGTCAGTGCAGTACTCTTTGTTACATTGGTGTCCAGTGTCTGTACCCCTCTTGCTGCTTAGTGTGCCCCATTTTGATGGTGGTCAATGGGAGCAGCGTTACTCACTTCCTGGCAACTAGTAGAAGAAATACCAAAATGTAAATAAATACCAGATGACTAATGATCATACATGTTGATATTTTTGGCACTTCTTTAATACAGTGTTGCACAATTTTACTAGAGAAAAAAAATTAAGAGGGTAGGTAGTAGTTTTGGAATTGAATTCAAATTCTTACTTACACGTGAACACTCCTATGGTACCAGCATGTATATGCATGTGCAAATCCCTTTTTAGAAGTATTTATTGGTACTCAAAAAACATGTTTCCAATGGTGATAACATTTCCTGGGGAAGGGGTAAGTGATCTGATCCATTTTGTGGAGTTCCAGATTGCCATGAATCTAGTCTATTTGTCATGCTTGCTTGTTTTTGCATGCTAAGGACTATTTGTTTTCTTACAATCTTTAAGCACACATTCTAATCACCTCACCAATTACTACATTACCCAATGTGTTTAAGATCTTGAAGAACTTTGGGAACATATGAGGATCTAAAGTTAATACTAGCAATTCAGAAGATTTAGATGTAAGTATCTCCAATTTCACAATCAAACATCTTATGCCGCGTACACACAAGCAGACTTTTCGACTGGACTGGTCCGATGGACTTTCGGCGGACTTCCAACGGACTTTCCCAACGAACGGACTTGCCTACACACGATCACACCAAAGTCCGACGGATTCGTACGTGATGACGTACAACTGGACTAAAATAAGGAAGTTCATAGCCAGTAGCTAATAGCTGCCCAAGCGTCGTTTTTACTCCGTCGGACTAGCATACAGACTAGCAGATTTTTCGACCGGACTCGAGTCCGTTGGAAATATTTGAAACATGTTTTATTTCTAGGTCTGTCAGAATTTTGGGAAAAAAAAGTCAGCCGGACCAAGTCTGCCGGAAAGTACGCACGTGTATATGCGGCATTAAAGACTATTTTGCCTTTTCTTGGCAAACCGATGCCTTGCCATATTGGAAAATACATCTCCATAAATTGAATTATGGCATATTAACTGTAATCGATAATTGTAGCTGAGGTTTTTCATCCACCCTACTCATTTTGTTTCCCTTTGCTGAAATTTTTCTAATTTAACAATCTCTTACCTGAGGACTGGTGACCAAAATTTAACTGTATATTCAAGATTAAGTCAACCCAGTGTTTTGTAAAGAGATAAATCAACAATTCTATCTCTTGAATGTGTGCCCTTTTTAATGCGTCAGCGTATTTTGATAGTTTGTTTGTGGCAGTCTGGCATTGCATGCTATTGATAAGTCTGTCTAAAAGTACCTCCAGATCCAATGTAATTTTGCCATTTGAAATTTCCAAAGTGCTGTCATAATAAATATAGTAAGTCCTTTTCTGTTTTAATACCAATGCCCCGTACACACGATCGGACTTTCCGCCAACAAAACCATGGATTTTTGTTTGAAGGTTGTTGGCTCAAACTTGTCTTGCATACACACGGTCACACAAATGTTGGCCAACAATTACGAACGTGGGAATGCGGTGACGTACAAGACATATGACGAGCCGATAAAAAGGAAGTTCAATAGCCAGTGCGCCACCCTTTGGGCTCCTTCTGCTAATCTCGTGTTTATCTCGTGTTAGTAGAAGTTTGGTGAGAGACGATTCATGCTTTTCAGCCTCGTGCTTTTCAGTTTGTTTCTGCTTTTCAGTTTGTGCTTGTCGGTTTGTATCTGTTCTTCAGTGTGTGTTGTCAGTTTGTTCCTGTCTTTCAGCGAGTTCTATTTATAGTTTGCTTCTGATTTTAAGTATGTTCTTGTCTGCTCATTTCTGATTTTCAGCTCATTCTTCTCAGGTCCTTTCTGATTTTCAGTGCGTTCTGTTAGTTCATTCTGAGAAGCTGTTTTTCTAGCCATGTTGCAGTTATGTACTTGTCTAAGAGTTTGTGCTGTTGTTGGGCTTGGAGTTGGAGTTATTGCTTTGTCCCAAATCCAGTCCATGAACAGGGGGAGGAGGAGTTCTTGGACCAAGAATTGGTTGCTTAACCGTGACCAATCCTCTCATATGCCTTTGTTGTGGGAGCTCTAGGAGAATAATCCTGATGATTTCAGGAATTATCTCTGGATGACGGACCCTGTCATTCACCGTCTGTTGGCTTTGCTGTCCCCCTTTATTACCAAGCAGGACACCTGCATGCGGCAAGCCATCCCTCCTGAACAAAGGTTCGTTGCCACCTTGCGGTACTTGGCAACGGGGAGAAGTCTCCAGGATATCAAGTTCATGAATGGAATCTCCCCCCAGGCTCTGGAAATCATTATTCCTGAGACCTGTTCTGCCATCATTCAGGTCCTGCAGAAGGACTATGTTAAGGTAAGTTTTATCCTTTAACATCACATTCTGTGTATTTAATGTTTGCTAATGTATTGTATTTATTTCATCATTCCATAATTACCATGATTGAAATATGCTGTGAATGTCCTCTTTGTCCTCATGCACGCTGTAAGCTTTTAATGCTCCTTTTTTGTCCTTCATGCATATTTGCCTTCACTAACCTCCCCAGCATGCTATCCTGGGCCCATACACACTTAGCCTAGTCACTTAGCAATGTATTTTGTCAGCTCCATTGTAGTGCTTACCCTAAACACCCCCTAAAATGTGTACAAATGTTATTGTTGTCCTTAAATTTAGGCAGAGTCCAATAGGATTTTTTTAGGGCCCAAACTTATTTGGAACCCTCCCTCCCCCCAACCGCTAAGTCAACCGATACCAATACTCTATCTGCTGACTTTGACAAAACCCATACACACTATACCTACCTCTTTTGTGGTCAGATTTATGGATGAATTCACCAAATCATGTAGTGCAAGGGCCTGCCTGAATACTTTCCAATTGTACTGTTTAAAGTTTTGTTCTCCTATTATCTTGATAGGTAATTGTAGAATGTAAAAATGTGCTTCAATTTGGACAGTGTGTATTCCTATTTTTGGATTATGACACTTCTTACCTGTCCAGTAGGCTGCCAATAGTGTAAGTAAGGAGGGGCTGGCCAAAGTAACACACATTACTTATGCATTCAGCTCTCAATGTAGTGGAGAGGGTTACCTGTACAAAATATCTCCACCCCCACACCCTCAATTTTTTTACAATGGGCCATCAGAGGGAGTGAGGAATCTGATATGTGGACCTTATACTTTTGTCTTTAAATACTCATTTCAATAAATGTTATACTTATCTTGGCCAAGAATGTTTGTGTCTAATCTGCTTGCAATGTTATGTGCAAAAGTACTTTTTTTTTTCTTGTTTGACTCCACAGTTTCCTTCCAACCCACAGGAATGGTAGACTGTGGCCTCGCAATTCGAGCAGCAGTGGGACTTTCCCAACTGCAGTGGTGTGATAGATGGGAAGCATGTTCGGATCATCCCATCCCCCAACTCGGGGTCATACTACTTCAATTACAAGGGGTATAGTAGTATTGTGATGTTTGCGGTGGTGTCAGTGACTTATGAGTTCCTCTATCTGGATGTGGGGAAGAATGGCCATATGTCTGATGGAGGAGTCATTGCCCAGACAGAATTTTACAGGCGTCTCCAGAATGGCAGCTTGGGGTTGCTTCCTCCAGCATATAACGTGGCAGGCCTCCCATTTGTTTTTGTGGCGGATGGGCCTTTGCGCTGGGGGAGCATTTGATGGGGCCATTCCCTATGAGAACCCTGACCCCGGAGCAGAGGGTTTTTAATTACCGAGTGCCAGCCAGTTCCGGCTTTTCCAAATGGCCATCAATATGACCGAGTACAAACTGAACCATATCATCATGAGCTGCTGCATTCTTCATAATTTCCTAAGGAAGAATGCAGCCAACTATCTGGCCACAGTTGCGACTGAGGCCGACTCACTGGCACAAACAATGATGGAGCTTGAAACTGGCTGTCCTGGCTTGCCCCCCCAAAGTGCCCACGAAGTATGACAAAGCTATGTGGAGTACTTCGTGGGTAGAGGGGCAATTGATTTACCAGGGAATCTGGAAGCTCTTTAAAATAATTTTTTTTTAAAAACTAAACTCATATTTCATCTGGTTTACTGCTTGTGTTTCTTATCTGTCTCCTAGGTTCTCCAATGGCCTTTTATTTTTGGCCATTTTCTTCAATAGTGCAAACGTAACTTATTTGATACATGAGGTGACAATCTCTTCTTCGGCTAACTATTATGTTATGTTGTGCTGTGGGTCTGCTACACACACACAATGTTTTTTTGTTAATGTATTTAATGCATTAATAATAAAAATAATCATCCTTTTCAACTCCATGAATTCATTGCTTGTAGTCCCTAAAATGGCCTGATTTTGGCAAATTTTACAGCACAGTGAGGGTTATTTACTAAAGGCTAATCCACTTTGCACTGCAGGTCACTTGGAAGTGAACTGAAAGTGCACTTGTAATGCAAAGTGGATTTTCTTTTGGTAAATACCCCCATTGTCACTGTAACTACACCAACTTACTAAAAAAAACTGGTATTGAGCATTGTAAGAAGAAGCCACACATTGTTGAGTATAAACCATTTTACTCCAAGCATATTCACATGTGCGTTATAAAAGGGTTTTTTAACAAACCAACATCTTTGGTGTCTAACATGTATGTTTGACAGTATATAGCCTTTTTTTGGGGCTAAACAGGCATGTTTAAAACCATAACATACACATCCCCAACTCAGGAACTTACAAAGTTCAACTTTGATTAAGTGAAGGCCATGTGAGACATTAGTATGTCAAACTGTGTTGATTTTGCCTTCATCAGATGGGGTGATCTCACTCCTGTAAAAGTCAAATTTTGAAGATGCACACAAATTGGGACTCAAAATTTACATTTCCCTCATGATCCCATGCCTAAAATGTGTGCCTTTTCCCTACATCTATTTTGATAAAGCCACAAAACACACAGTGTGTCAACATGTGCTATCTGCCATCACAGGATATCTGTGTACACGTTTTGACCCTGTCCTCCAAACTAAAGTAGGTGAGAGAAAGGAGTTGCACTCCCGAAATATGTCTATTCATCCCCATGATGGGAGCTAGCACATGTTGATACACTGGGTCTTATTTCAGAAAGGACAATCCACTTTGCCCTACAAGTGCACTTTCAAGTGCACTTGCATTGCACTTGTAGTGCAAAGTGGTTTGGCTTTTTTGAAATAAGCCACAGTGTGTCAACATGTGCTAGCTCCCATCATGGGGGATCAATGGATGTGTTTTGGGGGTGCAACCCCTTCCTCTCACCTACTTTAGTTTTGAGGAAGGTGTTGCACCCACAAAATGCAAACATTGATATCCCACGATGGCAGATAGCACATGTTGACACACTGTGTGCATCTTCAAAATTTGGCTTTGCAATTACTTTAAAACTTTCAAAAAACGTATAATAACAACAAATTATACTTTTTTTTGGTTTTTAGATTTTGCCTAAAACATCAATGATGTTGGTCAGTCTTTTTTGAACATCAATGATATTTTGCTTGACCTTTTCTAAATCCCGATTGCACACCATTATCTCACTGATGAGTACTTGTGCACTTGTACTGTTGAAGTGAGTTTCTTCTTTCACAACATCCACATCACCTAAAAATTAAAAAAAACACACCATGTATTATAAATATGCAGGCATACATCTATTACCCGAAGCTGTGGTCTCAGACACTGATCTGTTGTGGACACCATTTCAACCACTTCCTGAACCTCTGCATCCACATCCTCAGGTTGTGTACTGAGTTCCCCTTCTTCAGGAGGTGTGGGGTTCCTGATGTTCTCAGATTTTACAATTCTTTTCTCCCCTATGTGAATACAAAAATGGTATACTTAGCAGACAGATATTTGAGGCTAGAAATAGTAATGTGAAACATTGCTTGGAAGTGTAATCCAATAGTCTGTTTTGGCAGAGTTCCAAGTGGAAGACATGATTATTTCACTTACAACAGCTGTAATACCTACCTGTTTTGTGCAAGTTTTACAAATAGAGAGACCCCTAGTATCCACTGGAGCACCTGGGTGGGACACCATAAAAAGGTTGTTATGGTGTCCCACACTAGTGCTCCTGCATCCAGATGTGTAAACAGCTGCTGAGTGTCCTCTCCTTACACTGAATCAAGTTGTCATTTCATTCTAGTTTCAAATACATCTAGACAACAATGTAATAAACTTCTTTAATCAAAATAGGCATGAACAAATGTAGTTAACCCGCATCTGCCAAAAATGTTGTATTAGTGGTTGAACGAACAATGTTTAATGCAAACGATTATACTGTGCCCATGAACCTCAAACTTGGCATTTTAAACTGTACATCAGTAAAGAAAAGCACAGTAGGTGACCACGACATTGTGTCAATCTCGCCGATGTTATCGGCGAGATTTGACACCTGCGAGCCCCGTCGCGGGAGCCAGCGCCGAGCTGACTCGCTCATCGGGAAAGAAAAACTGTGTTTTTTCCTTTCGCGATGAGCGACAGGCAGTGCTGACAGCTGTGGGGAAACACCGCGCCAAATTTAAAATAAAAAATTGTCATGGGTCCCCCCAAAATCCATACCAGACCCTTATCCGAGCACGCAGCCCGGCTGGTCAGGAAAGGGGGTGGGGACGAGCGAGCGCCCCCCTCCTGAACCGTACCAGACCGCATGCCCTCAACATGGGGGGGTGGGCGCTTTTGGGGTCCATGTTGATGAGGACAAGGGCCTCTTCCCGACAACCCTGGCCGTTGGTTGTCGGGGTCTGCAGGCGGAGGACTTATTGCAATACGGGAGCCCCCTTTTAATAAGGGGGCTCCCAGATCCCGCCCCCCACTCTATGTGAATGAGTATGGGGTACATTGTACCCCTACCCATTCACCTGGGGGAAAAAGTGTCAATAAAAAAACACACTACACAGGTTTTTAAAGTAATTTATTACGCCGTCTTGTTCCTTCTCTTCTTCCGATGTTGACACGACGTTCTCTCCCGCTGTAATGCTGTGTGAGCGGTGCACGATGACTTATATAGGCATGGGGCATGGTCACCGGGTCATTTTACCCGGTGACCCGCCCCTTATGACATCACAGTCCCATCATGCCCCAGGACTGTGATGTCATAAGGGGGCAGGGTCATGCCCCATGCCTATATAAGTCATCGCGCACCCCTCACACAGCATTACAGTGGGAGAGAGCATCTTGTCAACATCGGAAGGAGAGAAGAAGCAACAAGGCGGCAAAGAAGACAGGGCCACCGCTAGCAAATGAGCCAGCAAAAGAGCAGAAGATAGAGGAGGAGCCTGGCAGAAGAGCGGGAGAAGCACCAGAAGGACCGAGAGAAGAGACTGGACACAGGGAGAAGAAACAGACAGCGGGAGAAGAGGCCGGAGAGAGTGGAGAAGTTGGAAGAAGACCCCCGAAGTCAGAAAAAGACCCCCGAAGTCGGAAGACCCCTGGAGCTGCCTAATAAATTACTTTAAAAACCTGTGTAGTGTGTTTTTTTATTGACACTTTTTCCCCCAGGTGAATGGGTAGTGGTACAATGTACCCCATACTCATTCACATAGGGTGGGGGGCCGGGATCTAGGGGCCCCCTTATTAAAGGGGCTCCCGGATTCCGATAAGCCCTCTGCCCGCATACCCCAACAACCAACGGCCAGGGTTGTCAGGAAGAGGCCTTTGTCCTCATCAACATGGGGACAAGGTGCTTTGGGGTGGGGGGCCACAGGGCACCCCCCTGCCCCAAAGCGCCCACCCCCCATGTTGAGGGCATGCGGCCTGGTGTGGTTTTTCGGCGTAGGGGGTTCCTCTTAAAATCCATACCAGACCTAAGGGCCTGGTATGCCCCTGTCAGCTGTCAGCACTGCCTGTCGCTCATCGCAATAGGAAAAAACAGTTTTCCTTTCCTGATGAGCGAGCCAGCACGACATGCACAGTACCCTATTGCCGAGAACCAGCGCGATGGCATCACACTGGAAACACAATCTCACGGTCAGGTACTGTACCAGGACGAAAGTACTAATAATAATAGGAACACATGACAAATACTTACTTTTTTGCACCACTTTCTTGATCCTTCTATACTGATCCTGCTCTCTCAATTTCAGGTCTGACCAGCATTTCCTCAATTGCTCTTTGGATCGTCATACTCCAAAAGTCCTGTGCAGACTTCTCACAACTTTAGTCATGATCTTGGCCTTTCTCACATTTGGTTTTCTGTACGGTCCATGATTCCCATCATAGTCTGTCCTCTTCAAGATGTCCAGCATCTCCACCATCTCTTCAAAGGACATATATAAAGGCCTTATATCTCCTCCTGCAAGTGGAACTGCCTTGCTCCGGGCTTTCCTCGTTGTTGCTGAGAACAGCACACACCTGCTGTGTCGCCGCCATATGCTCTCCCACTGCCCCGAAAGAGAAGAGACAGGGAATACACTAGAAAGAAGGACAGGGGCGGAGTTTGACACATGCGCAGTGTATATAAAGCATAACACGCGGGCGACGTACGTACGATCTGTGAGTGGGGCAGGGAGGATCATAAGCAATGATTGTTAAAACGAAGGTACAATTGTAACTTAGGGCATCAGTGGTTAGTGACCTATATTGCTTTTAGATTGAGGCCTATATTGGGACAAGATTAGAAGAGTTTAGCCTGACATTAGGGTTTGTCTTGTGTTTTGTCTTGCAGATATAATGGATAAATTCACAGACCCTGACTTCCTGCCTAACTTAATTGATAAATACAGGGAGCTGCCATGTCTCTGGTAAGCCCAATGCAGGGACTATTCAAACAAGCAATAGAGGAAGGCAGCGCTGGATAAACTGTTGGAATTGGTGAAGCCTGTCTATCACACAGCAGACATCAACTGTTTGAAGGCCAAAATTGGTACCCTGAGGAGCACACATAATAGGGAGCGCAAGAAGGATCAGGATTCCCTGAGATCCGGAGCAGCAGCAGATGATGTATATAGTATGTCCCCAGGCTGTGGTACTATAACAGACTGCATTTTTTTTCAGACCAGACAGAACCCAGGCCATCACTATCAACACTTCCTTTAACAGTTCCTTCCACATCAGCTGAGGCTCCTGAAGTCCAACCTGAGCCTTCCACCCAGGAAGAAGATGTGGAGGAGCCCAACCTGACCCAGGTATAGCATTGTTGAACATATTTCTTGTCACAAATTGAATGTTGTTAACTAGATGCTATTGATCACTAATTTCTGATTTAACAAAGTGGCTTACATATCAATAGTCAGTAGTAGATAAAAATGATTGGGACAAGAAAGAAAAATGCTGGGGTCAGAATAATAGCCTTTTCTATTTTTTGTAACAGTCATGAGCTCAAAATTGTGTGTGATTGATGACCAAAAACCTAAAACTATGTACCATTTTCATTCACAGGAAAGTCTCAGCCAGGAGGGGGCCGTGGCAAGCAGCCTGACAGAATCACAGGTTCCTCCCCTCCGCCTTCCAACCAAAAGGACCAGGAAGGCAAGGAATCTTGAGGAGTCTGTGGTTGTTTGCTTAAAACAGGCTAATGCGGCACTTAACACGACCCCTGGTGGCCTGGCCATGAGGCATGCCATTCTCTGCATTCAATATATGGTAGTCAAATGTATATGAAATGTACATTGTTATTTTTATGCACAAGGAGAACCCAACCCCCCAAGGCCACCACCAGCAGAGCTGTCACCAACACCTGTGTTCTGTTACCTAGCTTCTGCCAAGCTGTCTTCTTGCTTTCCCACCAAACATTTTCCCCCCTCTTTTCAAAATTATCACACCACTCTTTTCTAGGTACATTTCCAAGAACAGAAGCTGTGCAGAATGTTCAGAAAATCAAGTGCATTAGTTAGCATGCAACCTCACAATAATCCATTAAAACTCCAGAAGAACTAAATTTATATAAAATCACAAAACCTTTTTTCATTGTCAAAACAATGTCACATGAAGATCATTTTGACAGCTGACATTTGCTGGCAGCAGCAGCTGGGAAGTGACACCAGGGGGGCAAAAATCCCAAGGAATTTTTTTAGCTTGCACGTCTTATACCTAAAGTACAGGAGTGGTTAAAGCCCAGTTAAAGCCAAACACTATTTATAGTCCTGTATTCTGCATTTTATGATTTATGTCTGGCATTTGCTGAAAATGCAGTACAATAACTTTTTGCTTTCTGTCCCTCTGTGTAACATCTACAATGATGGTGTCCTCATACATAGATGTATTGCACAGGAAGAGAGGATGTATGCCTGACCAGACCTATTACTGAGTGTTGATTACTAACAGCACTAGTCTGACACTGCTGCTTAAAAGACTGCCAGGTAATATTAGCATAGTTGCCAACATTCTAAAAAAATTAATAGGGACACTTTTTCGTATGTAGGCTGAGTCCTATTTTAATTATGAGCAGGGCATTAGTTTGTAGGTGTGGCTTAGCAGTGAGAAAAATATTGGGGTGCAGGAACTTGGCTGGCCTGCACAGAATCCTGAGGAATCAAATCCTGGATTGGACAGTGTATGATGGAGGGTGATTATTTAGCAATGCTGGGGGTGCTAATCTGGCACTCACAAAGATAGAAAAAGGTAGGAAACAGGCGGAAATGGTAGACTAATGAGGGATAGAGAGGGCACATTTTGTGAATTAATTTCCATAGTGCAAGATATTAACTTGTATAACTGCATGTGGTTGTATGACCCTTTCTTATGTCAGATACTCTGATAATTTGTAGATTGTTGAGTGGATTCTTACAGCATACTAAATGGTTGTTATATACTCTAAATATTACGTAAAATACTAAATTCATAGATATTTGTATATATTCATGGAACCAAGATTTGATTGGATGATTTACGAAAGGATTTGAAAATATTTACTCAATAAATGGTATGAATTGGAGTCCAAGTTATCCAATCATATGAAAAGCAACTTTCTGTTAACAAATTTAGATGCACATGATTGGATATTCAAAATGAGCAGGAATAGGCTTTCCACACGATTGGAAAATTGAAGTAAATATTTAAACAAATTATAGATTGAAGATTCTAAACTCTTTTAGTAAATCAGCCACAATGACTAATTTGTTTAACACTTTAGAAGATCTCCTGAGTAATTCTGATGTATACAACTTTATTGGAACAGTGTCTATGATCAACATCATTCCTGGTATTGTGGATGTGCCCCTTCCCACGCACACAGCTCAGCACAGCACAAACATCATCAATGTGCTGTATTTTGTAACTCGTTAAAGATTGAAAACCATAAAAATAGCTGCGCTGGAAGTTGGACTATAGACTGGCTAAAGACTTTTTACTTTCCTTCTCTAAATATTTAACAGGTTTGGCAAGAGTATTTTACAGAAATACATAAAAGCAAAATCTTACTATCACTATCAAGTTCTAAAGCAATGTGGAAGCAAACAATTCTAGCTGCTATAGATGCAGAATTTTCTTGAGTTTAGTGTTCCCATGTCATTTGAAACACTGTACAGCCAGTCTTATGTCAATTAATTTTTATTCAAACTATTTACTGCCAAAATACAAACAGTGTATAAGAAAAAAAAAAAGGAAAGAAAGAGAACGCCAGAAACTTTGTTGAAGAAATAACATACAACAGTCGATTTCACAATAGTTAAACAATAATACAAGTTTAGTTATTACACCAGTTAAGCCAAGGTTGCCATAGTTTCTCAAATGTGGCTTATGTATAATTTTAAATCTCCTCATACCCCATTGGCCCCATTATTAAATAATCCTATATTCACCCCGGGTCTCCGTCCCCACGAATTTAAATGGTGGACCAACAAGGTATTGCTACGGATAGCTGATCTATGCGACCACAGAGGGGTTATGTCAAAACAGGTTCTGCAGGAAAAGTACCAATTACCAAATTCAGAAATATACCGCTATTCCCAGATAGCGCAGTTCTTAACTACATTGAACCGTAGTTCAGATTTAACTAAATCCACCCAAATGGAAAATTTTTGCAGAACCATAGACAAACACTCGGGTCATATTTCATTGATATATAGTATCTTATCATCAACCTCTCAGAAATTGTTTTATATGCAAAAATGGGAACAAGATACAGGTATCAGCCTAACAGCTGAAGACTGGCACAAACTAGCTCTCCAGGCATCCAAATCATATATTAATACCTCTTTGATAGAAGCAAACTATAAAGTTCTGGTGAGATGGTATATGGTCCCAGTGAAAGTGGCAGCTTTTGTTTCGGGGGCCTCCCCACAGTGCTTTAGGGGATGCAACACTGAAGGCACCATGATACACACTTGGTGGATCTGCCCAAAAGTGCGCAGATTTTGGACCCCTACATACAACTTTATATACTCATTAACCCGAGTGAACCTTATCAAGTCACCCTTGCAGGCACTGTTGGGACGCCCGGTGGAGGGAGCTTCGAAACACTTGCGAAAACTTATAACTTTTATATTTGTAGCAGCAAGGATAGCGTTAGCTAAATCATGGAAGTCTCCAATGATCCCCTTTCATCTCATAAAATCTAAACTGTCATGGATTATGGTTAATGAATGTCTCTCCGCTATCTTAAATGACAAAATGGCTTTGTTTGAAAGAATATGGGACCCTTGGATAAAATATATATCGAATACATAATGCGACGGGATACCTAGGAATCCCTCGGTCTAAGACAGGAGTGCACCTTGCCCACCTTCTTCTACCCTC
Organism: Lithobates clamitans; assembly: GCA_037952925.1. Classification (NCBI taxonomy): domain Eukaryota; kingdom Metazoa; phylum Chordata; class Amphibia; order Anura; family Ranidae; genus Lithobates; species Lithobates clamitans. The sequence goes on from JBBGZY010000022.1 coordinate 1,343,630, forward strand.
TACTCTTCACTTTCCTATTTCTTTCTTTCTCTTTACTTTACTATGCATAAAAAGCTTTGAAGAGTATGGGGTTAATCGAAGCCCTAGGGCTGTTTTTGGAGTATCATTAGAAGGTTACACCAAGTCAAGGAATCGGGGAGTGAGAATTCTCCTCCTGCGACTCCTCAAGCTATACATAAAACACAATAAGGAATTAATAACAATATGGAATTATCGGTCGTGTAACCTCCCTATCTCTTTCTTTTTGTTTCCTTTTTTTTTGATTATTGTATATAAATAACTTGTAATTGGTTCTTACACCTTAAGCAAAATATGTAAAAATTGAATCTTATACCTTTTGGAAAAAATTTTGAATAAAAATATTGGAAAAGAAATGTGGCTTATGAGGTTAATCTAAGGGATAGCAATTTTTAATGTAGATAATTAATCTTGAGTAGGATGATAGCTTTAGATGGATTGGGTGCCAGCTGCGTTCTATACCCAGTTTAATTTCTAATATACACTATATTGTCAAAAGTATTGGGACACCTGCCTTTACACGCACTTTAGCAGTGTGTCCATGGGAATGTTTGACATTTCTTCCTGAAGCATATTTGTGAGGTCAGGTACTGATGTTAGACGAGAAGGCCTGACTCAAAGCCTCTGCTCTAATTCATCCCAAAGGTGTTTTATCGGGTTGAGATCAGGACTCTGTGCAGGCCAGTCAAGTTCCTTCAACCCAAACATGCTCAACCATGTCTTTTTTGCACCTTGCTTTGTGCACTGGTCCAAATTATTTGGTGGAGGAGGGATTATGGTGTGGTGTTTTCTTTCAGGGGTTGGGCTTGGCCTCATGGTTCCAGTGAAGTGAACTCTTAAGGTGTCAGCATACCAAGACATTTTGGACAATTCCATGCTCCCAACTTTGTGGGAATGGATTGGAGATGGCCCCTTCCTGTTCCAACATGACAGCTCACCAGTACACAAAGCAAGGGCCATAAACACATGAATGAGCGAGTTTGTGCAGGCCAGTCAAGTTCCTCCACCTCAGAGTCCTGACCTCAACCTGAACACCTTTTGGATGAATTTGAGTAGAGACTGCGAGCCAGGCCTTTTCATCCAACATCAGTGCCTGACCTCACGAATGCGGTTCCTGGAAGAATGGTCAAACATTCTCAAAGACACACTTCTAAACCTTGTGGACAGCCTTCCCAGAAGAGTTGAAGCTGTTATAGTTGCAAAGTGTGGGCCAACCCAATATGGAACCCTACGTACTAAGACTGAGATGCCATTAAAGTCCATGTGTGTGTAAATGCAGGTGTCCCAATACTTTTGACAATTAAGTGTATACACATTAGTGGCTTTCTAATAGAATTTAGTTTTTCTGATGTCATATTAGCCAGTATGTTTTTGACAGAAAGAACACTAATGAATCATTATATTCCTTGATTTTAAATGAATCTGTGCAAACCTGGCCTTTTTACAAGGAACCAACCAACTAAAGTACATTTATCAACAAGCCATATAACATTCTAGTGCCTACCAGGTAGCCATACATTGGAAATAGACTATTTATTTATCCTCTTCAAACTTAAAAAATATTTATGGATTTTTTTATTCCGTAATGGCTACCGTCTCTTGTAACAATTAACTTGATTATGCCAACATGGCATGACTATCATGGACATTAAAAATGATACACTATTCCTCATCCCTGAGTAATACATAAGAGAAATAGAAACCACAAATATGGGACTTTTTAGGCACTGTATCAAAAAAACAAAAACATATATAAAGGTAAATATTGTCTTTTATTAGGAAATAGATTAAAAAGTGATTAAAAACATTATTAGTATTAACCTAAACTAATGTGTGAGCATACCCACCCCCTGTATACAGGTAGGGAGCCTCCAAAGTATTGACACTGGCACTTGTGCAATAAAACAAATAGAGTCACCAAGAACCAATAATAAAGTGGAGGAGCTATGTCTGTAGAGTGGTGTGGAGCCTCACACTAGGCGGACGATGGTGTGCTCAACATGCTTCGCGTTGACAATTAATGCTTCTTCGGGAGTGTGAAAGGTTAATTACAATATTTAACCCGGTTCGGGAATAAACATAGACATAGTTCAAAATGACAATTTAAACAGATATACTAACATGCTACAGTGGGGACAGAAAGTATTCAGACCCCCTTAAAATTTTCACTCTATTGCAGGCATTTGCTAAAATCATTTAAGTTCATTTTTTCCCTCATTAATGTACACACAGCACCCCATATTGACAGAAAAACGCATAATTGTTTACATTTTTGCAGATTTATTAAAAAGAAAAACGGAAATATCACATGGTCCTAAGTATTAAGACCCTTTGCTCAGTATTTAGTAGAAGCACCCTTTTGGGGGGCGTGTCCGGACACTGAGCAAGGAAGACATGCTTGTGTTGAGCTCTGCACAGCCAGCAAGCAATCTACTGCCATCCTACCTTTCTCTTACCCCGGAGAACTCCCAAAAGCACGGCATACTACCCAGTACAATCTCTACTGCAAGCACAGCTAAAAATTATCCTCCATTTCGGACTCTACCCGACTGTGTGCATCCCGGTCTGGCTCTCTGATTCCTGGGCTCGAGGCCCGACACCATCTTGAGGCCTGTCGGCCCCCACGCTTCTAAATAGCAATCATCCTACCTCCACCTTCCAGCAGGACACCTCCGGAGGATGCTGGATAGACCTGAAGCGGAGTAGTACTGCCTGTGGATCCCTGACCGTGAGCCTATTGATCCGGCCGCATCATCCCCCTGGAAGACACAGTGAGTAGTGGAAACATCCACACCTACCATCCCACAGCCAAGCGTCCCTGACATCAACCGCCAACTGTCCCATTAGCTGTGTGTCTCTCCAGGAACCCTTTAGCCCAGACGAAGCTCAGAGGGAGCGGTACTAACACGGCCGGCCCATAGGAAAGACCGTGGCTTCGGCCTACACACGGAGGCCAGCGGCCATCTTGGGACTCCAAGATACACCCAGCTGCTTCTGTCCATCCAAGCTGTACTTACTCATCCTAACCCAGAGACACAGTGAGTAGTGGAAATATCCACACCTACCATCCTACAGCCAAACATCCCGGACATTAACCGCCAACTGTCCCCATAGGAAAGACCGCGGCTTCGGCCTACTCACGGAGGCCGGCGGCCATCTTGGGACTCCAAGATACACCCAGCTGCTTCTGTCCTTCTAAGCTGTACCCACTCATCATAACCCATCTCTTTATACTTCCCTATCAATATCCACCACTGGGGATACTATGCCCTGTAACAGTTACCTAACAAATCACCCTTACAACTGTTCCATGTAAAACGCACACGCAGCTTGCAAAAATGGAAGACGCCTGAATTTTAAGCTTTAACCTCCGCCTACAGATCCGAACCTCCCGCTCCGCAACGCTATTATTTTCAAGACCCCAGGAGACGCACTAACCTTTCAGGGAACCCCATAGTTACCTCTCAATCAGTGCATGGGTAAAATCGGAGACCAACGCACCGTATACTCAAAACAAGCCTCACAGGCCACACTTTGGCGAACCCACTCAATGGAGAAATACCTACGGAGGCCTCACTCCCCGGCCTCAAGTACCCGGGAGACAGCTATGAACCAAACGGACAATTTCCCATTAGTTGACCCCTTTCTGTTTATGGAAGACTCTTCACAACGTCCATAACCACCTGTCTCCCCCGCAACATTACTACCCGTAACAGTTGACATTTTAGATACTAAGTTACAGGCTCTGCTTCACAGCATCACCCATAACATCACCAAAGAAGTAAATAAGTTAGCCCACGAGCTTAGGGGTGAAATAGATCAACTTGGTGAACGTACGGATCATCTGGAAACCAAATTCGACGACATAGTTCAATATGTCCATGTCCTAGAAGAGGAAAACGCAGGCCTGAAAAATGCAGTCTCGCAATTACAAACACAGCAAGAAGACCTCGAAAATCGAGAACGCCGTCAGAACCTACGCATCTGTGGAGTCCCGGAATCCATCCCAGATAAAGAAATTCGATCATATCTCCTTGCTCTATTTGTCACGTTGGTACCTCATATCCCTGACATAGAATGGCGCCTGGATAGAGCACACAGATCACTGGCTCCTAAATCTCCTCAGGGTGCTAATCCCAGGGACATAATCGTTCGTTTCCACTTTTATGAGAGCAAGGAGGCCTTGACCATTGCTACTCGAAACAGATCGAGGGTCGAATTCAAATGCGCAAAACTACAAATTTTCAATGATCTATCGCCCATCACTTTGGCTAAACGCCGCGCTCTACGCCCAGTTACCTCCCATTTGCAACAATACCAAGTCCCTTATGATTGGGGTTTCCCGTTCCGATTGTCAGTCATGAAAGACGGTTCACAACACTCCATGCGAGACCTACAAGAATGCGAAACTTTTATCAAAAACCTAGGTCTCCCTCCTATACCAGATGAAGACCTGCAGATACAAATCCCGCCTTCCCGACAGATGTCCACTCCTGGGAAAATATGGACCCCGGTGCGCCAGAAGTCAAAGAAGACACCAGTTACACCTCAAAGAGTGGCTCCATTTAAAGGACCTACTTGAAAACGTCCTGTGACATGCCCCTGTGATCCCTCTTTACACATAGGTCCTATCTTTTTTTTTGACCTATGTGTTCTGAGACTCTGGGCTCAGAGTCGAACTTCCATATCTGAAGTGCCTTACATGTTTACTTGCTTACTTGTTTGTTATAACCCAGCACATAACCCCCATGTTGGTGATTTCATGTTTTTCTTTTTCTTTTTAGTGTTCGGATTGGGCGGAGGCCCACAAGTCTGATTTTGTAGGCTGACACACCCCCTGTTAACATGGTCTTGACTCGAGACCGTGACTTCCTGAGGCTCTTACGTGCCTCAGGCCTAATACCTAACTGGTATATGTTTTTTCTTCTTTTTTTTTTACTAGAGACCCTTTTTGGTCCTAACCTGGATCTCCTCTTTTTTTACCATTATTTTTATTACTCTTTTTGTTTTCTTTTTCTACTTCCCAACCCCTTGTTTCGATTGATTTTTTCATACATATGGGTTTTCTTTTCAGGCCCATGTTCAAAATACAGTTATGTTTTAAAAATTATACAATACTGTCATATGATTTCTTATGATAGGAGACACATTTTAAAGCGGAGGGATCTTTTAAATTTGCCTCCAAACATTTTTCTACCGCTTATATAGCATCAGATCCTTCTGGAAAGGCTGGAGTAGCCATATTATTGAAACATAATTCTAATATCCGTGTCAAATCGACATACTTAGATCCTCAAGGCCGCTTTGTTCTCCTGAACTGTGATCATGAAAATGTTTCATTTACCCTTGCCAATATGTATGCACCCAACACAGGACAGATTGGTTTTCTTGAAATGTTTTTTGAAAAATTGCAATCCTTTTCTCAACCATTCATGGTCATGGGGGGGGGATTTCAATTTATGCATGTCTCCGACTAAAGATAGACTTGCCCTTTTTACACACACCCCACCTCCCCAGGTTAAAAAGCTGGCTACATCCTTTAGAAAACTTATCAGAGCTCACAACCTCTTTGATACTTGGAGGGTAAAACATCCTACAGCCAAACAATTTACATTCTATTCACCCCCACACAAGCTATATACAAGACTAGATCACTTCTTTGTCTCAGCACCCTTACTGTCATATGTAGTCCATTCAGAAATAAATACAATCACATGGTCGGACCATGCCCCCATAGCCCTTGACCTCCTCCTAACCAAACCTACATCTAGGTCATGCCACTGGCGTCTTAATGAGACCCTTCTTAAAATACCTGATATTCATATTCATCTCCAGAAAAAACTGACAGAATTTTTTGAACTTAACAAAGGTTCGGTTTCTGAGGCGTCCACCCTATGGGAGGCTCATAAGGCCTTTTTCAGGGGAGAGTGCATCTCCTCAAGCTCTCGTCTTAAAAAAGACCGAGCTCTCCAAAGGTCATCGCTTTTACATGATCCAAAGCGGAGGAATTCCTTGTCAGCTTCCCTACGGTGGAACGTCTTAAATCAGTGGTATCGCTACGTAACCGCATTAAATCTCTTGATTTGAATACATTTGCTAAATCCTTGCTATGGTCCAAACAAAAGTTTTACGAATTCGCTAATAGACCCCATAAAATGCTAGTCAATAAATTAAAGCCTAGACCCGCAGCCTCAATCCCTGATTTACTATTACAACCCAATGGTGAACCTACCTATTGCCCCCAACACATATCCAAGGTCTTTGGTGATTATTACCAAAAACTCTATAACTGCTTAGCAACAGACCAAAATTTCACATACACTCAAGAAAAGTTTGATGACTTTATCAAAACTCTAAATCTCCCTACACTCTCTCCTGAGAAACGCTCAGGGCTCAATGCTCCCATCTCTGCTGCAGAAATTACAGCGGTTATTAACCAGCTTCCGACCCACAAGTCCCCAGGGCCCGATGGACTCCCTTACTCATACTTTAAAAGCTTCCTACCAGTTTTAATACCCCATATGATAAGTTTATTTACCTCTCTGATGTCAGGGAAAGTTCCGCACTCCCAATTTCTTCATGCCTTTATTACGGTTATTCCGAAACCGGATAAGGACTTATCACTACCAGACAACTATCGCCCCATTGCCCTCCTGAACTCTGATTATAAGATTTTCACAAAAATTTTAGCTAACAGACTGTCCCTACTTCTCCCCTCACTCATACATAAGGACCAGGTCGGTTTTGTTCCCACTAGACACACAGGAGACAACACTAGAAGAACTATCGATCTTATTGATCTACTGACTAAAACTAAGAAACCTGAGATAGTCCTCAGTTTAGATGCTCAGAAGGCGTTTGATCGCCTAAACTGGTCTTTTATGTTCGCCATTTTGACTAGATATGGAATTTCAGGTCCCTTTATACACGCTTTAAAAGCGCTTTACTCCACGCCCACTTCCCAGGTACAGTTTTCTTCCCATGTCTCCCCGCTATTCTCCCTAAGTAATGGTACTCATCAGGGATGTCCTCTATCCCCCTTACTTTTCATTTTAAGCTTGGAACCTCTGGCTGAAGCTATTCGTTCCCACCCTGACATAGGGGGATTGGCGCTGAGACATCAGGAATACAAACTGTCCTTATTCGCTGATGATATTCTACTAACATTGACCCATCCCCATATATCACTCCCCTCTCTACATGCAATTCTACATCAATTTGGCAGCATTTCAGGTTTTAAAATAAATCCGACCAAAACTGAAGCTCTTCCTATTAATCTTTCCACAGATATGCTCTAAACTTTACAGGAAAATTTCAAATATCGTTGGTGCACCCATTCCTTGAAATATCTTGGGGTCTATCTGACTTCCTCTTATTCCACTCTTTTTCAGGCCAACTTTCCTCCTATGTTTATAGAAATCAACAAATTATTAAAGTCATGGACAAATCTCCCCTTATCCCTTCTTGGAAGGATAAACGTCCTCAAAATGTCGGTGCTCCCTAAGCTCCTTTATCTCTTTGAGACCCTTCCAGTCAAGGTTCCAATGTCCCAATTAACCACTTGCCGACCGCCTAACGCAGATATACTGCAGGCAGAATGGCACGGGCAGGCAGAATCACGTACCCATACGTGATCTGCCTCCCGTGGGTGGGGGGTCCGATCGGACCCCCCCGGTGCCATAGGCGGTCGGCTCCTGTTCGCGGGCGATGAGAGGTGAGGGGGAGGCCATCCATTGTTGGCCACCCCCTCCCGATCGCTCCTGGCGAATGAAAATGCTTCCTTTCCCTCTGTAATGTAAACAGAGGAAAAGGAAGTGATGTCATCCCTCCTTGAGTCGGTCTTTTCGTTCCGGCACAGAGGAGAGAAGACATCCAAGTAAGTTGCACCAACACTACACTAACAGTAGAACACGCAGGCACACTTGTCACCCCCCAGTCACCCCCCGATCACCCCCCAATCACCCCCCTGTACCCCCTGTCACTCTGTCACCAATAGCAGTTTTTTTTTGCATGGGTGTCAGTTTGACAGTTATAAGTGTTAGGGCAGTTAGGTTAGCCCCCTTTAGGTTTAGGGTACCCCCCTTTAGGTCCAGGGTACCCCCCTAACCCCCCCTAATAAAAGTTAACCCCTTGATTACCGCCCGTCGCCAGTGTCGCTAAGCGATCATTTTTCTGATCGCTGTATTAGTGACACAGGTGACGCTAGTTAGGGAGGTAAGTATATAGGTTCACTGTCAGTGTTTTATAGCGACAGGGACCCCCATATACTACCTGCTAAAGGTTTTAACCCCCTGATTGCCCCCTAGTTAACCCTTTCACCAGCGATCACCGTATAAGTGTTACGGGTGACGCTGGTTAGATAGTTTGTTTTTTGTAGTTTATTATAGTTTATTACAGTTTATTACAGTTTTAGGGCACCCGCCGTTTATTACCTTATAAAGGTTTAACCCCCTAATTGCCCGGCGGTGATAGAAGTTAAGTTTTTAGGATCAGATAAGGTCTGCGTCGCCCCAGGCAGCGTCAGGTTAACGCCAGTACCGCTAAAACCCACGCACGCAGCATACACCTCCCTTAGTGCTATAGTATCTGAACGGATCGATATCTGATCTGATCAGATCTATACTCCCCAGCAGTTTAGGGTTCCCATAAACACAGTGTTAGCGGGATCAGCCAGATACCTGCTAGCACCTGCGTTTTGCCCCTCGGCCCAGCCCTGCCCAGCCCACCCAAGTGCAGTATCGATCGATAACTGACACTTACAAAACACTAAGCACAAATAACTGTAGCGTTCGCAGAGTCAGGCCTGATCCCTGCGATCGCTAACAGTTTTTTGGTAGCGTTTTGAATCAGTCGCTAACAGTCAGGAGCTTTTTTGCCTGTGAGTCTCACTTGTGTACCCCTAAATTTAGAGCCCAAAATGGCAAATCGAAGGTACACTAGTGAAGAGGCCTACACGTTTCTGAGTATGACAGATAGTGAAGAGGAAGTCACTCATCTGTCAAGTTCAGGCTCAGAATACGAACCTGTAGAGGACAGCGGCTCCATGACAGATGGCTCTGACGACGGAGTTGTGGTCCCTGCTAGGGTCAGGCGTACCAGACCCCGAACCTCTTCTGTCCTTGAAGTGCAAGAACCGCAGGGCTCTCGTATCGAGCAGAGAAGTACTAGCGCCGCTACTCCTTCTGGTGAACTGGCAAGCACCAGCGGCCTAGTACACCCTGGTCATACATCCAGCACTGCAGTAACACTTGGTGATGTGGCGAGTCCCATAAGTGCAGTTCAAGCTGGCGAAGTGGCAAGCACAAGTAGTGTCCCGCTGCCACCAAGAAGAAGATGAACACAGGCCCGTCGTGACCATAGTGCCCTTCCTGCTGCATTCGCCAATCCGAATTGGGAACCCACCACTTCTGCAGCACCCGTACTTCCCCCTTTCACTGGCCAACCCGGAATTCAGGTGGAAACAGTTGACTTTACGCCACTGGATTTTTATTCGCTGTTTTTCACCGAAGATCTCTATAGATATATTGTGGACCAAAGCAATTTGTACGCTGGTCAACACATCGCCACTATTCCCCAGTCCTCCCTTGCCAGAGATTGGAGACCAATTATGGTCTCCGAATTTAAGATCTTTCTGGGCCTTTCCCTCAACATGGGCATAACTAAAAAGAGTGAGTTGCGGTCATATTGGTCCACTGACCCAATTCACCATATGCCCGTGTTCTCTGCCTCCATGACCAGGGCATGATACGAGCAGATTTTGCGGTTCATGCACTTCAACGACAATGAACTCTGTCGTCCTCGTGGAGACCCTGCATATGATCGGCTCTACAAAATTCGGCCCCTCGTAAACCACTTCAACCAACGTTTTGCAGACTTGTTTACTCCCCATCAAGTTGTCTGCGTTGATGAGTCCCTGATTAAGTTTTCTGGCCGCTTGTCATTCAAACAGTACCTTCCCAGCAAGCGTGCCAGATACGGGGTCAAGATGTATAAGCTCTGTGACAGGGCCACAGGCTATAAATGTAGATTTATGGTTTACGAGGGCAAAGATAGTCATGTAGAGCCGATAAACTGCCCTGACTACATAGGAAGTGCTGGCAAGATAGTGTGGGACTTGGTGTCACCCTTATTCGGAAAGGGGTACCACTTGTACGTGGACAATTATTACACAAGCGTGCCACTTTTTAGTCACTTGTTTGATCATCAGATTGGAGCATGTGGCACCGTGCGACCTAATCGCCGGGGCTTTCCCCAGCGGCTTGTAGAGTCCCGTCTTAGGCTGAGGGAGAGAGCCTGCTTGCAGTGTAATAATTTGCTCGCTATGAAGTGGAGGGACAATAAGAATGTTTTCGTTCTTACCTCCCTTCATGCAGACACGACGACCCAAATTACTACGGCGACTGGTGTTGTGGAGAAACCCCTCTGTGTCCACGAATATAACCTTAATATGGGAGGGGTGGACCTCAACGACCAGTTGTTGGCGCTGTACCTAATGGCCCTTAAGGCCAGACGCTGGTACAAAAAAGTGTCTGTTTATTTATTTCAATTGGCTTTGCTGAATGCTCATGTGCTATACAGAGCTTCAGGATGGACTGGATCCTTCCTTAAGTTCCAGGAAGAGATCGTCAGAGCCCTTCTGTTTCCAGACGGTGCTCCACCTCACCTTCCCAATCCAAATGCAGTAAGCCGGCTGCATGGGTGGCATTTTCCTTATGTCCTCCAGAGTACCCCTACCCAACGAGCCCCCCAAAAAAGATGTTGTGTCTGCAGCAAGCGCGGATTTAGGTGTGACACCCGGTATTGTTGTCCCTCCTGTCCTGACAATCCTGGTCTATGCATTAGTGAATGTTTTGAACGCTACCATACACTAGTGGAGTATTAGCGTAGGGTACAGCACTGCACAGACTAGGACACACTTCCACAGGGTCTCCCAAGATGCCATCGCATTTTGAGAGACCCAAACCTGGTACCAGTTAAAAAAGTTAAAGTTACTAAAAAAAGTGTTAAAAAAAATAAATAAAAAAAAATAAAAAAATAAAAATACAAAAAAAATATAAAATAAAAAAACAAAAATAGTTGTTGTTTTATTGTTCTCTCTCTATTCTCTCTCTATTGTTCTGCTCTTTTTTATTGTATTCTATACTGCAATGTTTTATTGTTATGTTTTTATCATGTTTGCTTTATAGGTATGCAATTTTTTTATACTTTGTTTTTTTATTGTTAACCACTTTTTTGTTTTCAGGTACGCCATTCAGCTGCAGAGCGGATTTATTTATCTTGACAGCAACAGCGTTTGCTCCCACGATATATAAAGCTGTGACTCCAGCGCTGTCGGAGGTGATTTCACCACCACAGTTACATATTTCAGCATATATGCCGAAGCGTGGGGGCAGCAGTGGGTGGAGGAGCAATTTGCTCCTGCCTTTTGCGGGAGGATGCCCCCATGCTTCGGCATATATATATTTTAGGTAGGCACAGCTTGCGTTAAATGTTTTATTTTTTACTATGTTTTTTTTTGTATTTGCTTTGCAGGTATGGTAAGTATTACTGTTATACTGTAATGTTACTTTGTTTTTTTGTTAACCATCATTTGCTTAGCAGGTACGCCATTCAGTTGCAGCGTGGATTTATTTATCTTGACAGCAACAGCGTTTGCTCCCACGATATATAAAGCCGTGACTCCAGCGCTGTCGGAGGTGATTTCACCACCACAGTTACATACTTCAGCATATATGCCGAAGCATGGGGGCAGCAGTGGGTGGAGGAGCAATTTGCTCCTGCCTTTTGCGGGAGGATGCCCCCATGCTTCGGCATATATAAATGGTGCATGTATGCCCATCATTAGAAGTGGGTGGATGAAGGGAGGTATTCTAATGGTGGGCATACCCACCGATCAATATCTTTTTTTTCGTTCAGCCCACAGGCTGCATGAAAAAAAAGTTTACAATATATGCCCAACAAGGACCAGCAACGTACTGGTATGTTGCTGGACTTTGAGTGGTTATACCAGAATGATGCCTGCAGGTTTAGGTATCATCTTGGCATCATTCTTTTCAGCCAGCGGTCAGCTTTCATGTAAAAGCAATCCTAGCGGCTAATTAGCCTCTAGACTGCTTTTACAAGCAGTGGGAGGGAATGCCCCCCCCACTGTCTCCCATGTTTTTCTCTAGCTCTCCTGTCCCAACAGGGAACCTGAGAATGCAGCCGGTGATTCGGCCAGCTGACCATAGAGCTGATCAGAGACCAGAATGGCTCCAAACATCTCTATGGCCTAAGAAACCGGAAGCTACGAGCATTTCATGATTTCGATTTTGCCGGATGTAAACAGCGCCATTGGGAAATTGGGAAAGCATTTTATCACACCGATCTTGGTGTGATCAGATGCTTTGAGGGCAGAGGAGAGATCTAGGGTCTAATAGACCCCAATTTTTTCAAAAAAGAGTACCTGTCACTACCTATTGCTATCATAGGGGATATTTACATTCCCTGAGATAACAATAAAAATGATTAAAAAAAAATAAAAATGAAAGAACAGTTTAAAAATAAGATAAAAAATCAAAAAATGAATAAAGAAAAACAAAAACAAACAAAAAGCACCCCTGTCCCCCCCTGCTCTCGCGCAAAGGCGAACGCAAGCGTCGGTCTGGCATCAAATGTAAACAGCAATTGCACCATGCATGTGAGGTATCACCGCGAAGGTCAGATCGAGTGCAGTAATTTTAGCAGTAGACCTTCTCTGTAAATCTAAAGTGGTAACCTGTAAAGGCTTTTAAAGGCTTTTAAAAATGTATTTAGTTTGTCGCCACTGCACGTTTGTGCGCAATTTTAAAGCATGTCATGTTTGGTATCCATGTACTCGGCCTAAGATCATCTTTTTTATTTCATCAAACATTTGGGCAATATAGTGTGTTTTAGTGTATTACAATTTTAAAAAGTGTGTTTTTTCCCCAAAAAATGCGTTTGAAAAATCGCTGCGCAAATACTGTGTGAAAAAAAAAATGAAACACCCACCATTTAAATCTGAAGGGCATTTGCTTTAAAAAAATATAGAATGTTTGGGGGTTCAAAGTAATTTTCTTGCAAAAAAAAATAATTTTTTCATGTAAACAAAAAGGGCTTTGTCTTCAAGTGGTTAGAAGAGTGGGTATTGTGTGACATAAGCTTCTAAATGTTGTGCATAAAATGCCAGGACAGTTCAAAACCCCCCAAATGACCCCATTTTGGAAAGTAGACACCCCAAGCTATTTGCTGAGAGGCATGTCGAGTCCATGGAATATTTTATATTGTGACACAAGTTGCGGGAAAAAGACAAATTTTTTTTTTTTTGCACAAAGTTGTCACTAAATGATATATTGCTCAAACATGCCATGGGAATATGTGAAATTACACCCCAAAATACATTCTGTTGCTTCTCCTGAGTACGGGGATACCACATGTGTGAGACTTTTGGGGAGCCTAGCCGCGTACGGGACCCCGAAATCCAAGCACCGCCTTCAGGCTTTCTAAGGGAGTAAATTTTTGATTTCACTCTTCCCTGCCTATCACAGTTTCGGAGGCCATGGAATGCCCAGATGGCACAACCCCCCCCCCCCCCAAATGACCCCATTTTGGAAAATAGACACCCAAAGCTATTTGCTGAGAGGTATAGTGAGTATTTTGCAGACCTCACTTTTTGTTACAAACTTTTAAAAATTGAAAAAAGAAAAAAAATATATGTTTTTTCTTGTCTTTCTTCATTTTCAAAAACAAATAAGAGCTGCAAAATACTCACCATGCCTTCTCAGCAAATAGCTTGGGGTGTCTACTTTCCAAAATGGGGTCATTTTGGGGGGTTTTGTGCTATCTTGGCATTTTATGGCCTTCAAAACTGTGATGGGTAGTGAGGAGTGAAATCAAAAATTAACGCTCTTAGAAATCCTGAAGGCAGTGATTGGATTTCGGGGCCCCGTATGAAGCTAGGCTCCCAAAAAGTGCCACTCATGTGGTATCTCCGTACTCAGGAGAAGCAGTAGAATGTATTTTGGGGTGTAATTTCACATATGCCCATGGCATGTTTGAGCAATATATCATTTAGTGACAACTTTGTGCAAAAAAATAAAATAAATTAAAAAATTGTCACTTTCCCGCAACTTGTGTCAAAATATAAAATATTCCATGGACTCAACATGCCTCTCAGCAAATAGCTTGGGGTGTCTTCTTTCCAAAATGGGGTCATTTGGGGGGGTTTTGTGCCATCTGGGCATTTTATGGCCTTCAAAAATGTGATAGGTAGTGAGGAGTGAAATCACAACTTTACGCCCTTAGAAATCCTGAAGGCGGTGCTGGGTTTTCGGGGCCCCGTACGCGGCTAGGCTCCCAAAAAGTCCCACACATGTGGTATCCCCGTACTCAGGAGAATCAGCAGAATGTATTTTGGGGTGCAATTCCACATATGCCCATGGCCTGCGTGAGCAATATATCATTTAGTGACAACTTTGTGCAAAAAAAATAAAATAAATTAAAAAATTGTCACTTTCCCGCAACTTGTGTCAAAAAAATAAAATATTCCATGGACTCAACATGCCTCTCAGCAAATAGCTTGGGGTGTCTACTTTCCAAAATGGGGTCATTTGGGGGGGTTTTGTGCCATCTTGGCATTTTATGGCCTTCAAAACTGTGATAGGTAGTGAGGAGTGAAATCAAAAATTTATGCCCTTAGAAATCCTTAAGGCGGTGCTTGGATTTTGGGGCCCCGTACGCGGCTAGGCTCCCAAAAAGTCCCACATATGTGGTATCCCCGTACTCAGGAGAAGCAGCAGAATGTATTTTGGGGTGTAATTCTACATATGCCCATGGCATGTTTGAGCAATATATCATTTAGTGACAACTTTGTGCAAAAAAAAAAAAAAAATTGTCACTTTCCCACAACTTGTGTCAAAATATAAAATATTCCATGGACTCAACATGCCTCTCAGCAAATAGCTTGGGGTGTCTACTTTCCAAAATGGGGTCATTTGGGGGGGGGTTGTGCCATCTTGGCATTTTATGGCCTTCAAAACTGTGATAGGTAGTGAGGAGTGAAATCAAAAATTTATGCCCTTAGAAATCCTGAAGGCGGTGCTTGGTTTGGTGCAATTCCACATATGCCCATGGCCTGTGTGAGCAATATATCATTTAGTGACAACTTTTTGTAATTTTTTTTTTTGTCATTATTCAATCACTTGGGACAAAAAAAATAAATATTCAATGGGTTCAACATGCCTCTCAGCAATTTCCTTGGGGTGTCTACTTTCCAAAATGGGGTCATTTGGGGGGGGTTTGTACTGCCCTGCCATTTTAGCACCTCATGAAATGACATAGGCAGTCATAAACTAAAAGCTGTGTAAATTCCAGAAAATGTACCCTAGTTTGTAGACGCTATAACTTTTGCGCAAACCAATAAATATACGCTTATTGACATTTTTTTAACCAAAGACATGTGGCCGAATACATTTTGGCCTAAATGTATGACTAAAATTGAGTTTATTGGATTGAAAATATCATTTTTTTTCAAGATTTTCGGTCTTTTTCCGTTTATAGCGCAAAAAATAAAAACGGCAGAGGTGATCAAATACCTTTAAAAGAAAGCTCTATTTGTGGGAAGAAAAGGACGCAAATTTCGTTTGGGTACAGCATTGCATGACCGCGCAATTAGCAGTTAAAGCGACGCAGTGCCAAATTGTAAAAAGTGCTCTGGTCAGGAAGGGTGTAAATCCTTCCGGGGCTGAAGTGGTTAAAGTTAATCCAACAAAATGTCCTAAATTTTATTTGGAATCATAAATCTCATAGGATAGCTAGCTTGGTACTTTTTGCACCCCGAGCCGGCGGAGGTTTGGGGGCACCCGACATAATCAAATATTATTATGCCTCCCATCTAAGAACAATAACGTCCTGGACATCCAGATACGCCCCTAACAGATGGTCTGAGATAGAAATGGGCATCACGGTACCCGCACATCCATGCTACATGTTATGGCCATCCTCGGATAAATTCATCTCTCAGTTACGTAAAATCAGCTTAAACCCGATGCTATTTACCCTCTCAATATGGAAAAGCTACTCCGGTACATATAAGCTTCCATCCCCATGCTCTCCTTTAACAAATATTACCTTTAATCCGGAAATCCCTGATAGCCTCTCTTATGATGCCATGTTGCCATGGACGAAAGCCGGTATTTTCCAACTATGCCACCTGGTTAACCCAGTGACCCGTAAACTCCTCACTTTTACTGACCTACAATCTAAATATAAAATCCCAAAAAACCTCTTTTACTCCTTTCTACAAATCCAACATTTTCTCTCCACCAAAATACCACAACTGACCCTAACTATCCCTACTGAATTTGAAATGGTGTGCTCCAGAGGCCCTCATGATTCTCATCTAATATCCACTATTTACAAAATACTGCATGCTGCCTCTCCTATCACAGAACAGACTCACACATATATGCGAAAATGGTCCCATATTTTAAACAGACCTATCCAATTAAGTGAATGGAAGAATATCTGGGTAAGTGCATCTAAGACATCTAGATGTGTGGCTCAGAAAGAAAAAACCTATAAAATACTGATGTTCTGGTATAGAACTCTGGAGTTTCTTTTAAGACAGAAACTGACTACATCCGGATAATGCTGGAGATGTGGCTCGTCTCTGGGCACCCATTTCCATATATTTTGGGAATGTCCCTTGATAATGCCATACTGGTCACAGATCCATGCCCTATTGGGAAAAATTCTAAAATTCCCTATACCCCATCAACCTATACATCTCTTGCTAGGCTTGCCCCTCCCTAAGATGCCAAAAAAACACTTAGGAAACTGATGGCTTTCATCTTACTAGCGGCTAAACGGGTTATACCCCAATGTTGGTTAGCTAACACCCCCCCTACTTTTGCACAATTTTTGTCAGTTATTACAGATATTCGCAGGATGGATGGACGTATCACAGCCATAATTGATGACTCCCTTCCCAGATTTGAGGCTATATGGGGACACTGGGATTCCTTTGAATACAACATAGAGAACCCCCAGGTAGTCCAGAGTTAATGAGGTATAAAGACAGATTCCTATATTGAATGACTGCAGCAGGGCCACTGACCATGCCATTGCTTTATTTCACTAATTGACCCGCTTATTTCTACCATGATGTTTATGTATTGTCTGAAAATCATTTGACACCTAATGTTATTTCTTCTTGATATATATATTTGATATATAATAAGCTACAAAAAATGTTTTACCTCATTGAAAATATGCTGCTATCAATGTCTTTTCTATGAGAATGAATACTCTGTTTATGTATACTTGAATATACTTAATAAATAAACAATTTAAAAAAAAAGAAGCACCCTTTTGATCTAATACAGCCATAAGTCTTTTTGGGAAAGATGCAACAAATTTTTCACACCTGGATTTGGGCATCCTCTGCCATCCTTCCTTGTAGATCCTCTCCTGTTCTGTCAGGTTGGATGATAAACGTTGGTGGACAGCCATTTTTTGGTCTCTCCAGAGATGCTCAATTGGGTTTAAGTCGGGGCTCTGGCTGGGTCATTCAAGAACAGTCACGGAGTTGTTGTGAAGCCACTCCTTCGTTATTTTAGCTGTGTGCTTAGGGTCATTGTCTTGTTGGAAGGTAAACCTTCGGCCCAGTCTGAGGTCCTGAGCACTCTGGAGAAGGTTTTCATCCAGGATATCCCTGTACTTGGCTTTATTCATCTTTCCCTCAATTACAACCAGTCGTTCTGTCCCTGCAGCTGAAAAACACCCCCAAAGCATGATGTTGGCACCACCATGCTTTGCTGTTGGTAATGTATTGGACAGGTGATGAGCAGTGCCTGGTTTTCTCCACACATACCGCTTAGAATTAAAGCTAAAAAGTTCTATCTTGGTCTCACCAGACCAAAGAATCTTATTTCCCACCATCTTGGAGTCCTTCAGGTGTTTTTTAGCAAACTCAATGCGGGCTTTCATGTGTCTTGCACTGAGGAGAGGCTTCCATCGGGTCACTCTGCCATAAAGCCCCAACTGGTGGAGGGCTGCAGTGATGGTTGACTTTCTACAACTTTCTCCCATCTCCCGACTGCATCTCTGGAACTCAGCCACAGTGATCTTTGGGTTCTTCTTTACCTCTCTCACCAAGGCTCTTCTCCCCCGATAGCTCAGTTTGGACAGACGGCCAGCTCTAAGAAGGGTTCTGGTCATCCAAAAAGTCTTCCATTTAAGGATTATGGAGGCTACTGTGCTCTTAGGGACCTTAAGTGCAGCAGAAATGTTTTTGTAACCTTGGCCAGATCTGTGCCTTGCCACAATTCTGTCTCTGAGCTCTTCAGGCAGTTCCTTTGACCTCATGATTCTCATTTGCTCTGACATGCACTGTGAGCTGTAAGGTCTATATAGACAGGTGTGTGGCTTTCCTAATTAAGTCCAATCAATATAGTAAAACACAGCTGGACTCAAATGAAGGTGTAGAACCATTTTAAAGATGTTCAGAAGAAATGGATAGCACCTGAGTTAAATATATGAGTGTCACAGCAAAGGGTCTGAATACTTGTGATATTTCCGTTTTTCAATAAATCTACAAAAATGTCAACAACTCTGTGTTTTTCTGTCAATATGGGGTGCTGTGTGTGCATTAATAAGGAAAAAAATGAACTTAAATGATTTTAGCAAATGGCTGCAATATAACAAAGAGTGAAAAATTTAAGGGGGTCTGAATACTTTCCGTCCCCACTGTATATACTAGTGAATAGACCTAGGCACTTACAAGCAACATATGTTTGACCACAAAGAGTGAGGAACAGAGCCAGTGGCAGGTATGCCCCCCCCATATATAGGCAGATATAAGTTTAAACCAATGTATTAGCGATATCAACAATGAACAACAAAATTTAATTTTATCACTAGATAATATAAAATAGAATGCTTTTAGTCTAATTAAAGGTCCAAATTTTGAATGATTAGGTAATCAAACAGAATAATAAAAAAAAATCACATACATAAAATTCCTTCAATCATTATAAGAAAATGTATAATTGAAAAAATGTCTTCTGTAAAATAGAAAATTATGGACTGAAAATAAAGAACATTGGTTCAATAAAGAGAAATGCTGCTGGCACCGCAAAATTAAGCAGAAACCATTGTGACTTGAATAGCTGCCACTGGGAATTAGTCATTGTTTTTTCAGCCAGATCAATATTAGATAGAAATTAATTTTAGTGTGAGCTTAGTTGAAGATAAAAGATTTTATCGAAAAAAAATAATACACATGTTTGCAAAGTGCATGCTCAAAATAATAATACAACTTTATTAATAAAATTCAATTTTTAAGCAATAAACATTTCATGACATCTATGTTATTTGTGTAATATAAAAAGGTAAACAATTTCTGAATGTCAGTTGAACTTATGCTCTTAGGGGAAAATAGATATGTTTTTTCAGGTAGTAGATATCAGTATTATGTACTATTTTAAAGGGACATGCCATTTGAGTTGGATTGCTACTAGAAATTGTGTGATGTTATTTTTATTTCAGTCCTATGGAATGTTGCATAGATTTGGCTCTGTGAATAATTTTATATGAAAAATATAATTTGGGAGCTTCACTCTTCAGTGCAACAGTACTCATAATCGGGCCATATTAAAGTGAAAGTAAGTCTGCAGTGGAGTGTTGGTTATTGCCATAATGTTTACATACACACAACATACATACGTACATGTTATGGCACATTTACCTGACAAGTGTGTCCTTCTGCACTGACCGATCTGCAGTAGGCTGTTAATGCTCCTTCCTTTATTGCTATTTACAACTGAGCCCTTCACATGCTTCACAAGCAGTGCACACCAAAGAAGAGTGAAATAAGAAGCCATGTTTTAGCAGAAGAAATATTTGATGTCTCTTTTGCAAAATGTATGTTTAGTTACACTTACACTGCCTGTTGCCAAAGAAATACAAGAAATGAAGCGTCAAATTGGTGTATGGCCTGTTACTCGTACACATTTGTAACACTATATTAGTAATAACTGGTCTATTAGGATCACATCCTATGGTGGCAAACACAAAATGGTGTATGGTGGCAAATACAAAACACAACAGCTCCCCTATACTATAATGTAAATAAATTCCCTTCAGTGACACCATACACATGGAACTGTACTAAAACACACCTCCCCAGTTGCATCCTTAATGAAGTGTATCATGTATCAGTAAAGTGTATAAATCAATAACACATACTATTTCAACTATAACAATCACTATGCAATATAGTGCAAAAAATTGTAAACAATATATAATTTGTAAAAATAATATGGTGTGGCACTTGCAATACTACAACACAACAACAATCCCCATACAATATTCTAAATAATTTGTATTGTGCCCAGAAGTAGAAAATCCAGGATCTTCACTTATTGTTTTTGATATGTGCTCCACTTGTGAACACCACACTCACCAGATCTTCATAACCCACTATAAAAGGGGCCTTTAGCGCTTCAAGAGTGTATCTTCCCATCAGCAGGTTTATCCAGATTCGCTCCCCAGGACCAGTTCTTCCTAAACTTTCCTCCAGTTTGTATATGCAAACAAAGAAAAATGAGAAGGCAGCACTTACTCCATAACATTGCTTATACAGTACAGGTAAAAGCCAGTAAATTAGAATATTTTGAAAAACTTGATTTATTTCAGTAATTGCATTCAAAAGGTGTAACTTGTACATTATATTTATTCATTGCACACAGACTGATGCATTCAAATGTTTATTTCATTTAATTTTGATGATTTGAAGTGGCAACAAATGAAAATCCAAAATTCCGTGTGTCACAAAATTAGAATATTACTTAAGGCTAATACAAAAAAGGGATTTTTTAGAAATGTTGGCCAACTGAAAAGTATGAAAATGAAAAATATGAGCATGTACAATACTCAATACTTGGTTGGAACTCCTTTTGCCTCAATTACTGCATTAATGCGGCGTGGCATGGAGTCGATGAGTTTCTGGCACTGCTCAGGTGTTATGAGAGCCCAGGTTGCTCTGATAGTGGCCTTCAACTCTTCTGCGTTGTTGGGTCTGGCATTCTGCATCTTCCTTTTCACAATACCCCACAGATTTTCTATGGGGCTAAGGTCAGGGGAGTTGGCTGGCCAATTTAGAACAGAAATACCATGGTCCGTAAACCAGGCACGGGTAGATTTTGCGCTGTGTGCAGGCGCCAAGTCCTGTTGGAACCTGAAATCTCCATCTCCATAGAGCAGGTCAGCAGCAGGAAGCATGAAGTGCTCTAAAACTTGCTGGTAGACGGCTGCGTTGACCCTGGATCTCAGGAAACAGAGTGGACCGACACCAGCAGATGACATGGCACCCCAAACCATCACTGATGGTGGAAACTTTACACTAGACTTCAGGCAACGTGGATCCTGTGCCTCTCCTGTCTTCCTCCAGACTCTGGGACCTCGATTTCCAAAGGAAATGCAAAATTTGCTTTCATCAGAAAACATGACTTTGGACCACTCAGCAGCAGTCCAGCTCTTTTTTTCCTTAGCCCAGGTGAGACGGTTTTCGCGCTGTTTCTTGGTCAACAGTGGCTTGACACGAGGTAAGCGGCAGTTGAAACCCATGTCTTTCAAGCGTCTCTTGGTGGTGGATCTTGAAGCACTGACTCCAGCAGCTGTCCACTCCTTGTGAATCTCCCCCACATTTTTGAATGGGTTTTTTTTCACAATCTTGACTAGGGCGCGGTGATCCCTATCGCTTGTACACTTTTTCTGACCACAGTTTTTCCTTCCCTTTGCCTCTCTATTAATGTGTTTGGACACAGAGCTCTGAGAACAGCCAGCCTCTTCAGCAATAACCTTTTGTGTCTTTCCCTCCTTGTGCAATGTGTCGATGGTCGCCTTTTGGACAGCTGTCAAATCTGAAGTCTTCCCCATGTTTGCGTAGGCTTCAGAACTGGACTGAGAGACCATTTAAAGCCCTTTGCAGGTGTTTTGAGTTAATCAGCTGATTAGTTTGTGGCACCAGGTGTCTTCAAAATTTAACCCTTACACAATATTCTAATTTTGTGACACACGGAATTTTGGATTTTCATTTGTTGCCACTTCAAATCATCAAAATTAAATGAAATAAACATTTGAATGCATCAGTCTGTGTGCAATGAATAAATATAATGTACAAGTTACACCTTTTGAATGCAATTACTGAAATAAATCAAGTTTTTCAAAATATTCTAATTTACTGGCTTTTATCTGTATATACACAAGCTACAGTGAATGTAAACCACTTCCTGGAGCCACCTGCTTTCCACAGACCAGAAGTATGAAAACGGAAGTAACATTGTAATCCCCGCCCTACCCTACGTCACTTCTGCTTTCATACTTCTGGTCTGTGGAGAGCAGGTGTCTTCTGGAAGTGGTTTACATCTGCTGTAGCTTTTGTATATACAATCACTGTTATGGAGTAGGTGTATTTTAATTGTTTTAAATTGCCAATAAATGCAGAATTACATTATTGGAGGCTGCCTCCTGCATTTTTTTTAATTGATTGGACTCTTACAACTGCTTTGAATAATAATCTTGCAATGCCTTGCAATTGTTTACAATGTGATAGCATTACATTAAAAAAAATGTGTCTGTGGCTACTAAACTTCGAAATCTGTTTTAAACTGCTTCCTGACTGGGCCTTTGTAAAATGAAGGCTGGACGGAAACCCTATTATTCATATGATGTCCTCCCAAGAGCGTGTCACCTGCTGTGTCCACCAGAGGATGAATTGAATGATCAGTGTACTTACCCAATGCCGGTACCATGTGATCTCTGTGACCAATCACAGTAGATCACATGACAATTGTAAATAATAAATGGCTTCCTTTCATGCCATTCATTGTGTACAATTGTTTTTCTAGCTGTGATAGGTCACAGTGATCACATGGTAGAGACAGGCCAATCACAGCCCATCTGCACCATGTGATTAGCAATCACAACAATATACACTTTCGTTCAGTAAAAATGTTATAGCAATGAAATACACTGCTAAAAGCAATAACAGTGTAAAAAAAATAAAAATCCTGTTCACTACTACTTTGGTAACATTACGCTGCTCTGGTCACAATATGCAAAAAAAAAATGTAAAAAAAGAAAAGTAAAAAGGAAAAAATATAAAAAAAAATTAAAAACAAATGTTTAATTTTTTTACATCATGGGCTCTGTTCACAGAACCAGATTGCATGCTGTATGTAGGTGTCCAGACACATTTTTCCTAAATACTACATGCGATCCTGAAACTGTCAATTAACTATACCGTTCTGCGGTACAGGAATAGGTTTTAAACTCAATTCACAGAAGGAAATAAATAATTAAATGCATGCAGTAATTAGGTAGTGGTCGAGGCATGTGGTATTTAAGGAATGCGTACTGGTTGATAAGGGTGGCCGCCAGTGTCCTTAGCAACCAGTAAACAACATGGTTGTTAAGGAGCTGGCTGCCATCCCATCCTTAACAGCCAATCAGTCATGAAAGTAAGAAGAATTTACAGCAATAAAAACATGAAGAAAAACATGGAGTGGGGTCCCTCCAATGCATTCCAAGCCCTACCAAGTGCTTCCTCTTGAATTATACCAGGCAACATGCCTTCAACATGGGGGGTGCTTTGGAGCAGCTCTGTTCCTAATGCACCTTGTCTCATTGTTGGTAGGGACAAGACCCTTTTCCGCATAACCCTGGTCGGTGGTTGCGGTGGTCTGTGGGTAGTTTCTTATTGGAATCTGGAACCCCTACTTAACAAGGGTATCCTAGATCCCGCCCCCCATGTGAATGAGTAGGGGTACACAGTACCTCTACTCTTTCACAAAAATGACCTGAAAAAGTAAAAAAAAGCTCAGTTCTTGAAGGATCCTGCATAATTTCAGCTCTGCCGCCTCACCGCTAAATAAACTAAGGGGTGGGGCCACCTGGGGATGTTATTGGGTGGCTGTGTCCTTTTGTAATATCACCAACCCAGCATGCCCTGGTGAGTGATGTCACAGGGGGGTGGAGGCCAACCGGGTAAAGTTCCTGGGTGGCCCCGCTCCTTAGAATATTTAGCAACTGGAGGCGGAGGAGCTTTTGTTTTGAGTTGGTGGCCAGCATTCATCATGATGGATATGGGATCTACACCATGGGACCATTTTTATTTATTTTTAAGTAAAGGGCTTCTTAAAAACCTTTGTTGCATTTTTATTCATTTTTATCACATTTTTGGTTTGGACGCCACAAGTTTTTTTTTTATTTTGGCAGGGGGATTTCCCTCTAAATCCATACCAGACCCAAAGAGCCTAATATGGATTGGGGGGACCCCACACCTTTTTTTTTTAATATGTCATTGCCAGCAATTATTCAAACATTCAGCTGATGACTCATCAGTTATTAAGGATGCAACGGCAGCCCACTCCTTAACAACCATGTTGTTTACTGGTGGTTAGGATGCTGGTGGCCAGCCGCTCCTAAACAACCAACTATTTACACTGTTCATTAGGGATACCAGCTACTGCCGGGGTAAATTACCGCAGGCTTTTACTACTAAAATACTGCATGACTTCATAAAATAGTGCATGAAGTATTTTAGTAGTGTTTTTTAGTGAATGGCAAAAACAATTTAAAAAACGCTGTGCGGTATCTTACCGTATACTCAAATGTGGTAAGATACTGCTTTGTGAATGGAGCCCACTGTCACCACAGATCTGCCAGCACACTTTGAACAGGGTTAGCTATGGTAAACATTAACTCATGGACCCCCCTCCCCAATGCTGAATAGCAGTGGAAAACTTAATTTCTTGAGTTTTTTTATGCTTTCTGAAAGAGACCATGTAATAAATACAAAGTAGGTATTATCTCAATTTGGCTCAAAAAGTTAAAACACACTTTAAGGATCTGCCACAGACCACAGACTATTTGGGTGGAAAGTGTTAAACCTTACACCAGCAAAATAAATCCAGACAATTGTTACCAACATGTTTTGCATCCAGCTCAACAATTTCTGAGGCATTTCTACAAAGTTTTAAAGCACACATTGAAAATGAATTGGTCTCACATAATAAATGGTACATTGTTGCAAAGAAATTCAAACATGCGATAAGCTGCTGAGCATTCACTTAGGGTCATATGCCCTGAATGGCAGAAAACTCTGGAAGGAGAAAAGGGCAGCCCATGCTCCATGTTTGTGGGTGTTTACTGCCATTAGCACGCTGTCTCTCCTACTGGGGAAGCTGAATGTACGCAGCTGCCTACTGCTGATAAATCCAGGATGACTGCATAACTCTGCCACTTATCATCTCCTGCTGGGTGATCACCAGTTGCTGCAAACAGGACTGCATGCTCCTGGGACTGCATCCACCCATGTTGGGGCTGTAGCATGCACTGTTTCAGCTTGGTGGGCATTGTTAGAGTTGCATACCTGTGAGTAGGGTTCAAGTCTTTGTGAAAAAAAGAAAGGGTGAGAGGAAGCGAAAAGGGAAGAGAATGAAGTTTCACCCCCTTTCCTCCATTTTTTTCTTACTCTGCTACTATGCCTCTATTCTTTCTGCCCCAACAAATGTTCTTCTTTTTTCTTTTTCTCCCACTCCCTGTTTTTTCTTTTCTCCTCCTTTTCCTTTTCCTTTTCCCCTCGTCTTTCAAAATCCCCACCCCTCTTTATCCCTTTAAAAAAAAGCATTAAAGAGGGGCAGTCTGATGTGAAGCTTCAGTGTGCCATATCAAGGTTTAATAAAGTTGGATGTGATCTGACACCCTGTTTGATTTCCTGATATCTTATCAGGATTGACTTCACAGAGCCTGGTTGGGTTCTCTTTGGTTGACACCCAGAGTGAGAGGTGTGGGGATTTCATACAGGCTTGTGTGGCAACTCTATACATGTCTTCTGCAGACTAGATATTCCACAATTATATTTTAACATTTCAATTGTATGTTGCAACAAATTGTGACATTAAGGAACTGAACTGAAAGGAAGGCTCCTAATTTTGCTTTAAAAAATACCTACACAGATCCAATGGTCAAACAGGCAAATTCCCAAAACAGCATAGTTTATTTCTTCCTAGGTGCGAAGAATTCAAAGACTTTCCAAATTAATCAGTTATAGACAAATATTCTTAATCATTAGGGCAAACAAGTCAAAAAGTATACTCATTGCTATCCCTTCTGATTGCACATGCAGACTAAAAGTTCATACACATTAGCTGCTATTATAAACAAAATAATCTGTGAAAAAGAATGTGCAAAAAAGATATGATAATCATCCAAACATTCACAAAACTTTAAAGTTGCTAAACACCATTGGTGCATAAAAAATTGAATAAACATTAAACATAAAACGTGTGGTTTAACACAAACACCACTGAGTAAAAAACATATAGTCCATAGCGTATGTGGGGTGATCCGTATTCAATCAGAAGCATAAGTGAACCCAAGGTAATCCCTGTATACCGTCACCGATACACCACATGCACTCATCTCCCCTATGGTAATGCACTCACCACAGGTATGAGTAAAACCAGCCTGGTATCTCCAAAAATCCTTGATTGGCAACTGTACATGCACAGTGGAGGCTCCTCATAAGGTAGCGCAGTGGTACACCAATGAAAAACAAAGAAACACTCTCCATAGCATAATACTGTTTCTTTATTAATACCAAATCCCCCACAATAAAAACATGCTTAAAAGATGCAAGATTAAAACCAGCATTGAATCATTAACTTGTGCAAACAGCATAAAGCATGTGTCCTCTCAATGCTTCCTGGAAAGCCGGCCGCTATGAGAACCGTGATGACACACCAATTGATTGACAGGAGAGCCGTGTGGAGATACCAGGATGGTTTTACTAATTGAAAAAAGGTGCAGTGCTTAAATATATAGTTCTCAAGGTGATGAATGCTCAAAGCAGTCTCAAGATGTATCACAGACAGTATCATGGTGAGAAACACACTTGGTCAGGAAAGAGGGAGAGCCACCACCGTCACTAGAACACACTGCCTCTTGCCCTCCTCTGTGGACCCTTGTTACAGGGGTCAGAGCAGCCAGAGATACAAATGGTATCCTTAATTGCAACACACCACATTCAATTAAGCCAGGTAAGATGGACATAGGTAACCAGGTCTCCACAAGTCATTCCCATTATTCAGAGCAGCATTCTAAAACCAGCATACATCCCAAGGAAACCTTAAAATGACAAGCCCTTAAGTTGCAGAAATCTTAATCACAATTTATTGTAAATAATAGGAATTGCACTCACATCTTAGTAGATTAAAAACACATTAGTTATGGTCTCATAACATGTGAGCCTCCAACAAGTTGGCCGCCGTGTCCCGGGCCAACACAAGCTCCACATCTGGTCACAAACTCCTCCCTACACATTTTGTCATGAGCTGATGTCGTCAGGGGCGTGGCCAGACGTGCATAAAGGAGCATTATAGGACAGGACAGCTAACTAGCAGCGGAAATGATTTGCATTCCAGGCGGCAGGAAATAGTCCACAATCATACCATTGGGCGTTCCACCAGCCGCAAGTACGCTGGAATGCGTTCCAACCAGCAGGAAATTAGTCTGGTAAACAAACCAGACATATCATTAACCGAACAAATAACATCTCATGGCAATAATCACACCGCCATAAGAGGACACTAAAAGATATATGCTAAGTGGATCAATGGACCACTCATGGACATATTAAAAAATTATATATAGTAGATAGAAAATTCATAATAGATTTAAAAAAATATATATATATAAAAAGTTTGTTTGTTGTATAGAAAAACCATAGAAAAAATGCTCATCGTGCCAAGACACAGCGCCATCTTGTCGGATGTGCATAAAAATACAAATCCCATTTCATTTCAGAACAATAATATAAAATGATAAAAAATAAAAATACAGCAGCTGAATTAGGCATTATTTCTAAACGCATTCACGTCCTATTCTACATTGATACCGAAGAGATTATAGGTTTCAACTTTATATATCCATTCGGTTTCAAGCCTGGAGACTCCTCTGGTCATATGGCTCCCTCTCCAGTTGCCAAAATATTTGTCTATCCCCAAAAACACAGTACCCTTAGGGTCCCATTTGTGATGGATATCGTAATGCTCTGAAAGGCTATGTTTGGGATAGCCATTCCTGATATTGGTAACATGCTCCTTTAATCTTACCTGGAGTATGCGTGTGGTGCGGCCATTGTATTCCAACCACATGGGCACCTGATGCAATAAACCACATATCTAATGGTGCACGTAATGAAGGGTTTTATAGAAAATTGCTTGTGGGTAGAATTGTACTGAAAAGTTTCAGTCTTTCTTCTACCCTGCAGATTGATTTTGTAAACCAAGCATTTTCTACAAGGTAAAAAAACTTCTATGTTTTTTTTTTTTTTCAATGATTTTTATTGAAAATTTTAGAAAGGAATATATTACATAACATAAAAGGAAGGGGAAAAATTGATATACACAATCAGGTTATATACAATCAGGTTATATACCTTCTCAGAAATTATCACTTATTTAGTTATCCAAATAGCATAGAGACAATTGTGATAAGCAGAGTATTTCACTATGCGTTGTGTTTATCTTATCTTCATTAGTCAAACATTAATAGAAACAGAAACATTAATAGAAACATTAACTTTGGACCATACTGACCATTGTTTATCAAATTTTGTGCATTGTAAAGAGTTTATTGCTAAGAGACGCTCAAAGGTGTAATTTCTATGAACTGCTTTGGTTATGTCTGATAGGTTAATGGCATTAGTGGATTTCCAATTTCTTAAGATCATTAAGCGTGTTTCCAACTATATATGTGTTATGACTGGTCTAAATTCTATATGAAATTTTTCTATGTTCAAATGCAATATTGCCAGCACCGGGTCTGGTTGAGATAATACTCCCGTTATCGTGGAAATCATTCTAAACACTTGGTTCCAGATGCATTTAACAGCAGGACAATACCAAAGCATATGTAGTAAGTTACCTACTTGTCCACAAGCTCTACAGCAATGTGGGGATGTTCCTGAGAAGAATTTCGCTATTCTGTATGGAGTGTAGTGCCATCTGTTAGCCAGTTTGATAGTTAATTCCCAATGCTTGATGCAGTGAGAGGCTTTGTGTATTGCTCTAAAGGCTTGCCGCCATTGTTCATCTGAAACTGATATACCAAGTTCTTCCTCCCATTTTTTCATTGCCGTAGTTTTTGTAAACGTGAGTTTATCTTTGGTGATATTGTAGAAGAAAGATATGCCTTTTGTATGTTGTTTATCTGTAGAGTAAAATTGCCAAATATTGCTTGGAAGGTATATGGTTGGTGCAGGCTTAGATTTGATAAAGTTTACAATTCTTAAACACGTAAACTGTTTGTTTTTTGGAAGATGATATTGTGTCAAAAGTTGCTCCACAGATTTAGGATTTGTGCCATTATATAAGTCTGATATGTGTAGTATACCCTTACTTATCAGGTCTTTGACCGTCAGAATTGGGATTTTTGTTTCTAAGAACGATAAGGATATATTATACTGTGTGTCTTATTTGTTTTTACATGTTTGTTCCCATATAAATCTCCACGCTTTCAATGATATTTGCGTAGTGGGAGACAATTTTTTTGTGTCCCATGGTATCCACCCGTCTGTTATGAGTAGTAAGGGTAAATTATTCATTGGTGCTGTCGCTTTTTCAATGTCCACCCATAATGGTGTGTCAGTCGTTTGAAACCAGTGTTTGATTTGGTCTAGGCGTACTGCCCAATAGTAGTCGTGTATGTCCACTAAGCCTGCTCCGCCCGCTTGTTTATGTGATGTGAGATTATTTCGTGAACATCTAGCTTTTTTCCCCTTCCATATATATTTCCAAGCAATATTCGCTATGTTTTTTATTAATTGTTGAGGGATGTTCAGTGGTAGGGAGCGGAATATGTATAGTATTTGTGGCAATAGCATCATTTTGTAAGCTGTAATTCTGCCTAACCAAGATACTTCGTTGTTTGACATGGTTTTGGTTTGGGCTTCCAGTTTGTTAATCAGTGGTATTACGTTGACTTTTATCATTGTGGATATTTTGTTCGTGAGTGTAATCCCCAAATAGGTGATATTTCCTTTACTCCACATATATGGTAATTTTACTTGTAGTGATTTACGGGTATTTGTTGGGATACCCATGTCTAAAATTAATGATTTGGTAAAGTTGACTTTATAGTAGGATATTTCCCCAAAGGCAATGAGGATTTTATGAGCTTGTATTAAGGTTATGGAGGGAGTAGTGAGTAGCAGGATTACATCATCTGCGAATAGGTTAATGGTATGTTTTGTTGACCCAAACTGGAAGCCTGTTATCAGAGGATGTGATTGTATGGATTCTGCCAACGGCTCTATCATCAAATTGAAAATTGCAGGAGATAGGGGGCACCCCTGTCGGGTTCCATTATTTATATGAAAGGTTGCGGATAGGAACCCCGCAGAGTACACCTGTGCTGACGGACAAGAGTATAATGCCATAATAGCTTGCAAAATTGGGCCTTTGAATCCAAACTTTATCAATGTTTGTTCCATATAGGTCCAGTGGACCCTATCGAACGCCTTCTCTGCGTCAATGGATAGCAGCAGAGAAGGCGTTTGAGTCTTTTCAGCATAGTTTATCACATTAATAATTCTCCTAGTGGCGTCCGAAGTTTGTCTCCCCCTCACAAAGCCCATCTGGTCTCTCTTAATAAGATTAGGTAAAATGTGAGTTAGTCGTTAGGCTAGTAGTTTCGCGTAGACTTTTGTATCGGTGTTCAGCAGTGATATGGGTCTGAAGTTAGCTGGCGTGGTAGGTCCTTTACTCGGTTTTGGTAAAGTTACTATATGTGCCTTCAGCATTTCCTGTGGGAAAGAGGCAACCTCAGCAGCTTTGTTAAAAAATTTTGTCATGTGTGGAGATAGGATATTGGTGAACACTTTGAAATATTTGTTAGAGAATCCGTCTGGGCTGGGGGATTTCCCATTTGGAAGTGAATGTATTGTCATTTCAATTTCTCTGTTTGTGATCGGGGCATTCAGATACTCTAATTGATTGTCAGAGAGGGCTGGAAGATTTATGTGTTCCAAATTTATTTTGTCTATAGTTGGTTGAGGTGTATTTGAATCTTTGTGTAAATTATACAATGAGCTGCAGTATGATGCGAATTGATTTGCTATTTCTTGTGGGTTTGTGATTCTATGTGGTAGCGTAGGATGTTGAATGTATGCTATTCTAGTTCTGGTGCGAGCAGCTTTTAATCTATTTGCTAGGTATTTACCTGCTCTGTTAGCATTAACATAATAGTTTTGTCGTAAGTATTTTAGATGTTTGTCATATTGTTGGGTTAGGAGTGTTCTAAGTTGTTCTCTAAGAGGATTAAGTTTGTCGATAAGTGCTGTAGATGGGGATGTTTTGTTTTGAGTTTCTATAAGATGTATATCTGCGATAATTTTGTTCAGCTGCTGAGTTTGCCTCTTCTTTTCTCTAGCTCCTAATTGGATCAGGATACCTCTCATAAAGGCTTTATGAGCACTCCATACAGTAAATGGATCACTCACTGAGTCTTCATTTTCGGAGAATAAATTTGTTATATGCTGGGAAATTGTTTTGTGATAGTTATTGTCTTGGAAAAGTCTGGTATTACAACGCCAGATGGGTGGTGAGGAGGAGACTCCCTTCTCTACAATAGACATGGAAATGGCCGCATGGTCAGACCACGTAATTTCATGTATTTTAGTCATGTTCACATTTTGTAGGAGCCATTTATCTGTTAGAAACATGTCTATTCTTGAATAAGAAGAGTGCCTGTTGGAGAAAAAGGTATAGTCTCTTTCCGTGGCGGGTAAGCACCTCCATATATCGTAAAGCTCCTCTTGGTGGAGTATGGTCTCAAGGGATAGGGTTCCTTTTGACTGTCCTGAGGACGTGTCCAGCGTCGGATCTGAGGTTATGGTGAAGTCTCCGCATATTACTAGGTTACCATATTTCATAGAGTTAGCTTTGCGTAGGACTTTTTTGATGAATCGGACTTGGTGTGTATTCGGGGCATACAGTGTGATCACTGTATATGGTTTGGAATTGATGTCTCCTGTGAAGATGATGTACCTGCCTCCTGCATCAATGAAGACATCTTTAGGTTGTATGGATAGCGAGTCCTTGGAAGCTAATAGGACACCTCCTTTTTTGCTATTTGGTGTGTTGGCCATGTATATGATTGGGAAGTTTTTATACTTACATTGAGGAGCATTATTTAGTTGGAAGTGGGTTTCCTGGACGCAAAGAATGTCCGCTTTGTGTGTGCTAGCCATAAAATGTCCTCCCCTTGTGCTGTGTGCGCTTCTACCATAACATTGTAAGATGAGGTATACTCCTTCATCTTGTGTTCCACCTGGTTCACTCTGCGGCCTAGCTTCTGCACTTCCCTCTGGCACTCAGTGATTCCTTTCATCATATCTGCCTGTAATGAGGAGCGCAGGGACAGCAGCATATCCTTCATTAAGGCATCTGATACTGGTCTGTCTGCTGTGGGGAAATCTTTAATAGGATCCCGGCCCTGAGCGCTTTGGCCTGTAGTGTTGGAAGGCCCGCTTACCTCCATGGCCGGATCGGCCTGTAGTCTGACCGGTGAGTCCCTCCGTTGCCACGATTTGGCCGGGCTTTGTGTTGTGGGGGTAGATGGGCCCGAGGATGGTTCACTGGGAGGGTTGGTCAGGCAGGAGGGAGCCGCTGATGTCCCCGCTCCGCTGTTCCGTCCAGATCCCTGGTCCGGCCTGACAGCTCGGGCACCGGCGCCATTTTGTTGAGGCCCGCGCGAGGTATAATAGCTCATCATCTTCGGAGGCTGCTGTGGGGTTTTTCGGTGCCGTGGCATCCTCGTCATGATCCGCGGCAATTTGGTGTCTAGGTGTCAGTGTTTGGGGCTGCGGATGGTGCTGGTGGGCTCTGATTCTGATGGATTATCTCCGGTGGGCGAGCGGAGCTCCTGGATTAAGCGTCCATCTTGGAGTCCGGTCGCCACGCCCCCCAAAACTTCTATGTTTTGAAAAAAATTACACCCTATTAGGGGGATCAATTTGATTCTGTGCCACTTGGAGCCTCAAAAAACAATCGTAGGATGGTCAGGTAAAAGGGGTACTAGTACGCTATCGTTCCGTAGAATGCTCCAATGTTTATACAAAATCCTCTTAACCACTTATCTACCGGGCACTTTCACCCCCTTCCTGCCCAAGCCATTTTTCAGCTTTCAGCACTGTCACACTTTGAATGACAATTGCGCGGTCATACAACACTGTAACCATGTGAAATTGTTATCATTTTATTCACACAAATAGAGCTTTCTTTTGGTGGTATTTAATCACTGCTGGGATTTTTTATTTGAAAGACCAAACATTTTGAATAAAAAAGTTTTTCTTAGTTTCTGTCAGTAAATTTTGTAAATAAGTAATTTTTCTCCTTCACTGATGTGCACTGAGTTGGCGACACTGATGGGTACTAATAGGCTGCATGATGGGCACTGATGAGGTGGCATGTATGGGCACTGATGAGGCGGCACTTATGGGCACTGATTAGGTGGCACTGATGAGGAGGCACTAATATTCTGCTCTTATGGGCATTGATAGGTGGCACTGATGAGCACTGATAGGCGGCATGATGAGTGGCACTGAAGGGCATTGATAGGTGGCACTGGTGGGCACTGATAGGTGGCACTGATGGGCCCTGATAGCCGGCACTGGTGGGCACTGATAGGCGGCATAGATAAGCGTCACTGATGGGCAGTACTAATGGGCACTGATGGGCATTAATGGGTGGCACTGATGGGAATTGCTGGGCTTTACTGATGGGCATCACTGATAGGCGGCACTGAAATACAGCACTGACTGGCATCACTAATGGCCACTGATTTCTGGCTGTGGTGGGCACTGATTGTGGTTATTGATTGCTGGCACTGGTTGGCACTGGTTAGCATGGGTTGCTGGCACTGGTGGCCCTCTAATATAATCAGGGCACTGATCATCAGGGTCCTGATTACATCTCTCACTGTCCCCTGTGAGGAAATGCCACTGATCGGCTCTCCTCGCCACACACTCTGTCAGTGTGAGGTGAGGAGAGCCGATTACCGGCACTTCCTTGTTTAGATGTGACCAGCTGTGATTGGACACAGCCAATCACATGATTAAAGAGCCAGAGATTGGGGTCGCGCCATGTCCTATTAACATAGCGCGACCGCAATCTCTATGCTGCATGCCCCCGCGGGTGGCAGGAGCGGCCGTTTGGGTGTGCCGTCTTATGACGTCTACCCAGAACGAGAGCCACACCGTCCCGCTGTCAATTGACAGTGGGCGGGCGGCAAGTGGTTAATTAAGTTTTGATGGGTAGCATATGTCAAGAAAAATGCATGTTTATAGGTTTCATTAGTTTCTTTAATTCCAACATATCATTTCTATTCTTCATAGAAGCACTCTCAAGCACTTGGCTCAATACTAATGGATCATAACCCTTCTCAAGAAATCTAGCGCCAAGAATATCAGCTGCCTTCAGAAAGTTCTCATGATTGGTACAGTTGGGTTTAAGCCTGAAAAACTGACTGACAGGAACGGACTTCAACCAAGCCGCATAGTGGCAGCTATTGGTACTGATAAAGCTGTTCCTGTCAGTCTCCTTAAAATAGGTAGACGTGATAATGGTTCCCTCAGTTATTCTAATACTCAGATCCAAAAAATGAATTCCACTAACTGCTGCAAAAAATGGTCTATGTACTTACTGGATCCTTGTGTACCTTGGGAAGGTAGTATATCACCGGTACCCTAGGTGTCACTGGGACAAATTTTTTTCACAGGGGGCCCCAAAACATAAGATCAATAAATCAAAATGAGGCTTCAGAGGGGGGAGATGGGTCTGCTAAAAAAAGAAGGCGGGTTTGAGGGACTCCGGCCTCTTCAATTTAAGTTCAGCAGTCATTTCCAATGATGAGAAACATGTTTTAAATCATGGTCTCAAGTTTGTTCCGCCACGTGCATTGACCAAGTTTGAGGCCTTTATTGATATTCAGAAATTTGTTTGAAAAATGAATATTAAGAGTTATCTAGTAACCAATCCTTTTAGGTTGAAAAAAGTGGCCCCTCAGGGATCAAAATTACCTCTTTAGCTAATGCTTCTGTTTTCCACCCCCCTTGGCATCTGGTACACCCTCTATTTCTGTCTCTAGAGATTTGGTCAGTAAGGACCTTGAGCAGTTGCAGCTCAAGAGAAGTAGGGGTGACCTTGCATTAAAAAGGGTTCTTGAGTTGTTGAAAAGCCATATGGACATAGTAGTGCATCCTGCGGACAAAGGAGGAGACATAGTTATTTTGGATTCGGAAGCATATAATTTGGAGATGTTGCGCCTCCTTTCAGATAGGGATACTTATGTTCCCCTCACAGGAAACACTACAGTCAAATACAAAAAGGACCTTGTGTGCCTTGTGGAAGGTGAATTTCAGCATAACATTCTCACTAAAAAAGAGAAGCTCTCTTTAGTCCCGGTGACCCGTAGGGTACCGGTAGTGTACAAACTTCCTAAGGTACACAAGAATCTGGTACACCCCCCTGGAAGGCCGATCATTAGTTGCATCAATTCAGTTACTTCCAGGATGGGTAAGTACATAGACCATTTTTTGTAGCCGTTAATGGCTAAAAGCCCCTTGTTTTTACAAGATTCCATGCAGGTCATCAACAGCCTTCAGGGTATTGAGTGGAGGGATAGCTACATCTTTGCAACTGCAGATATGGCATCCCTCTACATGATCATCTCACATACGCATGAGGCTGTTGAACTAACGAAGGCGAGTTCATTTTGTCATTACTTGATTTCGTGATGACGCATAAATATTTTTGGTTTGTAGGTTCCTATTATTTACAAAACAGAGGAGTGCACCAAGCGTGGCCAACTTGTTCATAGCCAGATAGGAGGAGGACATCATCTATACCAGACCTAGGCCAGAGCTGATACTCTGGAGAAGGTACATTGATGACGTCCTCCTCATTTGGGATGGTGATCAGTGTTCCCTGTAGGAATTTCAGGTTTTTTTTAACAATAATGACAAGGGCATCAAACTCCAATATGAGTTTAGTAAAACTGGAATTCATTTTTGGATCTGAGTATTAGGATATCTGAGGGAACCATTATCATGTCTACCTATTTTAAGGATACTGACAGGAACGGCTTTGTCCTTTCCTGTCAGTCAATTTTTGAGGCTTAAACGCAACTGTACCAATCATGAGGACTTGCTGAAGGCGTCTTTTTGGAGCTAGATTTCTTGAGAAGGCTTATAATCCATTAGCATTAAGCCAAGCGCTTGAGAGTGCTTCTTTGAAGAATAGAAATGATATGTTGGTCCAGCGAATTAAAGAAACTAATGAAACCTATAAACATGCATTTTCACTACATATTCTAACCATCAAAACTTGATTAAGAGGATTTTGTATAAACACTGGAACTTTCTACGGAATGATAGGGTACTAGGACCCCTTTTACCTGACCATCTTATGGTCATTTTTAGAGGGTCGCCACTCTTGAGGCTCCAAGTGGCACCGAATCTAATTGATCCCCCTAATAGGGTGTCATTTTTTCACAACATAGGAGTTTTTTTTCCTTGTAGAAAATGCTCGGTTTGCAAAATTATTCTGCAGGATAGAAGAAAGACTGAAACTTTTCAGCCCAATTCTACAGACAAGCATTTTTCTATAAAACCCTTCATTACGTGCACCACTAGATATGTGGTTTATCTCATCAGGTGCCCATGTACTTTGGAATATATTGGCCATACCACACGCATGCTCCAGGCCAGATTAAAGGAGCATGTTACCAATATCAGGAATGGCTATCCCAAACATAGCCTTTCAAAGCATTACGATACCCATCACAAATGGGACCCTAAGGATACTGTGTTTCTGGGCATAGACTAATATTTTGGCAACTGGGGAGGGAGCCCTATGACCAGAGGAGTCTCCAGGCTTGAAACCGAATGAATATATAAGGTTAAAACCTATAATCCCTTTCGGTATTAACGTAGAATGGGAAATGTGAATGCATTTATTAAAAATGTCTAATTTAGCTGCTGTCGTTTTATTTTTTTTTTTTATTATTTTTATCTTTAATTGTTAATTTTATATTATTCTGAAATGAAATGTGATTTGTATTTTTATGAACATCCCACAAGATGGCGCTGTGTCTCAGCACTATGAGTACTTTTTGTATGTTATTTTGTTGTCTCTATACAACAAAACACATTTTTTTATATATATATTTTTATACCTGTTATGAATTATCTATCTACTATATATTTGATTTTTTAATATGGCCATGAGTGATCCATTGATCCACTTAGCATATACCTTTTAGTGTCCTCTTATGGCAGTGTGATTATTGCCATGAGATGTTATTTGTCTGGTTAATGATATGTCTGGTTTTGTGTACCAGACTAATTTCCTGCTGGTTGGTACTTCTGGCTGGTGGAACGCCCAATGTTATGATTGTGTACTATTTCCCGCCGGCTGGAATGCAAATCATTTTAGCCACTAGTTAGCTGTCCCACCTATGTAATGCTCCTTTGAGCATGTCTGGCAATGCCCCTGATTACACCAGCTCATGACGAAATGTGTAGGGAGAAGTTTGTGACCAGACGTGGAGCTCATGTAGGCCAGGACGCGGTGGCCATCTTGTTGGCAGTTCACATGTTATGAGACCATAACTAAAGCGATTTTTTTTTTTGATTTCAAAGTATTTTATTATTTTGTAAGAAATTACAAAGTACAATTCAAGACATTGTACGTCGTGCAACAACGTTTTTCTTAAGTAAAAGACAGAGAAACAACTTAATTGATCCAAATGTGATTAAATGTAAATAAATGTAATAGACAGCAGCCTGACATTGGGCCTCGTGTATTCAGATGAGCCTAGGTAGAGAAATAAACTGTACTTTGGCTATGAGTTTATACCAATATATATGTATATCTAGGGCGCCCTCTCCCATCGCAGCACCCCAAATGGGATCTCTTTGTGCTGCGAGGGGAGAACGCCCCCCAGAATTAGCATTGTAGTTTTGTTGATGTTGGTAAGCAGATTAAACGTGTCTACCCAGTATTTTCGGATGGAGGGGCATGACCAAAAGATGTGGAACATGTCTCCTTTAGATGATTTGCATCGCCAGCAAATGTTGGGGGTGTTAGTGTTGAATTTGGCTAGTTTATCTGGGGTTAAGTACCAACGGAGTGAGATTTTCTGTGTAAGCTCCCAAAGTGCTGAACATTGGGTTGCATTGTATATGGACTTGAGAGCTAGTTGCCATTGTGTGTCAGTGAA
Source organism: Lithobates clamitans (assembly GCA_037952925.1). Classification (NCBI taxonomy): domain Eukaryota; kingdom Metazoa; phylum Chordata; class Amphibia; order Anura; family Ranidae; genus Lithobates; species Lithobates clamitans. Next base: position 1,381,997 of record JBBGZY010000022.1, read on the forward strand.
TGTTTTTGTGAGATCTTTTTCCCATTGATAGTGGGGGGTCATCTTGGTGAAGGATCTTTTACCCTGTAGGAGGTTATAGAAGTAGGATATGCCTTTGGGCCTTGGTGTGGGGTTTATGAGGAAGTCCCATGACTTCTGGGGGATGTTGTAGAGAGGAAGAGGTATTTTATTGAAACAGTGTTGGATGCGGAGGTACGTGAAGCTTTCAGAGGCGGGGAGAGCAAATTCCCTCTGTAGTTGGGAAAAGGGTTTAATTTGATTACCTCGTAAAAGTTGTTGTAGTGCATGAATTCCACTATGGGACCATTTGGAAAGTCCTAGGTCAGGAGTTAAGTGGTGAAGAGTCTCTAGGGGTATGTTGTGGAGCGTGTTAGGGGGATTGTATTCTGAGGGGGATATCAATTGTTTCCAGGCGTAGACTGAAGCTTTCATGGTCGGGGAGATGGAGGGGGATATATAAGATCCCAGAGGAATGCTCATCAGCCATATTTTTAGGTTTGGGCGTAGCAACGATGAATTTTCTATCTGTGCCCAAAGAGATTGAGTGGTAGATTGAAACCACTGAGGGAGTTGTGCAAGTATTGCTGCGAGGTAGTAATCTCTAAAATCTATGGAGCCTGTGCCTCCCGCTAGTCTGTGTTTAATTCATTTTGTGTGTGCACATCTGGGTTTTTTCCCATTCCATAGACACTTGTTGAAGATTGATTGGAGGGTTTTGAAAAAGGAGGCTGGGACTGGGATTGGGAGTGTGCGAAAGAAGTATAATATTTGGGGAAGACATGTCATTTTGAAGGCTGCCAATCTCCCCGACCAGGAGAGCTCGTGTTTAACTATATGTTGTGTATCAGATTTGATTTTTTGTAGGAGTGGGAGAAAGTTAGAGGAATAGATATGTCTAGTGGTTTTTGGGAGTTGTATTCCCAGGTATGTGATTTCCTTGTCTGCCCAGTCAAAGGAATACTGTGTCTGGAGTAAATTCTTGGTGGTGGAATCGATATTAATAGCTAGAATTGAAGATTTGGTTGTGTTTAGTTTGTAATATGATATCTTACTGAACCAATTTAGAGTTTCTTGTGCTGCTGCCAGGGAAGATGGAGGGTTGGTGAGTATTATGCCCCGTACACACGGTCGGACTTTGTTCGGACATTCCGACAACAAAATCCTAGGATTTTTTCCGACGGATGTTGGCTCAAACTTGTCTTGCGTACACACGGTCACACAAAGTTGTCGGAAAATCCGATCGTTCTGAACGCGGTGACGTAAAACACGTACGTCGGGACTATAAACGAGGCAGTGGCCAATAGCTTTCATCTCTTTATTTATTCTGAGCATGCATGGCACTTTGTCCGTCGGCTTTGTGTACACACGATCGGAATTTCCGACAACGGATTTTGTTGTCGGAAAATTTTATCTCCTGCTCTCCAACTCTGTGTGTCGGAAAATCCGATGGAAAATGTCCGATGGAGCCCACACACGGTCGGAATTTCCGACAACACGCTCCGATCGGACATTTTCCATCGGAAAATCCGACCGTGTGTACGGGGCAGTAGAATGACGTCGTCCGCGAAAAGGCTAATTTTGTGGCAGACGTTACCAATTTGGATTCCGGATATTGTAGTATTGGTTCTAATATGTTGTGCTAATGGTTCCATTAGTAGGTTAAAGATAAGTGGGGACAGGGGACACCCTTGACGCGTGCCATTGGTAATGGGGAATGGTTTGGAGAGCATACCCTGTGTAAAGACCTGGGCTGAAGGGGTAGTGTACATAGCCAAGATGGCTTTAAGGATGTGGTCCCTGAACCCGAATCTCTGTAGGACCATTTTGAGGTAGGTCCAATGAACCCTGTCGAACGCTTTCTCTGCGTCCAATGAGAGGAGCAGAGAAGGCGTTCCGGTGGATTCCGCATGATGTAACAAGTTGAGCATTCTTCTAGTGGCATCTGGTGCCTGTCGTCCCTTAGTGAATCCCGTCTGGTCTCTGTGTATGAGGGTAGGTATAATGTCTAATAGGCGTGAGGCGATGGTCTTAGCATAGATTTTCAGATCAAAGTTGAGTAGGGAGATTGGTCTAAAGTTTTTGGGGGAGTTTGGTTCTTTCCCTGGCTTTGGTATCGTAACTATTAGTGCATTTAAATAATCATTCGGAAGTTTAGAGGAGGAGGCAGCGTTGTTGTATAGTTCAGTAAGTTGTGGGACGATTTGGGGGGAGTATTGTTTGTAGTATTCAGCTGTTAGGCCGTCTGGACCTGGAGCTTTGCCATTAGGTAGGGAGTTTATTGAGGAGAGAATTTCCTGTTCTGTAAAGGGCTTATTGAGTTTCTCTAACTGATTCTCATTCAGGGTAGGTAGCTGAATGGATTAGAGGAAGAGGTTAATCTCTTCTGGAGAGGGCTGGGGAGTATTAGTGTTGTGTTTCAAGTTGTAAAGGTCGCTATAGTAATCGCTGAATGTGTTGGCTATGTCTTGAGGGTTGGTCTGGGGAATGTTAGTATGGGGGTGAATGATCTGGGAGATTTTAGTTTTAAGTCTTATACCCCTAAGTTTCATTGCCAGAGATTTTCCTGCTTTATTGGAGGTGGCATAAGAGTTGGCTTTAATTCTACGTTGGAGGTATTCAAATGATTGAAGGAGTAAGGTTTTCAGTTCTTGTCTTAGGTTGAATAGTTGGTGGGTTATTGGGTTTTGGGGTTTAGTCTTATGTTGTTGTTCTAGGGAGGCAATTTGAGTGGTTAACTCATCTATACGCTGCGTCCTCCTCTTTTTGTGAAGGGAGCTTAGTTTGATTAACAAACCTCTAATATAGGCCTTATGGGCGTTCCACACCACCCCATGGTCAGACGCTGTGCCTTTGTTTATAGAGAAAAATTCTGAGAGATGGTGGGAGATTTCTGTTGTGTACTTTTCATTTTGTAGTATGTAGTTGTTTGCGCGCCACAGAAATGTGTTGCATTGTGGAGTGGAATCTGAGATAGAGATCGATATTGGGGCGTGGTCTGACCATGTTGTGGTGTGGATTTCAGACTTGCAAATATTCTGGAGTAGCCATTTATCTGTAGCAAAAAGATCAATTCGTGAATATGAATTGTGCATGGGAGAATAAAAGGTAAAGTTCTTTTCAGAACCGTGGTGGCAGCGCCACACATCGAATAAGTCCTGTGTAGACAAAAATTTCTTCAATGGCGACATTCGCCTCTTCGCAGGAGCTGTTGTGTCCATGGTAACGTCCGGAACACTGTTGAAGTCCCCGCATAGAATTCCATGGCCTTTTTTTATCTGTTTGATTAACCTCTGTACTTTATGCATGAACTTCATCTGTTGGGTGTTTGGTGCATAGATGTTGGTTAAAGTGTAGAAAATTTTGTTGATGGTACACACTAAAATTAAGTAGTGACCGTCGGGGTCGATTAGTAGATTGGATAGGTGGAAGTCCACCGAGTCCTTGATTGCTATCATGACTCCTTTGGATTTGGTAGAATGGCAAGCATGAAAAAGGTGTGGGAACTGGCGGTTGTTGCATAATGATAAGTCTGAGTTTATCAGATGTGTCTCTTGGATACAGAGAATGTCGCTCTGGAGAGCTCTGGCGGTTTTCCATAAAGAGTGGCGTTTAGCCGGGTGGTTCAATCCTTTGGCATTAAGTGAGAGGACGTTTAGTGGCATTGTGGTGTGGGATGGAAGTAGATCTGAGTGAGAGTCACTTACAGTTAGTTGTCCTGGTCAAGGATATGGAGGATCCTGCGATCTGTGGCTGATGACAGAAGGAGTTCGGTCCCCTGGCAGGGAGATGGTTGGCTATAGGAGCCTCGGATAGAGCAAAATGTTAATCACACTTTATATTAGTAGACCAATGGTCAGGCTGCCGATAAAGCAACAGTGCTTAGTTGAAAGGAGCAACGTAGAGGAGGTGTAAACACCGCTTCAGCCTCTATTTGGGGGTTAAACAGTTTGTAACGAAGGGAGCTGAACAAACAGTGGAAGGTTGCGTGGTCTCCAGGGGAGGAGTGAAGTAGTAGTTAGGCCTACTATGGCAATATCTGTGGGGTCACTTCAGCTGGGGTGGTGATCCCTGCGGTTGCGGGCATTAGAGGGGCCACTGCGGGTTGGTGGGGTCTTGGGAGGTTCTGAGATTATTCCCCAGTTGTGGAGGAGGTGCAGGCCTTTGTTTAGGTCATGTATGGTGTGAGATTGACCATTCCTAGTGACCAGAATAGTCCCAGGGTGGCGCCATTTGTAAGGAATTTTGTTGTTTTGCAGCCCCTTTGTGATCGGGTTCAGGTTTCTTCTTAGCTGGAGCGTGTATTTAGAGAGATCCGGAAAAAACTGGATTCCCGTGTACGGAGCTGGTAGTGGAGATTTGTTTTTGACCCCTAGCAGGAGTTTCTCCTTAATGTGAAAGAAGTGGACTCTCATTAAAACATCTCTGGGAACAGAAGCAGCGAGGTGGGATGGCTTGGCTATCCTGTGTATTCTGTCTATGAAAGGAGCAACGTAGTCCCTGGGAGATGCTTCTGGAACAATGACGTGCATTAGTTCCTTCGCGTATCTTGGTAGATCAGCAGACATTATGGATTCGGGGACTCCACGCAGTTTGACATTGTTCCTGCGTGATCTGTCCTCTAAATCGGCCAGCTTGGCGCGGATCCATGCTTGTTCCTCCCTCACATCTTCACACACATCTATGACTTCATTAACTGTGGCTGTGCAGTCACTCATATTTTTTTCAATGCATGTCACTCTCTCATCTATAGTGTGTATGTCTGAAGAGATTTTAGCAAATAATGAGGAGAGATCTGTCATGAGGGAGGTCTGCAGGGACAGTAGCATGTCCTTTAAGGTGGTGTCCATCACAGGCTGCCCCGATGTGGGGAATGATGTCATAGATGAATGCAGGGCCTGGTTGCTGAGAAGGGGATTGAAAGCCTGGGCCTCAATTTGTGAAGAGGGCGGGCGCTGCGGCGGCGCATCGAGCCTCATCTTAGCTTTCGCTGGGCTATTTAGGAGGTGGTCGCCTTCCAGGGGGTGAGTGGGTAAAGCTGGGGGGTCAGATGAAGCGGATTCTACCGGGAATTCGTCCGGTAGATCCGTGTAGGATTCGTTCGGTGCGGCCTGGCCGGCGCCATCTTGGCTTTCACTGACCTGCTCCGTAGGCTTGTAGGAGAACTCTGTGAGTTTCTTGGGCTTGTATTCCGGGTTTCTCTTTCTAGATACGCTGGCCATGATCCCAAGTGTCTCAGGAGCAAGGATGGCGCTGGATTTTGTTAGCTGCGCGGCCTGAGTAGCTATAGTATCTCCCCTGTGAGACGAGCTGAGGATTCAGGCATCCATCTTCAGCTCCGGTCGGCCACCTAAAGCGATTTTTTTTATGTGAGCACAATTCCTATTATTTACAATAAATTGTGTTTAAGATTACTGCACCATGTGGCTTGTCCTTTTATGTTTCCTTGGGATGTACGCTGGTGTTATAACGCTGCTCTGAATAATGGGAATGACTTGTCGAGACCTGGTCACCTATGTCCATCTTACCTGGCTTGATTGAATGTGGTGTGCTGCGATTAAGAATACCATTTATATCTCTGGCTAATCTGACCCCTGTAATAAGGGTCCACAGAGCAGGGTAAGAGGCAGTGTGTTCGGGTGACGGTGGTGGCTCTCCCTCTTTCCTGACCAAGTGTGTTTCTCACCATGATATGTGATACATCTTAAGACTGCTTTCAGGATTCATCACATTGAGAACTATATGTTTAAGAGCTGCACCTTTTTATTTCCATTTTCTTTCATATTGGTGTTCATCCATTTTTTGTGCCGGCTGCTTGAAGAACTATTTGTATATTTAGATATTTAAGATTATATAGCGTAGTAGACTTTCTATAATGGTTTTACTCATACCTGTGGTGAGTGCTTTACCATAGGGGAGATAAGTGTCTGTGGTGTATCGGTGATGGTATACAAAGATTACATCGGGCTCACCTAAGCTTCTGATTGTATATAGATCACCCCACATACATGGACTGTAGGTTTTTCCTCAGTGGTGATTGTGTTAAACCACACGTTTTATGTTTAATGTGTATTTAATTTTTTATGCACCAAGTGTGCTTAGCAACTTTAAAGCACTGTTAATGCTTGGATGATTGTCATATCTTTTTTATATATTCTTTTACACAAGTTGAAAAATGATTAGTCTGACTAGCAGAGGTCCCTGGTCAAAGAAAAAAACCTTTGGCGGGTGGTATAGTGAACAGTAAATGTATTTGATTTCCTATGGTTAGTTTAAAGTAAACCTACTTTAAAAGATCCTGAAATATGATGGCAATCTAGGAATAAAAAAAATAGAGTAAATACCTAACATTTTAAAGAGTCAAAGTGGTACTCTACAATGACTCCAGTGGAAATTTGTTTTGTTCATTTTGGCTTGGCTTTTTACAACCTTAGTAGCTTCTTCTTACACATTTTCATTTTATACAAATGTGAATCTGACAAGTTTTAAGCAAAGAGCTGAGTGATTAAAATAATGACCTCTTAAGAATTAGAAAGCTTATAGCTCAATGAAATGTATCCAAGGCAAATAACAAGATTCCACTAAAGTTCAAAAGTCTTCAGCATTATAAAAAAGATTGCATCATCTTTATATAAAAAAGTTTCTGCCACTGCCTATATAATGAATTCTCATAATTCTTATACTTAGGAATGGTGAGGAACTTGAAAGATATTTTTAATGGTCTATATACTGTACACACTGTGCATTGTAGTTCTTCCCATAACCTGAAAACTGCAACCTAGCACCACACCATCAGCTTTACAGATTGGCTTTTTCATGTTTCATTGAAGCTGGTTCTTCAAAGTTGTCTAATGTATTCCTGCCTACTACATCCACTGTCAAACTAGTTTATGAATTTTCAGGCACATGTTTTTTACTATCTGAATCCATGTAAATCTTAACAATGAACTCTTATTTGTTCCTTTTATGGACTGTTACGTATACTATTAAAAGTGTATATCTGTTTTTAAGTGCCAAAAAATTATAATGTCAAATTTAGAACTTTCCTGTGTTCACTTCCTGTGTAATTTCAAGGAGCCTAATTAGTCTCCTAGTAATCTTCTAAATAAAAGTCTACAGAATAATTAGCCTTTATGTTGTGGAGAATAGGATAGGGGAAAAGTTTTTGGCTGGCTATACATTACACAATTTTCTTGTACAATTTTCCTTTAGACCAAAGCCATATAATATGAGCTCAAACCTAAACATTTTCAATTTGTATGAAATCAGGCAGGCCCTTACACTGCATAGTTGAAGGTAAATCTAAAGGAAATTGAATAAGAAAATTGTAAAACATAAGGCCAGCCTCAGTGGTTTAACAACAAAATACTGGGCAGGGCTGACACAATTCATCTCACAAAATTGCTGTCTATTGTCAACCCACAAAAGGATTTAGGAGCTATGTGTATTGCATAAATTTGTTTTTGTTTGTTTTTTTTGAATGTTGCCCTGGTATATACTGTACTTAAAGTAAATCTGATAAGAACAAAAAAAAAAAACTTTAGTTCACCAAGTCTCTCCTGAGAATAATATCCAGGACCCCAGCATTGTAAAGCATAAACAGTTTATTAATCCTCACGCCACTCGTCTGCTTACAATTAAAAAAAAACTTTTTTGGCATTTGAATTCTTTTTTTTTTAAAGGTAAACAAATACACTCACTTGCAAAAACTGTGCATATATGGCAAGCATATCCTGCCAGCTTTTGTAATCAAACAAATAGATATTGACCTATAATTGCTGTGCAAAAATTTTCTAGCTGAAATTCTGGTCCAAGCTTAATGCACCACACTAAAGACTGAAAGTACCACGCATAGAGCCCCAGGCATAATTTTGTTGAGCGGCAGCTCCGAATGATTTTCAATCTGATAACTGGCTACCATTTCCCCTGTGTTAGAGCTCAGTGCCAGCCAATTTAAAGTGTGCCCTTTTCCCCTTAACTGTGTTGAAATTGTTGAAATCTCATTTGTGTATGCCACTGGGGAATATTGTTCCAAGAGCATTTCAAAGAACTCTCAGCATATAGCCATTAAAAATCTCTTTAGTAGAACAGCAACAAAGGTGAGACACTTTTTTTATATAAACAAGTAAGCCTTTTAACAGACCTAGTAACAGTGTGTAATGTGTAATGTACACATGCACAGTGTATATATATATATATGTATATATATATATATATATATATATATATATATATGTATATATATATATATGTATATATATATATATGTATATATATATATATATATATATATATATATATATATATATATATATATATATACACATACATACAGTGCCTTGAAAACTTATTTATACCCCTTGAACATTTTGTCATGTTACAACCAAAAACGTAAATGGATTTTATTGGGATTTTATGTGATAGACCAACACATAGTGGCACATAGTTGTGAAGTGGAAGGAAAATGATAAATGGTTTTCAAAATGTTTACAAATAAATATCTGAAAAGTGTGGTGTGCATTTGTATTCAGCCCCCCTGCAGAAGTACTTTGTAGAACCACCTTTCGCTGCAATTACAGCTGCAAGTCTTTTTAGGTATGTCTGTACCAGCGTTGCACATCTAGAGAGTGAAAATTTTGCTCATTCTTCTTTGCAAAATAGCTCAAGCTCTGTTAGATTGGATCGTGATTGTATGTGAACAGCAATTTTCAAGTCTTGCCACAGATTCTCAATTGGATTTAGGTCTGGACTTTGACTGGGCCATTCTAACACATTATTATGCTTTGAGCTGAACTATTCCATTGTAGCTCTGGCTGTATGTTTAGAGTTGTTGTCCTAATGGAAGGCAAACCTCTGCCCCAGTCTCAAGTCTTTTGCAAACTCTGATGCCTCATACACATGATCAGACTTTCCAACAACAAAACCGTGGATTTTTGTTCGAAGGGTGTTGACTCCAACTTGTCTTGCATACACACGGTCACACAAATGTTGGCCAACAATTACGAACGTAGTGACGTGCAACACATACGACGGCTGATAAAAGGGAAGGTCAATAGCCAGTGCGCCACCCTTTGGGCTCCTTCTGCTAATCTTGTGTTTATCTCGTATAGTACAAGTTTGGTGAGAGACGATTGGTGCTTTTCAGCCTCGTGCTTTTCAGTTCATTTCTGCTTTTCAGTTTGTGCTTGTCAGTGCGTATCTGTTCTTCATGCGTGCTTGTCAGTTCATTCCTGTCTTTCAGTGTGTTCTATTTACAGTTCGCTTCTGATTTTCAGTGCATTGTTGCCTGGTCGTTCTTGATTTTCAGCTCGTTCTTGTCAGGTCCTTTCTGATTTTCGGTGCATTCTGTCAGTTCGTTCTGACCAGCTTTTTGTTTATTAGCCATGTTGCGGTTACGTACTCATCGTACAGTTCGTGCTGTTGTTGGGCTTGGTGTTGGAGTTATTGCCTTGACCCAAATACAGTCCATGAACAAGGGGAGGAGGAGTTCTTGGTTGCTTAATTGTGACCAATTCTGTCATATGCCTTTGTTGCGGGAGCTCCAGGAGAATAATCTTGATGCTTTCAGGAATTATCTCTGGATGACGGACCCCGTCTTTCACCGTCTCTTGGCTTTACTGACCCCATATATTACGAAGCTGGACACCTGCATGCGGCAAGTCATCACTCCCGAGCAAAGGCTCGTCGCCACCTTGGGGTACTTGGCAACGGGCAGAAGTCTCCAGGACCTGAAGTTCACGACTGGGATCTCCCCCCAGGCTCTGGGAATCATTGTTCCAGAGACCTGTTCTGCCATCATTCTGGTCCTGCAGAAGGACTATATTAAGGTAAGATTTATCCTTTAACATCACATTCTTGTATTTAATGTTTGCTAATGTATTGTATTTATTTCATCATTCCATAATTACCATCTATCTTCTGACTTTGCCAAACCCATACACGCTATACCTACCTCTTTTGTGTTCATATTTATGGATGAATTCACCATAGCATGTAGTGCAAGTGCCTGTCTGAATACTTTCAAATGGTACTGTTTAAAGTTTTGTTCTCCTATTATCTTGATAGGCAATTGCAGAATGTAAAAATGTTCTTCAATTTGTACAGCGTGTATTCATATTTTTGGATCATGACACTTCTTACCTGTCCAGTGGGCTGCCAATAGTGTAAGTAAGGAGGAGCTGGCCAAAGTAACACACATTATTTATGCATTCAGCTCTCAATAAAGTGGAGAGGGTTACCTATCCAAAACATCTCCCCCCACCCTAAAATTTTTACAATGGGCCATTAAAGGGAGCAAAGAATCCGATAAGTGGACCTTATACGTTTGTCTTTAAATACTCATTTCAATAAATGTTATACTTATGTTGGCCAAGAATGTTTGTGTTTAATCTGCTTGCAATGTTATGTGCAAAAGTAGTATTTTATTTTCCTGTTTGACTCCACAGTTTCCTTCCAACCCACAGGAATGGCAGACTGTGGCCTCCCATTTCCACCAGCAGTGGGACTTTCCCAATTGTGGTGGTGCGATCAATAGGAAGCACGTCCAGATCGTCTCATCCCCCAACTCGGGGTCATACTACTTTAATTATAAGGGGTACAGTAGTATTGTGATGTTGGCGGTGGTGACGGCAAACCCTCTGCTCCGAGGTCAGGGTACTCACAGGGAACAGCCTCATCAGATGGTCCCCCAGCGCAAAGGCCTCATCTGCCACAAAAACAAACTGGAAGCCCGCCACGTTATCCTGTGGAGGTGGCAACTCCAAGGTACAGTAGGGAAGAATGGCCATATGTCTGATGGAGGAGTGATCACCCAGACAGAATTTTACCGCATCTCCTGAATGGCACCTTGGGGTTGCCACCTCCTCAAAAATAACGTGGCGGGCTTCCAGTTTGTTTTTGTGGCAGATGAGGCCTTTGCGCTGGGGGGACCATCTGATGAGGCTGTTCCCTGTGAGTACCCTGACCTCGGAGCAGAGGGTTTTTAATTACCAGCTGGCCCGTGCCAGAGGAGTGGTCGAGAATGCCTTTGGCATAATGGCCAGCCAGTTCTGGCTTTTCCAAACAGGCATCAACATGGCTGAATACAAACTAAATCACATCATCTTGAGCTGCTGCATTCTTCACAATTCACTGCAGAAGAATGCAGCCAACTATCTGGCCTCAGTTGCGACTGAGGCCGACTTTTCACCTCAACAAAACATGACGGCGCTTCAAAGTGGCCGTCCTGGCTTGCCCCCCCAAAGCGTCTGAGAAGTAAAGCAAAACTATGTGGAGTACTTCGTGGGTAGGGGGGCAATTGATTTACCACAAAATCTGGAAGCTGTGTAAAATATATTTTTTTGGAAAAACTAAACTCATATTTAATTTGAATTACTGTTTGTGTTTCCTATCTGTCTCCTAGGTTCTCCAATGGACTTTTATTTTTGGCTATTTTCTTCAATAGTGCAAACATAACTTATTTGATACATGAGGTGACAATCTCTTCATTCGGCTAACTATTATGTTGTGCTGTTGGTCAGCTACACACACACAATGTTTTTGTTGTTAATGTATGTAATGTGTTAATGATAAAAATAATCATCCTTTTCAACTCCATGAATTAATTGCTTGTAGTCCCTAAAATGGCCTGATTTGGGCAAATTTTACAGCACAGTGAGGGTTACTCACTAAAGACAAATTTACTTTACACTACAAGTGCACTGCAAGTGCACTTGAAAGTGCACTGAAAGTGCCCTTGTAGTGCAAAGTGGATTTGCCTTTAGTAAATAACCCCCATTGTCACTACACCAACTTAAAAAAGAAACTGGTATTGAAAGAAGAAGCCACATATTGTTGAGTATAAAACATTTTACTCCAAGCACATTCACATGTGCATTATAAACATTTTTCTTAACAAACCAACATCTTGGATGTATAACATGTATGTTTGACATAAAGTTGCCTTTTTTGATGCATCAAACACACATTGACCAATTTTCAGATGTTTTTTACTTCACATGACTTTTATCTTTTTTGGGGGATTAAGATGCATAATTGTACCTACCCATGTCCTATGGTTGTATATACATAGATTTATTGTCTATATGCAATTTTTTTATGTTTAATGTATGCAATGCATTTTTATGCCATGTTGATCATTGGTCCTCAATAAACATACACATGTTTGCACCTCTGTGAGTGTGATTGGGCTGCATCATGCGCACTTCATTCAAAGTCCCAACCTTCCCCCCTCTTTTTCATGATATTAAGGATGGGGGCGCAAACTTTCCCTTGCGTCCCATTTAAAGTCCTAAGTTCGCTTTTCCCCCCCATTGCTTGCATTGATTAGGGATGGAGGTGCTCATGATTGTAGCCCATCGCTCTCTTATGGCGGATTCCTACCGGGTCCGGCCATAATTCAGCATGCTTGATATGGAACGTTCTTTGCACTGACAGTTCACATACTTTGATTTTTTACTACTTTATATAATTTTTTACTCCCTGTGGCCAGACTGGGTCTGTATGACTCATTGTCGGTGGGTGGGCAGATGTCCTGTCTCCCGGGAGCTGCGATGCATGCTGGTGTCCGCCCTCCTACCTCCCCTCCACAGGGTTGGGGGTGAGTGGCTGGGCGGATCTTTCCACCTTGCATCGGTGCCACGCCCCCGGCACTGTGCATGTGACCTCCTTGGTTGGGCGTCGCACACACAGACATCCGGCTATATCAGCTGGGCTGACATGTGGTGAGCTTCTCTGGCGTTCGCTGAGGTTTTTCTCCACTGTGCCGTGCCTGCGTGACGCTGAGGGGGAGCTGACGTTCAATGCTGGGGCTGCATCTCGCTCCCTGCTTCATCGTATTCAGAGATGGTACTGATACAACCTATGCAACCCTTATCCTCTCCCATCTATGTGGCTTCAAACATCACTTGTATCTTTCAAGGTAATCTTCCAGGTGCTTTTTTCAATCACCTTGGTGATATTTGCAGCTTATATCATCTTGTTTTTTGTTACTTGTATTATCAGATACATTTTATATATTTCCTACATTATAGAAGTCCCCTCCACTGTGGGGTGTTGGTGTGTGCGGTCTGGTGTTCCTTGTTGAGGTCCCCCTCTCAGCTCCCGGGCCAGGCTCCATGGCTCTCCCCTGGCTTTGTTTTGTCGCACGGTCATAGTTTTGGCTATCATGTGAGTAACCTTTTTGGCATGGCCCATTATGTCCAAATTTCCCCCTTTTCTGCTGATCTTGTTAGACCCTGAAACTATATTGCTTTTCATAATTTTTTAATAAAATTTAGATGCATCTGGCTCCTGAAGAGTGGATTGAAGTCCATGAAACACAGCGTCGGGCCTACCTTTGATGCATCAAACACACATGTCCTTTGGTTGTATATACATAGATTTATTTATTATATATACATAGATTTATTGTCCATGTACATGTCCATTGATCCCTCATGATGGGAGCTAGCACATGCTGACATACTGGGCCTTATTTCAGAAAGGACAATCCACTTTGCTCTACAAGTGCAATTTCAAGTACACTTGCATTGCACTTGTAGTGCAAAGTGGTTTTGTTTTTTTAAATAAGCCACATGTGCTAGATCCCATCATGGGGGATCAATGGATGTGTTTCGGGGGTGCAACTCCTTCCTCTCACCTTCCTCAGTTTGGAGGAAGGGGTTGCACCCACAAAACGCGTACATTGATATCCCATGATGGCATATAGCACATGTTGACAGACTGTGTGCATCTTCAAAATTTGGCTTTGCAATTGCTTTAAAACTTTTAAAACACGTACAACAATAATGACAAAATTTAATTTTTTTTTGGTTTAGATTTTGCTTAAAACATCAATAATGTTGGTCAGTCTTTTTTGAACATCATGGATATTTTGCTTCAGCTTTTCTAAATCCCGATTGCACACCATGATCTCACTGATGAGTACTTGTGCATTTGCACTGCTGAAGTGAGTTTCTTCTTCCACAACATCCACATCACCTAAACATAAAAAAACACCCCATGTACTATAAATATGCAGGCATCCATCTATTTCCTGAAGCTGTGGTCTCAGACACTGACCTGTTGTCAAAACCATTTCGACTACTTCACCCACCACTTCCTGAACCTCTGCATCCACATCCTCAGGTTGTGTGCTGAGTTCCCTTTCTTCAGTAGGTGTGGGGGTTACTGGTGGCCTCAGATGTCACGATTCTTTTCTTCCCTATGTGAATACAAAAAAGGTATACTTAGCAGACAGATATTTTAGGCTAGAAATTGTAATATCAAACATAGCTTGGAAGTGTCATCCAATTGTCTGTTTTGGCAGAGTTCCAAGCTGAAGACATGATTTTTTCCCTTTCAAAAGCTGGAATACTTACCTATTTTGTGCAAGTTTCATTCATGGAGAGACCCCTAGTATCCACTGAAGCACCTGTGTGGGACACCAAAAAAAGGTTGTTATGGCGTCCCACACTAGTGCTCCTACATCCAGATGTGTAAACAGCTGCTGAGTGTCCTCTCCTTACACTGAATCAAGTTGTCATTTTATTATAGTTTCAAACACATCTAGACAACAATCAACTTATTTTAATCAAAATAGGCAAACCTGCATCTGCCAAAAACGTCATATTAGTGGTAGAACGAGATATGTTTTTTTAACATATTGATTTTATTGATTTTGGTACAAAATAATTAACAGGTGCATATAAACGGGTACATCCGTGGGTAAATCTTTTTTACAAAAAACAATAGCCCAACGGGGCCATCTAATAATTACTACAATTATAATTCCCAAGTCCTCAACAGAGGAAAAAACGTATTCAGTAGGTATGGCAGGTTGATATATGCGGGCCACGTAAGGCCCAGCTACTGTAGGTCATAGTGCAATAAGCAGTGGAAATACAAGCAATTCACACTACATTCTTACACACACACACACATTTCTACACACATACGCACGGCCTCAACCAGTAGAAAACAAAACCATTCCAGGCTCGCCTCCCCCTACACCTCCTACCATGCTATATAAAAAACCCTAGCCAACCATAGGGCTCTCAGACGCCTGCAGTCACCAGAGATCTAACAAGGGGAGACAAAAGCCAACTATTGTTGTAATAGCAGAGTATTATTCCAGAAGGAATCAGCTATATCAAGCCAAGATTGCCAAATCTTAGTAAACTTTTTGGGACAGGCCCTTCCCTTGTAGATAAGTTAAAAGATGGGTATAACCTTATTTATCATACAGTACAACATTTGAACATCTGGAGCAGTTGCAGTCTTTCATTGCATCAAGATTAATTTTCTAGCAAAAAACAGTACTATGCGGACGAGAGTTCGAATATGGGTCCTTCAACACACCCAACAGTCCAACCTCTGGGGTGCAGGGTACCTGTATATGTAAGATGTTTTCAAAAAAAGAGAATAAGTCCCTCCAGAAGGTGGACAAGGCCGGACATGACCAAAACATATGCATGTATCCTGCTTCAATGAAGCCACACCTGAAGCAGGAAGCAGCGGAAACATAGCCCATAGGAGCCAGCCTCGCAGGAGTATAATGCAACTGATGTATAAATTTGAACTGGACATATTGGTCATTAGATCCAATAAGATCAAGGAAGCATACCTCCGAGGCCTCCTCCCACCCCTCCTCTGACAACCCAGGTATTTCCTTTACCCATTTTCGCTAAGCAATCTGAAAGGGTTTGACCCCCGCAGCTGGCAGGCGTAGATAGTTGTGACCAGTTTTCCAATGTCCGGGTATGACATAAGCACCTCTAGAGGTGATTCAGTGAGCTCCTGGGTCAGCCCAGTGAATTGTGCCTGGATGGCATGGCGTAGTAAAAGATATTTAAAATAAAACGTATTCGTCACTCCGTGCCTTGCCTTCAGCTCTTCAAATGAAATGAATGCATCATTTAAAAAATATGAGAGGCATGGGTAATGCCATGTCTTCCCCACCACTGGGAGTCTGGGTGGACCAGGAGCTCTAGAAAGTTTGGATTATGCCATAGGGGAGCATTGGGAGATACCCCTCCCGAATTTGTGATCACCTTGTTTCCCTTGTGCCAAGCTAACTAGCTTGCCTCTATCGGAGAGAGCCACAAGAGCAACGTTTAGCTATAGACTTAGACAGTGTGTCAATGAGCGAGGCCCCTGGACCATCAATTGCAGTCAATAGAGCGGTGGAGCAGGACGAGGAAGCCTCCAGAAACCAGTCATAAACATGTTCATGCTGTGACGTTATAAAATAGTGTCGTAGATTAGGGCAGGTTAACCCCCCATCCAGCTTTGCAGCCTGGAGTGAGGCCCTAGCAATTCTCGGGCTTGAACCCTGCCAGAGGAAGGAGGATACAAGTGAGTTAATTTTGTTAAAAAGTTTTTTGAACAAAAATATTGGGGAGGCCCGGAAAACAGAGAAATTTGGGTAAGTATATCATTTTAAAGATGTTCTGAATTGTGTCCACCCTATGGAGATCCAGGGCCCTGTGCACCCCCACCAGGACTCCGTGAGAGTCCGGAGTGGGGAGCGCAGAATATCGGGCCCAAGCAGTCTCCAGGGAGGACTTCAAAGCCAGAAGAGCCATCTGAGAGGACTTCCTGTGCTTGGCAATGTTAGAAATGTAGGAGCCCCGCACAGACGCCTTAAAAGCGTCCCACGTGGGGCCAAAGGAGGCGGATCTGGCATTGTCCCCCCAATAGTGGAACATGTCTTGCTGGACTGGCTCCTCAAATTCTGGGGTGGAAATTCAAAGTGGACTGAGTCTCCACAACTGAAAGGAGGGCCTATGGCCAAGTAGTAGTTCAACACACAGGGCAGAATGGTCAGAGATCGTCTGCGGTAGGTAAGAGACAGTCTGGGTATAAGAGGCCAAATCAGGAGTCCCCAGGGCATAGTCCAGCCTGGAAAGAGTACGGTATGTCCGGGGTTGGCAAGAGTATTCCCTGGCCATAGGCTGTTGTTGTCGTAAGAGGTCAATATAACCAAAGGAAGCACACCACTGACCAAACAACTTAGATTCATACTGGATGGGTTTCAATCAATCCAAGCTAAGGTCAAGGACTGATTTAAAGTCCCCAACAATAAGAGTAGCTGGGGTGGGCAGGTCAGAGAATTGTGAACTCAGATCGGTAAATATTGCATCCATGACGGGGGGGGGGAGCATACACCACTACCAAAACAGGATAGAGTCCCTGTCCCTATAGATCACTATGGATCACCATAGTGCGAGGAAGGTTGCCTGCAGGGAGTGGTCTGCCGGGTACTCTGTGGGTACACTCCAGGACAAAACAGGGGGATAGACAGTCCTTCCCAAATTCCTGGGTTTAACCAGATTTCCAGGAAGGAGATTGGGTCGGATCCCTCGATCCGCTCAGGTAGGCCCACCAAATGCAGGTTGTTCCTGTGCAGACGGTTCTCTAGATCGTCAAACTTGTCCTCCAGGGAATGGATTTTAGTGTCATGCATTTTTAGGGCAGGTAGGACTGGGCTGACAGCGTCTTCCAAATCGCGTTCAGTCTCAGAGATCCGGTCCCTCACTTTATGCATGTCCTGGCGCAGCATTGGCTTCGGTTCCGGGCCATCCTCCAGGCCGTCATCGCTGTGAGAAGGGTGGGCCGGCAGCGCCGGAGGAGCAGAGGTCCTGGGAGAAAGTGGCAGTGAGGGATCAGGCTCCTCTTCAAAGAGATCTGGCGTGGATGCCAGGGACAGGTGCCGTATGGTGGAGCGGCGGCCATCTTGGCAGGAGCGCGTGGTTATACTCATCCTGGCCGGGGGCTGTTTCTTCCCCTTTCACTTTCCCATCCACCAGAGTCCCCAAAGAATGACGCAGGGTCTTCCCCGAATGTACAGGAGAGGTTTCAGCCAATATTGCGTGGCAGGTAAGCAGAATTACACAGGATTGTGCAGAGGGATCTCAGAGCTGCTAGGAAAGATGTCCGCTCACATGCTGCATCAGGCCAGGCCCCTAATGAATGATGTTTAATATGAACAATTCCTGTGCCCACGAACCTCAAACTTGGCATTTTAAACTGTACAACAGTAAAGAAAAGCAAATGGGCCAGCACAAAAGTAATAATAATAATAATAGGAACACACAACAAATAATTACTTTTTTGCAGCACTTTTCTAAACTTTTTATACTGATCTTGCATCCTCAATTTCAGGTCTGACCAGCATTTCCTCAATTGCTCCTTGGTCGTACCTCAAAAGTCCTGTGGAGACTTATCACAACTTTAGTCATGATCTTGGCCTTTCTCACATTAGGGTTCCTGTACGGTCCATGATTCCCATCATAGTCTGTCCTCTTCAAGATGTCCACCATCTCCACCATCTCTTCCAAGGACATATTTGAGGCCTTATATCTCCTCCTGTATGTGGAACTGCCTTTTTCCGGGCGTTCCACGTCATTGCTGTTCAAAGGAAACACCTGGTCTGTCTCAGCCATGTGCTCTCCTACTGCCCTGAAAGAGAAGAAGCTGGGAATACACTAGAAAGAAGGACAGGAGCGGAGTTTGATGCATGTGCAGTGTACATAAAGCATTACACGCAGGTGACGTGCATACGATTTGTGAGTGGAGGACGGAGGATCGTTCAGACCAAGGTACAATTGTAACTTGGGGCATCAGTGGTTAGTGGTCTATACTGCTTATAGATTGAGGCCTATATTGGGATTAGGAGAGTTTAGCCTGACATTAGGGGTTGTCTTGTGTTGTGTCTTGCAGGTAAAATGGTTGACAAATTCACAGCCCCTGACTTCCTTCCCAACTTCATAGACAAGTACAGGGAGCTGCCATGTCTCTGGCAAGCTAAATGCAGGGACTATTCGAACAAGCAAAAGAGGAAAGCAGCGCTGGATAAACTGTTGAAATTGGTGAAGCCTGTGCATCCCACTGCAGACATCAACTATTTGGCCAAAATTGGTAGCCTGAGGAACACATATAATAGGGAGCTCAAGAAGATCCAGGATTTCCTGAGATCCGGAGCAGCAGCAGATGACGTATATGTCCCCAGGCTGTGGAATTACAACAGCCTGCATTTTTTGTCCGACCAGACGGAACCCAGGCCATCGCTATCAATGCTACCTTCCACATCAGCTGAGGCTCCTGAGGTCCAACCTGGGCCTTTCACCCAGGAAGAAAATGTGGAGGAGCCCAGCTTGACCCAGGTATAGCATTGTTGAAGATATTTCTTGTCAAAAATTGAATGATGTTAACTAGATGTTATTGATCACAAATTTCTGATTTAACAAAGTGGTTTACATATCAATAGACAGCAGTAACCAAAAATGATTGGGACGAGAATGAAAAATGCTGGGGTCAGAATGATAGTCTTTTCTATTTGTTAAGATTTAATTTACAACAGTCATGAGCTCAAAATAGTGTGTGATTGATGACTAAAAAACCAAAACTATGTACCATTTTCATACACAGGAAAGTCTCAGCTAGGAGAAGGCCGTGGCAAGCAGCCTGACGAAATCCCAGGTTCCTGTAAGTAAGACAAGGAACCTGGATTAGTCCAGGGCTGCCTTCCTAAAACAGGCTACTGCGGCAATTACCACGGCCCCTGGTGTACACGAGGCATTTGGATGCGTCACTGCCAGCAAATTAAAAAAGATGGAGGAGGCCCAACGCACTATATGCGAAGAGCTTATTCTGAAGGCCCTAAACAAGGGGACAAGGGGTGAACTCACACCTCAAACACACCTCTGTAGGTTAGACCATGCTCCTCCACCACCTCCAACAACAACACCAACACCACAGCCACCCCACCCACCACAGCAGCATGGAAGGAAGTGTGGAAGGAAGTGTTGAGAGTGATGGCCTGGGTTTGGTGTGGTCTGGCTATAAACGCAGGCTGTTGGAAGACCACAGCCTTGGGACATATATGTCATCTGCTGCTGCTCCCGATCTCTCAGAGTCCTGGACCGCATTGTGCTCCCTATTAAATGGACTCCTCAGGTTAGCAATTTTGACAGGCAAATAATTGATGCCCTGGGGTACAAAGGCATCACCAAATCCAAATGTTTCTCCAGCATTGCCTTTCTTCTTATTTTGTTCTGACCTTGGGCTCCCTATTAAATTTTTAATTTTTGTTTTGACAAATACTTGGCTATGTGTTTGACTTCAAAAAGTACAGTTTGTTTGTGAGTAGGCAGGTTCAAAAATACAATGTCAAATTAACAAAGGACACCAACATAGTTGTATCTTTGAGGTTAAAAAATACAAGATAATAATGGTGTTGTGGTAACTTGACACACAAAACGAAAAATAAATTATTCGGGAGATCACTAGAAATATATATATATATATATATATATATATATATATTATTCTGGAGATCACAAGAGAAAAAAATAAAATTAAAAAATATGGAGATCACTAGAAAAAAAAGGAAAATAAAAAAGATTATTCTGGAGATCACAAGGAAAAAAATAATATTATTCTGGAGATCACGAGACAAAAAAACAATGAAAAAATTATTCATGAAATCATTAAAATAATAAAACATATGTTTGTCAGAACTCTGTAAATATCACCAGCAAAGCAATTTCATTATTATAGCATTATAAAGAAGAAGAGAATGCTCTGCATTGAGAGATTTCATAATTTGCCGCGTCACGAATGTGATATCTTTATTACGAACGCTAGTTTTACAAGACCGATCGCTTTCTGCTCGAACTTTATTCCGAGCATGCATGAACTTTTGTGTGACGGACTTGTGTACACACGGTCGGAAATTCCGACAACAAAGTTTTGTTGGCGGAAAATTTGAGAACCTGCTAGCCAACATTTGTTGGTGGAAAGTCCTACAACAAATGTCTAATGGAGCATACACATGGTCTGACTTTCAGCCAACAAGCTCACACGGTGGGAAAATCCGACCGCGTGTACAGGTTTCTTCTAAGATTGCCCTGTATTTGGCTCCATATTCCTATCAACTCTGACAAGCTTCCCTTTCCCCGCTGAAGAAAAGCATCCCCACAACATGACCTTACCACCACTTTGTTTCACGGTGGGGATAGTGTGTTCAGGATGATGTGCAGTGTTAGTTTTTCGCCAGACATAACGCTTTGATTTTAGGCCAAAAAGTTCCATTTTGGTCTTATCTGACCAGAGCACCTTCTTCCACATGTTTGCTGTATCCCCCACATGACTTCTTGCAAACTGCAAAATTGTCTTCTTATGGCTTTCTTTCAACAATGGCTTTCTTCTTGCCATTCTTCCATAAAGGCCAGATTTGTGCAGTGCATGACTAAAAGTTGTCCTGAGCACATATTCTCCAACTGAGCTGTGGATCTCTGCATCTCCTCCAGGGTTACCATGGGCCTTTTGGCTGCTTCTCTGATTAATGCTCTCCTTGCCCGTCTTGTCAGTTTAGGTGGACGGCCATGTCTTGGTAGGTTTGCAATTGTGCCACGCTCTTTTCATTTTCGGATAATGGATTGAACAGTGCTCCATGATATGTTCAAAGCTGGGGATATTTTTTTATAACCTAACCCCGCTTTAAACTACTCTACAATTTTATCCCTGTCCTGTCTGGTGTGTTCCTTGGCCTTCCTGATGCTTTTTGTTCACTAAGGTTGTCTAACAAACCTCTGAGGGCTTCATATAACAGCTCTATTTATACTGAGATTAAATTACACACAGGTGGAATCTGTTTACTAATTAGGTGACTTCTGAAGGCAATTGGTTCCATTAGATTTTAGTTAGGGGTATCAGAGTAAAGGGGGCTGAATACAAATGCATGCCACTTTTTACATATTTATTTGTAAAGAATATTGAAAAGCATTTATCATTTCCCTTCCACTTCACAATTATGTGCCACATTGTTTTTTTGATTGTAACACGACCAAATGTGAAACATTTCAAGGTAAGGAAAACTTTTTCAAGGCACTATAAATAAATATATATATATATATATATATATATATATATATATATATATATATATATATATATATATATATATCCCTTCTAGGGATGAGCCGAACACCCCCCGGTTCGGTTCGCACCAGAACCTGCGAACGGACCGAAAGTTCGCACGAACGTTAGAACCCCATCGACGTCTATGGGACTCGAACGTTCGAAATCAAAAGTGCTCATTTTAAAGGCTAATTTGCATGGTATTGTCCTAAAAAGGGTTTGGGGACCCGGGTCCTATCCCAGGGGACATGTATCAATGCAAAAAAAACTTTTAAAAACAGCCGTTTTTTCGGGAGCAGTGATTTTAATGATGCTTAAAGTAAAAAAAAAAAAAGTGAAATATTCCTTTAAATATCGTACCTGGGGGGTGTCTATAGTATGCCTGTAAAGTGACGCATGTTTCCCGTGTTTAGAACAGTTCCTGCACAAAATGTCATTTTTAAAGGAAAAAATCTCATTTAAAACTGCTTGCGGGTTTAATGTAATGTCGGGTCATGGCAATATGGATGAAAATCAGTGAGACAAACGGCATGGGTACCCCCAAGTCCATTACCAGGCCCTTTGGGTCTTGTATGGATATTAAGGGGAACCCCGCACCCAAATTAAAATAAGGAAAGGTGTGGGGCCACCAGGCCCTATATATTCTGAACAGCAGTATACAGGCGGTGCAAACAAGACAGGGACTGTAGGTTTGTTTTTAAGTAGAATCTGTTTGTAATTTTGAACGGGTACATTTTTAACGTGTTTAGCTCCAGCCAAAAAATCTTTTTTAAGCTTTTTGGAAAACATAGGGAAGGGTTATCACCCCTGTGACATTTGTTTTGCTGTCTTTCTTCCTCTTTAGAAGATTTCACCTCACTTTTTGTCCCAATGAAAAATGTTTTTTGAAAATTTGGGTTTTTTTGTGGAACAAGGATTGGAAAGCATCAGTGGAAAGGAGAATATTTTTTCCCATATTAACTCTTACAGGAGAGAATTTCCCTTCCTAGGGGTAGATTTCATCTCACTTCCTGTTGTCTCCGTCCGTTTGCAAGTAGGAGTCGTTTGTAAGTTAGATGTTTGAAAGTAGGGTCCTGCCCTATATACTCAGCAGAAATTTGGGCCTTAGGTGTTGCTGTGGCCACAACACTGTAAGCCCTCACAGGGCCCTGCTGTGAAATATTAGATCAAGAATTGTAATTACATGCCCCTGTTGAACAGGAGCTGAAAAATTAGGCCTTAGGCACTGGTGCCACAACACTGCAACCCCTTACAGACACTCTAGTTGGAACGCAGGAACGAGCCCTGCTGCAAAGTATTGCATCAAAAATTGTAATTACACGCCCCTGTTAAACAGGGGCTGAAAAATTGTGCCTTAGGCACTGGTGGTGGCGCCCAGAACCAAAAATGTTCTTACAAGCTATCAGCGTGATGATTGAGGAGGAAGAGGATAATTACTCAGGGATAGTCCCTCAGCATCAGCATAGGCAGTCTTTGAAGGGATCTGAGATTTCAAAAAAAATTATTCGGTTACATCAGCATCAGGTGCTTGGTAGCTGGTGGTGATCCAAGACAGATTCATTTTTATGAAGGTCAGTCGATCGACCGAGTCGGTGGACAGACGCACCCTGTGATCGGTTACCACGCCTCCAGCAGCACTGAATGTGCATTCCGAAAGAACGCTGGATGCAGGACAGGCCAGTAGCTCAATTGCATACTGTGCAAGCTCTGGCCAGTGATCCATCCTCAAGACTCAGTAACCCAGAGGATTTTCGGTGGGAAAGGTGTCCAAGTCTGATCTTGCCCCTAGGTATTCCTGCACCATGTGAAACAGACGCTGGCGATGGTTGCTGGACCGATCATACCTTGGGGCTGCGGACCAAAAAATTGTCTGAACGCATCGGTCAGACGGCCACCTTCTCCACCGCTCCTTCTTTGACTGACCGAAGCCTCAGCAACACGTTGTCCAGAAACAGAAGTTTGTAACCTCCCAGTCTCTGGGAACGCGTTGCACAGACCTTTCTGCAAGGCCTCCCGAAGATGTTTCATCCTCTGCTCCCTCTGCGATGGCAAGATAAGGTCCGCAACCTTACCCTTGTAACGTGGATCAAGGAGGGTTGCCAGCCAGTATTGGTCCTTCTCCTTGATACCACGAATACGAGGATCCTTACGCAGGCTTTGCAGGATCAGGGAGGCCATGCAGCGTAGGTTTGCTGAGGCATTCGGTCCGGAGTCCTCTGGGTCACTAAGGACGACATGGTCCGCAGCCACCTCCTCCCAGCCACGTACAAGTCCATGTGTTTCTTGGGACTGATCCCTTAAAGACTGCTGCTGATGCTGAGTGCCAGGCTCCACCTCCATACTGACACAATCTTCCTCCTCCTCCTTCTCCTCGTTCTCTTCCTGTGTGATCGGCGGGCACGCAGGAACACTGGATAAAGGGGGCCTTGAGAGCTAAGGAAGTCCTCCTCTTCCTGCCTCTGTTCTGCCTCAAGTGCCCTGTCCATTATTCCACGCAGCGTGTGCTCCAACAGGTGGACAAGGGGGACAGTGTCACTGATGCATGCACTGTCACTGCTCACCATCCTCTTGGCCTCCTCAAATGGTGACAGGACAGTGCATGCATCCCTGATCATGGCCCACTGGTGTGGGGAAAAAAAAACCAAGCTCCCCTGACCCTGTCCTGGTGCCATAGTCGCACAGGTACTCATTGATGGCCCTCTGCTGCGTGTGCAGCCGCTGCAGCATGGCCAACGTTGAGTTCCACCTGGTGGGCATGTCACAGATTAGGCGGTTCTTGGGCAGGTTAAACTCCTTTTGGAGGTCCGTCAGCCGAGCACTGGCATTATATGACCGGCAGAAATGCACACAGACTTTCCTGGCCTGCCTCAGGACATCCTGTAAGCCCGGGTACCTGCCCAAGAACCGCTGCACCACCAAGTTAAGGACGTGAGCCAAACAGGGCACATGGGTCATTTGTCCCTGTCGGAGGGCAGAGAGGAGGTTGGTGCCATTGTCGCAAACCACCATTCCTGCCTTAAGTTGGCGTGGCGTCAACCACCTCTGAACCTGCCCCTGCAGAGCTGACAGAAACTCTGCCCCAGTGTGGCTCCTGTCCCCCAAGCACACCAGCTCAAGCACCGCATGGCATCTTTTGGCCTGCGTACTTGCGTAGCCCCTTGAACGACTACGGAGCACCGCTGGTTCCGAGGAAGAGGCCATGGAGGAAGAAGAAGAGGAGGGGGTGGAGGAGAGAGGTGTGTCACAATCATTAGTATTTTGGAGGCGTGGTGGCGGAACAACCTCCAACACTACTGCACCTTGTCCTGCATCCTTCCCAGCTGCCAGCAGAGTCACCCAATGCGCCGTGAAACTTAGGTAACGTCCCTGTCCATGCCTGCTGGACCATGAGTCAAGCAGTTTTATGCACCTTACCGCTGACCGCCCTGTCCAGCGAGGCATGGACATTGCCTTCCACATGCCGGTAGAGAGCCGGAATCGCCTTCCGTGAGAAAAAGTGGCGTTTGGGTACCTGCCACTGAGGAACCGCACATTCCACAAACTCACGGAAGGGGGCAGAGTCTACCAACTGAAAAGGCAGCAGTTGAAGTGCTAGCAATTTTGCCAAGCTAGCATTCAACCGCTGGGCATGTGGATGGCTGGGAGCAAACTTCTTTCGGCGGTGCAGCAGCTGGGGCAGGGAAATTTGCCTGGTACAATCTGACGTCGGTGTACCGAAAGCAGATTGCCCACAAGTACTTGGCTGTGACACACCTAATTCTACACCTTCATTCCTCTCAGTGCAGGTCTCAGAGAGGACTGAAGGTCTAGTGGGGCTGGAAATCTCAGCTGATGAGGAGCAAGGAGAGGTCCTCTTTGTTCTTTGGTGTGGGTCTTTTAGATGCGCTTGCCAATGAACTGCATGGCAGGTCAACATATGTCTGGTCAAGCATGTGGTACCCAAGCGGGAGATGTTTTGGCCAAGTGAGATACGCTTGAGACATATGTTGCAAATAGCAGCGGTGCAATCTGATGCACTCGTCTCAAAAAAGGCCCACACTAAAGAACTTTTTGAATAACGCGCAGAGACTGCAGTGCCCTGCACATGTGATGCAGTCAATGTGCTGCCCTTAGGCTGGACCCTGGAGGGCATCCTGCCTCGTTGGTGATGTGCCGTCTCCTCCTCCTCCTCTCTCCTATCAGGCACCCACGTTGAGTCAGTGACCTCATCATCCCCTCCCTCCTCATCACTGGAGCAAACCTGGCAGTATGCTGCAGCAGGGGGAGCATGACTGCCAGATTGCTGTCCTTCTTGGGCACCCCCTCTGTCCGTGCTCATGTTACTGCCTTCATCGAGCTCAGTATCATCATCAGAGCCTTCCAAACGCTGAGCATGTACCCAACACTGTGGTCAAACAGTTCGAGGGACTTCTCAGGAGGACATGGTGGAGCTAGGGAAGGAGTCACTGATGACATAGAGCGGAGGGAAGAGGCCGCTGCTTTGCCAGACAAAGCACCCTGGGCATGGGTGAGAGAGGATGAGGAGGATGAGGACGGCTTGGTCATCCACTCGACCAAGTCTTCCGCATGTTGCGGCTCAACACGGCCAGCTGCCGAAAAAAAGGCCAAGCGTTTCCCATGGCCACGTGCTGATGAGGATGCACCGTCTCCACGACCAGCACTAGACACAGAGCCTGCTTGCCCTCTCTTATTGGCTTGTGACTGTCTGCCTCTCCTTCTTGGCCTTCCAGACATACTAATGGCCGGTAGCTGCACTAAGCTGGGATATATATATATATATATATATATATATATATATATATATATATATATATACTGCAGCTAGCAAAATAAACTGCCTGCCTGTAGTATGAGAACACCACCAACCTTCTACAGGTAGCTTTAGCTGAACACTGAGGTGGACGCACCCCACTAACTTGTAGGTTTAGCTGAACACTGTGAGCAGGACACACTGCACTAACTGTAAATAGTCTAGCTGCCTGACCGTGGTACTAATAGGATCAAAAGAACACCTGTAATTTTCTTCAGGTAGCTTTATATACTGTAACAAGACAAGCCTGCCTGTCAGTAGGAAGATAACAGGAACGGATCTAGCTGAACACTGTGAGCAGGATGCACTGCACTAAATGTAAATAGTCTAGCTGCCTGACCGTGGTACTAATAGGATCAAAAGAACACCAGTAATTTTCTTCAGGTAGCTTTATATACTGTAACAAGACAAGCCTGCCTGTCAGTAGGAAGATAACAGGAACGGATCTAGCTGAACACTGTGAGCAGGACGCACTGTACTAAATGTAAATAGTCTAGCTGCCTGACCGTGGTACTAATAGGATCAAAAGAACACCAGTAATTTTCTTTAGGTAGCTGTAAATACTGTAACAAGACAAGCCTGCCTGTCAGTAGGAAGATAACAGGAACGGATCTAGCTGAACACTGTGAGCAGGACGCACTGCACTAAATGTAAATAGTCTAGCTGCCTGACCGTGGTACTAATAGGATCAAAAGAACACCAGTAATTTTCTTCAGGTAGCTTTATATACTGTAACAAGACAAGCCTGCCTGTCAGTAGGAAGATAACAGGAACGGATCTAGCTGAACACTGTGAGCAGGACGCACTGCACTAAATGTAAATAGTCTAGCTGCCTGACCGTGGTACTAATAGGATCAAAAGAACACCATTAATTTTCTTCAGGTAGCTTTATATACTGTAACAAGACAAGCCTGCCTGTCAGTAGGAAGATAACAGGAACGGATCTAGCTGAACACTGTGAGCAGGACGCACTGCACTAAATGTAAATAGTCTAGAAGATAACAGGAACGGATCTAGCTAAACTGAATACAGTGTATATATATATATGCAACACCTGGGATGCATATATATACAATACACTTTAAGTGCAGCTAACTGACTGACTGTCCTGTCTAATCTAGCTAACTCAAACAAAATGACACTGTCTCTCTCTCTCTCTAAGCACACCAGAACACACTGCACAGGGCCGCCGAACATGGGTTCGACTCGAACACGAAGCTCATCCCTAATCCCTTCCCTATTTTACCCGCGCTAACATTGATTTTCTTCAGTTGGGGAAAATGCCTTTGTTTCATTCAGTGCATTTTTTGTATAATACACTGTGGATGGCTGCACTATTAAATATTTTGCAATTCCTGATCATGAAGCTACCATGTCTCCTCCTTATTCTGCTCCACCTCTTCCTTCAATCATGTAAACATGCAGGAGTTACACACAACAGCCCTCTAAAGATCCAGGGCTGTTCCAATGTCTGCATGAACACGTACTAACTGCAGAATTGGAGGCAGGAAAAGGAACACAGTATACTCTGATTATGGACTCCTCACTGATTGAAGAGGGGAATATGCTATTGGTATATACTGTATTTCTTCCTCTCCATGTCTCAGTGCCAGTGCAAAGCTTCTGAAACAGCAGATATATTCCATTATTTGTATGTATATTGTCAGGAATTGTATCAAATGTTGGTGGTACTGTGGTTCCTGGACCTGAAGGTTGCAGTTCCAGTGTCTATCAATGGGTGTTTCTCAGCAGCCAGCAGATCCTAGCAAGTAGCCATCTATGATGCTGGCTAATGGGAGGATATCAATGGGTGTATCTCAGCAGCCAGCAGATCCTAGCAAGTAGTCATCTATGATGTTGGCTAATGGGAGGATAATGGGAGGATATAAATACTCACTATACCTTTCAGCAAATAGCTTGGGGTGTCTACTTTCCAAAATAGGTTCATTTGGGGGGGGGGGGGGGGTTGTGCCAACTGAGCATTCCATGGCCTCCGAAACTGTGATAGGCAGTGAAGAGTGAAATCAAAAATTTACACCCTTAGAAATCCTGAAGTCGTTCATTGGTAATTTCACATATTCCCATAGCATGTTTGAGCAATATATCATTTAGTGACAACTTTGTGCAAAAAAAAAAAAAAAATTGTCTTTTTCCCGCAACTTGTGTCACAATATAAAATATTCCAAGGACTTGACATGCCTCTCAGCAAATAGCTTGGGGTGTCTACTTTCCAAAATGGGGTCATTTGGGGGGGTTTTGAACTGTCCTGGCATTTTATGCACAACATTTAGAAGCTTATGTCACACATTACCCACTCTTCTAACCACTTGAAGACAAAGCCCTTTCTGACACTTTTTGTTTACATGAAAATTTTTTTTTTTTTGCAAGAAAATTACTTTGAACCCCCAAACATTATATATTTTTTTAAAGCAAATGCCCTACAAATTAAAATGGTGGGTGTTTCATTTTTTTTTCACACAGTATTTGCGCAGCGATTTTTCAAACGCATTTTTTAGGGAAAAAACACACTTTTTTCAATTTTAATGCACTAAAACACACTATATTGCCCAAATGTTTGATGAAATAAAAAAGATGATCTTAGGCCGAGTACATGGATACCAAACATGACATGCTTTAAAGTTGCGCACAAACGTGCAGTGGCGACAAACTGAATACATTTTTAAAAGCCTTTAAAAGCCTTTACAGGTTACCACTTTAGATTTACAGGGGAGGTCTACTGCCCTCGATTTGACCTTCGCGGTGATACCTCACATGGATGGTGCAATTGCTGTTTACATTTGATGCCAGACCGACGCTTGCGTTCGCCTTTGCGCGAGAGCAGGGGGGGGCAGGGTTTTTTTTTTTTTTCTTTATTATTTTTTTGCTTTTTTATCTTATGTTCCTTTCATTTTTTTTTTAAAATAATTTTTATTGTTATCTCAGGGAATGTAAATATCCCCTATGATAGCAATAGGTAGTGACAGGTACTCTTTTTTGAAAAAATTGGGGTACATTCTGACCCTAGATTAGACCCTAGATCTCTCCTCTGCCCTCAAAGCATCTGACCACACCAAGATCGGTGTGATAAAATGCCTTCCCAATTTCCCAATGGCGCTGTTTACATCCGGCGAAATCTAAGTCATGAAACACTTGTAGCTTCTGGTTTCTTAGGCCATAGAGATGTTTGGAGCCACTCTGATCAGCTCTGTGGTCAGCTGGCTGAATCATCGGCTGCATTCTCAGGTTCCCTGTTGGGACAGGAGAGCCAGAGAAAAACATGTTAGATGGTGGGGGGGCATTCCCTCCCACTGCTTGTAAAAGCAGTCTAGAAGCTAATTAGCCACTAGGATTGCTTTTACATGAAAGCCGACTGCTGGCTGAAAAGAATGATACCAAGATGATACCTAAACCTGCAGGCATCATTCTGGTATAACCACTCAAAGTCCAGCAACATACCAGTACGTTGCTGGTCCTTGTTAGGCATATATTGTAATCTTTTTTTTTCATGCAGCCTGTGGGCTGATTGAAAAAAAGAGATTGATTGGTGGGTATGCCCACCATTAGAATACCTGCCTTCATCCACCCACTTCTAATGATGGGCATACATGCACCATTTATATATGCCGAAGCATGGGGGTATCCTCCCGCAAAAGGTAGGAGCAAATCGCTCCTCTGCCCCTGCTGCCCCCATGCTTCGGCATATATCACCTCCACTGGAGTCACGGCTTTATATATCGTGGGAGCAAAAGCTGTTGCTGTCAAGATAAATAAATCCGTGCTGCAGCTGAATGGCGTACCTGAAGACAAAAAAATGGTTAACAATAAAACACAGTAAACAGTAAACAGTAAAGTATAAAAAATTGCATACCTGAAAAGCAAACATGATAAAACATAATAACAATAAAACATTGCAGAATAGAATACAGTAAAAAAGAGCAGAACAATAGAGAGAGAATAGAGAGAGAGAGAACAATAAAACGACAACTATTTTTTTATTTTATATATTTTTTTGTGTTTTTTTTTTTTTTTTTTTAACACTTTTTTTTGTAACTGTAACTTTTGTAACTGTAACTGGTTCCAGGTTCGGGTCTCTCAAAATGCGATGGCATCTTGGGAGATCCTGTGTTAGTGTGCCCAGTCTGTACAATGCTGTACGCTAATACTCAACTAGTGTATGGTAGCGTTCAAAACATTCACCAATGCAAAAGACCAGGATTGTCAGGACAGAAGGGACAATAATAGCGGGTGTCATGCCTATAGCCGCGCTTGCTGCAGACACAACATCTTTTTTGGGGGGGTTCGTTGGGTAGGGGTATTCGAGAGTACATAAAGAAAATGCCTCTCATGCAGCCGACTGCATTTGGTTGGGGATGTGAATGGGGGAAGTACGGGTGCTGCAGAAGTGGTGGGTTCCCAATTAGGATTGGCGAATGCAGCAGGAAGGGTATTATGGGCACGACGGGCCTGTGTTTGTCTTCTTCTTGGCAGCGGGACACTACTTGTGCTTGCCACCTCACCAGCTTGAACTGCACTTATGGGACTAGCCATGTCACCAAGTGTTACTGCAGTGCTGGTTTGACTACGACCGGGGTGTACTAGGCCGCTGGTGCTTGACAGTTCACCAAAACGCTACCAAAAAAACTGTTAGTGAATGCAGGGATCAGGCCTGACTCTGCGAACACTGCAGTTATGTGTTTAGTGTTTTGTAAGTGACAGTGATCGATCAATACTGCACTTGGGTGGGCTGGGCTGGGCCGGGCAGAGGGGCAAAACGCAGGTGCTAGCAGGTATCTGGGCTGATTCCACTAACACTGCGTTTTGGGAACACTAAACTGCTGGGAACGCTAGTATAGATCTGATCGGATCAGATATTGATCAGATATTGATCCGTTCAGATACTATACCACTAAGGGAGGTGTACGGTGCGTGCATGGGTGTTAGCGGTACTGGCACTAACCTGACGCTGCCTGGGGCTGGTGCTTGCCAGTTCACCAAAATGCTACCAAAAAAACTGTTAGCGATCACAGGAATCAGGCCTGACTCTGCGAAATCTGCAGTTATGCGTTAAGCCCGGGTTCACACTATAGCAGGCTGCGGTTAGCACAGGAGCGCTGTGTGTCCCTGTTCCCTGTTTCAGGGACGAATCAGGGCCGATTCTATGCCTGAATTCGGCCCTGAAACGGAGCCAAAGATGCACAGCGTTTTTGTGCAGTGCGCTCCGCAGCTGCCCGGAGAAATGTGAACCGGCTCCATAGGGAGCCAGTCAAATTCTCCTACTATGCCAATTAGATGTGCGGAAACGCACATCTAATTCGCATAGTGTTTTGTAAGTGACAGTGATCAGTCGATAAATTAAACAAAATCGATACTGCACTTGGGTGGGCTGGGCTGGGCCAGGCGGAGGGGCAAAACGCAGGTGCTAGCAGGTATCTGGGCTGATCCCGCTAACACTGCGTTTTTGGGAACCCTAAGCTGCTGGGGACGCTAGTATAGATCTGATCGGATCAGATATTGATCCGTTCAGATACTATACCACTAAGGGAGGTATACGGTGCGTGCGTGGGTGTTAGCGGTACTGGCGCTAACCTAACGCTGCCTGGGGTGACGCAGACCCTATCTGACCCTAAAACCTAACTTATATCACCGCCGGGCGATTAGGGGGCCAAACCTTTATTCTGTAAATGGCGGGTGCCCTGACACTATAAAAAATGAACTAACTAACCAGCGTCACCCGTAACAGTTATACGGTGATCACTGGTGAAAGCTTTAACTAGGGGCAATCAAGGGGTTAAAACCTTTACTAGGTAGTATATGGGGGTCCCTGACGCTATAAAACGATGCCGACGAATATATATTTACCTCCCTAACTAGCGTCACCAGTGACACTAATACAGTGATCAGAAAAATGATTGCTTAGGGACACTGGTGACGGGGGGTGATCAAGGGGTTAAAACTTGATTAGGGGGGTACCCTAGACCTAAAAGGGGGCTAACACTAACTGCCCTACCACACTGTCACAAACTGACACCAATGCAGTAATCAGAAAAAAAAACCTGCTTGGTGTCAGTGTGACAGGGGGGGGTGATTGGGGGGTGATCAGGGGGTAATCGGGGGGTGATGGGGGTGTAAAGTATGCCTGGCGTGTTCTACTGTGTGTGTGTGTGTGTAGTATGCGCTCACTCGGATGTCTTCTCTCCTTGGCGCCGGAATGGAAAATACTGAGCCGAGGAGAGATGACATCACTTCCTCTGCTGCTGTTTACTATACAGCAGCAGAGGAAGGATTGCATTGGCTGGGAGGGATCGTGAGGGGGGGCCACGAATGGATGGCTCCCCCTCACCTCTCATGGCTCCCGGACAGAAGCCGACTGCCTCAGGCACCGGGGGGGTCCGATCGAACCCCCCGCCCGCAGGAGGCAGATCACGTACAGGTACGTGATTTTGCCTGCCCATGCCATTCTGCCGCAGTATATCTGCGTGAGATGATCGGCAAGTGGTTAATGTCTATAAAAAATAAACAAATAACAAAATGATATTATTATGTAAAAAGGTAGATGTCTCAAAAAGAAAATGGTGGGCACCAAAAACGAATAACAACACTACTCTGTGAAAAATATTGAAATATAGAAAATAAGAAGTGCATCAGTATCCATTATTTTATTGCCATTATGAACCCATACACTCATGGACCTTTACTTCAAGAAAACTCAGTCTGCCCTCCATTTGTCCCATGGTCCATGCGGGTTATCCGCTACAGACTCCGGGCTAGACGTCCTCTAGCACTTTCTGCCCCTAAGGCTGCTGGGCCTTATTTTAAGCTGTTTTGTAAGTATCAAAGCTACCCGCCATTCTCTTTTTAAGCCATCTACATTTTTACACAATATCATCATTTTGTTATTTGTTTTATTTTTATAGATATTTATTTTCCATCTACTCCTGAGGAAGTCGACAGTGATCCACAAAACATGTTGAGTTCTGAGATGCATGTATTTTCTGGTCGTAATATGCTATATAGGCATGCACCTTTATCTGCTAATAACATTATATATATGAATACCAAGACCAGCTATGAACTTATGGTGTTACAATCATATATCAGCTCATATTATCTGTTTTAGTTGGAATTTTATTGTGTCTATTTATTAAAAAATGGAACGTGTAACTTTGTGCATCAAGACTTTCATGATGTCAGTTTATTGAACAATAAAACTTATAATCATATGTTATTAACATGTTACATTTTGTGATTTGAGTCATGTAAAGTCCCATGACCATTGTATTTTCCATTGATTATGCCTTTAGGGATGGAGGCTTTTCACTTATGGTGCTCCAGACCACAACTTATACCTTTTCAGAAAGCAGACAGCTCAAGGTATTTGCTGGGAAGCATGTTAAGTCAATGGAAGATTTTATTTTTGCCACAAGTTTTTGGAAAATGACAAAGATTTTTTTTTTACACAAAGTTATAAATTTAATGAGATATTTCTCAACATGCCATGTCCATATGTGGAATTTCACCCCAAAACACATTTTGCTACTTCTCCCAAGTATGGGGATACCTAATGTGAAAGACTTTTTGGCAGCCCAGCCATGTACCGGGCAAAATCCAATGACCACATTAAGGCTTTCAAGGGGCGTTAATTATGCATTGGATTACTTGGCTACCTATTAGTGTTGGGGCGAACAGTTCGGGCTGAGCATAAGTTTTGGCCGAATATTGGCTGTTCGCTCATTCAGCGAACACCTGAATTATCGGGTTGTTTGACTGTTTGTTCGGCTGCTGAACACCCCATAATTCACTGCGTGCTGCTCAGTGCATTGAAAGCATTGATTGGCTAAAGCAATGAAGGCTTTGCCCAGTCAGGGCACAAAACACTGTCAGAGCCATGATTGGAGAAAGTAATGATGACTTTGCCCAGTCATGGCTTATTGCTCATAGACCCACCCCGCACTATAAAAGGTTACTTCCCAGAGCAGCCATTTGCAGTGTGATATTGGAGTGGAGATATATAGAACAGGGCTCTGTTCATTGCTACTAGTGAATTAGTAAGCTATAGTGTGCTATTGTGATTCTATTGTGATTCTATTGTGAGTGTAAAGTATCAGTGTAGTGTGAATATAGTGATAGTGCAACATGAGTGTTGTGCAAGCTTCCTTTTTTACTTTAGTGTCAGTTTAGTGTGTCAGGGAAGGTTTACTGTAGTATATTGAAGTGTATCAGCTTAGTGTGTCAGGGCAGGTTTATGGTAGTATATTGAAGTGTGTCAGTGTAGTGTGTCAGGGCAGATTTACTGTAGTATATTGATGTGTGTCAGTGTAGAGTAGGGATGAGCTTCGTGTTCGAGTCGAACCCATGTTCGACTCGAACATCGGCTGTTCGACCGTCCGTCGAATTGCGAACGATATGGGCCGTTCGCGCCAAATTCGTGTGGCGCGTCACGGCCCATAATTCACTGCGGCATCGCAGTGCATTGCTGGCTGATGATTGGCCAAGCATGCACTATGACCCGCATGCTTGGCCAATCACAGCGCCGTCAGTAGAGAGAGCTGTAATTGGCCAAAGCCAGGGTGGCTTTGGCCAATTATGGCTCAGGGGATTTAGTACACACCCCACACTATATAAGGCCGCCTGCACGGCGGCCCTGTGTAGTGTGTGTTCCGGTGTGCTGAGCGATAGAGAGAGAGAGAGACAGTGTCATTTGATTTGAGTTAGATAGATTAGGCAGAACAGTCAGTCAGTTAGCTGCACTTACAGTGTATTGTGTATATATATGCATCCCAGGTGTTGCATATATATATATACACTGTATTCAGTTTAGCTAGATCCGTTCCTGTTATCTTCTATCTAGACTATTTACATTCAGTGCAGTGTGTCCTGCTCACAGTGTTCAGCTAGATCCGTTCCTGCTATTTACATTCAGTACAGTGCTTCCTGCTCACAGTGTTCAGCTAGATCCGTTCCTGCTATTTACATTTAGTGCAGTGCGTGCTGCTCACAGTGTTCAGCTAGATCCGTTCCTGCTATTTACATTCAGTGCAGTGCGTCCTGCTCACAGTGTTCAGCTAGATCCGTTCCTGCTATTTACATTCAGTGCAGTGCGTGCTGCTCACAGTGTTCAGCTAGATCCGTTCCTGCTATTTACATTCAGTGCAGTGCGTGCTGCTCACAGTGTTCAGCTAGATCCGTTCCTGCTATTTACATTCAGTGCAGTGCGTGCTGCTCACAGTGTTTAGCTACATCCGTTCCTGCTGTTTACATTCAGTGCAGTGCGTCCTGCTCACAGTGTTCAGCTAGATCCGTTCCTGCTATTTACATTCAGTGCAGTGCGTCCTGCTCACAGTGTTTAGCTAGATCCGTTCCTGCTATTTACATTCAGTGCAGTGCGTCCTGCTCACAGTGTTCAGCTAGATCCGTTCCTGCTATATACATTTAGTGCAGTACGTCCTGCTCACAGTGTTCAGCTAGATCCGTTCCTGTTATCTTCCTACTGACAGGCAGGCTTGTCTGGTTACAGTATATAAAGCTACCTGAAGAAAATTACAGGTGTTCTTTTTGATCCTATTAGTACCACGGTCAGGCAGCTAGACTATTTACATTTAGTACAGTGTGTCCTGCTCACAGTGTTCAGCTAGATCCGTTCCTGCTATATACATTTAGTGCAGTACGTCCTGCTCACAGTGTTCAGCTAGATCCGTTCCTGCTATTTACATTCAGTGCAGTGCGTGCTGCTCACAGTGTTCAGCTAGATCCGTTCCTGCTATTTACATTCAGTGCAGTGCGTCCTGCTCACAGTGTTCAGCTAGATCCGTTCCTGCTATTTACATTCAGTGCAGTGCGTCCTGCTCACAGTGTTCAGCTAGATCCGTTCCTGCTATTTACATTCAGTGCAGTGCGTGCTGCTCACAGTGTTCAGCTAGATCCGTTCCTGCTATTTACATTCAGTGCAGTGCGTCCTGCTCACAGTGTTCAGCTAGATCCGTTCCTGCTATTTACATTCAGTGCAGTGCGTCCTGCTCACAGTGTTCAGCTAGATCCGTTCCTGCTATTTACATTCAGTGCAGTGCGTCCTGCTCACAGTGTTCAGCTAGATCCGTTCCTGCTATTTACATTCAGTGCAGTGCGTCCTGCTCACAGTGTTTAGCTAGATCCGTTCCTGCTATTTACATTCAGTGCAGTGCGTCCTGCTCACAGTGTTCAGCTAGATCCGTTCCTGCTATTTACATTCAGTGCAGTGCGTCCTGCTCACAGTGTTCAGCTAGATCCGTTCCTGTTATCTTCCTACTGACAGGCAGGCTTGTCTGGTTACAGTATATAAAGCTACCTGAAGAAAATTACAGGTGTTCTTTTTGATCCTATTAGTACCACGGTCAGGCAGCTAGACTATTTACATTTAGTACAGTGTGTCCTGCTCACAGTGTTCAGCTAGATCAGTTCCTGTTATTTACATTCAGTGCAGTGCGTCCTGCTCACAGTGTTCAGCTAGATCCGTTCCTGCTATTTACATTCAGTGCAGTGCGTCCTGCTCACAGTGTTCAGCTAGATCCGTTCCTGCTATTTACATTCAGTGCAGTGCGTCCTGCTCACAGTGTTTAGCTAGATCCGTTCCTGCTATTTACATTCAGTGCAGTGCGTCCTGCTCACAGTGTTCAGCTAGATCCGTTCCTGTTATCTTCCTACTGACAGGCAGGCTTGTCTGGTTACAGTATATAAAGCTACCTGAAGAAAATTACAGGTGTTCTATCCCAGCTTAGTGCAGCTACAGGCCATTAGTATGTCTGGAAGGCCAAGAAGGAGAGGCAGACAGTCACAAGCCAATAAGAGAGGGCAAGCAGGCTCTGTGTCTAGTGCTGGTCGTGGAGACGGTGCATCCTCATCAGCACGTGGCCATGGGACACGCTTGGCCTTTTTTTCGGCAGCTGGCCGTGTTGAGCCGCAACATGCGGAAGACTTGGTCGAGTGGATGACCAAGCCGTCCTCATCCTCCTCATCCTCTCTCACCCATGCCCAGGGTGCTTTGTCTGGCAAAGCAGCGGCCTCTTCCCTCAGCTCAATGTCATCAGTGACTCCTTCCCTAGCCCCACCATGTCCTCCTGAGGATTCCCTCGAACTGTTTGACCACAGTGTTGGGTACATGCTCCAGGAGGATGCCCAGCGTTTGGAAGGCTCTGATGATGATACTGAGCTCAATGAAGGCAGTAACATGAGCACGGACAGAGGGGGTGCCCAAGAAGGACAGCAATCTGGCAGTCATGCTCCCCCTGCTGCAGCATACTGCCAGGTTTGCTCCAGTGATGAGGAGGGAGGGGATGATGAGGTCACTGACTCAACGTGGGTGCCTGATAGGAGAGAGGAGGAGGAGGAGGAGGAGGAGGAGGTGGCACATCACCAACTAGGCAGGATGCCCTCCAGGGGCCAGCCTAAGGGCAGCACATTGACTGCATCACACCCCAAAGCTCCACATGTGCAGGGCGCTGCAGTCTCTGCGCGTTATTCAAAAAGTTCTTTGGTGTGGGCCTTTTTTGAGACGAGTGCATCAGATCGCACCGCTGCTATTTGCAATATATGTCTCAAGCGTATCTCGCGTGGCCAAAACATCTCCCGCTTGGGTACCACATGCTTGACCAGACATATGTTGACCTGCCATGCAGTTCGTTGGCAAGCGTATCTAAAAGACCCACACCAAAGAACAAAGACGATCTCTCCTTGCTCCTCATCAGCTGAGATTTCCAACCCCACTAGACCTTCAGTCCTCTCTGCGACCTGCAGTGAGAGGAATGAAGGTGTAGAATTAGGTGTGTCACAGCCAAGTACTTATGGGCAATCTGCTTTGGGTACACCGACGTCAGATTGTACCAGGCAAATTTCCCTGCCCCAGCTGCTGCACCGCCGAAAGAAGTTTGCTCCCAGCCATCCACATGCCCAGCGGTTGAATGCTAGCTTGGCAAAATTGCTAGCACTTCAACTGCTGCCTTTTCAGTTGGTAGACTCTGCCCCCTTCCGTGAGTTTGTGGAATGTGCGGTTCCTCAGTGGCAGGTACCCAAACGCCACTTTTTCTCACGGAAGGCGATTCCGGCTCTCTACCGGCATGTGGAAGGCAATGTCCATGCCTCGCTGGACAGGGCGGTCAGCGGTAAGGTGCATATTACCGCTGACTCATGGTCCAGCAGGCATGGACAGGGACGTTACTTAAGTTTCACGGCGCATTGGGTGACTCTGCTGGCAGCTGGGAAGGATGCAGGACAAGGTGCAGTAGTGTTGGAGGTTGTTCCGCCACCACGCCTCCAAAATGCTGATTGTGACACACCTCTCTCCTCCACCCCCTCCTCTTCTTCTTCCTCCATGGCCTCTTCCTCGGAACCAGCGGTGCTCCGTAGGCGTTCAAGGGGCTACGCAAGTACGCAGGCCAAAAGATGCCATGCGGTGCTTGAGCTGGTGTGCTTGGGGGACAGGAGCCACACTGGGGCAGAGGTTCTGTCAGCTCTGCAGGGGCAGGTTCAGAGGTGGTTGACGCCACGCCAACTTAAGGCAGGAATGGTGGTTTGCGACAATGGCACCAACCTCCTCTCTGCCCTCCGACAGGGACAACTGACCCATGTGCCCTGTTTGGCTCACGTCCTTAACTTGGTGGTGCAGCGGTTCTTGGGCAGGTACCCGGGCTTACAGGATGTCCTGAGGCAGGCCAGGAAAGTCTCTGTGCATTTCCGCCGGTCATATAATGCCAGTGCTCGGCTGACGGACCTCCAAAAGGAGTTTAACCTGCCCAAGAACCGCCTAATCTGTGACATGCCCACCAGGTGGAACTCGACGTTGGCCATGCTGCAGCGGCTGCACACGCAGCAGAGGGCCATCAATGAGTACCTGTGCGACTATGGCACCAGGACAGGGTCAGGGGACCTTGGTTTTTTTTCCCCACGCCAGTGGGCCATGATCAGGGATGCATGCACTGTCCTGTCACCATTCGAGGAGGCCACGAGGATGGTGAGCACTGACAGTGCATGCATCAGTGACACTGTCCCCCTTGTCCACCTGTTGGAGCACACGCTGCGTGGGATAATGGACAGGGCACTTGAGGCAGAACAGAGGCAGGAAGAGGAGGACTTCCTTAGCTCTCAAGGCCCCCTTTATCCAGACAGTGTTCCTGCGTGCCCGCCGATCACACAGGAAGAGGACGAGGAGGAGGAGGAGGAGGAGGAGGAGGAGGAAGATTGTGTCAGTATGGAGGTGGAGCCTGGCACTCAGCATCAGCAGTCTTTAAGGGATCAGTCCCAAGGAACACATGGACTTGTACGTGGCTGGGAGGAGGTGGCTGCGGACGTTGTTGTCCTTAGTGACCCAGAGGACTCCGGACCGAATGCCTCAGCAAACCTACGCTGCATGGCCTCCCTGATCCTGCAAAGCCTGCGTAAGGATCCTCGTATTCGTGGTATCAAGGAGAAGGACCAATACTGGCTGGCAACCCTCCTTGATCCACGTTACAAGGGTAAGGTTGCGGACCTTATCTTGCCATCGCAGAGGGAGCAGAGGATGAAACATCTTCGGGAGGCCTTGCAGAAAGGTCTGTGCAACGCGTTCCCAGAGACTGGGAGGTTACAAACTCCTGTTTCTGGACAACGTGTTGCTGAGGCTTCGGTCAGTCAAAGAAGGAGCGGTGGAGAAGGTGGCCGTCTGACCGATGCGTTCAGACAATTTTTTGGTCCGCAGCCCCAAGGTATGATCGGTTCCAGCAACCATCGCCAGCGTCTGTTTTACATGGTGCAGGAATACCTAGGGGCAAGATCAGACTTGGACACCTTTCCCACCGAAAATCCTCTGGGTTACTGGGTCTTGAGGATGGATCACTGGCCAGAGCTTGCACAGTATGCAATTGAGCTACTGGCCTGTCCTGCATCCAGCGTTCTTTCGGAACGCACATTCAGTGCTGCTGGAGGCGTGGTAACCGATCACAGGGTGCGTCTGTCCACCGACTCGGTCGATCGGCTGACCTTCATAAAAATGAATCAGTCTTGGATCACCACCAGCTACCAAGCACCTGATGCAGATGTAACCGAATAATTTTTTTTGAAATCTCAGATCCCTTCAAAGACTGCCTATGCTGATGCTGAGTGACTATCCCTGAGTAATTATCCTCTTCCTCCTCAATCATCACGCTGATAGCTTGTAAGAACATTTTTGGTTCTGGGCGCCACCACCAGTGCCTAAGGCACAATTTTTCAGCCCCTGTTTAACAGGGGCGTGTAATTACAATTTTTGATGTAATACTTTGCAGCAGGGCTCGTTCCTGCATTCCAACTAGAGTGTCTGTGAGGGGTTGCAGTGTTGTGGCACCAGCACCAGTGCCTAAGACCCAATTTTTCAGCCCCTGTCTAACAGGGGCGTGTAATTACAATTTTTGATGCAATACTTTGCAGCAGGGCTTGTTCCTGCATTCCAACTAGAGTGTCTGTGAGGGGTTGCAGTGTTGTGGCACCAGCACCAGTGCCTAAGACCCAATTTTTCTGCCCCTGTCTAACAGGGGCGTGTAATTACAATTTTTGATGCAATACTTTGCAGCAGGGCTTGTTCCTGCATTCCAACTAGAGTGTCTGTGAGGGGTTGCAGTGTTGTGGCACCAGCACCAGTGCCTAAGACCCAATTTTTCTGCCCCTGTCTAACAGGGGCGTGTAATTACAATTTTTGATGCAATACTTTGCAGCAGGGCTTGTTCCTGCGTTTCAACTAGAGTGTCTGTGAGGGGTTGCAGTGTTGTGGCACCAGCACCAGTGCCTAAGACCCAATTTTTCAGCCCCTGTCTAACAGGGGCGTGTAATTACAATTTTTGATGCAATACTTTGCAGCAGGGCTCGTTCCTGCGTTCCAACTAGAGTGTCTGTGAGGGGTTGCAGTGTTGTGGCACCAGCACCAGTGCCTAAGGCCTAATTTTTCAGCTCCTGTTCAACAGGAGCATGTAATTACAATTCTTGATCTAATATTTCACAGCAGGGCCCTGTGAGGGCTTACAGTGTTTTGGCCACAGCAACACCTAAGGCCCAAATTTCTGCTGAGTATATAGGGTAGGACCCTACTTTCAAACATCTAACTTACAAACGACTCCTACTTGCAAACGGAAGGAGACAACAGGAAGTGAGATGAAATCTACCCCTAAGGAAGGGAAATTCTCTCCTGTAAGAGTTAATATGGGAAAACAATTTTTCCTTTCCACTGATGCTTTCCAATCCTTGTTCCACAAAAAAACACAAATTTTCAAAAAACATTTTTCATTGGGACAAAAAAGTGAGGTGAAATCTTCTGAAGAGGAGGAAAGACGCAAAACAAATGTCACAGGGGTGATAACCCTTCCCTATGTTTTCCAAAAAGCTTAGAAAAGATTTTTTGGCTGGAGCTAAACACATTAAAAATGTTCAAAATTACAAACAGATTCTACTTAACAACAAACCTACAGTCCCTGTCTTGTTTGCACCGCCTGTATACTGCTGTTCAGAGTATATAGGGACCTTTCCTTATTTTAATTTGGGTGCGGGGTTCCCCTTAATATCCATACAAGACCCAAAGGGCCTGGTAATGGACTGGGGGGTACCCATGCCGTTTGTCTCACTGATTTTCATCCATATTGCCATGACCCGACATGACATTAAACCCGCAAGCAGTTTTAAATGAGATTTTTTCCTTTAAAAATGACATTTGGTGCAGGGACTGTTCTAAACATGGGAAACACGCGTCACTTTACAGGCATACTATAGACACCCCCCAGGTACGATATTTAAAGGAATATTTCACTTTTTTTTTTTTACTTTAAGCATCATTAAAATCACTGCTCCCGAAAAAACGGCCGTTTTTAAAAGTTTTTTTTGCATTGATACATGTCCCCTGGGGTAGGACCCGGGTCCCCAAACCCTTTTTAGGACAATACCATGCAAATTAGCCTTTAAAATGAGCACTTTTGATTTCGAACGTTCGAGTCCCATAGACGTCAATGGGGTTCTAACGTTCGTGCGAACTTGCGGTCCGTTCGCGGGTTCTGGTGCGAACCGAACCGGGGGGTGTTCGGCTCATCCCTAGTGTAGAGTGTCAGGGCACTTTTACTGCAGTATGTTGATCTGCGTTAGTGCACTTTTACTGCAGTATATTGAAGTGTGTTAGTGCACTTTTACTGCAGTATATTGAAGTGCATTAGTGCACTTTTACTGCTGTATATGGAAGCGTGTTAGTGCTATAGGAGGCGCTATAGGACCTGACGTCACCACGTACCAGCTGGCTGGCTTGAGCCGGGGCTGTGAATCTTGTTTAAAAATTTGTCTGCCAAATGCTTTTAAAGATGTCAGTTGTCCATCACATGGAATAAAGGCATTTTTTAAACCTACTGCACTATGAAGCGCTTTTTCTTCCCCCCTAAAATACGTTTCTACATAATACTTCACGAGTGACTGTACCTGGATAAGGACCCTACGGAGACCATTGCAGCATTTGGAACCGCCTGGTGAGGAAGGAATCCAGATGGATGTGTGAACTGGCTGTCCCTGCTTGAATGATCTTGCACATATGCACATATGAGCCCATAAGATCTCTGTAACAGGGATCCTACAGATCTGGTAAGTGGTCTTTGGGTACATTATTTTTTTGCCTGACTTGTGGGAGTATATAGTGCAGAAAACATCCCCTATTTGATTGAAGGACTTGATTCCAGTGAAGTTCTATTTGGGTGTCATCTGACATGGACGCTATCAAGCCTTCGGTTGGATTATATGTTTTTTGATCTAGTTTTTTAATTTTAGTTTGGTGTTAATCATATGGTGTTAGTTTTTACACTGGTTTTTGACATTTTTGCCATTTTTTTGCATTTCCTAGGTTGCGCATCTAATTCCACCTTACACATGCAACACTGTTCCCAAATTAAATTTTGATATTTTTTTCACACAAATATGCCGGAGAGAAGCAGAGAATGTCATATGACGCCCGCCCGGGATAAGAGATCCCCTCTGCGGATGTCATATAGCTATGGGTGGGATGGGAAGTGGTAAAAGTGCATCCAAGCACACATTTCCCTGTCTATTACATTTTGATAATAAGCCCCCCATCATGTCTGGGAGGCCAACAAGGAAAGACAGACATTCCCATGGCACTGTAAGGGAGCTAGTATCATCAGTATGCACAGGCAAAGGTGGATGTGGTCCGTCCTCAGGCAGGGCACCATTTCCTCTCTTTAGTGATGTTGCCCGTGATATCCAGCTATAGCATGCAGAGGAGGTGATGGGCTGCCTTACCAAATCATCCTCATTCCCCTCATCCTCTTTCACCCAAGCAAAGACCTATGTGCAGTCCACCTCAGCTGCCATAGTGGCTTATTCTGCCTCCTTGTCCACAGCTACTCTTGCCATAGCCACAGCATCATGCGTGGAGGAGTCAGCTGAGTTATTTGAACACAGCATCA
The DNA here is from genome assembly GCA_037952925.1 of Lithobates clamitans. Classification (NCBI taxonomy): domain Eukaryota; kingdom Metazoa; phylum Chordata; class Amphibia; order Anura; family Ranidae; genus Lithobates; species Lithobates clamitans. Next base: position 1,426,133 of record JBBGZY010000022.1, read on the forward strand.
GCCACTTGCCCCTTGACGATGCACAGGCATTACTTGTCTCTAATGTTGGTTTTGGGGTTGAGGAAGGTAGGAACATGAGCCTACAGAGCGAGAGGAACACTGGTAAACAACAAATTGGCAGTCATGTTCCCCCAGCCGCAGCCTATTGCCAAGTTGGCTAAAGTAATGATGAGGATGGAGGGGATGATGATGTCACTGATGCAACTTGGGTGCCAGATAGAGCAGAGAAGGAAAGTGAGGGTGAGGCACAACCTCAACGAGGCAGCCATCATGAAAGAGTAGAGAGCAGCCACCCTACTCCATTGCATTGTGGAGTTGTTATCTCCCAGCCCACAGCCCCTCACACTATTGAAATTTGCAAACTTTGCCTGAAGCAGATCAAGCGTGGTAAAAACACCAGCCATTTGGGTACCAAATGCTTGACAGGGCATTTAACCTCCCACCACTCAGCCCATTGGCAAAAGCACCTGAAATCCACACAAAAGGGATGCAATTCTGCTCCTCCTCACTCCTCCTCAGCTTTCATGTCTACCCTCGCTATATCTCATGGCCTCTCAGCAGCCTCCACTGACAGGGATGATGTAATAGTGAAGGGTGTCAAAAGTCCTTGCAGCATGTCTGCCAGCAGCACACCACCAGCTCTAGATTATAGCAGGCACATTTCTCTGCCCCAGCTACTTCCAAAAAAAATAAAAAATACAGTCACTGCCACCTATATGCCTAGCGTCTAAATTCTAGCTTGTCAAAGCTGCTGACTTTACAACTCCTGCCTTTCTGTCAAGGAAATGGCCGTAAAACTGGAAATGTTACCAGCACCCATCATGGCCGTATCTGGCGTATTTCTGCGTGTGACGGCGCAAACTGGTGCACGCAGATGCACGATGGCGCTAACAGGTTCTCAGTCACTATTTCTTCTCACATATGGCTATTCCAGCTCTGTACCACCACGTGGAAGGCAATGTTGTGGCATCGTTGGCAAGGCAGTCAGCTGCAAGGTTCACATTACTGCTGACATGTGGTCCAGCAAGTATGGTCCAGAGTGATATATTTTGTTCACAGCACACTAGGTAACTCTGCTTGCAACTCGGAAGCATGCAGGACATGGCTTAGTGATGTAGCTTGTTTTGCCGCCACTTCTCCATACAGCTGGTGGTGATAATGCGAGATATGTCAGCTCCTCCTCCTTCTCCATGCCCTCCTCTGCTAAACCATATGTACCTTCAGTTCACCCTAAAAGAGGGATAGGCAACCTCGGCACTCCAGCTGTGGTGAAATTACAAATCTCATCATGCCCCTGCCTCTAGGAATCATGCCTGTAATTGTCAGGGTCTTGCGATGTCTCATTGGACTTGTAGTTTCACCACAGCTGGAAGGCCGAGGTTGCCTATCCCTGTCCTAAACATTCAAGGGGCTATTCAATGAGCCAGGCTAAAAGATGCCATGCAATGCTTCAACTGGTTTGTCTAGGGGAGAGGAACCACACCGGAGAAAAGATTCTTTCAGCTCTGCAGGGGCGGGCCCAGAGGTGGTGCCAGCTTGAGCCAGAAATGGTGGTGTGCGATAATGGCACTAACCTCCTGTCAGCCCTTTGACAGGGAAAGTTGACACATGTCCTCAAATTGGTGGTGCAGCATTTCCGAAACAGGTACTCACAGGGTGGATTTGCTTTAAATCAAGTCGATTTAAATCACGATTGAAATCATGATTTAAATCACTAGTAAAAAAGGCTTGATTTAAATCGTCTGGATTTAAATCATAATTTTTAAAGAGCAACTGTTATCTCTGTCCCGCAGCGGCTCCTCCTCTGACCCACTGTTGACTCACCGACAGTTCCATTCACTTTAATGGGATGACTGGTGATGCGGCAGTGACACAACAAGATGAGGGACATGGCAGCAGCAGGTGAGTGGATGCCCGCTAACAGGCGCTGCCATGATAGATCTGAAATGACAGGTGCTCTTTAAATGTAAGGACTTATTCTTGCTGGTAGTTAGAATCTTTAATATTTGCAAACAAAATTATTTTTAGAATAATAAGCTGTCAGGTTAGTGAAACAACTATATCAGAAATGAAGCGTCATACAATTTGTAGTGTACATAGATTTGTAAAACAATGGGATAAAGGAAAATTCTTGAACTTTGGTTTATCTCATGGTTACTCTGAAATTGTGTGAATACATTAATGCAGTGCATGTTATCTCAGGTTGCAGAGCTTAGATTAATTGAATGAGTTTACTAAAAATGTAAATATTGCAGAATATACAGCCTCATGCTACATAACTAAAAAAATTAGGTATTTTTTACTTTTTGCTATAATAAATATCCCCCAAAAATATATAAAAAAAATATTTTTTCCCCAGTTTAGGCTGAAATGTATTCTTTTACATATTTTTTGGTAAAAAAAAATCACAATAAGCATATATTGATTGGTTTGCGCAAAATTTATCGCGTCTACAAAATAGGGGATAGTTTATGGCATTTTTATTTATTTTTTTATTAGTAATGGTGGTGATCTGCTATTTTTATCAGGACTGCGACATTATGGCGGACACATCAGACATTTTTGACACATTTTTGGGACCATTGTCATTTATACAGTGATCGGTGATTAAAAATGCATTGATTACTGTGTAAATGACGCTGGCAGTGATGGGGTTAACCACTAGGGGGCAGTGAAGGGGTTAAGTGTGTCCTAGGGAGTGATTTTAACTGTGAGAGGGCTGGACTTGAACACACAAGACAGTGATCACTGCTCTCAATCACAGAGAGTAGTAGATCACTGTCCTGTCACTAGGCAGAACAGGGAAAGCTTTGTTTACATAAGCATCTCCCCGTTCCTCCTCTCCATGATACGATCGCGGGCACCCATAGGACATCGAGTCCACGGGACCCGCGGTCACAGTAACGGAGACTGTGGCGGGCGGCACGCACGTGCTCGCGACACCGCTTCTTAAAGGGAATGTACCTGTATGCCCTTTTGCCTGCCAGTACCATTCTGCTGACGTACATTGGCGTGCACTGGTCGGCAAGCAGTTAATGTATCTTAAAAAGAAAACTTTATTTTAGATATATTTTTACTCGAAGCATTTTATTAAAATAAATTTGATAAAAATCAAAAAAATTGATTTAAATAAAAAAAATCTGGTTTTATTTATTTCTTTTTAAAATCATTGATTTATTTCCACCCTGGGTACCCAGGGTTGGAAGATCTGCAAAAAGAGTCTGCAGCCATTTCAGGCGGTCATACACAACCAGTGCTCGGTTGGCTGAAATTCAGCAGGAATTCCACCTGCCCATGAACACCTGATTTGTGACATGCCTACCAAGTGGAACTCAACTTTGGCAATGCTATACCAGGTGCACATGCAGCAGAGGGCTGTCAACGAGTACCTGTGTGAGTATGGCATAACAACAGGCTCCGGACGGCTCTGCTTTTTTTCCCCACGCCAATTACTACTGATAAAGGATGCCTGCACTGTACTGTTACCATGCATCAGTGACCCAATCCCTCTTGTGTTCCTGCTGGAGCAGAGACAGGGCACTCGAAGCAGAGCAGCGGGAGAAAGAGGAGGACTTCCTTTCCTCTCAAAGCCCGCTTTATGCAAACTCCATTCATATGACGCCACAGATCACACAAGAGGAAAGGGAGGAGGATTCTGGCAGTTTTGGAGGCATTGAAGCAGAGGAAGACATACATCAAGCATTAAGAGATGGTTGTCCATCCCCAGAACCCTTGAGAGTAGTACGTGGCTGGGAGGAGGCAGTTCAAGATACTGTAATCCTCTGTGATCCCGAGGACTCTGCTTCTCATGCCTCCACAAACTTGCGATGCATGGCCTGCTAATTCTTCAAAGCCCGCAAAAGGGGAAGTGTAGCAAGTAATTTCGCGCTGTGCCCAATTACAAGCAACTAACACACCAAATTAGATAAATGGCAAAGAAACACAAAAAACAAAAAGTGTAGCACTATAAAAATAGTAGGCCGTAAGCCCAAATGACATCTGAAACTTTCAAACAGTGAATGAAAATAAACAATAAAAAATGAAATTTTCCATACAAAGTGACAATGTTAATAGTAACATAGATAATGGTGTAAATCCACATAAAAAGTGATAGTACTGATATCAGCACTGACAATGCTGCAACAGAGACTCCGGTGTGTGTATATAATTAAAGTCTATATATTTAAAGTTGTGAAACCCAACAGCAAGAAGTTCCAATATGTGAAGACGTGTCTGTCCGTAGGTTAAATATGTGACTGTGATAAAACCACCACCGTGAGCAGAGGAGGCTTACCAGAATGTTTGAACATGCCAAGACATATGCTCTGCGTGTCAAACAGGCTTGTATTGTGGTGGATAGATTCTAGAGATATCGATTTCTTTAGACCTGAGATTCCCTGTTCACAATCCAATATGGACGCGTGGGAAGTGACCTCTCGTATGGAACGGTTCTTCAAGAAGTGTTCCTTGACCTACCACCTCCCATACAGAAAGAGCATCCACTGCAGAAGCACCTCATGTGTGCGTTACGTCAAAAATGTTTTAGTCCTCGGTGCCCAGGGATGTCAGCTTCCACATCCCATCGGCAGCGTCTGCATCATTTGGTGGATGATTATCTAGGGGCGAAAACAGACATGGAGAGCTTTCCAGTCGATGATCTACTGGGTTACTGAGTCATGAGAATCCACCACTGGCCAGAACTTGCCCAGTATGCAATTTAGCTGCTGGGCTGCCCTTCATCTAGAGTGCTTTCTGAATGGGCATTCAGTGCTGCCGGAGGTTTTGTGACAGATAAGATAGCATGCCTGTCTACAGACTCTGTTGACCTGCTGACATTTCTCAAAATGAATCATTCCTGGATTAGCAGCAGCTATCAAGCCCCTGATGCTGCCAATTAGGTGTTTTTGGGATGTGGAATCTGTGCAAGACTGTCTACGCTGCCTAGCTTTGCGTGTGTTGATTTATGGCGAATAGATTTTTTTAGTATAGGTTTCAAGGGCACAATTAACACTCAAAGACCATTTTTTCCACACCTGTTTGACAGGTGCAAATAATTTCAATATTTGACAGCAAGACCAATTCTTGCTTTCATCAAAAGTACCTCTATTGGGTTATGAGATGAAGAGACCACCAACACCCAAAGCCTAATTTTACCATACCTGTTACTTCTATCCAGTCTGCGAAAAAGACACCAGAATTTATCAAAAAAACCTTGTTCCGAGTGCACTAAATTGTGGCCTCATCATACAGACTGGCTCCCCAAGCCGTTAGACAGCTTGCAGAGAAAATTACATTTTTTTGGCTTTATAAATGTCATTTTTGCTGCAGCAGCTTCTATACATGGTATAAATGTGCTACTTTACAGGCAGGCTAAGGGGGCCCCCCAGGCACTATATTTAAAGGAATTGTTCATTTTTACTATTTCACTTTTTTTTTTGAAAATATATTCAAAGTTTTTTGTAGACATACAATACAACACAACACATACAAAACGTATGTACCAGCCCCCTCCCCCCCTTAAATTCCCCACACCCCTCCCTGTGCAACATTCCATACAGTACAGGAGCACAATCACATTTAACAACTTGGTGACAATAACAATGTTTTCCTTGGATCCCATGCACTACACCATCTTCTCAGGGAAACAGTTCTCTACTTTGTTACCATTAATGTTGCAGTTTAACTATGGTTTACCGTGGGTCTAGTGTCATTAGCGTCAACCCAGCACTGCCACACCTTCTCAAACTTTTTAGGACAACCCCTACTTAAGTATGTAGCTTTGTAAAGTGGTAGTGCCTTTTTGACAATGTCTTTCCAGTAGGACACAGTTGGTGGTTCAGGCTTTTTCCAGCATAATAAAATGGTCTTACGCACATAAAACAATGAAAGAGATATCATGGTCCTATGAGCTCTACGCAGTGCCATCTCCTCCACTAGGCCCAGCAGACACACCGACACTGTAAGCGGGATAGGTATGGTCAGTAAGGCTTGAATGGTACGCGTGACCCTCGTCCAGAACTCCCGAATCAGCCGACAATGCCAAAATATATGGTCAAAGTCTGCAGGGTCGGTGGTGCATCGCCAGCACTCAGCTGTGTCAGTGCCATATATACTGGCCAACCTTGCTGGGGTATAATATACCCTGTGTAGCAGTTTAATTTGGATGAGCATATCGCAAGCTGACACTAGAATCCCAAACGAGTGGTCCCACATATGATTCCAGCCATCTCAAATCAGGTATTAGAGCACTCAATATATCTCTGCACTTACTAAGCATTTTTGGTCTTTCTACGAATAGTTCTTTATAAACTTATGATAGAGGTTTTTTTTTAAATTGTCCTCACATAGTAAGGACTCCAAAGGAGATGACCCCAGCACAAGAGCATCAGAACCAAATTGCGTCCAGAACGCGTGCCTTAGTTGTATGTAACAGAAGAATTACCAGTTAGGCAACCCATATTTGTCCTTCAATTGGTTAAAAGTGAGTAATTTGCCACCCTCAACTATGTGTTTCAGTTGTTTTATACCCACCCGTGCCCAAATGATGGGGTCAGGTATCGTACCCAAATGAGGTAATCTAGGGTTAAACCACAATGGAGCATTCGGTGACCATACTCCTATCTCAGATTTTATCATCACCTGTGCTCTGTCCCATGTTCAAACCGTGACGCGCATTGAGCCAGTCAAAGATGATGAAACTAAGGCACCCCTATATAACAGAAAAGACAGGCTTTCATATGACCCCACATGAGCAGCTTCCAACACACTTGCTGCATCCCCATCATCATGTAGTAGCCAGCGTCTAGCGACCACCATTTGCCACACTATAAAATATTTAAAGAGGTCTAGAAGGGCCAGTCCACCCTGTCCCAAGGGTTCCTGCATTGTATGAAGGCTGATACTGGGATGTGCTGCGGACCATAGGAAGGAACCGAACAGGCTGTTCACACGTTTAAAGAATGAAGAGGGGATCCAAATTGGGGAATTTATTAAAAAGTATAGAAAGACTGGTAAAATCTTCATCCTAAGAAGATTAACCCTTCCAATGAGTGAAAAAGGCAAATGCTTCCAAGCATCTAGCTGTGTTTTAATCTTGGTCAGTAACGGAAGGAGATTCAATGACATGTAATCTCCTACTTTATAAGTTATGTGAATACCGAGGTATTTAGACTGTGATACCCAGGCAGTGGGGACTAGGGATGAGCTTGGAGATCGGCTGTTCGCCGCACATCAAACAATTTGGGGTGTTCGCGGCAAATTCGAAAGCTGCGGAACACCCTTTAAAAGTTTATGGGAGAAATCAAATGTGCTAATTTTAAAGGCTTATATGCATGGTATTGTCATAAAAAGTGTTTGGGGACCTGGGTCATGCCCCAGGGGACATGGATCAATGCAAAAAAAAGTTTTAAAAATGGCAGTTTTTTCGGGAGCAGTGATTTTAATAATGCTTAAAGTGAAACTATAAAAATGTAATATTCCTTTAAATTTCGTACCGGGGGGTGTCTATAGTATGCCTATAAAGGGGCGCATGTTTCCAGTGTTTCACTTTAAGCATTATTAAAATCACTGCTCCTGAAAAAACAGCCGTTTTTAAAACTTTTTTTGCATTAATCCATGTCCCCTGGGGCAGGACCTAGGTCCCCAAACACTTTTTATGAAATTAACTTGCATATAAGCCTTTAAAATTAGCACTTTTGATTATTCATGTTCGTGTCCCATAGACTTTAACGGTGTTCGCGTGTTCGAACAAATTTTTTGCCTGTTCACAAGTTCTGGTGCGAACCAAACAGGGGGGTGTTCGGCTCATCCCTAATGGGGACCTTTTTTTACGTCAGAGCCTGAGCACCCGTGTCAATGGCCAATGCATTTGATTTCTCCCAGTTCATGCACAGCCCTGAGAACCGGGAAAACTCACCCAAGATCTCAAAGGCTGCTTCTAAGGATGGTCTTGAGTCCTGTAGAAAGAGAAGCATGTAATTTGCATACAAGGCAGTACATTCACAAATGCTTCCTACCTCTAATGCCTTTACATCAAGTGATTTCCTAAGCGCTATGGCAAGTGGCTCTATCACCAGGGTGAATAATGATGGCGACAGAGGGCACCCCTGACACGTTCTGCTTTGCACCGCAAACTGGGGGGAGACTGACATACCTAACTTGATGGCCGCCACTGGCTTACTGTAAAGCAAATATATCCATGTCCTAAACACATCCCCAAACCCCATATGTCTCAACACCGCCGACATGTAGTTCCAGACCACGGAATCAAAGGCCTTAGCCATGTCAAGAGACACCACCACCCTAGCCCCAGAATTAACATGCTCAATTTGTAGGTGTGTGAACAGCCTGGGAAGGTATTTATATAAAGTGTAGTGAACTAATCGCTATTTCAATCTCCTTCTCTGTTATCTCAGCCTCCAAATTGTTCCTATCTATTTCTGACAGTACAGGTATATCTAAGGAGGACAACAGTGTCTCCAATTCTTGTGCATTGTAAGCAGGGATAGGGGCATATAGTGTCTTGTAGTATTCCACAAACATATCCAGAGTATCAGCTGGGTCCGTAAGAAGAACACCCTGGCTATTTTTAATACAGGGTATGTTTGTTTGCATTCTTTGTTCTGCTACTAGAGTGGCCAGTAACTTCCCATTTTTATCAGCCTGTTCAAAGATGGACTCAGCCCTTCTTGTCCAGGAAGTATGTGTTAGCTTTGTAAAGTGCAGCGCCAAAAAACGGCGAGCCTCCAATAGCTCCAAGTAGGTGACGTCTGATTGGTTATTTGCATGAGCTAATTCACGCGCCTTTTCCTCATCCTGTAGTTCTTGGGTTTTAGTATTGAATAACTTATGTGCCCATTTGATGGCTGATATATATTGTCCCTGCATACATGCCTTAAAGGCGTCCCACGCAATAGGCAGATCAGCCGATTAAAGGTTGTCCTCCCAGTAACCAGAGAAGTGCGGTGCCACCTGAGAGGATACTGACTCTACCTCCAACCACCTTTAACCTCCATGCTCCACCCTAAGCCGCGAGGGCAGACCAAGTTGCACAGATAAGGGCGTATGATCTGAGAGGCCTCCAGCAAGATAATTAGTGCCCCATACTAACTGTAGCATGGGACCATTGGCAAATGCCAGATCTATTCTTGAGGACGATCTGTGGGTTTTTGATAAATGGGAGAAACTCCTGGTGGTTGGACTTTTCCACCTCCACAGCTCCGTCAAAGAAGCCGTGTCTGCGCAGGCAGCTAAATTCACTGATGCCGCCCCGGACGCATTGGATGAGTCCAAGGGGGTACACAAGATGGCACTGAAGTCGCCTGCTATCAATAGGGGGAGATGTATGAAAGGAGCCAACTTACCCAGCAGATCATTCAGCACCTGAACCTGAAATGGGAGAGGAACATAGAGGTTCACCAGCACCATTTTATGTGTATACAGATCAGCCACGACAATTATGAACTGACCACCAGGGTCAGTTATGACCTGATGAATGGTACAGGGTACCGCCTTGCTGATCACGATAGCAACTCCTCTGGTGTATGTGGAGTATGTGACATGAAAAGCATACTGGATCCATGATCTACGCAAGGACAACACTCTGATCCCATCCAAGTGTGTCTCCTGTAAGAACAGCAGCTGCGGTTTGACTGGTTCCATGTATTGGAACATCAAGGCTCAGCGGAACTTATCGTTTAAGCCTCTGACGTTCCAAGACACCACATTAACAATTGACCCTGCCATAGTCGTATATTAACAAAACATAGAAATCACCATATACCGTAAACTTTAGCATGTGTGACCAAAAAATCCCCATTTTTGGTACATATACCTGAATACTCATGTCACCAGAAACCCAATATGGAATATTGCACATTCGTTGAACAAAGTTCCCAAATCCCATGTAACCCCCTGCTGCAGTGTTAAGAAACCAAAAAAAACTATACACCCAGCTTATTCCCAAAACTTGTCTCCAAACAGTGAGAGAATGTGACCATAAAAAAGGGTTCATAACAAAACAGAAACAAAAAAAAAAAACAAAAAGCGAAAAATTAGAAAACTCCTAAGTCCGTCAGTCTGGAAGACATCATTGTCTGTGCCTTTTTCTGCTCTGTGCCTTCAGAGCGGAATCATTGCATTCTCTTTGATGGGAGAGGAAGGACCTTTCTGTCCATCAGGAAACATTCAAATTCAACAAAAACTAGCAGGTAAGGACAGTTAAGATGCAGGATGTGCTGGGAGTAAACAATAACTAGCTGATACCTTCTGCAAGAACATCATTACCCAGCCTCCTCCATCTTAAGCAGGAAAGAGAGGACCACCTCCCCCCCACCCACCCAAAAACAAGCAAAAAGATGAATGGAAACAGAAAAAAAACAGAAACAGTCCCGCACCTGCAAAAAAGGGAAAGAGACATACTCCAACCGCTGACAAGTTAGCTTCTTGAGTCACAGCCCTCGATCCAATCATTGGCCTCCATAGGTGTGTCAAAGAATCGAACCGTGCCTTTGTAAGGAACTCATAGCTTGCTGGGTTAGAGCATACTATATTTTATATCCTTTTCTCTTAGCCTGCGTCTCCCCTCATTAAAGGATCTGCTGCGTTTCTGAACCTCGGCCGAGAAATCTGGGAAAACATCACTTCGGTGTTTTCATAAGGTATTTCCGGGTGCTTCTGTGCCTCCGCCAGTATCATATTTCTGTCCGAAAATTTAAGAACCGCACCAAAAATGGTCGCGGATGTGCACCTTCAGGGCGACGACCCGTGGGGACTCTTGGGCCATTTCTACCACGTATGTGGGATGCATGTCAGGAAGGCCTAGCAGGTTCTTGAACAATTATTCAGCAAATACGGCAGGACGAGAGCCCTCAGCACCTTCCGGGAGGCCCACCACACGGATATTATTATGTCTTCGCCTATTTTCAGCATCGTCCAATTTAAGGAACAGGGAACTCATCGCCGATTCTAAATCTGCTATCTGTGCAGCCTGGGTGCCTTGCTGAACTTCCACCTCTCCAATCCTGCCCTCTGCCTCTGACAGACATCCCCTGATCTTGTCCAAATCATGGCAGGTCAGCGTGCATTCAGACGCCATGTGTTCCACCCGCACTATCAGCATGGTCTTAAAACCCTCTATGGCCTCTAGGATGGGTTTAGTGATACCCTCCAGGGCTGCCTCCAGCAGGTTAGGGGATAATGGCATGTCCTGTTTGGGAGCAGGAGCAGGAGACGCCATGGCTGCATAGGTTTTCACTGGGCTTGGCTGCGTCTTCCGTCCAGGCTGTGTTCCTGATGTGTTAGGCAAGATAGCGCCAGGTGAATCTGCGGCCCACCCCTTTCCCGAGCGCTGTTGTTTTGGATCTTTCAGCACCTTACCCCGGCCCTTTGCAGACATTCTTACGGTCCTCGGATGGTCCAGTACTCCGGGTGAGTGAAAGGTAGGTTCCCCCCAGCGGAGAAGGAGTGAAGTAACAGGGTAATTTTCACGGATGTGCACGGAGCTCTAGAGGCACACGTCTTCTCCGGGTCACATCCCGCCCATGCCCCTTTATTATTTTACTTTAAGCATTAGTAAATCACTGCTCATTTAAATATTATGTTTTTAACAAACTTTTTCATTGATACACGTCCCCCAGGGCAGTAACTGAACCCTATACCCTTTGTATGCCCAATAGATTGCATATAAGCCTTCAAAAAAATTTTGAGCTTGGGTCACATAAATTTTAATGGTGTTGGTTGTTTGGCTCCAAACTTTTGTGATGTTCGAAAGTTCTGGTGCCAACTGAACAGGGGGTCATTCAGCCCATCTGTAATACCTATCACATTTTCGCCCTAAAATACCAGGACAGTACAAACACCCCTCAAATTACCCATTTTTGGAAAGTACAGATTAACAGATTTCTCCATTTACATTGATGTGAATAAAGAAATCTATGTCAGAAAAAAAAGAAAAAAGTATATGCCAAGCATTGGACCTACCACACCATGCTCATAATGCTGGGCATACACATTCTTTTTTTTTTCTGTGCATGGGAAAATCTCCCTCTGCAGCACTGCAAGCACTGAGATACAGTATGTATTCTGAGAGCAGCACCCTACTGCTGTCAGAATACACATATTGTGCTGCAGCTTATTGGCTTTCCTGCAAAGTAAACAACAACAGTTACCAAAATAACACACAGTAACAATATAACAGGACATATGTAGGTCAGAATGTAACAGGGCATAATGTAGGACATATACATTACTTTTCATCCACAATAAAATGATAGAGGTATTCATCGAAAAAAGTCAAGGGGCATTGTTAAGTTGGCTGTTTCCACCTGAACCCCCATGTTGGGCTGTGAATGAGGGCAAATGGGTGCCTCTGATTCTGGGAGCAGCCAGTTAGGATTTGCAATTATAGCAAGTAAAAAAATATACCTCCCGGTAATCCTATTACTAGGCTGCAGCTAGAGGGAGCTCTAATGATTTGTAGTGTGACTTTAGGAGACTGAGGACATTAAACTTGGACAGCAAGTGAACAATAGTGTTTTGTGTCAACTCTTTGATACAGATACTGCAGGCTGCATCCTTACCAAACCTTGCACCACAGATAATCTTGTAACATATAGGAGGGTTTGTCTGGGATTGGTGCAATCACAGTGCCACCAGTCACAGAGAAGGGGAGGGACTATTGCAGTAAAGTGACAGACTTCAGGGAGGCTGCACAGAACACAACATGGCTGATCCAACATCAGTAAAGAAGCTGCATTGGCAGAAGCTATTGCACACATTTTCTTAGAGTCAGCTGCACTCACTGGCTACCTTGATGCAGGAAAAAGAAGGTAAGGCAATTACTCATGATGTAGGTTCAAGTGAGATGGAGATCTGTGAGTACATCTTGGAACACCTGAAGGGAGAATAAGTATGTACTGAAGAGGACAGAGGTATGGCATACCTCTACTTAAAAGAACAGATTTTGCCTTTGATAAGTGAAAGCAGCTATGAAAATAAAGTGAGACAAGCAATTGTGGACCATCTCTCAGAGAGGACAGACCATCGCAACCAACAGATGGTAGGCTCTCATTAAGGAGCATAGCAGCATACTGTACCTGCCAAGAAAGGAGTTTAAAATGTATTGTGGGCAAATATCAGACTGTAATTTTATTACAATTACTTATACTGGGACTCTGAAATTACCTACAATATCTGTAAACAGATGAAGGGGTGAAAAATACCCAGAGTCAGAAATCATCAGAACTGTGCTAAAAATCATAAAACCTGGAACCTTTAAAGAGATGTTAAATAATGAGGACTTTTCTGTAGCAGAGCTTAAAATGTTACGCTCACTATATATATATATATATATATATATATATATATATATATATATATATATATATATACGTTACGCTTACGCTCACACCTTCAGGATAGAAGCAGCACTGATCTGTTTCAGGAACTGATGAATGCAAAGCAACAATATAAAGGAACTCTGCAGCAGTTTGTTTACAGGATCATGGGACTAAAGCAAAAAGTACTGTGGTCATCTCAACAAGTGGATGCTGCTATTGTTTATGATACAAACCTGCTATCCTTCACTCACCTTGTCACTGTGAGTCCAAAAAAGCAGCCAACACAAGTAAAAGGCGCAAACACTTGTCATTGGTGCAAGGTCAAATTCCTCTGCTCCTCTGTAAGGTACTCGGATCCCAGCTGGTCACCGCTTAGATGGAAGAACGGCCATATGGTGTAGAAAACCAAAGCGAGGCTTGGTACGCAGGTGGCTTGGCAGCATGGAGGGATGACGTCACCGGAGTGCAACACATTTCTGAGCATTGCAGTAACTGGAATTCCCTGCCCCGAGGAACTTTGTTGTTGATGGTAGAGTTAGCAAAAGACCACAAAGAGAATACAGCGAGGACCCGCGCTCCTAACACAGAGTAAGAATGAGCGGTATAAATAAAGCAAGATAAATTGAATGTCTGTGTGCTAGGCAGCTCAATTTAAACAACCTAATGGATAGGACACCAGTGCAAAAGTCCTGTAACTTCATACAAACACCCCTGTACCAGGAAGTAAAGGTCTACATACAGAAGCTGTTGGAAAGGTGATGGATAAGAAAATCCCAGTCCCCTTACTCCTCCCCTGTAGTTTGTGTAAAAAACAAAAAAAAGATGGGATCTTGAGACTATGGGTGGACTTCAGATAATTAAATGAGACTATGGGGGGCATTATCAGCAAGATGAATGCATAAGGGAAGAGCTCCTCACAACGGCCTGATATAGATAGTGTCTGCCCACTTCCAGCTGTCTTCCTCAGCAGTCCCGAACCCTGCAACACCTTCTTCATCACCTCCGACCATGTCACTGAAGAGAAAGGATGACCGGCTCCCCGCAAGCTGACAGCTCACATGTACCAGCTGGCCGTGAGGTGCAGCCAAAATGGTGCCACAGCCGGTTCACTGATTGCAACACCCACAGCTCTCTTATCTCTGCAGTCCGCACAGTCTGCTCTCTCCCAGGACAACCATAGCACTTCCTCACAATCCAGCATGGACTCCTCACTGTCTCCTCCAAGCACCCCTGTCTCCAACAGCCCAGCCAAATCAAAAAGGTGCCTGGACTCTACTGTAGCCATCCCTGAGGTGAGCCACATTTCTCCATTTTCCCCCACACTGTCACTACAAGGCTCCCAACCTGACTCCATAGCTGCCTTTCCCACTGTGGGTCAGCCTGTGATGGACACTACACTAAAGCACATGTTAATGTCTTTGAGAAGCTCTGATATGCTCTCTCTAATGCATAATTTTGGCCACAGCATAAATGTATTAGAGGTCAGAGTCTCTCATATTAAGGCTAACATTGCAGACTTTACTACCACCGTGAATTAAATTATTGATGCTCAGGAGGATCAAGCACATGACACTAAGGGGATAAAAGATAAATTAGCGGACATAGAGGATAGGTCTCGCCGCAACAACATAAAAAAATGTGAAATATCGGAATCTGTGCAGCTCTCTGATTTATCCCCATATGCGTGTCGCCTGTTTAAAGCTATACTGCCTGACCTGAACATTTTAGCTGATCATTGACTGGATCCACAGGTTACCCAAACCCACATTTCTCTCTGAAATGGTACCACAAGATGTGATCCTATATGGGTCCACTTTTACCATGTAAAGGAACAATTTATGCAGAAAACGAGAGCATTGGGCACCTTACCCGATCCCTACAGCCAACTGCAGATCTTTGCGGATTTATCCCAACACACCCTGAATCACTGTAGACAGCTAAATACCATTACTAAGGCATTGTGCAAACACCATATCCAATATCAATGGATAGCGCTGGCCAAGATCTTCATTACTCATAATGGCTCCAAGCACACAGTGGATTTGGTTCAAGATGGGCTATGTCTCTTGCAAGGCTGGGACATTATTCCTGATTCATCTGCCACTGTCCCCAGGGAACAGAGCTCAGAAGGGAACCAGCAAGCTCATCCTTTACCCCAAAGATCCAACAGACTTCACTCATGCTAATTAGAAGACGCAGGAATATCCAAATTAAGGCAGCCTGGTGTGATGTATACTCAAGTCACACTCGGCCTCAAGAACTCTTTTCCCCTCTCTCGAATTCCTTGGCACCGGTTGTGCCTGATCTCAGGAAGAGTGATCTAGGAGTAAGTTTTCTTCTTTTTTTCTCCATTTTATTACTGTTTTTTGTCTCTTCAGTTTACGGCAGAAGCTACACCCGGTTGCTATTCATCACCTTCTGAAGTGTTTGCTCAAAGAATACCACTTTCACATGTTTTCACAACTTCACATTTCCACCCCACTGTTCTGGGGTATCTAATTTGCTCAGAGGACAAGAACATCAACGATCCACAAGTAATCTTCTTTATGTCCATCACCATCACTACCTTCACATGACCATCAAGATCCTGGCAATCAATGCTAACAGCCTCAACCACCCAGATAAGAGATCATCCCTATGGAAACTTACTGCACAATCCAAATGTGATATCATCTGTTCCCAAGAAACGCACTTCTGTGCATCCAATCCTCCTTCTTGCACTAACAGAAACTTTGCTAACAACTTTACGACTAATGCCCCAAACAAAAATAAAGGCACCCTGATAGCCATCAAAAACTCCATCTCATTTCAACTGTAAACATGTGTAAAAGATCCAGAAGGGCTTTATCTTATTTTGGTAGGCTCTCTCAACAATTCTCTGTACACCATCGTATTTGTCTATGTTCCCAATGTCCACCAACTGTGATTCCTCCGCAAATTCCACAAGAAATTTCTTACTGTTCAACAAGGTGTAGTTGTGTAGTGTGGCAACTTCAACATCACTCCAGACCCCCACATTGACTCCATGTCTCTTCCAAAATGACAAATAGAATATCCAGTGCAGAAGCACTGGAGGGAACCCTGATTGGATCTATTATAGACAGACCAAGTATTATTGTAAAAATAGTAAATTTTATTACAAATACATATAAACAAAAGTGGATAAGAACATTGGTGACTTCAATAAAAACAAAGATACAAAGTACCCAAAATTGTGATGTATCTAAACCCACTGCCCTGAGAACAGGCAGGCTAGTGGTAATGCATACAGGCGTTGAAACCTTACATGTTACGAACAAATCAGTCCTTCTTCAGAGGTTTTTTAAGTCAAGTTGGATACAGGGTTTAAAGTCAAACATATAGCAATGCATATGTCTGAAGAGCTGGTGGGAAAGATGGAAATCCCTCATATAAGAAACATGAACAGCTTTGACCCTGGAGATTCTGGAGATCCAAGAAAGGTATGGCAACAAGTGGTTCACTACAAGGACTCATAGCAATGAAACATGAAGTTCATGTTAATGGTGGGCCTGAAACTATACTGAAGTGAGTACATCCAGATTCCACCTTGCACTTTCTCGGCATATCAACTGATTGCTTTAGGTGCAGGTAGATAAGTATACATGTGAGACATCCTGACCAATCGCTAGCTGGATTGCGATGGCAGTAACAGCTGGACCCCATACACATTGCAATTTTTATTTTATTGAAGTCAACAATGTTCTTATCCATTTTTGTTTATATGTATTTGTAATAAAATGTACTTGGTTTGTCTATAATAGATCGAATAGAGGTTCTCTCCAGTGCTTCTGCACTGGATATTCTATTTGTCTCAATTTACCGGATCGGTCAGACCAAGGTATTTGGTATACACACACCAATTCTTTCCTTTTTGTTCTCTTCCAAAACTAGGTAAACCTGCTCTAAAACCGTTGATCTCTACCCTGCGCCTTTACGATGTATGGAGATGCCAGCATACAGAGGAGCGTGAATATACATTATTCTCAGCCTGTCACAACTGATATTCCTGCATTGACCTATTGCTATTGGACCAGTGGACATTGCAAAAAGTTCAATTCAATTATACTCCATACCTCCTGGTCGGACCACTCCCCAATCTGCATTACCATTGAGGACACTCCTAAAGTATCCCCCGACTTTCTTTGGAGAATGAACACTCGGAATCTACAATCCAACTCTTATTCAGACTCCTTATGCACTGAACTGGTGGACTTCTTTGTACGTAACACAGGATCAGTAGACATCCTTCATACTCTTTGGGCTGCGCACAAAGCATTTGTGCGGGGTTTTTTCATACAAAAAGGGGCCCGGGATAAGAGGCAAAGGAGGCAGCGCTTTGACAAGCTTTTAGCCAATATTCTGACTGCACACTCCATTAATAAACAGCAACCTAATATAGAGCTTAAATCCAAAATCCTTAAGCTACGGCTCGAATTACGCTCGCTTCTATCGGAGAACTTTGACAAAACCCAAAAATGCTTTAAAATGCAACTATACGCTTGTGATAACAAATCAGGGAAATTGCTAGCTCATCAAATTAAAGGATTTTAAACCAAAACTCACATTCCTTTCATCTTTCACTCCGCATCTAAACAAAAACTATCTGACCCACAGGCTATTGCAAACACCTTTAGTGCATTCTACAGCAATCTTTATAACTTGAAGGATGAAAAATCCCTAGTACAGCCAGATGATGCCACTATCCAGGCATTCCTAGACTCAGTTCACCTTCCCCAATTATCTATTGACCCATTAGTTACCCTTTACGCCCCATTTAAAACATTAGAAAAGGGAAAACAATTGATTCTCTACCAAATAACAAAGCCCCTGGCCCTGACGGTTTTGTAGGAGAATATTACCAACAGTTCAAATGTCTTGTAGTAGACCACATTGCCCCCTTTTCAATGCTGCTGCCTCTTTGGCCTCATTCCCCCAGGAAATATTAAAAACCTTAATTATCACCTTGCCTGAAGCCAGGTAAAGAACCTACCTCCCCAAAACTTTCGCCCAATTTCCCTGCTTAACCACGATACAAAATTACATGCTAAGGTGATCAAAAATAGATTGTTTGATTTACTCCCGAACCTTATTTACCCTAACCAATAAGGTTTCACAAAAGGGCATCAAACATCTGATGCCACCTGCAGGATGATAAACATAATTCACCGTGCTGAGTCCCATGGCGTGCCTTCTCTGATTCTTTCTTTAGATGCAGAGAAGGCATTTGATAGAGCCCACTGGAGATACCTGGACCAGACGTTGAGGAAATTTGGATTTTAGGACCACATACTATCAGCAATCTTAGCATTATATTCCTGCCCTTCTGCTCAAGTTTATTGCTCATTAATGCTATCTACACCCTTTAACATTACTAATGGGACGAGACAAGGTTGCCCTCTGTCATCCCTAAAAATTAGATCCATGAAGGAAATTAAGGGCCTCGCAATCAGTTCTCAAGAACACAAAATAAATTTGTTTGCAGATGATGTTATTCTTATTATGTCAAAACCTGTGTCTTCCCTGGCTTCGGTAAGGGAAAACTCTTAAAACGGTTAGCTATATATCCTATTATAAGGTTAATGCTTCTAAATCCTGCATACTTCCCTTGGGACTCTCCTCAGAGCAACAATTCTCACTGAGTAAGCAGTATCCATGTATCTGGGCTGATGACTCAATATCCTATCTGGTAATCAAACTAACCAAATTGGTGTTCTCCCTATTTCAGGCTAACTACACCCCCTTTCTAAACTGCCTCCCTAAGGACCGTGAAAATCTCTCCAAATTTCATCACACATGGTCCGGCAGGCTTGCCGCTTTTAAGATGATTAAATTGCCACAACACCTCTACATTTTTAGATCCTATCCCATTCCTGCGCCTCCATCCTTCTTCACATCTCTACAAAATTTGGTGGGTAAATTTGTATGGCAGAAATCCAAATTAGGAGTTCCCAGTCCAACCTAACGAAACATAGATCTGTGGGTGCCGCAGGGTACATAAGTTTCAAAGACTACTACTTTGCTTCTATTTTGGTGCAACTCAAATCTTGGTTCATGAGCAGCACAGTCTGTCCTTGTAGAGATATGGAATCTACACAAATCCCCGGCCATGATTTAAGTGTATGGCTTATAAGTAATCCTCACATAAAAAGAAACAACTTACACATTTCCCCTACCATCTTTGCCTCAGTGGCAGCCTTCAACTACTGTATATCCAAGGCCTCTAAAGGTGACACACCCTGCCAAATACCTGTACCTATCTTTGTCATATCTCTACTGATCACAGGATCCTCCATGAAAAACTGGCAAAGATTAGGTATAACACATCTCTCAGACTTATATTCTGGTAAGTTCCTCAAATCATTTGCCACGCTTCGAGAGGAGTTCTCCAGTCCTACCACAGATTACTTTAAATATATCCAAATATATCCAGATAGCATATTGTCTATTACGCAAACCCCGCCTACATTGTTTTGTACACAAAAAGATTTGAAGGTACCTATCAAGTGCTACCACCTGTATCAAAGGTATCTCACTTTTTTACAACCTACTGGATGCAAAAACAAATTTTACCAAACTACCTCTGATGTTAAAGTGGGAAAAAGACATAGGTAGATCTTTTAGCCCCCCAATGGACCATGGCATTAGCGTCCAGCTACAAAGTAACCTGTGCCTCCATTCTTTGGGAACTGATCTGTTAAATTAACCTTCAATTGCACATCACCCCAATTCAAATACATACCTATACCCCATCTGTACCACCCACATGTTGGAGAAATTGTGGGGAAACAGGCAACCTTATGCACATTCTCTGGGGATGCAACAAACTCTCAAAATTCTGGGTAGAAGTCTTTGCACTCATTTGTAAAATCACCAGAGTCCTAGCAGTCCCATCCCCTGAACTTGCCCTGTTATAAGCATAGGAATTTACAATATACCTCCCCAACTCCGCTGTGTGATCATACACATCCTATTAGCTGCAAGACTTACCATTACCCATCATTGGAAAACTACCGACCCTATCCTTTTGGAAGAGGTAATCTCCTTGGTACATACCCATAGCTCCTATGAGCGCATGCTCGCAGCTTCGGAAAGTAGACTAGTTACTACTTCTAAATTGTGGGCCCAATGGTTTGAATGGTTTTAAAGCAATTTCTGTAATACACCAATAACTGCATTGGTACACATGCACTATAATATTTGCTTAATTTGTCCTCACTGTGTTCTTCTCTTTCTGAGTAATTCTCATGCTCTGGTACATCTGCCTATTCTTGAAATTGTTACGTATACTTAATGTACTTTTATAGCAACCATCATTATTTTTCCCTGATTTTACAATTCACATTTTTTTCTGTGTATTGGCTAAACTCAATAAAAACTATTGAAATTAAATAATACTATGCTTGACAGACACCTCTTGCCACAAGTTCAGGACCTGCTAGACATGTTAAGTGGCTATGCATGGTTCTCTATTCTAGACCAGGGAAATGCTTATCGTTAGATTACTGCCTGCTTAATCTAACTCAAGCTATCTCTCTTTCCATGCCAAAGGCACCCTGCCTTTATCCAATTATGGCTCTCTTAGCAAAGCGCGCTGTGATTGGCCACAACATGCATGTCAGGTGCATGCTGTGGCCAATAATCATACAGCAATGCACTGAAATCTCGCAGTGCATTATGGGGCATTCCGCAGCACTCAAATTTCCAGTGAAGGCCCCATAATGTTCTCTGTTCTGCGAACGGGCGAACATTCGATGTTCGCATCAAACTTATGTTTGACCCGAACATTGAGCTCATCCCTAATCTTTTACCATGGTAGTAGGCTCCCACAGCAATGAGAGTGAGAAAGAGCTGTTTGTGGACAGCTGAGACTGTTAATGAGGTCTTGTTACCAGGTAAGATATGGACCTAGGAATGCAGGGTTTATTCTACGCAAAGTTTTCCAAAGCCTCTGGGCTCCAGGATACAGAACAGAACTTAAAATTCATAGAAAGCAAAAATGTTATAATAAATATATATATATATAT
This sequence comes from Lithobates clamitans, assembly GCA_037952925.1. NCBI lineage: Eukaryota > Metazoa > Chordata > Amphibia > Anura > Ranidae > Lithobates > Lithobates clamitans. Next base: position 1,447,515 of record JBBGZY010000022.1, read on the forward strand.
ATATATATATATATATATATATATATACACATACAGTCAGGTCCATAAATATTGGGACATCAACACAATTCTAATGTTTTTGGCTCTATACACCACCACAATGGATTTGAGGATTTGAAATGAAACAAACAAGATGTGCTTTAACTGAAAGGGTTCAGCTTTAATTTGAGGGTCTTTACATCCAAATCAGGTGAACGGTGTAGGAATTACAACAGTTTGTATATGTGCCTCCCACTTTTTAAGGGACCAAAAGTAATGGGACAGATTAACAATCATCCATCAAACTTTCACTTTTTAATACTTGGTTGCAAATACTTTGCAGTCGATTACAGCTTGAAGTCTGGAACGCATAGACATCACCAGATACTGGGTTTCATCCCTGGTGATGCTCTGCCAGGCCTCTACTGCAACTGTCTTCAGTTTCTGCTTGTTCTTTGGGCATTTTTCCTTCAGTTTTGTCTTCAGCAAGTGAAATGCATGCTCAATCGGATTCAGGTCAGGTGATTGACTTGGCCATTGCATAACATTCCACTCCTTTCCCTTAAAAAACTCTTTGGTTGCTTTCGCAGTATGCTTCAGGTCATTGTCCATCTGTACTGTGAAGCGCCGTCAAATGAGTTCTGAAGCATTTTGCTGAATATGAGCAGATAATATTGCCTGAAACACTTCAGAATTCATCCTGTTGCTTTTGTCAGCAGTCACGTCATCAATAAATACAAGAGAACCAGTTTCATTGGCAGCCATACATGCCCACGCCATGAAACAACCACCACCATGCTTCACTGATGAGGTGGTATGCTTTGGATCATGAGCAGTTCCTTTCCTTCTCCATACTCTTCCCATCACTCTGGTACAAGTTGATCTTGGTCTCATCTGTCCTTCGGATCTTGTTCCAGAACTGTGAAGGCTTTTTTAGATGTTGTTTGTTATTGAGGCTCACCAATGGTTTACATCTTGTGGTGAACCCTTTGTATTCACACTAGTGAAGTCTTCTCTTGATTGTTGACTTTGACACACATACACCTACCTCCTGAAGAGTGTTCTTAATCTGGCCAACTGTTGTGAAGGGTGTTTTCTTCACCAGGGAAAGAATTATTCGGTCATCCACCACAGTTGTTTTCCATGGTCTTCCAGGTCTTTTGGTGTTGCTGAGCTCACCAGTGCATTCTTTCTTTTTAAGGATGTTCCAAACAGTTGATTTGGCCACACCTAATGTTTTTGTTATCTCTCTGATGGGTTTGTTTTGTTTTTTCAGCCTAATGATGGCTTGCTTCACAGATAGTGACAGCTCTTTGGATCTCATATTGACAGTTGACAACAACAGATTCCAAATGCAAATAGCACACTTGAAATTAACTCTGGACCTTTTATCTGCTCCTTGTAAATGGGATAATGAGGGAATAACACACACCTGGCCATGGAACAGCTGAGCAGCCAATTGTCCCATTACTTTTGGTCCCTTAAAAAGTGGGAGGAACATATACAAACTGTTGTAATTCCTACACTGTTCACCTGATTTTGGATGTAAATACCCTCAAACTAAAGCTGAGTCTGCAGTTAAAGTCTGCAGTTAAAGCACATCTTGTTCGTTTCATTTCAAATCCAATGTGGTGGTGCATAGAGCCAAAAAGATTAGAATTGTGTCGATGTCCCAATATTTATGGACCTGACTGTAATATATATATATATATATATATATATATATATATATATATATATATATATATATATATATAATGATAGATAGGGAGTCAGGTGAAAAAGTAATAATTTTACATTTGTTGAAACCATACTTGATGTTTAATGTGTTAATATTCATTGCTCATCATGTTCTTTTTAATTAAATACCATTTGTTACCTTTGCAAAAATATAAAACTTTACTTCAATGTGTATTGCTCACAGCACACAATCACATACTGTCACTAGGGATTTTTTATTAATAAAAGCTAATTCAAAGTACATAATCCAAACTAAGACAAACTGGTATCTACCCGAGATGCTTTGTAGATGTAAATAAAATTCCTGTCTTCAGGGACAGATTACATCAAGTCCGCCAATAAAGCAGAAAAGGCACAGAGGAGACCTAGCTAGGTGAAGAATAAGATATTACTCCTGGGCCTTGGGCCAGGCACAATCCTTGTTGTCAAAATGAAGAGCAAACATTTAGTTTACCAAATAATGCAGCTTCACTTCGTTATTGGATAATGCAAATTTGATTATGCAAGGATGGAAAAAGCATATTACATCAAAGAGAAAAGTTATACAGCTAAAACTGTAATAACTGTGATCTTGCGGCATTTGATAAAATAAACCAGCTAAGCTGACAGAGCAAAATAAGATCAGAGCAGGTTTAAAAAGCTGAGATGAAACAAATTTTAATGACCACTAAGCTCAGCACATTCATTCAGTATTTATTCACTATGAAGAGACCTCTCTGAAAAAAATAACAAATATGTTACAAGGAATTTAGGTCAACAAGATTGTGACTTTGCCATCTGAAGCACCACACAGCCAATTCTGTTAGGTAGGTCTCTTCTTGTGCTAGATTTTTGGGGAAAAGCACCATGAGCAAAGTAAAGTAGTCATATGCAATTGGTGTAAAAAAAATTAAACAAATGAATTCTCTAGAAACTTAAATGAGTCCGCATTGACCAGTCTTGCAGAGTAGTCACCTATCTACTCTAAAGCAATGGGAATAATTTCAGAAGTTCCCTTTCCATTTTGTTTTCTTCATTTGCTTTGCTCTGAAACAGCCACTTGACATTAACTTAAAAAATGTAAAGAAAATCACTGAAGTATCATAAAGGTCAGTTTATGTAATTTCAGAAGTCATTACATTTTTTTCTAAACCTGTAGATTTTGGTAAAATAATGCATAGAGATTCTGTGACAAAGAACCTTGTTCAAGCATCTCCTGTTATAGGGTGGACAACACTCTGCTCCTATCTCCTAATCACTCTTCTGCATTGTCACTCTGTCATGTTGTATACCTACAGCCATAGTTATAATTTTTTGTGATTTCAGTTGAAAATATTGGAAATCAGTGTCTCCCATGTAGAATGTTAAGGAGTTAATTGAGTTTTAGCCAAGCTTCAGTAGACTATATCACAAGGGGCAAGCTGGTTGTGCCCAAGTTGATCCATTAATCGACTAGGGTGCAACCAGCCTGTCAAATTTCTTACATGTGTAGCACTAACTCTCGGTGGAGCTGCTGGTTTAAGCGGGCTTGTTACCTTCACTCTCGACACCCCTGTTTCACCGGCACCAGGTCTAGGGTTCCATTGAGTTTACCTCTGGACGATAAAAGCACCAACACTTGAGTAAGTTTTTAATGCTTTATTGAACCAAGTAACGAAGGAAGTAGCAGGAAAGAGGCAGGAGGGAAGCTGCAGGGAAGCTCCAGTACCTTTCTTTAGGATTCTTCAGAACGTCCTTTATAGTTGAATATTGTAATCGGATGCAATCCCCTTGTGGGACACAATCTTTGCCCGTCTGGATAGGCCTCTCTCACTTGCCTAGCAGCCAGTACATAGCACGAACAAAAGTCTCTGCCACAGACTTGCTTGAAATAAACCATACGATCCTCTGCCACAGGATGTATTGATTTTTTTGTGGTGAATGTCAGACACAGTACTTGGACCTCTAAGCCAACCCGGCAGTACTATGCTGTAGAATTACTTTAGGATACATCCATCAACCAAGTCATCAGGTCTCTCTCCAGACCAGCACTCTGCATGATCCTTCCATGACGGGTCCACCCCTGGGATCTTCTCGGTTGTCCAGCTTCTTCACTCTGGATAGACAGCTCAGGACCATTCCTCGGCTGCTGTGGTAGGCCCCAGACATGCTTCTGGGCCCACCCACGTGCCGCAGCGGTGTGGGCCTCCGGAACGGAGGACCACGAGGTAGCACTCTAACGCATACCTGTCGGCCAGGAGGGCCAGCAGGTGGCTGTAAAACGAACCCCAAAACATGGCGTCTGTCCCATAAATACCCTCTCCCAGAATGCAACTCGGAGGACCACCTCCACCGAGTTGTCTCCGGGACAGAGGAGCACCCATATGCTTCGACACGTTGCCCTTCCAACACCAGCCAATGGTAACAGTGACACCCACCGGCTCAGTGTGGAACCACACGCAATGTCAGCCAAGCTGGAACAGAGGCAAATCTAACTCTTCTAACGAGCAATTCACTAACTTTACCTATCAGATGGTAGATCATAAATCTACCAGTGCTACATACTCTGCCCACTACAATAGACGTTGTCCCCAACGCCTGTCCAAAATTAATGATAATAACTCCCAAGCCTGGGAGTAGGTATTTGAGCTTAAAACTTGGATTAGATAGAGAAGAAGGAAAAACAGTGGAAAGACATTATGAGATTAACATCTATAAAACAATATGTTCACGTCCGTAAACAAAACCATCCTATGACTGTACACAACCTCACTATCTATCTAGCTGAAAAGCCTCACAGCTTGATAGGAGATCAAATGGTTCCTGAAAAGTAAAACATATTAAACACACATATATCCTGTACAACTTCAGGAGCAAAGCCTCATTTAAAAATGAGACTCTCTTCCCATAATCTATTATCAAATAATCTTTAGGAGTCCATCCCTGTATACATTTTTTTTTTCACATGAAAGAAATCCGGCTAGCAAAAAGAAGTCCTTGGATTTAAAACACTGAGATGGATATCCAGACCTTGGCCACGAAAATATCTTTATACTGACACTAACTAACTAACTTCAAAGTTCTTTTGTCCATAGTTACCAATACAACCGGGGATCTGGCAAGGTCAGTGTCTTTCCCAGTTTATCCACTGTGGTAATGAAATATACAGTGTCATCTTTTCCGGGCCTGCAGATGACCACTTTGTCAGCATAGATGTGCCAACCGAAGTTCCAGTGCATAAAACATCCACTAAAACTTTCATCCATTCTAACAGAACATCCAGTCTTTCGGAAAGGCTTAGGCACAGACAAATAGTCCCAAACAGCCTCACTGTACCAAAGTTCCCGTTTAACTTCAATCACTTGCATTACGTCCTGAGGGACATAGGGAAACTCCAAGCCATACTCCACAGCTACACGCTTGTTTAACATTCTCTGCAAACGTGCAAGTTTGGGCAAGGATCTGTTCTTTCCCATGCCAGGAGGCACACAGGAATCCGAGTATTTGCTCACCATAGACCCAGCCAGTGTCTGCAGTGAACTTGACAAAGTCTCATTTACAGTGCTGTGTGGCTCCACACAGGGTGACGTCTTCCCAGAACTCAGGGCTGTCCATTCAGGGAAAGTCATAGCAGAGGCGACATCCTCGCCTTGTGACCATAACAGCTCTTGTGACATAGTCTCAAATAGGTCATCATCACCGGAAAGATCCGACATGGATTCTATTTCCGAATCTCCCAATTCTTCCGCTGGCAGATACTTATTTACAGTCCCAGATACATTCCCCACCAGCTGCTTACCTGTTCCTGTCGTGGACTTTTCTGTATCCGGTTCGGGTAGCCTCGGGGGTAGGCTTTGGCCACGGCCGCGGGAAGCCTTCACATATCCCACCTTCCTCTGTACAGGCACAACAGAGACAGGCGTGGTGGACTCAGAATTCAAAGCAATGTCCGCTGATGAGACGGCAACAGCAGTGTCTCTCTCCAGAACATTTTCGGCAACAACAGGCAAAGTGACGGCCTGCCACTCTCTCTCCGTAGTAATAGCAGCTTTTACTGTGGCGATACCTGTTGCCCAATTCATCCGATAAGCACGGGGCGACATGGTAGGTTGCTCCACCACAGACAAATACTCTCCACATTGCGGACATCGACCAAATGGATGGAGATGTACGGCCAGCTATAAGTAATTGTGCTGATGCTCAATGCACAGACCTTTTCAGCTGTTGTCATCAACAGGAAGATGGGTCAGAGCCAGGGGCCGATCCAGGGGGGGCAATAGGGCAATACCCCCCAAAATATATCACTGACTAATTGTAGAGTCTCTCTCTCTCTCACATCAGTATCATCAGCTGATCAGCGGCACCGAGAGAGAGACTCTGTGTAATGTCATAACGCTGCGCTGGACCAGGACGGAGGAGGTGGGTTTCAAAAAAAAAATTTCAAGTATTTTCACTGGGTTACTAGTGTAAGATTCCCGGGATACTTTTAATATGATAGGCGTATGTATATGTTGTGAATTTTTTAAAATTCTGGCCATAGGTGTATCAGGTTTATTTGCCCTGCGATATTGAACATGCTGGCGTTTACTTATAAGTTTATCTGCGGTATCAGTAAGAAAAAGATCTAGATCCAGGAGGGCTTTTTCTAGTTTGGTAGCATTTGGGGAGGTTTAAAAAGTTTGATGACAGTCATTAAAGGTAGATTCAAGTTTTGCAAACAACAGTTTGCGTTCTCTTTTAAGGTTAGTTGCTTGTTGTATCAGTCTACCCCTAATGACTACCTTGTGCGCCTCCCATAATGTAATAGCGGAGACATCGTCTGTATCATTGGATTTTAGGTAATCAGAAAGTGCTTTTTCAATCTCAACACGATGAGAAGGGTGGGTCAGCATTGAATCGTTTATACACCAAGTGGTATCGTGTGATCTAGGAATTGTGGAAGCAATGGTAATGAATACTGCGCAGTGGTCTGTCCATGGAAAAGGAATGATTTTGGATGATATGATTTCTGGTAGCATACTTGACGGGATTAGAATATGATCTATTCGTGAAAAAGAGTTATGCGGATAAGAATAATGAGTGAAGCGCCTACTAATAGGGTTCATCTCTCGCCAAGTATCTACCAGGCTATGAGTGGTGAGTAGATGTTGAAAAGTTAGGTTTATTGAGTTTGTGGTAGGTCCAGGGGGAGATTTATCTAAGAACGGGAAAATAGTAGCATTAGAATCCCCATAAATAACAACAGTACCAAACTTATGTACTTCTATAAGTTGAAAAAGGTGGGATAAGAAAGCAGTTGGGCGTTTGTTAGGGGCATAATAAGACACAATAGTAATAGGATTATCAGAAATAAATCCTGTTAGGAGAACATATCGTCCTTCAGGGTCTGTTATTTTGGATACAAGGTAAACGGAGTGGAACGGTGAAAACCAATGAGAGTTCCGCGCTGTTTAACCGTAGCTGAAGCAGTATAGAATTGTGGATATGATGATGAAAGAAATTTGGGATAAACTTTGTCAGTAAAATGCATTTCCTGCAAACATATAATATTAGCTTTTTTCATAGCAAAAGAGCGTAAAGCCTTGGTTCGCTTATGTGGAGTATTAAACCCCTGTACATTTAATGACAAGATATTTATAGGAGCCATAAAACAACGAATGCGAATATTATAGCATAACAAGCAGAGTACTCACCGAGAGCCAGGATCACCAACCCGAGAGTCAGGAGGGAATAGCAAAGATTAAAGAAAGAAGCAATAGAATAGAAAAAGAAAAAAGGAGAGGAGAATCGAACAAACCCAATATGAAGACAATTTAGCAGTATATAAAGGCTAAATAATAGGGTGTAGGAGCATCTCAGGAGAGTTTTTAGAACTCTCTGAGAGGGTCCGAGACCACCAATAGAGACCCCCATAACAATGGTAGGAGTCCTTAGGTGGAATAAAGGGCAACAAGAAATTCCTAAGGGATGTATAACATCGGAGGACCACAGGAACTATTCCATTACTATCATGGAAAAATGTTGCTTAAATTGTTACAAAAAAAGAAAAAATAAAGTTCAAAAACTTGAGAGGAAAAAAAAAAAAACAGAAAAAAGTTAATATAAAAAAATAAAAAAAAATATTAAAAAAAAAATATTTTTGTAACATAACAGTAGTATGTAGCCATAACTCATTTTAGTCATGAATATGGCCAGTTTATTAACTCTGTCAGCATACTGTGCTGGAAAAAAGTAGCAAGGACAAATAACTAGTCTGGCTTAGATTGTCAGTCCATTGAATCCTCATTGTTTGGTGGTGAATGTTCATATCGACCTCGCTTGTTAAGATTTTGATGGGAAGATGTGGAATAGCTGGGTTTTGGGTCTTTGTTTTGCTGTGTAGAACGAAAAGCTGAGCGCCTATGAGACTGGTCATTTGGTAAGATTGCTTCGGCTAGGCCCATATCAAATAGGGCTGACTTCAAGTCCTCTGAAGAGCGAGAAACATATTTTGTTTCCAAATGAGTAAATCTGAGACAAAAAGGAAATCCCCATTGATAGGAAATTTGATTTCTCTGGAGTACATGGAGTTGAGGTTTAAGTGCACGTCTTTTTGCAACCGTCAGTGGGGACAAATCTGTAAAGAGTGGATAGGTATTGCCCTGGATGCTAAGAGATTCTCTCCCTCTGGCAGCTGTTAGTATCTGTTCTTTGGTTCTGTAAAAGTGCAATTTAGCTATAATATCCCTCGGGGGACCATTTATTTTGCGTGGGGCTAACGCTCTATGCACTCTATCCATTTCGAACCTGTCAATAGGGGTTCCAGGTAATAATTCTTGAAAGAGCGCCGTGATATTAGCCTGCAGGTCTAGAACAGATTCAGGGATTCCCCTGATTCGCAGATTCGATCGACGATCTCTGTTCTCTTGGTCCTCTAAACGATTTTGTAATGTAAGGTTTTCCTCTTTTAGTACCTTCATCTCAGACATGTAGTTCTGTGTAAAATTATCAATTTCATCAACCCTCAGTTCTAAGTCAGCTGTTCTCTGACCTAGTTCTCTAATTTCTTTAGTCAGTTTGTCAGTTATATAATCAGAAGTCTGTTTGAGGGCTTTCTGAAGCATACGTTCAAACTTTTTGAAGATGTCAGACTGTGTAGCAGCTTGTAATTCACAGTATTCATATTCAGACTCAGACTCACCGTTAGCAGCCTGTGTCTTCTGACTGTGAGGTAAAGATTTTTCAGTGTATTCACTGCTGTGCTGACTGTGAGGTAAAGATTTTCCAGTGTATTCACCGCTGTGCTGACTGTGAGGTAAAGATTTTCCAGTGTATTCACCACTGTGCTGACTGTGAGGTAAAGATTTTTCAGTGAATTCACCGCTGTGCTGACTGTGAGGTAAAGATTTTCCAGTGTATTCACCGCTGTGCTGACTGTGAGGTAAAGATTTTCCAGTGTATTCACCACTGTGCTGTGGGGGAGAGGATGCCGCCGCCATTCCAGCCGCCAGCCTGTGTGCTGTTTCCTTCATTTTTCCTGCTTTAATTTTCGTTTTAGGAGCTCTCAAGACCATTGTCATTGAAGCTGACAGTATTAGGTAGGATTTTCTGCAGTTTTGGGATACTTGCTGGTTCACTGGGACCTGTAGTCCTCCGATGAAAACTCCCGAGGAGCGGAGCTCTAAGGTAACATTACCTTCACCTCAGGCTGCCGCACATGTCCAGGTTGTATATCTCAACTACCAAGAATGAGGAGAAAATAACATGTGACACCCCACCAAGCATAAAATGGGGTGAAGTAAACAATATCACTCCATGCAGGAAGAGGACAGGTGTGTAGGTAAGATGTAAGCATATAGACTTGGGCCTACCTTAGAGGAAATATTTAATATTGCCTCTGGATGACTGGAAAGTATTTGTTGCAAGATATAGGCTTTTAGATGGTAAGATTGTGCAAGATGATAAACATCGCTGCTTCTAGAGAGTATATGCAAATATAAATAAATATATATATATGTATAAGAGTAATAATGTAAGACTAATGTAAGGGGGAGCAAAATATCACAAAAATGAGGTAGCATTGGTAAAAGCATACAAGGTCTCACCTTATTAGAAGTAATGTAAACTATGTAAACCTTGTGAATCAAGCATAAAAGTGTTCCCTTCAGGAAGCAACCAGCAAGGGAAGGGAGGGAAAAAAGGCTTAATAAGGATTTGTAAGCAGCAGCACAGTCAGTTTGGCACAAGCCAGATGAAAGCCATCTATAAGAAGAAAGATATGTATATGTATCTGGATAACAGCAGTACATAGGGTATAGCAGTTAGTATCAAGTGTGCAGTAAGCCATATAAAAAACAAGGGAGGATCTTACCAGGCAAGATGTGATGATAAGAGTAGGTATGTCCCAGAGAGCAAAGCACCATAGGAAAGGTATGGCATGGTGGAAGGCTGAAACAACAGCCTTACATACAAGCCCCAATCAGGTGTGCGACTAGCGCAACACCTTAATTGGCCGGGCAGGGCTGTGTGCGCACCCCGACACGGCCGCGCATGCGCAGTGCACAGAAAGCATCTGCCATAGACACGGCTGCGCGAGGGAAGTGCAGTCCTAGAGGTAACAGGGATGAGAGCTCCCCCCAATGGAACATCCACAATATCAGCTCGAAAAAATGCTGTAGAACGCACATGGAGGAGGCCTAAAGGGTGATGGTGAAACATAGAGAAGAAAAAACACACAAGGGGGGAGCAACAGGCCTGGACCTAGAGCCGCAAAAACCATCTCCCGGGGGAAACGGAATGCGGCTAGCCGGCCGCACATGTGGCTAGGTGCACCAGCAGGTCAGAAAAGTACAGAGGCTGGCATCAATGGGGCATCCACCGCAGACCCGAGACAGAAGCCCAATGATCACAAATAAATAAAATAGATAACACCTAAAGAAGATAAAAATAAAAAGGAAAAACAATCATAAATCCATAAACATAACTGCAAGCGCTTTTCTAATATACAGTGTGACATGGATTAACTATTGGATAGCAGGAAAGTATGGAAAAAAGAAATAATCAGAAATCAGGAGTCACACCATTAGAAGTGTACACAGTGAAAGAGCCCGGAGATGGAGACAAGAGGGGAGGAAGGGACAGTGGGTCGCCAGAACATGAGGCAATAGGATGGATTATAAATGTATGCTCCATCATAAATTTATTGAGTAAACAGATAATTTAGCACATAGTCTCTTATTAGAGAAATGACTTATAGGACTGTACTTCATTAATGCCTGGCCACCGTGTGGCATTTAAGCGCTCAATCCACTTTGCCTCATGCTGGAGTATCCTCTTATCCCAGTCACCTCCTCTTGGGTCCCGCGGAATCACTGCCAAAACAATAAATGTCGCAACAGAGGTATCAAATCTATGACAGAGATCAAGATGCCTACTAATGGGGCTAAGCATCCTACCATTAGCCAAAGAATAGATATGATCATAAATTCTTTGTCGTAATTGGCGAATAGTTTTGCCAATATAAAAAACCCCACATTTGCATCTCATTAGATAGATCATTCCCTGGGTACTGCAATCCGCCCAAAAGTGTGGGTAAAACAGCTCCCCATTGGGTAATCTAAATCTTCGGCCAGTAGAGAGCCAGTGACATAGAGAACAGTGCCCGCAAGTATAAATGCCAAAATTGGTTGGTAATATGACCATGAGAAGGGACAAAATGGCTTTTTGTCAGTTTGTCATGCAGAGAGGTTGCTCTTTTCAAGATGATCTCTGAGTGGTCATTGACATATTTACTCAGAATGGGGTCCTCAAATAAAATGTGCCAGTGTTTCTTCAGCACATTTCTCAGTTGGTATTGTTGGTGAGAATACTGTGTGATGAATTTTACCGTAGGGTGCTCCTCTGACTTAGTCTTGTTCTTATATGTCTTTGGGTGGCTGTCTTTTGTAGATGTCTCTCTTGAGCTCCGTTGCTCTGTGGGATCGCTCCAGTGTTCCAATATAGGGGCCCCCTTCTAGTGATCCAGGCCTGGGTACCTTCACAACTCCCCACCTCCGTTCTGCTATATCCTCCTGCAGATGCCAAACATATAGCAGCTCACCAGTGTGCGGAAGGCAGTCTGTGAAGATCGCACCAATGGGGTGTGTGGTAACCGTATTTCGGGAGCCCCTGTGAGGGTTGTGCTTCCTGCTGAGACAAAGGAGATCCAAGGCAGACACCCACTCCTCTGCACAGTACCCCTGTGGGGGTGACTGATTCTGGTGAGTGGGGGAGCACGGGGGGGAGCACTTGGAATCACCAGCCTGTACATGCACGGAAGTCACCATTCATTATCTTTTGGCATTTATAATTGCATGCTAACCGATCCTGGGCTTCTATAGAATTCCTGTTTCTCCAAATAGACATTCAACTCTGCCTGGTTTCACCATAAAGACTTTTTATATATGCTGTTTGTATATATGCTGTTTATAAATACAATTGCTGTATGGATTCTATTTTTAAATCATATATGAGCCTTGAGGGGGTCTAGTATACAATAATACAGAGTCCCAGTAATTTATTGCTTATCCATTAGACACAGTGCACTTTAGTTACTACACATGTTGCTGATATGTTTTAATTTTTTACGGATGTTGATAGCCCCTAAATAGTGTGTTGTTTTTCACGGATAATGGTAACCCCAAATTAGGGGGTGATACACCATTATATAATTTCATGTTGGAAGTTGGGGGGTTGTAAATGTACAATTTCATATTGTAAGGTGGGCAAGTGTAAATCCAACTCACCTGTTGGAACACATGAGAGTTATCACACATATATAACACAGAGGAATTATTTTTAAAGGGTTTACATATATAAAAACATTTTTTTTTCACCTAATTTATTTTGCACTTAGCAATTACTTTTGCACATGCGTAAGGGTTTATCCACCCAGGGGACTAATCATAAGTTAATTTCCCCTTATACGTGATTTTTTCACTTAATTATATAGTTGTTTGACACTTATATAGATATTACTGTGTATAATGAACCACTTTTATCATTACTTTGATTTATAAGCAACATACACTGCTAATAGGGCAGCGCCAATTTCCCCAACTTCTTTTCCATATAATTCCCATTAACTCCCATTGGGAATTAATTAAGGGGAGGCTGCAGCCCCTCTGTTTATTCTCCTAAGCGCGGACCTTTAACACAATAAAAGTGGTGTTGTGCTTGTTAAAGAGCGTGTAGCTGCATTTGAAAGATTTGGGCCATTACCATGAGTTGAGTTAGCATTGAACGCAGGTGGGTTGTGTAACATAGTGAGTGCCTGTGCCGCTAAAGGGCCCAAGTGGGTAGTTGTGTGAGTGCCAGCAGTGGCAACCACATTAGGACCCATGTGTGGGTATTGAGGGTGTGATTTAGACAGTGGTGGGTAGTGTTTAGTGATCTCATCAGGGCATTTTTTGGGGTGAGGGGTAAAGGGTTGGTTACCAATCAGACCTCTTTTACGTGGGCACATTATTGGAATTAGAACGTGCATTGGTAGGTTGAGAAGAAGGCCGTGTAGAAGAAGAAGCAAAGGAAGAGTTGGATTCAGTGTCCTCCTCCCTAGAGGAAAAGCCCGGGCCAGTACTTGTGGATTTAGGGGCTTGTCTGGTTCTTTTGTTTTGTGGCATCAGATGCCAACGGTATGCATAGCCCTACAAAAAGGGCGTCTTGTCTCTAAACATTTTAGTCTGTTTTTAGAGATAATGTCTTTGTTCAATCTGTTTAAATATTCCTTAAGTTCCTGCCATTTCTTATCAAATTGTGCATGGTTTTTAACAGTCTTGTTGTGTCTGTAGGGAGATAAGTTCCTGGTCTAGGGCCGTCAAATCTGCTCTATATTGTGCGACTAAAAGTTTGATCAGTTCAATACTACATTTGGTGAGTTCCTGTTCCCAATCATGTTTGAGTTCAGGGGTCACATTTTTAAAGGAAGGGAACAGTTGTATTCTAAGGGCAGTCGGACAAATATTGTCATGTATATATTGTTGAAAAAACTCAAAATGCCAGTATAGATTAGACTTCTTTTTAAGGAGTCTCCTGGCTTTCGCAAGATTAAGTGCCAGATCATCTCTGGTAGAGGTATTACAGTTCATTCATATACCCAGACCAGGCATCTCCTACAAAGTCCATTTTTACCTTAATAGTGATGTAAAGACTTAATTTAAGATAGGGAGTGTCTCAAACGACGCTGCAGGTTGAAAATCATACAGCAAATAAACCCAATGTTACACTGAAAACAATAGCGCAGTGCAGTAAAATAGGACTAAATCGAATTATACATCATGTAAAAGACCATCTTGAAAAAGGGAAATGGGTGCTTCCACCCAATCAATACTAGAACAAAAAAGAGTGCCAAATTTCAACACAGGATGGGTCTGTGAAAATTTACTAAGTAGGGCAGTGCCACGTCCTAAATATTAATATGGTTTAGCAAAAAAGAAGGTGGGAAAAATGAACTTTATAGGCACCAATCATAAAATTAAATATAAATATTTTATTATACACATAGTACACAAAAAAACGAACATGTTAAAACAATGCAATTAAAGTGCCAAAGACTGGCTAGGTCTCTCTCGAGGGGTTCATAGACTCCAGAGAGGCATATCCTTAGAACAGGGATATATCCCTCTAATCAAATACAAAAGACATCAAACTCAAAAGGCTCTACATGTTTCACAATTAAATGCTTCTTCAGGAGCTCGTTTGAATAGTCTATAGAGAAAAAGAGAGAGAGAAAAAACAAAAGCAAAAAATACATACAATAATATTGAATTTGAACCTCTTGGTAGTACGTCTCAATCAATAGTGGGGAGTACCACAGAGAAACCAGCGAGTGAACTTCACATGACACATGCAAAGGGTGACAACAACTCACATGTGGGGACGTGCCTGGTAGCAGAACCATAAGAAGTGTAAAAAGGGCAAGGCGGACAGAGGCAGCAGAGAAACAAAAGGTTGTATATCTCAACTACCAAGAATGAGGAGAAAATAACATGTGACACCCCACCAAGCATAAAATGGGGTGAAGAAAACAATATGTAAGCATATAGACTTGGGCCTACCTTAGAGGAAATATTTAAATATTGCCTCTGGATGACTGGAAAGTATTCGTTGCAAGATATAGGCTTTTAGATGGTAAGATTGTGCTAGATGATAAACTTTGCTGCTTCTAGAGAGTATATGCAAATATAAATAAATATATATGTATATGTATAAGGTTAATAATGTAAGACTAATGTAAGGGGGAGCAAAATATCACAAAAATTAGGTAGTATTGATAAAAGCATACAAGGTCTCACCTTATTAGAAGTAATTTAAACTATGTAAACCTTGTGAATCAAGCATAAAAGTGTTCCCTTGAGGAAGCAACCAGCAAGGGAAGGGAGGGAATAAAAGGCTTAATAAGGATTTGTAAGCAGCAGCACAGTCAGTTTGGCACAAGCCAGATGAAAGCCATCTATAAGAAGAAAGATATGTATATGTATCTGGATAACAGCAGTACATAGGGTATAGCAGTTAGTATCAAGTGTGCAGTAAGCCATATAAAAAGCAAGGGGGGATCTTACCAGGCAAGTTGTGATGATAAGGGTAGGTATGTCCCAGAGAGCAAAGCACCATAGGAAAGGTATGGCGTGGTGGAGGGCTGAAACAACAGCCTTACATACAAGCCCCAATCATTTGTGCGACTAGCGCAACACCTGAATTGGCCATATTTATTTTTCACTAGTAATGGCAGCTATCAGCGATTTTTAGCAGGACTGCAACATTGCGGCGCACACATCGGACACCTAACTGACACTTCTGACACTTTTTTGGGGACCAGTGACACAAATACAGTAATCAGTGCTAAAATATGCACTGTCACTGTACTAATGACACTGGCTGGGAAGGAGTTAACATCAGGGGCGATCAAAGGGTTAACGGTGTCCCTAGGGGGAGCTTGCTAACTGTGTGGGGGGTGGATTCACTAGATGAACAGAGTGATCCATGTTCCTGATTATCAGGAACACAAGATCACTCTGTTCATCTCTGACAGAATAGCAGTCTGCCTTGTTTACATCGGCAGACCACTGTTCTGTCTCGCGGGTGGCCGGACTGTATGTTACATTAAATACAGTTCTGTAAGCAACACCTTATTTCTGGCAGTGCCCCTTCCAAGACTAGACTCTGGATCCGCCACTGGTCAGAGCAATTACATAAAGCTGCACAGGATGCACATAATGCACATATATTTAGACAGGGAGTGGATGAAAAATGCTGCAAGAGATCAGCAGCACTGAGATGCAAAACATAATAAAACAAATATAAAAAATGCAACTTTAGTGGTACTCCATAAAAACATTGTAGGCCTCTAGGGCCCTACATAAAAGCATGCATACTCAATGTATAAAAATGTTGACATTCTGTCACGAAATCCTTAAAACATCTCAGCTCATGTCTTATGTACACACAACCACAATGTTGTTAACACCTCACAGGCTTTACCAACTATTTTCTCTTCCATCAATTTCTACTGATTTTCAATAATGAAATAATTCTTATGTCCATGTATGCTGAATCCTGAAATATCACAAATAAAGTGAGGGCAGGGTGAAGGCTCTCTCTATGCATTTATTGGATCAAAGTCAATTTTATCAAGAGCTGTGGAGGTGTATCTGCAAATGACATGCTAGCATAAATGATTAGATAACCAATAGATATATTACTACCGTAATGCCATAATCATCTACTGTATAATTAAATTACCTACATATACATAACATGAAATTATTTACATTCCTGAATTAAATCTATAAGGGGTCTGCTATGTGGCATGCTAGAAGAAGAGGCAAGAGGGCTGTAAGGGATCAAATACGGAGCACCTGGATTTTGTTAAATCAGCATGTGACCATACTGTCTGGATGGATCGATATCTAAAGTAGATACAGTATGTCAATGCATAAAGCAGCATTTGAAACAGAACAAACTTGGTCACATTCACATTAAAATTAAATATCACTGAAAAGATTGCAGGTTTCCATTAGGCAGTAGTTTTGATAACTCTGTAGAAAATGCACAGGGAATTAAGATTAAAAACGAATTTAAAGAAAAATATACTGCACACTCAAACCTGGCAGAGGCGTGAGATGATAAATTACATACTTGTGGTATATTGACTAAAAAAATTTATATATAGCAAAATTTAATAGTTCAACAAAAAAGAAATTAATCAAGATCACCAATTACCATGAATAAAAGCAAAACAACGGTGTCTTTTAAAATAAACACAGTATGAAAAATATCTGATTGGCATATATATTTAGCTATGATATCTCTGGCATTATGGATCATTCTGACAGGTGTTTTTCACTGTAGGTAACATATGCTCAGAAGTGTTTATCATAATAATTTTGGTTGATTTACCTTAGTTTGTGACAGGTTTACTAGGAACAATTCAAGAGCTTATGGAAGGATTGCCAGAAGAAGCAGTAGCCAAATACAGGTCTCCTCAGCAGTGGGCATCAATAAGGAGTCAGAGAAACCAAGTCAGAACCAGAGACCAAAGATTAACCATTATTAAATTAGAACAAGTTGGGTTGGTAACTCAAGAAAATCTCTGCTTGTTATACAAAGTCTTATAAGGCTCAGAAGCCCCATTACTGAACTTTTACCTAAAAACTCTGGGGCCTATTTATCAAAAGCAGTGCCCAAAGCTTTTATTTGCTTGTGTATAGCCAACCATGTTCTGAATGCTCACTGACTTGCCTCTGCCCCTTGTAGACACAGAAGTCATCACAAGAAGGCTTCCACTATTAGGTGATGCCATCAGTTAGAGCCATAGAGGGAGAGAATTGTGGAAGACTTCCTCTGCCAGCTACTGTGTTTACAAGTGGCAGTGGCACTTCTCTGGCAGCATAGGGTGTGCACCCAAACCTCAAACACACGTGTGTGTGTGTGTGTATGTATATATATATATATATATATATATATATATATGTTTTGTTTTTTTTATAAAAAAATATTTTATTAATATTTTTTATTATTTATATTTTTTATTTTTTATTTATATATTTTTTTTTAATTTTTTTTTTATCATGACTTTTTTTTAAATGTTTTCTATTTTTCACAATTTTATTTAATAATATATTATTATTATTATTATTATACAATTTTTTAGGAGCTCCATTGGGGGGTTTTGGTGAGATATCAGAGGTCTAAATATATATTTTTTTATTATTTTTATAAAAAAATATTTTATCAATTTTTTTATTATTTGTATTTTTTATTTTTTATTTATATTATTTTTTACAGTTCTATTTAATAATATATTATTATTATTATTATTATTATTAATATACAATTTTTTAGGAGCTCCATTGGGTGGTGGGTTTGGTTTGATATCAGAGGTCTAAACAGACCCCTGATATCTCACTTTTAAGACAGAGATTCCCCAGTCCCTTCTTCTGCAGCCAAACAGCTGGGGGAATCTGTGCAGCACAGCATGATTAGGGTGTGCCCAGGCACACCTGGCACACCCTGTGTGCGCGCCTATGTCTGGCAGTATCAATGGTTAACCAGGTGTAATAGAGGAAACAGAGGATCTGCACATGCTTCACCTCTCATCCCATTGATTTTACCTGCTGGGCTGCTGGATTGGCAATATTTAACATTACATTGTCAGGCAGGGACTGGGAAAAGTACAACATCAAGTGGCAACAGACAAGTGCATTATACATTTGTTGAGGTCAAGCTGGGACAAGTCCAGGAGTCAGGACTAAGTAAATGCTGCCACTGAGCAACAGAATCAATTTCTCTCTGCTGCACATTAAACTGTGCTGTAAAGCTTAAAGGGACACTCTGCCTCTCCCTTTCAGTGCCTTTTATTGATCCTCGTTGGCTGATGCAGATATTCTACACCTTGGATATGCTGAATACCTGCTTTTCCCATCTCATGCTGAAGTTAGTCCTGTCATTCTATGACTTGTAGTGACTTGTGAGATGGTAGAGGAACGCTAGCAAGCAGTTGGAGGAACATATATTCGCATGTGTGGAATAGCTGTAACAGCCAGGATGCAATAAAGCAGTGAAGCCTCAAGAAACGAGCCTAAATTACCTACATATACATAACATGAAATTATTTACATTCCTGAATTAAATCTATAAGGGGTCTGCTATGTGGCATGCTAGAAGAAGAGGCAAGAGGGCTGTAAGGGATCAAATACGGAGCACCTGGATTTTGTTAAATCAGCATGTGACCATACTGTCTGGATGGATCGATATCTAAAGTAGATACAGTATGTCAATGCATAAAGCAGCATTTGAAACAGAACAAACTTGGTCACATTCACATTAAAATTAAATATCACTGAAAAGATTGCAGGTTTCCATTAGGCAGTAGTTTTGATAACTCTGTAGAAAATGCACAGGGAATTAAGATTAAAAACGAATTTAAAGAAAAATATACTGCACACTCAAACCTGGCAGAGGCGTGAGATGATAAATTACATACTTGTGGTATATTGACTAAAAAAATTTATATATAGCAAAATTTAATAATTCAACAAAAAAGAAATTAATCAAGATCACCAATTACCATGAATAAAAGCAAAACAACGGTGTCTTTTAAAATAAACACAGTATGAAAAATATCTGATTGGCATATATATTTAGCTATGATATCTCTGGCATTATGGATCATTCTGACAGGTGTTTTTCACTGTAGGTAACATATGCTCAGAAGTGTTTATCATAATAATTTTGGTTGATTTACCTTAGTTTGTGACAGGTTTACTAGGAACAATTCAAGAGCTTATGGAAGGATTGCCAGAAGAAGCAGTAGCCAAATACAGGTCTCCTCAGCAGTGGGCATCAATAAGGAGTCAGAGAAACCAAGTCAGAACCAGAGACCAAAGATTAACCATTATTAAATTAGAACAAGTTGGGTTGGTAACTCAAGAAAATCTCTGCTTGTTATACAAAGTCTTATAAGGCTCAGAAGCCCCATTACAGAACTTTTACCTAAAAACTCTGGGGCCTATTTATCAAAAGCAGTGCCCAAAGCTTTTATTTGCTTGTGTATAGCCAACCATGTTCTGAATGCTCACTGACTTGCCTCTGCCCCTTGTAGACACAGAAGTCATCACAAGAAGGCTTCCACTATTAGGTGATGCCATCAGTTAGAGCCATAGAGGGAGAGAATTGTGGAAGACTTCCTCTGCCAGCTACTGTGTTTACAAGTGGCAGTGGCACTTCTCTGGCAGCATAGGGTGTGCACCCAAACCTCAAACACACGTGTGTGTGTGTGTGTATGTATATATATATATATATATATATATATATATATATATATATATATGTTTTGTTTTTTTTATAAAAAAATATTTTATTAATATTTTTTATTATTTATATTTTTTATTTTTTATTTATATATTTTTTTTTATTTTTTTTTTTATCATGACTTTTTTTTAAATGTTTTCTATTTTTCACAATTTTATTTAATAATATATTATTATTATTATTATTATTATTATACAATTTTTTAGGAGCTCCATTGGGGGGTTTTGGTGAGATATCAGAGGTCTAAATATATATTTTTTTATTATTTTTATAAAAAAATATTTTATCAATTTTTTTATTATTTGTATTTTTTATTTTTTATTTATATTATTTTTTACAGTTCTATTTAATAATATATTATTATTATTATTATTATTATTATTAATATACAATTTTTTAGGAGCTCAATTGGGTGGTGGGTTTGGTTTGATATCAGAGGTCTAAACAGACCCCTGATATCTCACTTTTAAGACAGAGATTCCCCAGTCCCTTCTTCTGCAGCCAAACAGCTGGGGGAATCTGTGCAGCACAGCATGATTAGGGTGTGCCCAGGCACACCTGGCACACCCTGTGTGCGCGCCTATGTCTGGCAGTATCAATGGCTAACCAGGTGTAATAGAGGAAACAGAGGATCTGCACATGCTTCACCTCTCATCCCATTGATTTTACCTGCTGGGCTGCTGGATTGGCAATATTTAACATTACATTGTCAGGCAGGGACTGGGAAAAGTACAACATCAAGTGGCAACAGACAAGTGCATTATACATTTGTTGAGGTCAAGCTGGGACAAGTCCAGGAGTCAGGACTAAGTAAATGCTGCCACTGAGCAACAGAATCAATTTCTCTCTGCTGCACATTAAACTGTGCTGTAAAGCTTAAAGGGACACTCTGCCTCTCCCTTTCAGTGCCTTTTATTGATCCTCGTCGGCTGATGCAGATATTCTACACCTTGGATATGCTGAATACCTGCTTTTCCCATCTCATGCTGAAGTTAGTCCTGTCATTCTATGACTTGTAGTGACTTGTGAGATGGTAGAGGAACGCTAGCAAGCAGTTGGAGGAACATATATTCGCATGTGTGGAATAGCTGTAACAGCCAGGATGCAATAAAGCAGTGAAGCCTCAAGAAACGAGCCTCTGGAAACTTAAGCATAGGTGTTCTTCTTTTAAAGTCTAGGCTTTTACTATTGACCCCATGTGACAGGGCTACTTTAAGGGTACAAAGTTAAAGGCTGATTTTCATTCATTCACAAAGCATCTTCTTCCACTCCATTACCAAGCAGAGCACCATGTGCATGAACAAGTAAATTAGGCTTGCTTACTCTCCCTTTCTATCCTTCCCCCCTCCTATTCTCTCTCTCTCTCTCTCTCTCTCTCTCTCTCTCTCTCTCTCTCTCTCTCTCTCTCACAAAGAATGATTTTTTTTTTACCCTTTATCTTAAGTTTCATGTGTGTAAGATTGACACTTATGACACAACTATTAGAGGCATTTTGTGAGTAAATGTATATAAAGAATGTGCAATGTATACAGGGAATAGACATAGGTTATGTATAATCATCCTTCTTTAACCACCTCCCGCCCGCCATATAGTAAAATGACAGCAGGGAGGATCCCGTCTCATTCTGGAATGATGATGCCTCTCCAGTCACACCACTCTTGCGTGCCCGCAGGGGCAAGCAGGGTGGGGATCATGGGTGCGCCGATGACACAGCTCTTTAGCTATAAAATCAGCTGTGTCCAATCACGACTGATCACATGTGAACACGGAAGTGCTGGTAATCAGCTCTCCTCACCTCACACAGAGTGTGAGGCGAGGAGAGCTGCTCAGAGGCTTCTCCTCGCAGGGGAGACTTGTACAGGTAGTCAGGGCACTGATCATTAGTGCTGCCTATCAGTGCACATCAATGCCACCTATTAGTGCCCATCAGTGCCACCTATCAGTGCTCATCAGTGCCGCATATCTGTGCCACCTATCAGTTCCCATCAGTGCCAACAATCGGTGCTATTTCATCAGTGCCCATAAGTGCCATCTCATCAATACCCATCAGTGCAGCATATCAGTGCCCATCAGTGCCGCCTCATCAGCACACATCAGTGGAGAAAAATTACTTATTTACAAAGTTTTCTGACAGAAACTAAGAAAAATTTTCTGTTTTTTTTTCCTTTTTTTATCAAAAAATGAAAAGCCCAGCTGTGATTAAATACCTCCAAAAGAACGCTCTATTTGTGCGAAAAAAAAAATGATAAAAATTTTATTTGAGTACAGAGTTGCATGACTGTGGAATTGTCATTCAAAGTGTGACAGCGCTGAAAGGTTAAAATTGGCATGGGCAGGAAGGAGGTAAAAGTGCCCAGTATTGAAGTGGGTAAAGAGTAACTCCAATTTTTTTTGCGGGAAAAAAACATTCCCCTCTGGGTGATCTATGTACTTTGCAAGGATTTTAACAAACTTTGTTGCAGATTCCTACCTTTTGTTATTTTGAAGAAATTCCTGTGTGTTTGTTCGTATCCATGTGGTAAGGAAATCTAATGAAAGTGGTTTCATAATTATCAATCAGCTGCTGCACATGCAGGGCTCGAATGAGGAAAATATGTGAGGTACACATTCTGTGTACAGAACACCTCCATAGGTAGCCTTTCATTTTGCAATTTTTTTCCCCCCACACAAGTCACCCTTTAAGCCACAGGCCAGGTTTGCAAGATAACTGAAATACATCACAGGTGATATCATTTGATGCTCAGTGATTGTAGTATTCTAGTCTGCATCTCCCCAAGGTAATACATAAAACCTAGCCTGTTAGTGGGTCCTGAGGACAGGAGTTGAGAACCACTGCTTTAACCACTTAAGGACCGCCTCACGCCGATGTACGTCGGCAAGGCGACACGGGCAGGCAAAATCACGTACATATACGTGATTTGCCTCCCGCGGGTGGGGGGTCCGATCGGACCCCCCCGGTGCCCGAGGCGGTCCTGTTATGTTCCCCGGCGATCGGAGGTGAGGGGGAGGCCATCCGTTCGTGGCCCCCCCTCGCGATCGCCGCCGGCCAATCAGATCATTTCCTTTGCTGCTGTATGCTAAACAGCAGCAAAGGAAATGATGTCATCTCTCCTCGGCTCGGTATTTTCCGTTCCGGCGCCGAGGAGAGAAGACAGGTATGTGAGTGAAAACACTACACACACAGTAGAACATGGCAGGCACACAAAACACCCCGATCCCCCCCCCCCGATCGCCCCCCAATCACCCCCCCCCTGTCACAAACTGACACCAGCAGGTTTTTTTTTTCTGATTACTGCATTGGTGTCAGTTTATGACAGTTACAGTGTTAGGACAGGTACTGTTAGCCCCCTTTAGGTCTAGGGTACCCCCCTAACCCCCCCTAATAAAGTTGTAACCCCTTGATCACCCCCCGTCACCAGTGTCACTAAGCGATCATTTTTATTAGTGTCGCTGGTGACACTAGTAAAGGAGGTAAATATTTAGGTTCGCCGTCAGCGTTTTATAGTGTCAGGGACCCCCATATACTGCCCAATAAATGTTTTAACCCCTTGATTGCCCCCTAGTTAACCTTTTCACCACTGATCACTGTATAATTGTTACGGGTGACGCTGATTAGTTCGTTTATTTTTTATAGTGTCAGGGCACCCGCCATTTATTACCGAATAAAGGTTTAGCCCCCTGATCGCCCGGCGGTGATATGCATCGCCCCAGGCAGCGTCAGATTAGCGCCAGTAGCGCTAACACCCACGCATGCAGCATACGCCTCCCTTAGTGGTATAGTATCTGTACGGATCAATATCTGATCCAATCAGATCTATACTAGCGTCCCCAGCAGTTTAGGGTTCCCAAAAACGCAGTGTTAGCGGGATCAGCCCAGATACCTGCTAGTACCTGCGTTTTGCCCCTCCGCCCAGCCCACCCAAGTGCAGTATCGATCGATCACTGTCACTTACAAGGCACTAAACGCATAAACTGCAGCGTTCGCAGAGTCAGGCCTGATCCCTGCATTTGCTAACAGTTTTTTTGGTACCATTTTGGTGAACTGGCAAGCACCAGCCCCAGGCAGCGTCAGGTTAGCGCCAGTACCACTAACACCCACGCACGCAGCATACGCCTCCCTTAGTGGTATAGTATCTGAACGGATCAATATCTGATCCGATCAGATCTATACTAGCGTCCCCAGCAGTTTAGGGTTCCCAAAAATGCAGTGTTAGTGGGATCAGCCCAGATACCTACTAGCATCTGCGTTTTGCCCCTCCGCCAGGCCCAGCCCAGCCCACCCAAGTGCAGTATCGATCGATCACTGTCACTTACAAAACACTAAACGCTTAACTGCAGCGTTCGCAGAGTCAGGCCTGATCCCTGCGATCGCTAACAGTTTTTTTTGTAGCGTTTTGGTGAACTGGCAAGCACCAGTGGCCTAGTACACCCCGGTCGTAGTCAAACCAGCACTGCAGTAACACTTGGTGATGTGGCGAGTCCCATAAGTGCAGTTCAAGCTGGTGAGGTGGCAAGCACAAGTAGTGTCCCGCTGCCACCAAAAAGACAAACACAGGCCCGTCGTGCCGATAATGCCCTTCCTGCTGCATTCGCTAATCCTAATTGGGAACCCACCACTTCTGCAGCACCCGTACTTCCGCCATCGCATTTTGAGAGACCCGAACCTGGAACCGGTTGCAGTTATAAAAGTTAGTTACAAAAAAAGTGTAAAAAAAAAATATATATATATAAAATAAAAAAAAATAGTTGTCGTTTTATTGTTCTCTCTCTCTCTCTCTCTCTATTGTTCTGCTCTTTTTTACTGTATTCTATTCTGCAATGTTTTATTGTTATTATGTTTTATCATGTTTGCTTTTCAGGTATGCAATTTTTTATACTTTACCGTTTACTGTGCTTTATTGTTAACCATTTTTTTGTCTTCAGGTACGCCATTCACGACTTTGAGTGGTTATACCAGAATGATGCCTGAAGGTTTAGGTATCATCTTGGTATCATTCTTTTCAGCCAGCAGTCGGCTTTCATGTAAAAGCAATCCTAGCAGCTAATTAGCCTCTAGACTGCTTTTACAAGCCGTGGGAGGGAATGCCCCCCCACCATCTTCCGTGTTTTTCTCTGGCTCACCTGTCTCAACAGGGAACCTGAGAATGCAGCCGGTGATTCAGCCAGCTGACCATAGAGCTGATCAGAGACCAGAGTGGCTCCAAACATCTCTATGGCCTAAGAAACCGGAAGCTACGAGCATTTTATGACTTAGATTTCGCTGGATGTAAATAGCGCCATTGGGAAATTGGGGAAGCATTTTATCACACCGATCTTGGTGTGGTCAGATGCTTTGAGGGCAGAGGAGAGATCTAGGGTCTAATAGACCCCAATTTTTTCAAAAAAAGAGTACCTGTCACTACCATTGCTATCATAGGGGGTATTTACATTCCCCGAGATAACAATAAAAATGAAAGGAACAGTTTAAAAATAAGATAAAAAAGCAAAAAAATAATAAAGAAAAAAAAAAAAAAAAAAGCACCCCTGTCGCCCCCTGCTCTTGCGCTAAGGCAAACGCAAGCGGCGGTCTGTCGTCAAACGTAAACAGCAATTACACCATGCATGTGAGGTATCACCGTGAAGGTCAGATCGAGGGCAGTAATTTTTGCAGTAGACCTCCTCTGTAAATCTAAAGTGGTAACCTGTAAAGGCTTTTAAAGGCTTTTAAAAATGTATTTATTTTGTTGCCACTGCACGTTTGTTCGCAATTGTAAAGCATGTCATGTTTGGTATCCATATGCTCGGCCTAAGATAATCTTTTTTATTTCATCAAACATTTGGGCAATATAGTGTGTTTTAGTGCATTAAAATTTAAAAAAGTGTGTTTTTTCCTCAAAAAATGCGTTTGAAAAATCGCTGCGCAAATACTGTGTGAAAAAAAAAAAATGAAACACCCACCATTTAATCTGTAGGGCATTTGCTTTAAAAAAAATATATAATGTTTGGGGGTTCAAAGTAATTTTCTTGCAAAAAAAAAAACTTTTTCATGTAAACAATAAGTGTCAGAAAGGGCTTTGTCTTCAAGTGGTTAGAAGAGTGGGTGATGTGTGACATAAGCTTCTAAATGTTGTGCATAAAATGCCAGGACAGTTCAAACCCCCCCAAATGACCCCATTTTGGAAAGTAGACACCCCAAACTATTTGCTGAGAGGCATGTCGAGTCCATGGAATATTTTATATTGCGACACAAGTTGCGGGAAAGAGACAATTTTTTTTTTTTGCACAAAATTGTCACTAAATGATATATTGCTCAAACATGCCATGGGAATATGTGAAATTACACCCCAAAATACATTCTGCTGCTTCTCCTGAGTACGGGGATACCACATGTGTGAGACTTTTTGGGAGCCTAGCCGCGCACGGGACCCCGAAAACCAAGCACTGCCTTCAGGATTTCTAAGGGCGTGAACTTTTGATTTCACTCTTCACTGCCTATCACAGTTTCGGAGGCCATGGAATGCCCAGGTGACACAAACCCCCCCCAAAACCCCCCTGGCATTTTGGAAAGTAGACACCCAAAGCTATTTGCTGAGAGGTATAGTGAGTATTTTGCAGACCTCACTTTTTGTCACAAAGTTTTGAAAATTGAAAAAAGAAAAAAAAAATGTTTTTTCTTGTCTTTCTTCATTTTCAAAAACAAATGAGAGCTGCAAAATACTCACCATGCCTCTCAGCAAATAGCTTGGGGTGTCTACTTTCCAAAATGGGGTCATTTGGGGGGGGTTTGTGCCACCTGGGCATTCCATGACCTCCGAAACTGTGATAGGCAGTGAAGAGTGAAATCATAAATTTACACCCTTAGAAATCCTGAAGGCGGTGATTGGTTTTCGGGGCCCCGTACGTGGCTAGGCTCCCAAAAAGTCCCACGCATGTGGTATCCCCATACTCAGGAGAAGCAGCAGAATGTATTTTGGGGTGCAATTCCACATAGGCCCATGGCCTGTGTGAGCAATATATCATTTAGTGACAACTTTTTGTAAATATTTTTTTTTTTTTGTCATTATTCAATCACTTGGGACAAAAAAAATAAATATTCAATGGGTTCAACATGCCTCTCAGCAATTTCCTTGGGGTGTCTACTTTCCAAAATGGGGTCATTTGGGGGGGTTTTGTACTGCCCTGCCATTTTAGCACCTCAAGAAATGACATAGGCAGTCATAAACTAAAAGCTGTGTAAATTACAGAAAATGTACCCTAGTTTGTAGACGCTATAACTTTTGCGAAAATCAATAAATATACGCTTATTGACATTTTTTTTACCAAAGACATGTGGCCGAATACATTTTGGCCTAAATGTATGACTAAAATTGAGTTTATTGGATTTTTTTTATAACAAAAAGTAGAAAATATAATTTTTTTCAAAATTTTCGGTCTTTTTCCATTTATAGCGCAAAAAATAAAAACCGCAGAGGTGATCAAATACCATCAAAAGAAAGCTCTATTTGTGGGAAGAAAAGGACACAAATTTCATTTGGGTACAGCATTGCATGACCGCGCAATTAGCAGTTAAAGCGACGCAGTGCCAAATTGGAAAAAGACCTCTGGTCCCTAGGCAGCATAATAAGAAAGGAAGGTGTCATCCCAATAGGCACTGTAAATTTCTAAAGGTGGACCCCCATCCCAGTTTCTAGCCAAACACAAGCACCCCCTATCGGAGTGCAATACCTCTAACGGGACTTTATGGCGGGGTCACCTCTGGTAAAGTAGAAAATAGTAGGAAATTTTTAAATTTTGTATAAAAGTATTAAAGTTTATTTATTTGACATTTCTAAAACATAATACCATGACCTAACCGTATATAAAAAATACAAATGGATGCGTATAATGGGAAGATACAATTGTAAAGAAGAATTGACCAATTACAATGATACAGGTAAATAACCAATAATCATAGAAACCCAACGTTTCGAGGTATGTAAAAAAGTTGACCTCTTCTTCAGGGGTAACGATAATTAGTCAGAGTGGGTGTTTCATCTAAAAAGTTAACAAAAAGGCAGAACAGAAATAAGTGAAAGAAATTCTCAGATATTCATAACAGGGGGCAATAAAGAGCATTTTGGTTTGCATTACAGGGTTCAGTTCACATTTTAACAGTTGTTAACATCATTGGTAAATTCTAGACATCTATAAACAAGAAATTCATACTGACCCCTTGAAAATCATGTAAAACTTCCTAAGGACGTTTCCAGCATCCAGTGCGACTTAAACAAATTGCCGTCCGTCACGGCCACACAGGGATCGCAAGACCAAGGTTGAAGCAGATAGAAAAAAGACCAAGTAAACCACAGGAGTGAGAGCCAGGGTGGGCTGAGGTTGCTTCACAAAGGATGTCCCCCATAAAGCGGAACAGACACAGTTCTCCCTATGAGGGCTGGAAAAACAGCCTGCTTGATGGAGTATGGAAGGTGGGGGGTAATAGCCCGCTGTAATAAAAATACTTCAATGAGAATCTCAGAGAAGAAACTAGTATAATTGCAATTTTCATCTCCAAAATAGAGGTAATATTGGGGTAAGCAGATACAGACCACCCAGGATTATATATATCAGACACATACCTAAAAAGATATAAAGATGAGTGGAATCAGGTCACGGATTCCAGTAAAGGGCCAAGAGGAGATATTTTGGTAAACCTCAAAATGGGCCGAGGTCCAGAGGGGTATGCAGGTTCCCTGGTTAAGTATAGGCCCGCATAAGTCTGCAGATTGAAAGGCACAACAGGGAAATGTTGTAGGTAAATCAGTAATCAGACCTCTGCATGGTTAGCAAGAATCCCAGTAAAAAATAGTCCTCAGGTTTACCTGCTTGTCTTAGCTTTCTCCAGGCACGTCTGTGTGGTATAGGAAACAGCTGATGAGTGCAGCGTCAGCAAGGTTTAAGTATGTGTGTGTTGGAGTGGGAGTTGGTGCCCAATCAGTAATCTGATTGGCTGAGCCAGGGGTGAGGGGCGGTCTAGAGAAGGGAGGCCAGGACGTGTCTGTAAAGGACATCCCCCGGGCGGAGTGACGTACAGCGTCATCTCCACAGTGCACTCCCTGGAGTGGAACCATCCACAGCAGGGCGGAGATGGACCAATGCCGAGGCGCAGCGCTCGGCGGGGGGCGGAGCCAGCGCGACGTGGAGAGATCCCCCATACGTCACAAGATCCCGCAGCGCAGAGCTGGCGTGCCCGTTGTCATGGAAACCCATGACACAGACTGCCAGAGAGAGGGGAGGCCGGGTGCGCTCAAAAGAGAGCGCACCTCAGTCTCCCCCGGGTGCGCTGAGTGAGCTGACACACAGCCCAGGCCTGGGAGAGTTGAAAAGAAGAGTGGGGGTAGAGAAAGAAAGAGGAAAGGACAGATAAGAGACAAATTGTAAAGCGCAGACATGAAAGGAGGAAATGAAAAGAGATAGAGGTAACAATAAATGGGAAGAACGAAGGAAGGGAGAAGAGGAAAAAGGGGGAGAGGAAACAGGTTGGGACACAGGGGGAAGGAAAGGAGAAAAGCTAGTGTTGGTGCAGGAGAAGAGAAAGGGAAAAGGGGAGGGTATGTGCAGAGGAGAGAAAGAAATAGGAGGAAGAAAAGAACCAAAGAGGGAAGGGAAAGGGGAGGAAAGAATGAAAGTGCATGCTGTGAAAACGAAATAGGAGGAAGAAAAGAACCAAAGGGGGAAGGGAAAGAAGAGGAAAGAGTGAAAGTGCATGCTGTGAAAATTACCAACACTTGGTGAGTTTATCTGTGTAGTCAGGAGGGGCAGTCCCACCGAATTGGAAAAAGGTCCTAGAATCATAAAACAGGGTTATTGTGTCATACATTAAACACTGTGTTGCATCAAGGGCCAGACAGGTACAGGCATATACAAAATAAAAATTATTATTAAAGATACAGTCCTAGTGGTTCATGTGTCCTATAGGTTTTAGGGACTATCCCCAAAAAGACCTGGGGTATATTGATAGTCCCGTATAGATGCCCGGTTGCTATATTGTGGATGAGGAGTACCACAGGTCCAAGTGGGACAAAGGGCTGCATCAGTTTGATTTGGGGGGTGATTTTATTGTAAGGACTCCCATTCGGATCCTCCTGAGGAGAATCCCTCCAGGAAGGGTCTGAATGAAGTAGTAGCATTAAGGCCAGGTGGCATGGTCGCATTTAAGCGAAAAATCCACCTTTGTTCGGCCTGCATTAATGTTTTGTTAGTGTCACCCCCTCTTATGCCCGGATGTATTCTGTCTAGGATCAGGAAGGAAATTTTCGGAGTGATTCCTTCATGTAGATCTCTCGCATGTCTACCCAACGGGAGGCTTGGGTTACAGGTCTGCATGGATAAGATATGTCGATAGGCACGTTGCCAAAAGGGCTGAATAGTTTTGCCCACGTAAAAACAAAAGCAGTTACATAGAAGTAGGTACACTACATTAGCTGTTTGGCAATTCGCATAGTGTTTAGGGCGATAGCGTTCGCCATTTGGGAGTGTTATATTGCGCGTGGTGTTCATAAACCGGCAGTAGTTACACCCACCACAGGTGAATGTACCAGGATATTTGCATGGATCCTGGTGTCCGGAATCATGATATTCACTGGACACCAGGTAGTCCTTGAGGGATCTCGCTCTTTTAAATGTGAAGGCAGGATGTTTGCTCACATAGGGGCCTACAGTGGGGTCCATTGAGAGAAGATGCCAGTATTTGTTGGCAATTTTTTTAAAAGTTTCATGTTGGTTACAATATTTTGTTATAATCGAGATTGGATTTTTTTTATTAATGTTTTTAGAGGATGGATTATAAAGTAGTTTTTTCCTAGATCTCAGAATTGCCCGATTGTAGGCCTTTTTAAGGCAAGATTTGGAGTAACCCCGAAGTAATAGTCTCTCTCTCAGGAGATCTGCCTCTCTTTTAAAAATTGTGTCGTCTGTGCAATTTCTCCGTGTCCTCAGATACTGACTGAAAGGGATGGATGCGATTAAGGGTGATGGATGAAAACTGCTGGCATGTAATATAGTATTGCCCGCTGTTGGCTTCCTATATAGACTGCTGCTAATGCGCCCCCTGTCGTCTTTGTGGATAGTTACATCTAAGAAGGTTATGGAAGAGTTGTCAAAGGTCATTGTAAAGCTCAAGTTAAAATTGTTTTTATTTAGGCATTCTAGGAAAGGTTTGAGTTGATCCTGTGGGCCATCCCAAACAAGAAGGACATCATCGATGAATCTGAGCCATAGGCTCACATTCATCATGAAGGGGGCCATATCATCGGATTGGTTGATCATGCGCTCCCACTCCCCCAGGTACAGGTTGGCGTACGATGGGGCACAGGAAGTCCCCATCGCTACCCCCTGCACCTGGAGGAAGTGGGAGCCATTGAAAGTGATGATCAACCAATCCGATGATATGGCCCCCTTCATGATGAATGTGAGCCTATGGCTCAGATTCATCGATGATGTCCTTCTTGTTTGGGATGGCCCACAGGATCAACTCAAACCTTTCCTAGAATGCCTAAATAAAAACAATTTTAACTTGAGCTTTACAATGACCTTTGACAACTCTTCCATAACCTTCTTAGATGTAACTATCCACAAAGACGACAGGGGGCGCATTAGCAGCAGTCTATATAGGAAGCCAACAGCGGGCAATACTATATTACATGCCAGCAGTTTTCATCCATCACCCTTAATCGCATCCATCCCTTTCAGTCAGTATCTGAGGACACGGAGAAATTGCACAGACGACACAATTTTTAAAAGAGAGGCAGATCTCCTGAGAGAGAGACTATTACTTCGGGGTTACTCCAAATCTTGCCTTAAAAAGGCCTACAATCGGGCAATTCTGAGATCTAGGAAAGAACTACTTTATAATCCATCCTCTAAAAACATTAATAAAAAAAATCCAATCTCGATTATAACAAAATATTGTAACCAACATGAAACTTTTAAAAAAATTGCCAACAAATACTGGCATCTTCTCTCAATGGACCCCACTGTAGGCCCCTATGTGAGCAAACATCCTGCCTTCACATTTAAAAGAGCGAGATCCCTCAAGGACTACCTGGTGTCCAGTGAATATCATGATTCCGGACACCAGGATCCATGCAAATATCCTGGTACATTCACCTGTGGTGGGTGTAACTACTGCCGGTTTATGAACACCACGCGCAATATAACACTCCCAAATGGCGAACGCTATCGCCCTAAACACTATGCGAATTGCCAAACAGCTAATGTAGTGTACCTACTTCTATGTAACTGCTTTTGTTTTTACGTGGGCAAAACTATTCAGCCCTTTTGGCAACGTGCCTATCGACATATCTTATCCATGCAGACCTGTAACCCAAGCCTCCCGTTGGGTAGACATGCGAGAGATCTACATGAAGGAATCACTCCGAAAATTTCCTTCCTGATCCTAGACAGAATACATCCGGGCATAAGAGGGGGTGACACTAACAAAACATTAATGCAGGCCGAACAAAGGTGGATTTTTCGCTTAAATGCGACCATGCCACCTGGCCTTAATGCTACTACTTCATTCAGACCCTTCCTGGAGGGATTCTCCTCAGGAGGATCCGAATGGGAGTCCTTACAATAAAATCACCCCCCAAATCAAACTGATGCAGCCCTTTGTCCCACTTGGACCTGTGGTACTCCTCATCCACAATATAGCAACCGGGCATCTATACGGGACTATCAATATACCCCAGGTCTTTTTGGGGATAGTCCCTAAAACCTATAGGACACATGAACCACTAGGACTGTATCTTTAATAATAATTTTTATTTTGTATATGCCTGTACCTGTCTGGCCCTTGATGCAACACAGTGTTTAATGTATGACACAATAACCCTGTTTTATGATTCTAGGACCTTTTTCCAATTCGGTGGGACTGCCCCTCCTGACTACACAGATAAACTCACCAAGTGTTGGTAATTTTCACAGCATGCACTTTCACTCTTTCCTCTTCTTTCCCTTCCCCCTTTGGTTCTTTTCTTCCTCCTATTTCGTTTTCACAGCATGCACTTTCATTCTTTCCTCCCCTTTCCCTTCCCTCTTTGGTTCTTTTCTTCCTCCTATTTCTTTCTCTCCTCTGCACATACCCTCCCCTTTTCCCTTTCTCTTCTCCTGCACCAACACTAGCTTTTCTCCTTTCCTTCCCCCTGTGTCCCAACCTGTTTCCTCTCCCCCTTTTTCCTCTTCTCCCTTCTTTCGTTCTTCCCATTTATTGTTACCTCTATCTCTTTTCATTTCCTCCTTTCATGTCTGCGCTTTACAATTTGTCTCTTATCTGTCCTTTCCTCTTTCTTTCTCTACCCCCACTCTTCTTTTCAACTCTCCCAGGCCTGGGCTGTGTGTCAGCTCACTCAGCGCACCCGGGGGAGACTGAGGTGCGCTCTCTTTTGAGCGCACCCGGCCTCCCCTCTCTCTGGCAGTCTGTGTCATGGGTTTCCATGACAACGGGCACGCCAGCTCTGCGCTGCGGGATCTTGTGACGTATGGGGGATCTCTCCACGTCGCGCTGGCTCCGCCCCCCGCCGAGCGCTGCGCCTCGGCATTGGTCCATCTCCGCCCTGCTGTGGATGGTTCCACTCCAGGGAGTGCACTGTGGAGATGACGCTGTACGTCACTCCGCCCGGGGGATGTCCTTTACAGACACGTCCTGGCCTCCCTTCTCTAGACCGCCCCTCACCCCTGGCTCAGCCAATCAGATTACTGATTGGGCACCAACTCCCACTCCAACACACACATACTTAAACCTTGCTGACGCTGCACTCATCAGCTGTTTCCTATACCACACAGACGTGCCTGGAGAAAGCTAAGACAAGCAGGTAAACCTGAGGACTATTTTTTACTGGGATTCTTGCTAACCATGCAGAGGTCTGATTACTGATTTACCTACAACATTTCCCTGTTGTGCCTTTCAATCTGCAGACTTATGCGGGCCTATACTTAACCAGGGAACCTGCATACCCCTCTGGACCTCGGCCCATTTTGAGGTTTACCAAAATATCTCCTCTTGGCCCTTTACTGGAATCCGTGACCTGATTCCACTCATCTTTATATCTTTTTAGGTATGTGTCTGATATATATAATCCTGGGTGGTCTGTATCTGCTTACCCCAATATTACCTCTATTTTGGAGATGAAAATTGCAATTATACTAGTTTCTTCTCTGAGATTCTCATTGAAGTATTTTTATTACAGCGGGCTATTACCCCCCACCTTCCATACTCCATCAAGCAGGCTGTTTTTCCAGCCCTCATAGGGAGAACTGTGTCTGTTCCGCTTTATGGGGGACATCCTTTGTGAAGCAACCTCAGCCCACCCTGGCTCTCACTCCTGTGGTTTACTTGGTCTTTTTTCTATCTGCTTCAACCTTGGTCTTGCGATCCCTGTGTGGCCGTGACGGACGGCAATTTGTTTAAGTCGCACTGGATGCTGGAAACGTCCTTAGGAAGTTTTACATGATTTTCAAGGGGTCAGTATGAATTTCTTGTTTATAGATGTCTAGAATTTACCAATGATGTTAACAACTGTTAAAATGTGAACTGAACCCTGTAATGCAAACCAAAATGCTCTTTATTG
Organism: Lithobates clamitans; assembly: GCA_037952925.1. Classification (NCBI taxonomy): domain Eukaryota; kingdom Metazoa; phylum Chordata; class Amphibia; order Anura; family Ranidae; genus Lithobates; species Lithobates clamitans. Next base: position 1,482,104 of record JBBGZY010000022.1, read on the forward strand.
CCCCCTGTTATGAATATCTGAGAATTTCTTTCACTTATTTCTGTTCTGCCTTTTTGTTAACTTTTTAGATGAAACACCCACTCTGACTAATTATCGTTACCCCTGAAGAAGAGGTCAACTTTTTTACATACCTCGAAACGTTGGGTTTCTATGATTATTGGTTATTTACCTGTATCATTGTAATTGGTCAATTCTTCTTTACAATTGTATCTTCCCATTATACGCATCCATTTGTATTTTTTATATACGGTTAGGTCATGGTATTATGTTTTAGAAATGTCAAATAAATAAACTTTAATACTTTTATACAAAATTTAAAAATTTCCTACTATTTTCTACTTTACCAGAGGTGACCCCGCCATAAAGTCCCGTTAGAGGTATTGCACTCCGATAGGGGGTGCTTGTGTTTGGCTAGGCAGCATAATGGTCCGGGGCTCAAGTGGTTAAGCCATCCCCACTGATAGGTGCAATCTGGGTATGCCTACAATTTGCTGCAGCACACATTGCAGGGCTTATTTCTCATTATCCTGTGATGTCTTCAGTTTTTCATAATCCCAGTCATGCCTACATTTTGTCACACTGTTTTTACTTTTTAATTGTAAAGCTTGGTAGATTAATTGTTATCGGTATTGTTAACAATATTTTATTGTTTATATTGTTTAAATGTTATTTTTATTTGTTGTTTCTCATAAAAGTTTCTGTCATATTTGATGTTTTCAGTACAAATTTGCCCTGTCAGTAAAAATATCATGGTTTGTCAGTAAAAATAAGTTATGAGAGGTTGGCAACCTGACTTACATGTATTCATGACTGAGCCTGGGTTCACACATGTGCAGTGCGAATTGAAGCTCAGGTTTCACTTGGAAGATAAAAATCAGTTGTTCAGAGATTTCTCTGCATTGTAGCTGCGGATCAGTGAGCAGGGAGAAGGGAGGGGAGGGGGAGGTGTAGTGAGGAGATGGAGAAAATCCATGTTCAGAACGCAATGCATCTGCCAATCAGATGCGTTCCCATAGAAGATAGTGGGCTTGTAATTCGCACTGCAATGCCCAGAAAACGCACACGTTTATTGTGCAATGCACAGTGCGAATGCAACGCACATATGTGAACCAGATGCATTCATATGAATGTATTTTACAATGTCCTGTTAATTGGATGCGGTGTAAGCCGCATCTAATTCACATAGGTATGAACGGGGGCTTACAAGTATGACTTGTTGGCTTTTGGGGTGGAGCTTGGTTGGGTTTGATAAGCATAGCAATAGCTTCTTTAAGGTATAGTGTGCAGTTGTCTGTTCATTGTGAGTCCTGCTTTCACATGAAATTAATACATTTCACCCAGATAAATATGGGCAGGGTGTGTCACTTAATTAATTAAGTGAGGGTATTGGCATAGAACTTAGACACCTTTCACTCGGAGTAGCAGGTGGACATTTGTGAGATCCGGAGTGTATCCAGGGTCCCCAGGAGACTGATCAGCATCAGTAAGGAGCAAGTGAGGATGGTGATACAACAATCAGATATAAAGTTACACAGCCCATATCTAGGAAGTTGGCCCACACATCATGACATGCACATTATAATCTGGATCACAACAGTTACAGAGTGTCATTATGGGGATATCCACAAAATAGTAAATGCAAAACATTATGAAGCCAGAGAGACAGCACGTTGGCACACAGGCACCCAAAAACAGGAAATGATCTTTCAGGGTGAGAACCCCTTCCTTATGTGAGATCCCAACTCTGACTTCAGAACAGGGTTCTCACTGCAAAACATCAGTAATTTCTTCCCACCGATTTTCAGGTATCTATTTGTGTTGTGTCTCTGGGTTCATACCATTTTGTATTTGCTGTTGTGCTTCTCCCCATGATGCCACTCTGTAATTTATTTCATTGAGTCAGATTATGGTGTGCATCTGTTAAGTATAGTGGTTTAGATGGTGAGATCTGCTGTACTTATCTATCTGTACTGTAATATATACTTTCTATGCTTTTAAATTTACCAATTTCACAATCAATGCAATGAGATCAGAACAGGCAGAAAACACATGGAAGAAGGGTTCTATACGGTCACTGCATACTTCTGGGTTTACGTAAATCCAAACTGGCAGACCCGTAGCTGTTCAGTGATGCTAAAACAAGTGTGGTGGCAGCTGGGAGAGGAATGTCAGCTGCAGAAAATGAAATGGTGCATATTGGAGGGGAAATCCCACTAACCTAAAAAGCTGACTGTGTTTTCTTGTTGTAGCCATGGCACCAACCCCTAGAGGCCTAATGGTGACCTCCAGAGTCAGGGAGAGCTGACATTCATCTTCACAGTGCAGGTTAGGCATAGTGGGTGTGGTGTAGTTAAAGTACTTTGGGTGACAGACACTTTGAGAATGCAAAAAGAGATTTATTATGTAACGTGGACAATCCGCGCTACCCCCAGTGAATACTAATGAAAAAACAATATATAAAAATATATATAAAAAATGCAGTGGGTTTTAGTAAGTGACGGTGCTACAATCTTCGAAAAAAAAACTGGAATATTCAGCTTGAAAGTAGGTGTAATGTAAGAAATAGATGTGCAACCCAAACAAAAGAAAGAAAATCAAATGTGTGCAAAAAGAGACACAAATTAGTGCAATAGATGTCCCTTTAGAACAAATCAACCAAATGAGAACAAATACCAGCAAAATAATGTCAAAAGGAATTAACATAAATTCAGCCTGTGCTGAAACAAAAACATGTACTAGCAAAGACATGGAAAAAGGTCCATAAAGTGTTCTATAGAGTCCAATAGAAGTAGATTTTAGGTTGAAAACCCTCAAATCCTTTTCTGAATGTAGTCCCACACGATAGCCAAAGGGAATAAGGAATGCCGGATGGCCGCTTACCAGAACCGTAGGACCTCTGTTACGGAGGTCTGATGGGCACAGACAGGAGGAAACACTCAGGCAAGGGCAGTAGATTCAAATGTCCATCCGAATCCTCTCCTCCACCGGTAAGACCAGGTTCCGCCATGCTCCATGGGACCCACGTTAGCTTGTAGGAATGGGGGCTTTCAAAAGATGAGTCATAGGAACAAAAAAGAGGGCTTCATAGTGCAGTCCATTTTAAAATAGGGATTTTATTAAAACACTGACATGCACAAAAAAGGCAGGCACTTCAAAGCGAAAAAACAACACAGCCGCGGCTCACACCAGCTGGCTGGTTCGCGGTGACGTCAGATCCCCTTTATGGACCTTTTTCCGTGTCTTTGCTAGTACCTGTTTTTATTTCAGCACAGGTTGAATTTATGTTAATTCCTTTTGACATTATTTTGCTGGCATTTGTTCTCATTTGGTTGATTTGTTCGGAACATCTATTGCACTAATTTGTGTCTCTTTTTGCACACATTTGATTTTCTTTCTTTTGCTTGGGTTGCGCATCTATTTCTTACAAAAGAGATTTATTGTCTCTTAACAGAACTGGGGAGAGAGGGTTAGGGCCTAAATACCCTTAGGCAGATGCAAAATACTCAGAGACAAAAATAGGAATAGAAGAACAGCTATACAGTTTAAGGCCCTTTAAGCTGAATTGCAGCAAACTGTATCTGTAGACCACTATCCCCTATATAAACTGATCTGGTAACTTCAACTTCAATACAGATCACAACTCACAGTATCCCATTGTAGATAACTGAGCTTCCAGTCTTTCATTAGGCTCTTCAGATCCCAGCCACCACTGGATCACTTGAGCTCCTTTACAACTATCCTGCTGTGGCTTCTGAATGTCACCCACACTGTCCCACAGGGTCCCTGACTTGGCTCTTCAGATAACCTGCTGAATCCTCTGCAAGCGTCACCCACACTGTCTGACTGACTTGGCTATGCTGAAGTTTTCCTAACTTCTTCACCATCCCCGGCTAGTGAAAAAAGCTGCTCTGGTACTTCTTCAGTCTCTCCAAAGAACCTGACCTCTGATAACAGTAGAGATTGTCTCTTGCTGGCGACTGCGTCCCCTTTACTTCTGACTCTGGTTCTCAGTTGCCTCTGGTGATAGGAGTGGTAATCTCTGACATCAACTGTTTTCCTTCACCTGTGGCAACTACTTGGTTCTCCAGCTGGCAGAACCCCCTGCAACTTGGTTGGGCTCCAAGCCTGAAGCCCCAACCCCATGCTGCTTGCTTCCAACCTGGATAGGTTTTAGACTGCCTAGCAGCCAGGTACTCCGGGATAGGCCTTAGGCTTCTGGCCTAGCAGCCGTCCAGGTGGCACTGAACCTTGATCACCTGACCCCTCTCCCAGCACGCCAAGGGCAAAGAAATCCCTCCCAATTCAAATGATCAGCTAAATTCACTGGTTTTTTTTACATGTTCATGTACACTATATGCATACAGTCTTTTTATTTATTAAACAAGCCTAGTAGTTTACACTATAAAGATCATGTCATCTTTTCTTTGTGGTGCTGAAATATTTTCCTTGCTAGTGAGTTTGGCGGTTCTCATATATTCATCTGCATGCTGGATTCTTTCTGAGTGATGTGACCTAACTTTTGGCTGAGCTAACCCCTGATGTATCACATGCTTTCTAGACCTCCTATAATCTGGGATCTAAAATTTTGCTGAGAAGCTGAGTTTTGCTTATGCGTGGTGGTGGAATTTATTGGGAGCACACATACCAAGTTTATGGTTACACTCTTTTATTGGTGATTTATATTTTACATATGGACTCACAGTAGATATGATTTAAAGGGCACAGTAGACTTATATGCTCTTTTATGATTCAGGATTTGTGCACTTTACTCTTGAGCGCAACACATGTGATTTATGAATTTTGTTACACATTTGTTTTTGGGTGTGTGTTTGAGTGCAGCTGTGTTGGGTATTATTTTGTCAAATGTTTAATGGTAGGAAGATTTAGATATAAAAGTTAGTCCCAGTGAAGAAAAAAAAACAGAAATACCAAGATCTTCCCCAGAAGTTTTATAAATAATTTAGCATTGTTATTTAAGGCAGCTGTTCTTATGCCACACACATCTTTGCTAGTCAGGATTCATTCTGCTGCTGCTTTCTAGTATACCACTACTGGTTCAGCTTTAATGCTTCCTGTGTTAGCTTCTTGCTCTTTTGACTTGGGCCATAATGTATATGTTATTCATCAGTGGGGTTTTTGCTTTTTCTTGCTTGACATCCAGCAATATTTTCATTTTCATTAATTTACATTAATTACTTCACACTTTGCATTGGGACCTTTGCAAAATAGATTTTCCTCTGTACAGATAATGGTGTTTTATTCAGTTATAATTTCCAAATGACAGGTTCTCTTTATGGAATCAGATATTATAATGACAACTATAATATATCATAGTTAACTTGAATAAATTGAGCAGTTCATATGTGAACCTAGGCTGTTCATTTACCGGTACATGACATATCTATGGAAAATTCAAGCTATATGCCTTTAATGACAAGCAAACGTTTATCATAAAACAATTATTCCAGACAGATGTCATTAAAGGGTGTACCTTTCTGTTACGGTGATAAAGAGCGCAGTATATAAATCAGTGTTCCTCATGACCTCTGACTCCCTTTTAATCGTCTTACAAAAAAAAAAAAAAACAACAACAGCTATTATATTGTTTTTTTTCACTATAGGGTATACACATTTATTCTGTTCAGATGAAAAAAATGCTAACCCAAAAGAAATTATAAACATTATCATATGCTAGTTATTCATAAAGATGCTGTGCAGTAGTGGAATACTAAAGTACCACTAGGTTATTGATGAACAGAATCTAAAGCTGGTATGGATAAAAAAAAGTATATATACTGAGACTAATTGAAAAGTTGTTTTTTTTTTAGCTTATTCCCATAGAACCTGCAAGTATGCTTTCCTTGATGCTTTGTGGAGCCTATATATATATATATATATATATATATATATATATATATATATATATATATATATATATATATATATATATATATATATATATATATATATATATATATATATCATGAAAATAATACCTTAAAAACAGCTGTCAAAATAACCCAAGGCCTAGTGTACAATAGGAAGTGCAGGGGATTTGTGCCAGATACAGATATGGAAATAAGATTACATTAATTAAAATTTTTTAAAGGTTTTTAAGGTTGAAAAACCTTGGCATAAATTTTCGGATATTTTTTACGAATAACGAGATAACGAATTCTTCTTCCAATTCCTATATGCTGGAACAAAATTGTGACATGCAGTGAGGAGCAAGAAGCAGCTCTATATTTTCCTGATTGTGATTGGATATTTGAAGTCCACACAGGTTCACGTCAACTTTTTTTACTTCTTGCCCAGAGTAACCCCATAAGACTGCACTTCTGCTTTATGTCCACAGAACAATACTTAAACAAAATTAGTAGTATTTTAAGACTGCCATTTCCAAACTCTCTATTAAAAATGTTGCTTGCCTGGTTGTCATGCTTTTCAAGTGGTTACAGTACTTTCTGTGTCACTAACCCACAACAAGTATGCAGATCAGGTGTTTTTATTTTGCACTTACTTTCGCTCCTGCATAATTCCTCAAGGTCAGTGCACTAAAACCAGTGAAAACCTGGCAGAAAGCATTATCAAACGGTGGTCAGCAATAGGTCATAATAAATCTCATAGTATGAGTTTCCTTAGCACTTTTACATATAGACTTATACTTTTGGGCATTAAGAAATGCTTCATAAAACTTGTGTAGTTATGTGTAACCTAACCTTGCTGTATAGATATAACATGGTCTGCCAGAAATTATGCTGTGAAGATTCCAGATTTCTGAGTTAGGGGTGGAAATGTTCTAGAAGTGTCTTCTTTTGTAGCTCTCTATTTTAGGAAGAGAAAGTCCTTGGGAAGCCCTCCCTCCTTGGAAAAGGTTCTAGGGAAGGAGTCCCCCATTGTGAAGGCTGTTTTTAGGCCCCAGGGCTGGAGCCCTGGCCTAGAGGCCATTCGGGCCTAAGAAGAGATTTTTCAGCTAGAATCATCACCAGAACAGAGTTACACCAAAACCTTTTCTTTTGTGGCTGAAGTACCCCAAAAACGTTCTCTGGGAGGCTGCTGGATGCTGAAACACACTCATAAATGCTATCTAGGAAGCTGTAGAGCCCCCTTTGAGTTTAACATATTCCACCTCCTTATTTCGTGAGTGGACCTACTATCTTCAAGGGCAAATAAGTGTAATCTATCCTAGGATTGTCTAGGAATGTCATATGGAGGAGTCCCTTTTGACTTCTCTAGGTGGAGGCACTAGAGACTTCAGGATGCTAAATGTAACAACTCCCACTTAGAAAGGCTAAAAATGAATTGTCACACAGGTACTGCTACAGCTATAGAATGTGATGGCTTCAAAATGAAGGCAATTTCACATGACCCCCTATGAACAACTGTTACACTTGTCAATGCCTGTATAGCTTTAGACAGCTTTAGTAAGCATTTTTAAGTGTTTTAAGCTCTTCTGATGGCAAAGCAAAGTCTAAACCAAACAAAGCAGAGGACTGGAAATACCAATACCAAATAGATAACACCAAAGACATGCCTTCATCATCATTCACAGTGACTTGCATTATCAGCACTGTAACAGCCAAGTGGACATTTTTATCATTGCAAAGTGATGATGGTGCTTGAGTAAACATTCAAGTATACACATAGACTGGCACTGTTTTTCAGTTGTGCCAAAGCATGAAAAAAAACTGTGAAATTATACCCTTATGTATAAAACTTTAAAGCAAAGCCATGCCCTTATATGCAATCTATTGTGTAGAGACACCTGAATTCTAGTGGTTAAATATACTTTACAATGCATTTAAATCCAGCATAAGCCAAATTAATCACACTAAAAAAAAGAAAAGGGGTACTTCAGGATTCCAAATTGTACAAAAAGATAAATGAAATGTGTAACAATACAAGTTATTGTAAGAAGGAACAACAGCAATCAAAAAGCCACTAAACTGAATCAATGCACAGCAAATGAAAGCCTTCTTAAAACAAAAGGTATTCAAGTGACTTTTTCCATCACATGTCACAAATGTAAAAAGTTTATTCACCCATAGCAGAATGCACATACAGAACTTCTGCTGTATAGTGCAAGTATTGCCTAATATTTTAGAGCAATTTATTCTAAACTGCATAAAGCAAATTCACATTTTCTGGACCCTTGTTTTTAAGAGGGTTTCAATATTATGATAAGTCCCCCTCCAACAGACTGCCACATCCATCAGGTCAGAAATGTTGGGATGAGACCCTTGTCCCCATCAACATGAGGACAGGGTGCTTTGGCAGGATGGGGCCTCTGGCAAGGTTATATCCCCATGTTGAGGGCATGTGGCTTGGTACCTTAAAAATTCAAACCAAATCGCTCTCTAGGATAAGGATCTGTTATGAATTTTTAGGGGGACCTAGCACCCTTTTTCTTTGTGTTTTGAAAGGGGGATCCTCTCAAAATCCACACTAGGTTCTTATCCAGGCATGCAACCTAGGTGGCAAGGAATGGTGAGGGCAGCATGTGTGTGCCCCCCCCAGATAGGGTTCTGATATGAATTTTCAAGAGTTACACTAGTCAAAAAGATAGCATTTGGTTCCCCAAAATCCATACCGGACCTTTAACCTAGATGGGATCTGGTTGGGAAAAAAACAAAAACAAAAAAGCATAGCACCCCCCCCCCCCAAATCCATACTGTTACCTGAACAAGCAGCCTGTATGGTCAAGAAAAAGAGTGTTAGCAAACATGCAGAACCATTTCAGACAATATGAAGGTAAATTGGGTAACTGGCGCTCCAGGAGGCAATGCCCTTAGTTTGTAATAATGTATATTTGATTAGTCAGTCTTTAGGTAAAAACAAAGTTGAACCACGGTAAGGGGTGATTTTTAAAAGTCAGCCATTCTCAGACTGAATTCCACAGGCTCCTTGCACGATCCAGGTAGCTAGGAAAGGTTCTGGTGTGATGTTGTGCTGAATCTTCAAAAAATGTAAACAGTAAATAAAACACACAAACAATTAAAAATATTTTTGAACCCCCCCCCAAAAAAATGACTCATGATATAAATCCAATATCGATCACAATGTCCAGCAATGTGCTGTAAACTGTAAACTGACCTGCACACAATGGTCCTCCTCTGTAGCACTCCTATTGCAAATGACAGTTCCCAGGCCAGCTGCTAAATGTAAACAAAGTGGCCAGTGATGCTTTGATCCAATTGTAAATATGGTTGGAAACTGTCAGTTGTAATGGTTATAATTAGTGGTGCACCGAAAATGGTGTTTTGGCATTTTGCTGAAAGAAAAAAAAGGTGCTGATAAGGCGCCAATAATTGCGCATGTGCAGTAGCAGTGGCACTTTCCCCGCGGTTGGGACTCAGAAGACGGGAGCATACAGAGCTGCACTGGAAAGTGGGCACCGTCCCTCCTGGATGGCTACTACTATTATTTGCCGGTGAGCATTGCCACTGGAGATCTTTCCAACTCTCTCTCTCTCTCTCTCTCTCCTCTCTTAAACTTTACATTGACATCAAACTGAAACTTAAATAGTTACATAGTTACACAGTAGGTAAGGTTGAATAAAGACAATAGTCCATCCAGTTCAACCTGTGTAGGTGTACATGTGTCATGGTCGATAATCATTTCCCATATTCCTGTATGTTGTGTTCTTTAAGATGCACATCCAAGAGTCTTTTAAAAATATCCATACTCCCCGCTGCCACCACCGATTGTGGAAGAGAGTTCCACAGCCTTATTGCCTTGTGTCCTCTTACACTCCCTGAGACCGAATCAGTTTTATCCTATGCTGGGATCGCCATTGAGGTATTTGTAAATCTCTGTCATATGTAATCAAAGAGAGAAGGAAACCCCATGTTTGCCTCTTTTGGTGTGTAATTCCTTCGGCCTACCATTTGGACTGGAGAGATCAGTCGCCTTTGATTGCACCTGACCACATCAGCTGATTAGCGCGCACACATGCACTCTAGCGGAGGATATCGTCTGCAGGAGAGCTGTATCTATCCGGACTCGGCCGAGTGGCTTCCATATCCATACATTTGCAAGGGACTGTGAACGGAGACCTGTGAGGTCTGTGAGTACACCTGATACCATATGATACACCTGATACCACCACACTGGAACATTAATGTACACAGTTACACTTGTGACAGGCTGATATTACCTGAGTGCTGCGGGAATCTCCCTGTCCTAATATGTGTCCTAATACGTGTCACTACATTGTGTGAGCAGTAGTCTTTTTCGGTGTTGTGGACTGAGATCCCATTCATAAACAGCAGTATACCCTGCAGTTCACATATCACCATATCATCGCTATCTCTCCCTCATTCCCATACAGACAGCCTTCACTAGGTCAAAGCAGTCGGGACTGTTTATTTTCAATCGCTGATTTACTCAACTGTGTTACCAGTGAATATTAATTGGACATCAGAGGACTTTAGAGCCTATTTTGATAACAGTGTGTTCACTTAGTCACTGACTTCTTTGCTTTGCATTGACTGACTGACCTATAGCTGTGCGGGTGTTTTATGGGTTTAGCAGGTTGCACGAGTTATGCAAATCATTGTACCCTTGTTCCATCATGGGGCAGCGCATCACAGGCCCATTGTGGCTTTAAGGTAGAGCACTGCACCCATTAGGAGCAGGTTCAACTTGGTCCCTGGCTGGTTGGCTTAGAGACAATTTTTAGGGGGGTGTTTATATTGGAGAGGGTGGGCTCAGCTCCCTGCTAGGACTGCATCCCCCCACCCCTCAGGTGGTTACAAGGGGTTGTGTATTTTTCTCCACTCAGGGCAAGGTATTTGGGTGAGTTTAAGTAGGGGTCTTATGGGAGGTTATGGGGAATGTAGGGGTATCCACTTTTTGCTAACGTATTTTGTATAGTGTTATGTAATAAACCACATGTAGTTAACTCAGTTGGGAGTGTAGAGTCTCATTGTTTGTTGTTTTGTTTTTGGTTCATAAATCACTATCATGTGTCGCTTTTCCAGCGAGAATACATTTAGTGCTTGTAGTCGTTCCTCGTAATGGAGGTCGTCCAGTCCCATTATTAATTTCATTGCCCTTCTTTGTACTCTCTCCAGTTCCAGCACATCCTGTTCGAGGACTGGTGACCAGAACTGGATGGAATACTCCAGATGTAGCCTAACTAGAGTTTTATAAAGTGGTAGGATTATCGTTTTATCCCTGGAGTATATCCCTTTTTTATGCATGCTAAAATTCTGCCAGCTTTGGTAGCTGCAGCTTGATATTGCATGCTATTGCTCAATCTGTTGTCTACCAGGACCCCCAGATCTTTCGCCATCCTTGATTCCCCCATCAGTTCTCCCCCTAGTGAGTAGTTTGCATTTATGTTTTTTGCCCCCAAATGCATTACTTTACATTTCTCCACATTAAACCTTATTTGCCATGTAGTTGCCCACTCCATTAAACTGTTCAGGCCTTTCTGTAAAATTTCTATAGCCTGATGTGAGGTTATTGCCCTGCTTATTTTGGTGTCATCTGCAAAAACTGATATTGAGCTATTTATTCCATCCTCTTTAACAATTATGAATAAATTGAATAAAATAGGTCACAAGACAGAACCGTGGGGTACCCCACTTACCACTCTGAGTACACGCTATTTATTACCACCTTGTGTCCCTGGAGCCAATTTTTTACCCAAGAACAAACCTTATGGCCCATGCCTGCAGACCTCAGCTTGTGATTTAAGCATTTATAGTGAACTTTATCAAATGCTTTTGCAAAATCAAGATACACTAAATCCACAGACCTTCCCCTGTCTAGTTGGCAGCTCACTTCCTCATAGAATGTTAGCAGATTGGTCTGGCAGGAACGTCCCTTTGTAAACCCATGCTGATAACTACAAATGATACTTTTTTCTTCAGTAAATGTTTGGATATAGTCCCTTATCATTCCCTCCAATAATTTGCCTACTATTGATGTTAAGCTTACTGGCCTGTAGTTTCCAGGGATTTGCCCTTTTTTGAATAGTGGTACCACATTGGCTTTTCTCCAATCAGCTGGTTCAATTCCTGTCAGTATGCTGTCTACAAAGATTAGGAACAATGGTCTGGCTATAACCTGACTGAGTTCTCAGAGGACTCTTGGGTGTAAACCATCTGGTCCTGGTGATTTATTTGTTCTTAAGTTTATTAAGTCTTTCCTACACTCCTGATTGCGTTTTTACACTTCTTATTGCATTCCTTGTAGTGTTGGAATGCTGACGATGACTCACACCCTTTATATTTTTTAAAGGCCATTTTTTTTCTCTTTAATGAGGTTTTTTACATTACTGTTTAGCCACCCAGGTTTAACCTTCTTTCTTCTATATTTATTGCCCATTATAAAGCACTGTGTGATGCCTTTGTTTAATATGCTCCTAAAGTATTCCCATTTTTCTTCCATGTATAATGCTTCTAGGATTTGGTCCCAATTGATGTCATGTAGTAGTATTAGTGACCTATAACTTACCCCCACTATTAATTTCCCACTTACTTCTTCTATTTGAACTTCTACCCACACTGATTCCACCTCCCCCTTGTCCTATTCACAGTGTCACTCTCCCCTACTACCCTTGCATCATTTTTGACATAAAGACACACCCCCTCCCCCTCTTCTACCTTTCCTGTCCTTCTGATTCAAGGAATGACCCTCAATATTTGCCAGCCAATCGTGTGAGCTGTCGAACCAAGTTTCTGTTATTCCCACAAAGTCTAAGTCCTCCTCGCTCCAGTTCTTCCATTTTGTTAGCTAGGCTCCTAGCATTTGTGTATACACCTCTCAGTGTTGTGCGAGTGCATATTCAATTTAATAATCCAATTTAATAATTCCCATTATTTGATTTGTTCCTGCTACATTCAGTATAGGTCTCTCATTGCTTCTGGTTTCAGGTTGTATATGATTATGCAGGAATGTCTGTATAAATAGCATACACCCTATAGTGTGTATTTATGGTCAAGCCCTTTCAAGTTTGTATACCCTGTTTATCCTTTCGGCTTCATTTTAAGACTAAATGACCAGGTGTCCAGTTTACTGTTTTTTGGTATCTGTATTTAATAGTCTCTCTCTTCCTGTCACTAAGACCACACACAACCGCCTTTTCTTTTCAGCTGTATAATATATAAGCTGCATGTCCACCCATTAAAAGACAGACACTATGTGAATTCACTTGCTGTTTCATGTTTACATCTGAATGTCTCACGCTAGGGTCCAAGTGGCTTGCCGAATTAACCAAGGATGGCCGTCCAGAACCAGAATTCCTTTCAAAATGGGGGCTCAGTGCGGGAGAAAGTAATCACCCTTGGTAAGTAAATTTTTGTCTTATATTGAAGAATTGTTTCCTTGCCTCGGCTCTGATAAAATTTTAGTCCCGTAAATTTATTAGAAAGGAGACGGACCATGCCTTATAAGTGTTTAAACGGTCTTTGGTAGACCTGTCCTTTTTGAAGGACTGTGCAAATTAAAAATACTCTTTGTTAAACCTGTCCTTTTTTTAAGGATTTTGCAACTTAAAGAGGTCTTTGATAGGCCCACAGTCTTTGGTAGACCTGTCTTCTGGAAAAACTTTATAAATTTAAATAAGTAGTACTACACTCCTTTTGGGAAGGAGAAAAAGTGTTAATAAGGCAACTACCACCGGGACCCACATCTCTGTATGGTTTCTCTTCTCTATCGCATAAGAGTATATAAGATATTTTGTCGCGTTAATCGAAACTACAAGGTAAGGCATTGTTTCTTTCACTGTAATTGTGACAATAGGTCAGTTGCAGGGAAAGGATCTCCCACCTCCTCCAAACCCTGGGGGAATTGAAAAAAGATTATGTAGCGAAAGTATGTGAAACTAATTATGATTTTATTAAACCCTGGGTATCTAACTTAGCTGGGTGGACAGAAAGTATGCAGGCGATAATGATGAATTTCACATAGATATGGTGTAGGGATTATGTCTGGGAGAACAAGAAAGCCTTATGCCTCTTATTGGTTTCAGAGAAATAGTAAGAAACAAAAGGATGAGGCAGATAAGAGATCAGACCCAACTGCCCCTCCCCCCCATTCAACCCTCCACCATACACAAAACAATGTATAGGTAGGCATGGAAAGTGTAGTGTTATTAGTGAAATGTGCTAATATTTGTATCTACAGGTTGTAGTTGGCTAAGTGTGAGAGTTTTGTTTGATTGTGTAGAGGTGTGTGAGATCCATGGATTATGTCATGTCATGTTAGTTGTATTAACCACTAGGCGTCCGCGCTATAGCCGAAAGACGGCTACAGCGCGGACTCCAATTGCCGGGAGGGCGTCCCTGGACGTCCTCCTGTTTACTTCCGCATTGCGCGCTCCCGCGAGCGCGCATCGCGGAAGTTTTGTGCTGGCCGTGTCCCTCGGACACAGCCAGTCACAGATCACCGTAAACGGCCAATGACAGCGGCCGTTTACGGTGCGATCGGCGGTGCCAATGAGAGAGGATCTCATATGTAAACATATGAGATCATCTCTCATCGCCGGCTCTCCCTCCTCACACAGAGACAGCGTGTGAGGAGGGAGAGCGGAACCGCTGCGGCGGTGAGTGTAAAAAAAAAAAAAAAGGTGTCCCGCTGTTAACAGTCCCTGTCATCTGCCCTGTCATCTGCCCTGTCATCTGCCCCTGTCATCTGCCCCTGTCATCTGCCCCTGTCATCTGCCCTGTCATCTGCCCCTGTCATCTGCCCCTGTCATCTGCCCCTGTCATCTGCCCCTGTCATCTGCCCCTGTCATCTGCCCTGTCATCTGCCCCTGTCATCTGCCCCTGCCATCTGCCCTGTCATCTGCCCTGTCATCTGCCCCTGTCATCTGCCCCTGCCATCTGCCCCTGCCATCTGCCCTGTCATCTGCCCCTGTCATCTGCCCCTGCCATCTGCCCCTGTCATCTGCCCTGTCATCTGCCCCTGCCATCTGCCCCTGCCATCTGCCCCTGCCATCTGCCCTGTCATCTGCCCTGTCATCTGCCCCTGCCATCTGCCCCTGCCATCTGCCCCTGCCATCTGCCCTGTCATCTGCCCCTGCCATCTGCCCCTGTCATCTGCCCCTGTCATCTGCCCCTGCCATCTGCCCTGTCATCTGCCCCTGTCATCTGCCCCTGCCATCTGCCCCTGTCATCTGCCCCTGTCATCTGCCCTGTCATCTGCCCCTGTCATCTGCCCCTGCCATCTGCCCCTGCCATCTGCCCCTGTCATCTGCCCTGTCATCTGCCCCTGCCATCTGCCCCTGCCATCTGCCCCTGCCATCTGCCCTGTCATCTGCCCCTGCCATCTGCCCCTGCCATCTGTCCCCACTGCCACGTATAAGTGCCATCTGTCATCAGTGCCACATAGTGCCATCTGTCATCAGTGCCACATAGTGCCATCTGTCATCAGTGCCATCTGTCATCAGTGCCACCTGTCAGTGTCACGTGCCATCTGTCATCAGTGTCACGTGTCATCAGTGCCACGTATTAGTGCCACCTGTCATCAGTGTCATCAGTGCCACGTATCAGTGCCACCTGTCATCAGTGTCATCAGTGCCACGTATTAGTGCCATCTGTCATCAGTGCCACTTATTAGTGCCATCTGTCATCAGTGCCACGTATTAGTGCCATCTGTCATCAGTGCCATGTATTAGTGCCATCTTTCATCAGTGCCACATGTCATCAGTGCCACATATCAGTGCCATTTGTCATCAGCGCCACATGCCGTCAGTGCCACATATTAGTGCCATGTGTCATCAGTGCCACATATTAGTGCCATCTGTCAGTGCCACATATTAGTGCCATCTGTCAGTGCCACGTATTAGTGCCATCTGTCAGTGCCACATATTAGTGCCATCTGTCATCAGTGCCATGTATTAGTGTCATCAGTGCCACGTCAGTGCCACGTATCAGTGCCATCTGTCATCAGTGCCACATCAGTGCCACGTATCAGTGCCATTTGTCATCAGTGCCACGTCAGTGTCACATGTCATTGTCCTGGTTCTCCAGGGCCTTCAAAAGTGTAATAGGTAGTCAACAAGTTAGATGTGTTGTTTATGCTCCTAGAACACCTGATGGTGCTCCCTGTATGTTGGGCCTCTCTATGTGGCCAGGCTGTGAAAAAGTCCCACACATGTGGTATCGTAATACTCAGGAGGAGTAGCAGAATGTATTTTGGGGTGTCATTTGTGGTATATACATGCCATGTGAGAGAAATAACCTATTACAATGACAATTTTGTGGGGGAAAAAAAAAAAAAAAAAAAAAATCTTCATTTTGCAAAGAACTGTGGGAAAAAATGACAACATCAAAAACCTCACCATGCATCTTACTAAATACCTTGGAATGTCTACTTTCAAAAAAGGGGTCATTTGGGGGGTATTTGTACTTTCCTGACTTGTTCGGGTCACAAGAAATGAGATAGGCCACCAGTGCATCAGATGTGATCAATTTTTATGATTTGCACCATAACTTGTAGACTCTCTAACTTTCAGAAAGACCAAATAATATCCACTAATTTGGGTTATTTTTACCAAAGATATGTAGCAGTATAAATTGTGGCCAAAATTTATGAAGAAAAATTACTAATTTGCAAAATTTTATCACAGAAACTAAGAAAAATGCGTTTTTTTTCAAAATTTGCGGTCTTTTTTCATTTATAGCGCAAAAAATAAAAAACCCAGAGGTGATCAAATACCACCAAAAGAAAGCTCTATTTGTATGAAAAAAAGGACAAAAAATTCATTTGGGTACAGTATTGCATGACTGAGTAATTGTCATTCAAAGTGTGAGAGCGCTGAAAGCTGAAAATTGGTCTGGTCACGAAGGGGGTTTAAGTGCCCAGTTGTCAGGTGGTTAATATTCCTAAAGTGTTGTATCAACAAAACAGTTGATAACACATATTGAATATTGGTTACATGATGATTTGTTTTGTGTTTGTTATGTATGTTTTAAAGTGATGTAACATTGCCACAAGTACAATACAAGACTAAAAATGCTAAAAATTTATGTCTGATTTAAAATCAAGAACAATTTGATCTACGTAATTCAGGTAAAAAAAAAAAAAAAAATACTTAGAATGGTAAAAAACGTGTGCAATGTGTAGTCATTTTGCACTGTGGTAAAGTTAATATGGAAAAGAAAACGTAAAATATTAAATGCTTATTCTAAAAGAAAAGTTAATCTAAATACTGTGAGCTAAAAATCATTAATTTAAACACTTGCTGGGGTGGCTAAGCATGTGATCATTGGAGCCACACCCAATGCAGTTAATAAAATTGCTAAAAATAAGGAAAGTGAAATGTTAAAAGATTTGTGATGTAAAAAAGCTCTTTTCCCTGACGATTAAAGTTTTAAAAATAGGAAATGCTGTCTTATAGTTTATAGTCTTATAGTTTAAGAAGCAATGATCCCCTCCTTTTCTTTGACACATGTTAAAGAGGGAGTCCTGCTAAATTTTTTTTTTTAAAGTCAGCAACTACAAATACTGCAGCTGCTGACTTTTAAAATAAGGACACTCACCTGTCCCCGAATCCAGCGGTGTCAGCAACTGAGGCCGAACCGTCCCTCAGTCCTCGGCAGCTGCCGCCTCCAATCTCTGTGAGGGAATCAGGAAGTGAAGCGTTGCAGCTTCACTTGGCGATTCCCTACTGCGCATGCGCGAGTCGCGCTGCGCATCCTAACTGGTCCCTGCTATCTCCTGGGACCCGTGTGTGTTCCAGCAGACAGCGCGGGGGGACAGGAAGAGGCATAGAGTCCTGTGGGAGTCTATGCTGGAAGTGGGTGCAAATACCTGTCTTAGACAGGTATCTGCACCCCCCTCCCCCCTGAAAGGTGCCAAATGTGACACCAGAGAGGGGGAGGGTTCCAAAAAGTGGAGGTTCAATTTTTGTGTGAACCTCTGCTTTAAATTGCATTGCTTGTGTGTAAACAGCTGTAGTGTCATGCAAATTGAGTGAGGTGAGTGAACTATAAAGAATAAAATTACCCCTTAGTAATGTACAAATGTGTGTATTAAACTGTAATCTTTGTTTTCATAAATAAACAGGTTTGAAGGGTTTTCCAATGGGTTATGGTGAAGTATAACTTTCTTGTAAGACATGGGAACTTATAAAAATGTTTGTTTTTTGATCTACTCAATATTTTTTTTTAACCATGGTGAACAATAGTTTTTTATATAGTAAAGGCATACCATACATAAAATCCAAGTGGTAAAAATTAGTTTGACGTCAAACATTTTTTTCTATTAGAAAAAGTGCACTGGTAAAGCAAATAAGAAAGAATTTCTTTATGGAATGTAATGTAATATATGTTTGTGTTTTCATATGCTAATGCACTTGTTACAGGTATATAACCAGTGGTTTATTTTGTTTCTAGGCGAAAAATGAAATGTTTATCACTAAATTTTATCAGTGTTTTTTCCCTCAGATTCGATAATTGGGTTTCATGGCTTTCAGTACAAAAGGAAATCACAGCTGCCATAGACAACTTTATACAAGATTGTTTTTTTCCTGGTTTGTTGGGTTTTCCCATGTAAATGTTTTAGGTGTTACATAACTTTTTCCTATTCCCAAAGATTAGCCATGTTGATACTTGTAGTTCCATGGATTTAACTGTTAAGGGCCTGCTATTACATGTTATCTCACAAGACTTGTGTTTAAGACTGCTTCACCCCCCTGCTGTTATTGTAATTAGTTACATGCCTAGCCAGTGCTTACTTTTCAAGTTTGGTTCATTGCCTCAGGCTAATGTATGTTAATGTCCCTAGCAATACATCTGTGTGTTCCCAAGTGTATTTCAAGCACTGTTTCCTGCCAAGTGTCACCATGCAACTCTATTTGCTCCTAGAGTTTACCGTTTGTCTGGTTTCACATGGCTATTTGTTAATATAAGTCTGGCCTCGTATTGTATGGTTTTGAGAACAGTTGTGCAGGAAGATTGTGTGGGGTGTTATCAACTCTTGGCTGTTCCAAGGGCCCTCACTTTCATTATATATGTTTGGGCATACTGTAATCTCCTCAGTTAATACACATAGGGGTCCTTCCTGTCTTAGACTCCTTGTGTACCCTAACTAGTTATCTGTGTCCTGCATGCCAGGAAGACCAGCGCTTCAGTGCTACACTATGCCCCTGTCATTCACATGAGTCCTGTCTGAAGAGTGTAGGCAGTTTATTTGTATGGGTAAAAGACAACATTGTCTGATTACCAAATTGATAAAGGAGGAAATTGCTCCGATGGTGACGCACTTTCCTAAACAGGGGATTGAAAAAAAAAAAAGACAATTTCACCCTACAACATACCTATAAATCCAGTTAAAAAGCCGGATGGCAGTTATAGGTTGGTGCAGGACCTAAGGGCCATAAACAACTTAGTTATACCCATTACACCCATAGTGCCTGATGTGCCATCACTCGTCACCTCCATTCCATCAGATGCTAAATATTTCTCTGTGATTGATTTAATTAACGCATTTTTTTCCGCCCCTATGGATGAGGAGACACAGCCAATACTTGCATTATGTTTTAGAAACCGCCAGATGACATGGTGTACAATGCCCCAGGGTTATGTGGACTTCCCTGTAGTCTACTCAGTGGCCCTCCAGGCAACATTGCGGTCCTGAACTCCCTGCCATGGTTCCAACCTACTCCAATATGTTAATAATTTATTGTTGTGTAGTCCAAGCCAGGTTGCATATAGATCTGTTACATTGGTTAGCAGATAATGGTCACAAGGTGTCTAGGAAAATGCTACAATGGTATTTTGTGCTCACTAAAGGAGAGAGGAAAATCAGTCACAAGAGAGCTATGGCTCTAGTGAGTCTGCCAGGCCCACTTACTAAGAAAGATATGCTGTCTTTTCTTGGTATAATTGATTACTGCCGCCAATGGATACCTAATTGTTCCTACTATGATAAACTCCTGAGACAAGCCACACATATCGATATGCCAGATTGTGTAAAATGGAATGATGAAATGTGTAGTGCTTTTGTATATCCTAAAACTGCAATGGTCACAGATCCTGGTCTAGGATTACCTGAATATGGCCAGATGTATCACTGAAACCATGACGGGAGTCCTAGCGGAGAAGCATGGGGGCAAACTCTGCCCTTCTATATTTTTTTCAAGGGTTGTGCTTATGCCGGTACTGGGCATGCTGGTGTGCCTCCAAGCTTTAGCATCCTGTGCGATGGTTGTGGAGATGGCTACTTCATTCACTCTGGGTCATGCAACCACACTACACACTACTCATAATGTGGTATATAATAGAACTCAAGCGCTGACGTGGTTGCAATTTTACTACTATGATAACCAAATGGTTAATATGAGATGACCAAATATTATAGCTGCAACTAAGTATGTAATAAGATCAATTAATAGTAAAAATGGTCAGTTGCGCTTATATTATCCTCATATTCCCATATAATGAAGGGTAAAAATATACTTCCAATAGTAACACTAAATTCCCATGAGGATGATAAAAATAAGAATGGTAAAATAAGAGGTAAAATTCCACAGTGAATATTAATTAATAAATTAAATACAACTAAACTAATCCCACATAAATGTGCTCATAGAAAACGCACAGTGATAAACCTTGCTGTGTATGCGCTTTAACACAGCTATAAGCTCCTTACAATAAATATATTAGGTGAAATCTAATTAAATAAAACAAATTAAATCAGATTTTATATATCGTGCTTCCATGAGATTTCTCCAAAAATATAAATACAAATGTGCAAAAATTATATATATACAAAAATCCTCCTTTTCCTACAAATCCTTCATGTGAAGTGTGGATAATTCCTCAAGTGTTATATCATTAAACCAAAACAGTGTCAATTAACGCGTGACAATGTTGAAACAAAAGTCAAAATAATAGTGAAAAAAGTGTCAAGAATAAAATGTTACTTTTTACTCCTTGCGCTTCTTCTTCAGTGTTAATCACTGCTCCTCTCAGATTCCGGACATATGGAGAGAAAAATTAACAATCCATTGCGCAGAGATTAATGATTCATTGGATACTATAATTAAGATAGGGTTGTTTCACTCACAGACTCTTTCTGGATGGGATCGCTTTTTATATTGATCAGGCTGCAAACAAGAGCTCAGCGGCACAACTCTACCTTCACCGCCGCCAACTCACACACTGCAGATGCTGGACGTCACAGGCTCCTCCTACATGTTACATCACTGCCACATGACTTTTTCAAGGATGCCCGTCCTTTTCATCTGCCGTGTATTTATAGGGTGTGTGTACTTGTTGCTATAGCAAGCATCATTTCAATGACGCAATCTCCCTTGCTTACTCATGATCATTCACATGATCTTATATGGCTAATTATTGTGTTACCTACATTCATAATCTTTAATAAACAATTCTTAAATAAAAAATTAATATGATAAAAAGCCATAAAATCCTAATATATTTAAGACAAAGCTTCCTAACTAAAACAATACATACTAATCTATAAAACATATTGCTTCTCTGATTATATATTCATTATGATGTCCAATACTCCCCCTACTACTCATAATGTGTCCATCCTGTTAGGAAATGGAACATTGAAGGAGTGCAGAAAAGCCTTGAATTAGGGCACATCTGCCAAGAGGGGAGACCATGTATACCCGTAGCTTGTACACCCCTATTTATCTCACAATGTCATGTGGTAGGACACAGAGGCTGGCAGGTTACATGTGGGTCATTGGATAAAGATTTTTTTTCATCCCCGGTCTTCCCTCAATAGTAAAATCATATGTTGCAAGATGCACAAACTGTAGTCAAAATCCTTGCACAGGAAATCATCTCAAGATGGGGCTGCCCACTTCAAATGAAGTCAGACAATGGTCCTGCCTTCATAGCCAAAGATTTAGTGAAAACATTGAAGATTGACTGGAAGTTTCACATCCCATACCACCCCCCAGAGTTCAGGGATAGTAAAAAGAATGAATAGGACACTTAAAGATAAAATCAGGAATACCACAGGGGGAACTTTCATCGGATGGAAAAAGGCACTTCCTGCAGTCCTTGCAGAGGTAAGAATGACTCCCTCTAAAACCACAAGTTACTCCCCTTTCGAGGTCCTGATGGGCAGACCCTTCCCCACCCCATGAGCTAGACAGCCATTAATGTTAGAAATAGGGGGTTTTGATCTCACACAGGAGGAGTATGTTAAGAAAGTGATTGAAACTTTAGATAGAGTTGAAAAACGTGTCGCTCGCACCTATCCTTTTTCTTTACAGGAACCTACTCATCCTCTCCAGGTGGGAGACGTCGTGGTAGTGGTCCAGCAACTGAATCGTACCAAGAAGCAAGAGTACCCATTTGGACCCCCGACAACAGTGATCACAGTTACCCAAACAGCCATTCTGGTAGAAGGACAACAGGCTTGGATCCATGCCAGTCGTGTGAAGAAGATGAACCAAACACCTAAGAAGCAAGGTAAAGCACAGAGAGGTAAAGCAGGTGATACAAATTCTCAAACAGTGAGTGAAGCAGGTGGTCAAGACTCTGAAAAAGATGACCTTGCTTATTTCACCACAGACTTTTGGGAAGGCCGTGGGCCTCTTGTTCTTGATGACTTTGATGATGTTACCTGGCATCACTGATCCCTATAATGGGTATATTGGGGACAATAAGTGTCCTGGCCTCGCTCCCCGTACTCCCGGAGTCTATGGGTAGCTATCCAGGCAGATAACCTTTTTCTGCGTACACAATAATAGACTGCTGTTTCTTGTCTGTGTCTTTATTGGCACGTTGCAGATTTTAATACAAGTGTGGATGACACACGTTATATGCGGTAAAACTGAAAATAACAAGAATAATATAACATTACCATACAATAGTAAACATCATATAAAATAACAACTGAAATGACTATCTGCTTTCCCTAATAGCCTGTGGTGGAGGAAGGGGAAGATTGCTTACCTCCGATGCCATGGATGGGAAGAGATTACATCTAGGCAGCTGGGATAAGCTTGAAAATGCTGATCCCTAGGGGGTATTCACTTCCCGACTAAAGAGGATGTGATGATTTTTATGTCACATCGTTTAAAGGTTAAAGGTATTATTACAAATGATATTAATGTTTGGCCAGTAGGTGGCGCATGCGTACAGCTAAGCTGGAACAAACATAATTTATAGCTAATAATGCAGCAACACAATATACAAATCAAATGACAAGGTGAATTCTCTGTTCTGAACCTTGAGAGAGAGAAAAGTCTCCTGGACACATAACACTCTCCGTCTGTCGTTAACCAACGCCACTAACAGTGTTATTAGACACAAGTAAAATAAAGTCCGATATGGGTCTGAGAAATGACTTTACTTCACCCTGTTTGGAAGTCTTAACTTCGACCTTCCTGACATGTCCATCTTTGCTTGGGAATGTCTGAGTGATAAGTCCCAAAGGCCAGTCATTCCTGTGTGCTTGGCAGTCCTTGACGAGCACCACATCTCTGACTTCAGGTCTGGTTTGTTAACTTGCCACTTATTTCTGAGTTGTAGGGTTTGGATGTAATATCTCCTCCATCTGTTCCAGAAAGTGTTGGCTAGGCATTGCACTTGTCTCCATTGATGTCTGAAAAGGTCTTTATCAGTAAACTCTCCATTTGGAGCACTGACTGTGTGTAGTTTTTTGGGTGAGTAGAGTTGCAGGTGTCAGCAACATGGGTTCCTCTGGATCGTTAGTAACTGGAATCAGAGGTCTAGCATTTATGATGGCTGAGACCTCGGCCATGAAGGTAGACAGACATTCATGCGTGAGTCTGGCATTCAACATTTGAAGGAAAATAGAATCCAAAATCTTGCGGGTTACACCTATCATTCTTTCCCACGCACCACCCATATGAGAAGAATGAGGAGGGTTAAATTTCCAGGTACATCCCTGTTGGTTGAGATACCTTTCCACGCTGTTGTTGTCTAGATTGGAAAGGATCTGAAGTTCCTTGGCCGCTCCAACAAAGTTGGTGCCCCTATCAGAGCGGATGTGCTTAACAGGCCCTCTAATGGCAATGAAGCGCCTGAGAGCGTTGATAAAGCTGGAAGTGTCCATTGATTCAATCAACTCTATGTGAACAGCTCGAACAGTCATACAAGTAAAAATAACTGCCCAGCGTTTGCTGCTGGCGTGGCATCCCCTGGTATGGCGAGTGGTAACGGACCAAGGGCCGAATACATCAAGGCCCACACTTGTGAAGGGAGGATCTGAGTTAAGTCTGTCAGGTGGAAGGCCAGCCATCTTTTGGGTTTGGACGAGTCCACGGAGTTTGCGGCAGGTAACGCAATTAAAGATACACTTGCTCACACATCTTTTTGCTCCTATTATCCACAGTCCAGCAACCCTCAAAGCTCCTTCAGTGAATAGCCGGCCTTGGTGTTTAACTTGACTGTGATAGTGTTGTACAAGCAGGGCAGTGACATGGCGCTGAGCTGGGAGAATGAGAGGTTGCTTCTCGTCGTACTCCAAGGCAGCTTCTTTAAGGTGACCATCTATTCTCAACAGGTTACTGCTGTCGAGGAATAGATCAAGTTTCCTTAGGACGCTGTCTTTAGGGATTGGCCTTTTGTTGTTAATACAGTCAATCTCTCTAGCAAAGGTCTCTTGTTGCACAGTGTAAATGATCAGATGTTTTGATTGCTCTAGGTCAGTCACTGAGTATGTATTTTTACAGCGGTGCCAGCCTTTGCAGTTAGTCCTTTTCCCAAAGGAACGGGCTATGTGGGATAAGGAAGTAATGGCTCTAATGAGTGATTTCCATGTGGAAAACCTGGAGAACCGATGAGATTTGAGTTGGTTTTGTGAAGCCACAGTAACTAATGCAGACACTTGTGGATGAACTTCTGCATCCTTAACTGCATATATCAAGCTAAAGGTCTCCGATTCAGAAGTGATGTGTTCTGAATTGTACAGGAATGCAGGGCCTGTATACCATGTTGTGTCCCAAAGACAGTTGGCTGGGACAGCTCTAGTCGCTAGGTCTGCGGGATTGTGTTTATTCTCAAATATGTTATCCATAAAGGTAAAGAAGTGATCTTTCATGTCTGGTTTTCTCTGGAACTTACGTTTAAGGGAGACAAAGCATTTAAGGACTTGTTCCTTGTTGTTAGGTAGACGCTGTCTATGAGGTCTAAATGGGAGAGATGCGACTCTTCCTTGGTTGTCTCCTTTTCCATTATTTGCAAGAAAAGTCTATCTTAAAAGAACATTGCTACTTGCTGGTCTTCCTTTGTTCTATGAAAGACTGCACACCCTAGGTGGTCTGGGTCACTGTCACAAGCGTAGTCATCTGAGTCTGGGTCCACAGAGGAACAAGGTATGTGAGTACTACCTGGAAGCTCTTTTGTGATGAAGCTGTTGTGACATGGTTGCAAGGAGGAAGGGCGTCCTTTGTCAAGTACGTTAGTGAACATGCTACTGACTGTGGTGGGTCTGTGCACAGTCTTTAGGCAGACATCCCCTACGATGACCCACCCCAGGTCAAGTCTTTGGGCAAAGGGAGCATTGCGGGGACCATTAATCTGTTCTCTTACTTTATGAACCTGCAGAATGTCTCTTCCCAGGAGCAGTATTAACTGAGCCTGCTCATCATATTCTGGTAGGAGATGGGCCATGCATTTTAGATGAGGCTGGTGAATTGCTGCATCTGGTGTAGGGATTTCTGACCGGTTGTCTGGAATCTGATTGCACTCGAGTATGGTGGGTAAAGGTAGGTGAGTACGACCGTCTATGGACTCTACACAAAAGGCAGTGGCTCTTCTCCCCACCGTCTCAACAGTACCCGCACAAGTCTTTAGAGAGTAAGGGGAGCTTGGACCCCTAACACCGAAGGTGTCAAAGAATGTGGATTTAGCCATAGAGTGGTTGCTTTGGTCATCTAAGAGCACATACATCTTCACAGCTTTGTTTCTGTGACCCATTGGATAAGCTCTAATAAGACAGATCTTTCAACAAGACCAACTGCCTGCAGGATCTTTGCATACCTCAGTACACTGTGAGGTAACCACTGAGATGTTTGAACCAGTGTTCTCTTGCTCCCCGCCATGCTCGTTGGTATCGCCAGCTCACTGGGCGGTCCAAGGAGCAGGGCCTGGATGTAGTGCTGAGTTGTGGTCTGTGTTGTCACACTCTGTGCTTGATACACTAACCTTGCAGTCCTTGGCAAAGTGTGATGTGGTTGAACAGCACCTGAAGCATATGCAGGTCTCTCTTAGGAAGGTTTTGCAATCTTCTAGAGACTTTTCCCTGAAGGTCCTGCATTTTGGTAGAGGGTGTGGCTTCCTGTGTAGAGGGCACTGCTTGCTAGGGTCGCCGACTGGGTGAACACTGTTGGAAGACCTGTAGGAAAAATCTGTAGAAACATGAGACTTGTTCACTGTCACTGGCATCCTATGCTGTTTGAAGCTAGATCATTCAAGAACTTAGCTTGCTTTGAAACAAAGTCTACGAAAACGTTGAATGGTGGAAATTGTACCTGGAACCTTTCCTTATGTTTAGAACCATATGTGACCCATCTTTGTTGTAGGCCATAAGGAAGCTTCAGAATTAAAGGTTTAATCCCTCTGGCCGCATCCAGGGAGGCGAGACCAGCAGGTCTCCCTCCTCTTTAGCAAGAAGTAGTTCCTCTAGCAAGTCAGCTAATTCTCATAGTTTGTGATAACCCTTGCTAGGTATTCAGGAAAAGTCCTCAATCCTTTTAAAAAGTGCATGTTCTATGGTTTCTGTCAAGCCATAACACTCTTCTAATCTGCTCCAAATCTTTTTAAGACTAGTCTCTGGTTGTTTTATGTTAATGTTCCTGATTCTACTGGCATGTTCAGCAGAGTCTTTCCCAAGCCATTGGACTAGGAGGTCTATTTCGCCGGAGTGAGACAGGTCTAGACCTTTTATGGTATTTTGAAAGGTCGATCGCCAGGCTTTGTAATTTTCTGGCCGATCGTTAAACTTTACAAGTCCTTTTGTGATTAAATCTCGTCTGACGAAGAACTTGGCAAAGTCTGTTATAACTTGGTTGGTGTTAGAGCATGTTGGTGATTCACTACTGTAGTGGGAGTGTGGTGTGCGACCCTACCTGTCAGAAGTTTCTGCTTTATGTCCTCTTGTCTCGTACCTTGGTGTAGTAGAAGGATTATTCTGATGCTGGTTTGGAGGTTGAGGGTTGTGGCGTGCAGAGACGTAGGCTTGATCTGTAACGTGCTTGTGAGATTTCTTTTGCTTGCAGCTCTGAGGAGTTTGGTTGCTCTCATGCTCTGTTACCTGCAGTGTTTGGTCTGTTTCTCCTAGGACACCTATCTATTCCCTGTAAAGGAGAGGTATCATAGGTTGATTTGAAGTGTTGGTTCAAGTACTCTGAAGTGCGTTGCAAGGGATTTGGCTCTCCTTGTTCGGAGCCAAGCACATTGCTGCGTTCACCCCTGAGGCGGAAGGCTGCTTCCAGGGCTTCTGCTTCAGCTATGGCAATTGCAGCCTCCCTTTCTCTAGTGAGCTTCTCTAGTGCGGCATCTAGACGTGTTTGTTCAAGCTTTATAGAGGCCTTTTCTAACTTCAACTGCATCTCTTGTTCAGCAAAGGTAGCTTGCGTCTTTGCCGCTTCGGCTTTCCCACGGGCGATGGCAGCTGCAACACTGGCTGTCACCGACTTGCTGGAACCATAAACTTGTGATCTGGTTTTGAGTGAGGATGTGCTACTGTGTGACATGGCTGCTTGACTGAGTAGCGGCCTGTGGGAGCAGTAAGCATGTAGGGCTGCAGTATCTGTATGCTGCTTGGCTGTATGAAAGTGGCTGTATAGTCGATTGCAGACTGTAGCTCTTCCGTGTGGCCAAACCTCTTCCCCTTCTGCACTATCTGTAGTGTTCCTGGACGGAGTTTTACTGTTCTGGCCTCGCTCCCCGTACTCCCGGAGTCTATGGGTAGCTATCCAGGCAGATTACCTTTTTCTGCGTACACAATAATAGACTGCTGTTTCTTGTCTGTGTCTTTATTGGCACATTGCAGATTTTAATACAAGTGTGGATGACACACGTTATATGCGGTAAAATTGAAAACAACAAGAATAATATAACATTACCATACAATAGTAAACATCATACAAAATAACAACTGAAATGACTATCTGCTTTCCCTAATAGCCTGTGGAGGAGGAAGGGGAAGATTGCTTACCTCCGATGCCATGGATGGGAAGAGATTACATCTAGGCAGCTGGGATAAGCTTGAAAATGCTGATCCCTAGGGGGTATTCACTTCCTGACTAAAGAGGATGTGATGATTTTTATGTCACATCGTTTAAAGGTTAAAGGTATTATTACAAATGATATTAATGTTTGGCCAGTAGGTGGCCCATGCGTACAGATAAGCTGGGACAAACATAACTTATAGCTAATAATGCAGCAACACAATATACGAATCAAATGACAAGGTGAATTCTCTTTTCTGAACCTCGAGAGAGAGAAAAGTCTCCTGGAGACATAACAATAAGGGAGGACACTTGCTGAAGGCTAGCATACACGCCAGGTACCCCCTCAAGCACTGCCACAAGAGAGAGTTATTCTTATGCCCCGTAAACATAGTCGGACTTTGTTCGGACATTTCGACAACAAAATCCTAGGATTTTTTCCGACGGATGTTGGCTCAAACTTGTTTTGCGTACACACGGTTGCACAAAGTTGTCGGAATTTCCGATCGCCAACAACGCGTTGACGTCAAGCACGTACGACGAGACTAGAAAAGGCCAGTTCAGAACCAAGCGCGTCACCCTTTGGGCTCCTTTTGCTAATCTCGTGTTAATAAAAGTTTGGTGAAAGATGATTCGCGCTTTTTCAGACTCGTGGCTTTCAGATCGTTTTCTGCCGTTCAGTTTGTGCTTGTGGGTTTGTATCTGCTCTTCAGTGCGTGCAAGCAAGTTCCGCATGACTTTAATTAGTCATTGTATTCTTGTTCGTTCGTTACTGTTTTTCAGGTCGCTCTTCACAGGCCTTGCTGTTCTTCAGTACGTTCTGTTACTTCGTCCTGAGCAGCTGATCGTTTTCTTGCCATGTTGCGTAAGCATACTCCTCGTAGAGTTCGTGCTGTGCGGGGGCTTGGTGTTGGGGTCCTGACCTTGACACAAGTCCAGTCCATGAACAGGGTGGGGAGGAGTTCATGGACCCAGAATTGGTTCAGCGTGACCAGTTCTCTCATATGCCTTTGCTCCGTGAGATCCGTGAGAATAATCCTGATGATTTCAGGAAATTTCTCAGGATGACGGACCCCGTGTTTCACCGTCTGTTGGCTTCGCTGACCCCTTATATTAGCAGGCAGGATACCTGCACTAGGCAAGCCATCACTCCGAAGCAGAGGTTGGTCGCTACCCTGCAGTATTTGGCGACAGGGAGAAGTCTGCAGGACTTGAAGTTCTCGACAGGCATCTCCCCCCAGGCTCTGGGTATCATCATCCCAGAGACCTGTTCTGCCATCATACAGGTCCTGCAGAAGGAGTATATGAAGGTAAGATTTTTATCCTTTAATCTCACATTTTATTGTATTGAATGTTTGATAATATATTGTATTTCTTTCCTCATTCCCTAATTACCATGATTGTAATATGCTGTGAATGTCGACTTTGTTCTCATGCATGCAGGATTTTTATGTAATTATTTTTTTAGTCCTTCATACAGATTGGCCTTCAATAACCTCCCCAGCATGTTCTCTCCTGGCCCTATATTCACCTCTTGTCGTCACTTAACAATGTATTTTATCAGCTCCATAGTAGTGCTTTACTCCAAACACCCCCTAAAATGTTTTTAAATGTTATTTTAGGTTTAAATTCAGGCAGAGTGCCAGAGGCTTTTTTTTTGTGGTGTCTCCAAATAATTTTTAGTAACCCTCCCTCCCCCAACTGCTAAGTCAGCTGATCTCAATTCTCCATCTATCCTCAATCATCTATCTGCTGACTTTGCCAAACGCATACACACTATACCCATCTCTTTTGTGCTCAGATTTATGGATGAATTACCCAAAGCATGTAGTGCAAGGGCCTGCCTGTATACTTTCAAATGGTACTGTTTAAAGTTTTTGTATCCTATTATTATCTTGACAGGTAATAGCAGAATGTCCAAATGTCCTCAAATGTGTACAGTGTGTATTTATATCTTTGTATTATGACACTTCTTACCTGTCCAGTGGGCTGCCAATAGTGTAACTAAGGAGGGGCTGTTCCAAGTAATACCCTGTATTTAGGCATTCATCTCTCAATGAAGTGAAGAGGGTTACCTGTCCAAGATTTCCACACCCCCCATAATGTTAGAAATGGCCCATGAGAGGGGGGGAGGGGGAATATGATAGATGTACCTTATACTTTGGCGTTGTTACATTCCCCTTAATAAATGCTATCTGGAGGTTGCCCCATAATGTTTGTGCCTAATCTGCTTGCCATGTTTCTGTGCAAAAATAGTAATTATTTTTTTTGTTCCTCAACAGTTTCCTTCCACGCCACAGGAATGGCAGACTGTGGCCTCCCACTTTGCCCAGCGGTGGGACTTTCCTAACTGCAGAGGGGCAATTGATGGGAAACACGTCCACGTCGTCCCACCACCCAACTCGGGGTCGTACTATTTCAACTATAAGGGGTTCAATAGTATTGTGATGTTGGCGGTGGTGTCGGCTAATTACGAGCTCCTGTATGTGGACGTGGGGAAAAATGGCCGGATGTCCGATGGTGGAGTTATCGCCCAGACGGAGTTCTACAGGCGTCTCCAGAATGGCAGCTTGGACTTGCCAGCTCCAGAGGACAATGTGGAAGGACTCCCATTCGTGTTCGTTGCTGATGAAGCGTTTGCGCTGGGGGACCACCTGATGCGGCCATTCCCGATGAGGACCCTCACCCCGGAACAGAGGGTTTTTAATTACCAGCTGGCCAGAGCCCGAAGAGTGGTGGAGAACACATTTGGAATCCTGGCCAGCCGGTTCCGCCTATTTCTGACACCTATCCATATGGCGGAGTATAAACTGAACCATATTATACTGGCGTGCTGTATTCTCCATAACTTTTTAAGGAAACATTCAGCCAACTATGCTGGCTCAGTTGGGCCTGAGGCCGGAGTGATACCTGAAACACTGACGGCGCTTGAAAGCGGCCGTCCTGGCTTGCCCTCCCTGAGTGCCCGTGATGTCCGGTTACGATACCTGGAGTTCTTTGCGGGTAGGGGGCCATCAATATGCCTTCAGATTTGTGAAGCCTTTTTCAAATAAAAAATCAAACAAATGAAAATCTTTGTGGACATTTACTGCTTGTGTTTGTTTTAGCTGACCCTGACAGAAATCTGGGGAGTCCTGAAAATGGCGTGATTGTGTAACCGTATACAAAGCACTGTTGGCTGTTATTTACTAAAGGCATATACACTTTTTATACTACAAGTGCTCTTGAAACTGCTATGAAAATGCTCTTGTAGTGTAAAGAGGATTTGCCCTTAGGAAATAACCCCCATTTTCGCAGAAAACAGCAATTACATCACCCCAAAAGTGTTGTAGCGTTGAGACAATAATCCACACATTCTTGATTAACAAACTTTTTTATACCTGCACAATCACATGTGCATTTACCAAAGGTTTTTAAAACAAACCAACATGTTTGTTGTATAACAATTTTTGGGGTGGCATTATCAAAAATATAAATGTCCATTTAAAATAAAACAGGCCTGTGTAAAACCAACAAGAAAGACAAAAAACTTGAACTTACAAAGTTCACATATGGTAAAACCTGAAGGCAATATCATACATGAGTATTTAGGAACTGTGTTTGAAATTGCGTTCAGATGGGATCAAATCACTCCTTGAAAAGCCAAATTTGGAAGATGCACACCAATTTACAAATGTAAACATGTGCTAGCTGCCATCATGGGGGATCAAGGGACGTGTTTTGGGGGAGCAAGCCCTTCCTCACCGCTACTTTATAATTGAGGAAGGGGTTGCACCCCCAAAACGCGTCCATTGATCTCCCGTGATGGCAGATAGCAAATGTTGGCACACTGTGTGCATCCTCCAAATTCGGCTTTTCAAACCATTGCTAAAATATTTAAAACATTGGACCACACTAAAAAAAGTGATTTGGTGGGGTTTTAAATTCGCCCCAAAACATCAATGATGTTATTATTTTTTTGAATCACATCATTTATTTTTTTCTGGATGTTTTGCAATTCTACATTACACCCCACGATCTCCCCGATCAGGATCTGGGCACTTTCTGATGTGAAAGGATCTCGATCCATAACATCACGATCACCTAAAAAGAGAGAAACCAAACAAAAACAGGTATCAAAAATATGCCGGCATCCATCTCTTAACTGAGCCTGTGGTCACAGACACTCACCTGTTGTGGTGCCAATTTCCACCACATCTTCTTCCTCCTCCTGCTCTTCTTGGGTTGGGGGTATTTCACCTTCTTCCATAGGTGGGGGGTCTGTGGTCTCCTCGGATGAGGGGTGTCCTCGAGTCTTTTCTCCCCTATGTAAAACAAAAATGGTATAATTAGCACACAGATATTTGATGGCAGAACTAGAAATAGGAAACATTGCTTGGAAGTGGGGTACAATTGTCTATTTTAGCTGAGTTCCAAGATGTCGTTTTTTTATTGGCCTTTGTCAAGCTGCAAAACTTTACCTGTTTAGTACAAGCTTCACAGATGGAGACCCCCCTATAGTATACACTGGAGCACCTGTGTGCCCCCCCTAATAAAAATGGTGTTCTTGGGTCCCACACTAGTGCTCCAGTGTCCAGATGTGAAAACAGCTGCTCAGTGTCCTCTCCTTACACAGAATCTAGTTTGCATTTCATTCTAGTAACAAACCCATCTACACAAACAAATATTTGGCATCCAAGTAGGCCCTAAAAAATGTCGGAAAATGCATATGGCCTAAACAAGGGTGTTTTAGAGGGGTCCAAAAAAATGTTTGATATGAACGAATAATGGGCCCATGAACATTAAAATTGACATTTTTAACTGTACAATTAAGAAAAGCATATGGAGCAGCACGAACGTAAGAAAGACAAAAAGAATAGGAACACAGCACAACTACTTACTTTTTTGCAGCACTCTCCGGATCTTTATGTACTGCTTGGGCTCTCTTAATTTCAGGTCCGACCACTGCTTCCTAAACTGATCTTTCGATCGTCGTACCCCGAAATTCCTGTGCAGACTTTTGACCACTTTCGTCATGATCTTGGCCTTTCTGATATTGGGGTTGGGGTAAGGCCCATACTTTCTGTCATAGTCGGCTTTCTTCAGGATGTCGACCATCTCAAACATCTCCCCAAAGGACATATTTGTGGCCTTAAATCGTCTCCTTCTGGATCGGGACGTGTCCGGATCCGGGTTTTCCTCCTCCTCCTCCTCGTTCCTGTAATTATCACGCACCTGATGTGACTCTCCCATGTGCTCTTCCCCCACTGTGCCGAACGAAAAGGGGCAGGGAATAGAATAGAAAGAACGTCAGGGGCGGGTGGAGTTACACGCATGCGCAGTGTATATAAAGCGTAACACACGTGCGTATTACGTACGATCTGTGAGCGGAGGAAGGAGCATTGGACGCGCCGATCGTAAGAACGAAGGTAAGAGACAAACTTGTGCCTATACTGCTTCTACATTGAGGCCTATATTGTAACAAGATTAGGAGAGTTTTGTCTGACATTAGTCTTTGTCTTGTGTTGTGTCTTGCAGTGAACATGGATATGCTAGTGAAAGACAATGACTTCATGTCACTATTCATTAATATGTTAAGGGAGCTGCCATGTCTGTGGGAGATTAACCACCCACATTACAAGAACCAAGCAAAGAGGAAGGCAGCACTGGAGCAATTGTATGAAATTGTGAAGCAGGTGATCCCCACGGCAGACATCACCTATTTGAAGATCTTAATTGGTGGCCTGAGGAGCACATATGTAAGGGAGTGCAAGAAAGTCCTGGATTCACAGAGATCCGGAGCAGCAGATGACATCTATGTCCCCAGGATGTGGTACTATGACAGGCTGCATTTTCTGACAGGCCAGACTGAACCCAGGTCATCCCTCTCCAGTCTTCCTTCCACGCTTCCTTCCCCCCTGGCTGAGGCTTCTGACGCCCAACCTGGACCTTCCAGCCAGCAACATGTGGAGGAGCCCAGATTGAGCCAGGTATAGCATTCCTCTAAATATTTCTGCTTGTACAATCAATGATGTTAACTAGATGTTAGTTGGGAGTACTAATTTAGGATTGTGATTGATGAAGCAAAAACTAAAACCATGTCCCTTTTTCATACACAGGGAAGTCTCAGCCAGGAGGTGGCCAGGCCGAGCCGCCTGCCTGATCTGCAGGTCCCTCCACTCCCCCTGGAAAGAGAAAGTGGCAGGAGGAGGAGTGCCCTAGAGGAGGCTGGCAGAGGACTCTTTTGGAGGGCTACAGAGGTCCTGGGAGCACCACACACCGTGGAGGAGGACATTGCTGCCACCATTGCCTATAAAATGCAGAAGATGGAGGAGGGACAACAAGTCATGTGTGAGTGGCTCATATTGGAGGCTCTTAATAAAGGTATTACAGCTCAGACACACCTTTGCGATGGTCCTCCTCCTCTTCCTCCTCCTGCAGGTCCTCCTCCTCCTTCTCCTCCAGGTCCCCCCAGTCCTCCTCCTCCTCTTGCCACATCTCCAACAGCACAGCCACAGCCGGGAAGGAAGCGTGGAAGGAAGACCAGAAAGTGAGGACCCTGGATCCAGTCTGGTCGGCCAAAAGATGCAGCCTCTTGTGGTACCACAGTCTGGGGACACACATGTCATCTGCTGCTTTCCGGATCTCTGCAAATTCTGGACCAGACTGCCCTCCCTTACATATGGACTCCTCAGGCCACCAATTTTGATGTTCAAGAACTGATGTCTGCCGTGGGGGTCCCAGGCTTCGCTAATTTCTCCTGTTGATCCAGTGTTGCCTCCCTCTTTGTTTGGTTCTGAGCCCTTAATAAAGGAATTTTGTTTTGAATTATACTCTCCTATGTGTTTTACTTCAAAAAGGACAGTTTGTTTGTGAGGATTCAGGTACATTTCAAAAATACAATGTGAAATTAACAAGGGACACCAACAACAAACAATCTCCTTGAGATTAAATATCAATGGTGTTGGGGTAACTTGACACACGAAACACACACAAAAATATTCTGGAGTAAAAATAAAAATAACATTGAACAAAGATCAGCCTTGGAAAAAATACAAACATTAAATCTAAAACAAAAAAGGCTTAAAATCCCCCCCCCAAAAAAAAACATTATGTCAGATGTGACAAATAACAATATATTCAGGGAATCCCAAGAAACAAACAAAAAAAAAGTTTGTGAGAAGTGTGTGTGAATATGAGCAGCAAAACTACTTTATGCTTCTCACATTATAAAGAAGTGCGCTGTATTAAACCGTTTTTGACATTGCAGCGTGACGAAAGTGCTGTATCCATTGCGAACGCTAAGTTTACCAGAACGAGCTGTTCTGTGCCGGAATTTCTTCTGAGCATGCGTGGCACTTTGTGCGTCGGAACAGCCCACACACGGTCGGAATTGACACGATCGGATTTTGTTGTCGGAAAATGTTATCTCCTGCTCTCAAACTTTGTGTGTCGGAAAATCCGATGGAGCCCACACACGGTCCGAATTTCCGACAACACGCTCCGATCGGATATTTTCCATCGGAAAATCCGACCGTGTGTACGGGGCATGAGAGAAAGACATGGAGCCCTATTAACAACATAGGAGGGTTTGGCTTTAGTGGGATATTCTCATGGATGAAAGACATTGCTTTGGGTATTATAATGATCTTGCTCTTTGTCTTATTCATGTATGCTTGTTTCAAACTTTTCATGTGCCTAATTTCCTGGGCTACTCAAATCTCTGACCCAGCCATAGGTTAATAGAGCTTACCTCAGCTTATATTACAAACACCAAGATGAGTATGTTACAGGATAAGTCATATCCATAGCTTAAGAGGAGATTGTAATAATATGAATGAATCATAAGGACTCCAATTTAATAATTCCCATCATTTGATTTGTTCCTACTATATTCAGTATAGTCTCTCATTGCTTCTGGTTTCAGGTTGTATATGATTATGTAGGAATGTCTGTATAAATAGCATACACCCTACAGTGTGTATTTATGGTCAAGCCCTTTCAAGTTTGTATATCCTGTTTATCCTTAGGCAATCGGCTTCATTTTATGACTAAATGACCAGGTGTCCAGTTTACAGTTTTTTTGGTATCTGTATTTACTTTCAATACATTTTTATTGTTTCAGAAAGAGAATACACAGAACAGAAACAAGTGTAGGACCAATCATCCCGCCAAGGCCAACATGGCCAAAAATCAGTAATCTAATAGGGCGTACACACGGTCGGACTTTGTTCGGACATTCCGACAACAAAATCCTAGGATTTTTTCTGACGGATGTTGGCTCAAACTTGTTTTGTCTACACATGGTCGCACAAAGTTGTCGGAAAATCCAATCGTTTTAAACGCGGTGACGTAAAACACGTACGTCAGGACTATAAATGGGGCAGTAGCCAATAGCTTTCATCTCTTTATTTATTTATTTTTTTATTTTGCCACTTCAGCAAAATTTATTTTAAGAGAAGTCGTATCAACTTTGAAAATCAAAATTTTTCCCGTCTCTTTTTTTTTTCGCTAATATATTGTTTATTTTTAATTAATCCTAAACTTCATAGTTAAAAGTAAAGCACAATTTTCCTCCAAGCGAGCAGATCATATAGAGACCACATATAGATATACAATCTTTTAGTAATATCCCCAAGGCTTTACAACCTCCATTTTCCCCTCATACCCCCCCCATCCCTCCATTCCCCTCCACCCTCCTCTTATCCCATACGCACACCACCCATTCCACCTCATATTCTTACATCTATCCAACCCATTCATGCTCAAGCCATAACTTCCATATGTTTTTATATTTCATTAGAGTGCCTCTTTTTCTATACCAATATTCCTCTTTCGTAATCAAGTCCTTGACCTCTTTTCTCCATTCTCCTACTGTTGGGGGTTCTTTTGCCTGCCACTTTCGTGCTATAATTTTCCTTGCCTGAAACAGGCATCTTATAATGGCGGTCTGGGTGTCCCTCGGCATGTCATTTTCCTCCAGCAAACTCAACAGACAGATTCTGCCCTCCATTTCTAATGAGGACCCAAATATTGCGTTGATTTCCTCCACTAGTTTTTCCCAATATCTGTATAATTTGGGGCATCGCCAAAACATATGCACGAGGTCTCCTTTTTCCTCTCCGCACCGCTGACATTTCGCATCCTGCCTCTTACCCAACCTAAATAACTTCTCTGGTGTGTAATAGAGTCTGTAGATCAAAAATAAATACGAGACTCCCTGTGACGGTGATAGAGATATCCTTGGCCCCAATGCCAAAATAAATTTCCATTGTTCCTCCGTTATTGCGCCAACCTCTTCCTCCCATTTAGCTCTCTTCCTGGGCTCCACCCCCCCTTCTCGCCCCGCCTCATTTATACTTTTGTACATTTGTGAGATCAGCCCTTTAGACCCCTTAGTATTTACCAGATTCCTTAGCAAGGGCATTTCGCTCCACTCTATCATCTTGCCACTGAATTGTACCTCAAGGGCGTGCCTTACTTGCAAGTAGCTAAAAAATAATCTGTTGGGTACTGCAAATTCCTCTTTTATCTCTTGAAACGTTTTCAGCCTTCCTGCCCTGTACAGTTGCACCAAACAATGAATACCCCTCCTATCCCATTCTTCTATTCTCCCCATCACCCTGAACTCCTTCAGATTTTTATTATTCCATATCGGGGAAAACTCGGAGTACCCTGTATATCCCAGTACCGCCTTTACCGACTTCCAGCATTTAATCATTAGCTGAGTTGTTGGGCAGCTATATCCAAAAAGTTCAGCCTCCACTGCCTTCACCTCTGTATCATGACTGCTATTGTACAACCATACACTCTTTCTTCCTACCCTTTCTTCCGCCAGATTGCTGCCTCTCATAAACTGGATTTGGGCTGCCAGAAAGTAACTCCAGGGGTCCGGTAGCGCCAGGCCTCCCTCCTCTCTCGACCGCCGCAGCGCTCTCAAACCAATTCTTGCCACTCCATTCCTCCAAATTAACTCCCTAAACAAACTATCCAGCCTCCCAAACCAGTGCTTCGGGATCCAGACAGGAGAATTGTGTAACACAAACAAAATTTGCGGCATCCATATCATTTTAATAAGATTGCATCTGCCGGAGACCGGGAGAGGAAGGCTTCCCCACACCCGGCTCTTTTGTTTTAACTTTGCCATTAATGGTACCACATTGCCAGTTATATACTGCCCTGGGTCTTTGGTTATGTTTACCCCCAAGTATCTCATTTGATTTACGATTTTTAGGGTATTCACCTGTCCTGGGAGCGGGTTAACCAGGGGGTCTATCGGTAAGAGAGCCGATTTGTCCCAGTTGATTCTTAAACCCGAGAAGCACCCGAATTCTTTAATCAGTTTCATAGCCCCTAGCAGGGAAGCTTGTGTATCTTCCAGGAACAGCAGAATGTCATCCGCATACATTGCGACTTTCTCCTCTGCGCCCTTTCTTTTAAAACCCTGCACTTCTTGCGACATTCTTAGGGAGACCGCCAGAGGTTCCAATGCAAGGGCGAAGAGCAGGGGTGACAGTGGGCACCCCTGTCTCGTCCCCCTCCCTAGCTGAAACCACCCGGAGCACTCACCGTTAACCCTAACCCTGGCTCTCGGTTTGTCATATAAAAGACTCAACCAGTTCACAAAATTAGGACAAAATTTGAACTCTACCAGTACTTTCCACAAATAATGCCACTCAAGGCAATCAAATGCCTTGACCGCATCTAGTGATAGTATAGCTCTATTCCCTTCTTTCTCCGTAGGTACTTGTATATTACTGTACAATCTTCTAATATTCATACTCACCGATCTATCCGGTATAAAGCCGGTTTGGTCTGGATGGATTACTTTCGCAATTATCTTTTTTAACCTGTTTGCTAGGGTTTTTGCCAGAATCTTAATATCTGTGCATAGAAGTGAGATAGGTCTATATGAGGCTACATCTAATGGGTTCTTCCCTTCCTTTAACAAGATTACAATAGTGGCTTCTGTCATAGACATAGGCAATCTACCCTCTACAACGGCTCCGTTCAAAATTTCCAGTAATTTTGGCAGCAAGACATCCCCATATCTCTTATAAGTTTCTATGGGCAAGCCGTCCGGTCCTGGCGATTTTTGATTCGCCATTTCCTTTACCACTCCCTGCAACTCCAGGAAAGTGGTTGTTGGGGGCGGGGTGTTAAAACTGCTGTGTATAAAAGTGTGTTGTGTGCATCAACAAAAAGTGAGATTCCTGTTTGAACTTACATACAGCCTGCCTGGTGTTTGTTCTGAGCTATCACAACTGGATACGAGCGGCACATAGCTGTAGTTCAATTCCCGGATCATCGGATGACCGAACCATCAGACGTTGTGATCTGCAATCTGATTCTATAGCCGCAGAGGAGTGTCGGGAGAGTGGAATTGAGCGAGCAAGGGGCTCGTTACACAGATCATGAACTTTTTGGCTGAAAACATTGCATATTCACCACCAGAAATAAGGAGCAACCAATAATTCAATCCATATAAAATAAGAGGGGGGGGGCTGACAGCAGCTACATGGCCAGTTTGTTGGAGTGGGAGAGGTGAAAATTCTGTGAAGGGAGACAATAGCTTGCTTATTAGCCTTACAAACAGGCAGAATTTTATCTTTCAAAGACTTTAATGAGGTTCACCACAAAGTTTGCTATCTACAAGCACGGTTTTGTAAAACTGTTTACAAGCCGAATTTAGGTAGATTCACTCATCCCTCTCCATAAAACATTTAGTAAAATCTGAACATATACAGTATTAGTGTATAGGAATTCAAATATTTGTTTACTGAATTTCATTACCATGACATTTTAGCTATAATGTAGAAATCCTACAAATAAAATAAATATAAATAAATATAAATAAATAATAAAATAAATCTCGTATAAATCTCGTATAAATCCTAAAAATAGAATTGTTCAGTCCCTGTTAACACAAATTTGTTTTATATGTTTCCTTATGACTTTAGCTTACATATGTTAAAAGGGAATTAAATCTACTGTTACAGGGTTAATTACTATTCTATTTTTATTTTATTGCCTTTTTACCGGAGTTTAACTAAATCCTAAGAGGTGAAGTCCCCATACTTCATTTATACCATCTAAGCATATTATGGCTATAGGGACTCAAGAATGTGAGCTACCCAAAATACTGACACCTCCCTCTAATGCCCCATACACACGGTCAGACTTTGTTCGGACATTCCGACAATCCTAGGATTTTTTCCGACGGATGTTGGCTCAAACTTGTCTTGCATACACACGGTCACACAAAGTTGTCGGAAAATCCGATCGTTCTAAACGCGGTGGCGTAAAACACGTACGTCGGGACTATAAACGGGGCAGTGGCCAATAGCTTTCATCTCTTTATTTATTCTGAGCATGCGTGGCACTTTGTCCGTCGGATTTGTGTACACACGATCGGAATTTCCGACAACGGATGTTGTTGTCGGAAAATTTTATCTCCTGCTCTCCAACTTTGTGTGTCGGAAAATCCGATGGAAAATGTCCGATGGAGCCCTCACACGGTCGGAATTTCCGACAACACGCTCCGATCGGACATTTTCCATTGGAAAATCCGACCGTGTGTACGGGGCATAACAGTTGAAGGAAAAGGTGAGATTCAATTCAATCACATAAAGAAAACACATAAATGTTCCTTTGCAATTAGCATGAAATACAATTGCTAATGGCCATTTAGCCTTTGAGACTATAGAGAAAGAATCCGGCTTGGGAGTCCTGGGGAGCATTCCAGCCACCCCTAATGGGATCACACTGTGGCTGAAGCTCTTACCCCCCTTGCTTGAGGCCAAATTAAACCTGTATACACTCTCATAGGCTATGCCAAGGCATATATCACACTGTATATGAATAGGTGGTAAGTGGAACATCTTGTGTTAACTAATAACAATCCCACCTGTGTGGACAGGACATGGCGATTATTGTTAAGCGCCCCATCCTCAGAGATGAATGGGTTCGCGAAGGTGTGGGCCTAAGCTGTCCTCCTCAGAGAGATGAGAGTGAAAGGAGAGGAAAGGAGAAAAGTAAAGAAAGGAAGAAAAAGAGAAAGAAAAGAGAGAAACCGACTAGGGAAGCGCTGGTGGGAGAGAGGTAGAGTTGGAGTCGGAAAGTAACCCATGGATCCCAAACCTGTTCAAATTTGTCTGTGCGGTCCAGGATTACGCTTGCTACCTTCTCT
This sequence comes from Lithobates clamitans, assembly GCA_037952925.1. Lineage (NCBI taxonomy): Eukaryota > Metazoa > Chordata > Amphibia > Anura > Ranidae > Lithobates > Lithobates clamitans. The sequence goes on from JBBGZY010000022.1 coordinate 1,523,416, forward strand.
TGTGTCATAATCCAGGAAATGTTTCTCTTTGCCAATAGTGGGGATACAGTTGGCTTTTTCCAGGCTTTGGCCAGAGTTAGTTTGGCACCTAAGAGGATGAAGAAAATCAAACATTGCGTACTTCTGGACACTGCCCTGACTGGAAAGTTTAGAAGAGCAATTAGGGGAGTGTCATGTGACCTTGAGGCTAGGTGACAGATGCACTCTGTAGGAGTCAGAAGTGCACCGCTAGGTAGTGGACCCTAGGACTGACTGCTGCGGATTGAACCCTGGGAGGTTCAGGAAGCAGGTCTACTGGATCACTGACACAGATCCCACTGGGAGCTAGAGCATAGATTCCCCAGGGAGCGGAGCCTAAGAGCCAGCAGGTGTTCACCAGAGCCTCTAGTGGTGAGAATGGACTGCGCTGCAGTCTGGCTCCAGGTCGAGGCCCCCAGGGTCTCACAGCTCACGTTTATGGTAGACTACAGGAGAAGAGGAAGGAGGCAGCAGGCTGGAACAGCAAGGAAAGTAAGGGACAAGCCAAGGTCGGGGCCACAAGCAGACAAGGACAACAGAGTTCACGCCAAGGTATAGGGTCACAGGCAAATAGGGATGGTCGGGGACACGCCAAAGGTCAGGGTCACGAGCAGACAGGAATGGTTAAGAACAAGCCAAAGTCGGTAAATGGAATCAGACGTAGGAAACACAGCAAGTACACACGAAAGCTAACACACAATGGTTGATCAGCACTGCTGGCTTGCCATGCACAGGTTAATATAGGGTTCCCTGATAGGAGCTGGGGTGGAGCCATGCTAGAGGAGAGTTTACAAAAGCAGTCAGGTGAGGGTCAGCTGATCTCTAGAGATGAACACATGGAGACAGGTAAGCTGACAAGCTGACAAACAAACTCTATTGCATAACCATGACAGGGAGATGTTGGGATGGGGGCTTTGATAATCTTACGTATCCAGGAGAAGACTTTGTTCCAGAAACTCCTTATTCTGGGGCATCCCCACCACACATGTAACATATCTCCTCCAAGGTCACACCCCAAAAAGCATAGGGGGGAAGTCGTCGGATACATCTTGGCTAATCTTGTGGGAACAAGATACCACCTGGAGAGGACCTTTATGCTAGTTTCCACAAAGTTGGAGTTAAGAACGCCCTTGTAGGATTGAAAAAAGTTTTTATTGCAAATTTACAATTTCCATTGTTGGGAGAAATCCTCCTTCCATGCCAACATGAAGGAAGTCTTGGAGTGAGTGAATCAAAGTGCCCTGTATATTATTGTGATTCCTCCCCTCTGCTCATCAGCCTGGCCGCACCACTGTTCGTATGATGTAATCCGGGGACTATCCGTGTGTGCCTTCCATTGTTTGTGTAGGAAGTTCAAGATCTGTGCATATCTGTGCATAACGAAATTGTTCTGACTGAGGCATGTCCAGTTCATTAATATACTATGCTTTAGGGTGAGGGCCCATGGGTCTGATGAAGTGTCCTATTCTATACATTCCTTTATCAATCCACCATCTGAAAGCTTTTACATTTAGCCCTGGTGGGAATGCTGGGTTTTGGAATAAGTGGTTTAGTAGGGCAATGGGTGATGTCAGCTGCGTGTTGTCTTTAAGCTCATCCCATAGGGCAAAAGAGTGGGAAAGTGTTGGGGACAATATAGCGGGTCTCAATTTTTTATGGCACCACAATAGATAATCTAGGGTGTAGAGTGGAACCGCCTAGCGTTCAATGTGTATCCAATCAGGTAATTCCCAGCAGGAGTAAATTGCTGAGATCTGAGCTAGTTGAGCTGCCTGGAAATACCAAAATAAGTTTGGGAGGCCCAGGCCACTCTTCTCCCTTGGCCAGAATAGGACCGATTTCGAAAGCCTGTGGCCCCCTCCTCCCCAAATGAATTTAATAATTTTGTTATGGAATTGTTTTAGATAAGCCTTAACCAGGAGGATAGGAAGTGCTCCAAAGTAGTATAAAATGTGCAGGAGTAGTGTCACTTTTATCGCATTGATTCTGCCCAGCCAGGAAAGAGATAACTGCGACCACCTGGAGAAATCGGCCTTTAGTTTGTGGAACAGCAGGGGGTAGTTAGCTTGATAAAGGAGTTCCATCTTGGAGGTCAGCTTAATCCCCAAGTACATGATGGACTTGTCGCTCCATGTGAATCGGAAGCCCTCCCTAATCCTGGTGAGCAGAGAATCTGGAAGATTAAGGTTGAGTGCCTGGGATTTACTGTAGTTGACTAAAAGCCCAGAGGCTTTCCCAAAGCCATCTAAAAGTCGGCATATGTTAGGGAGGGATATCAGGGGAGAAACGACGAAGAGGAGAATATCATCAGCAAATAGCGCACATTTATGTGACCGAGAACCACTTATAATGCCATGAATATCCGGATTATTTGTAATGGCTATCGTTAAGGTCTCAATTGCTATGGCGAAAATTAGGGACGAGAGCGGACATCCCTGTCTGGTGCCTCTAGATATTTGGAAAGATTCCGAGTAAAATCCCTGCAGACACACCTGGGCCTCTGGGGAGGAATATAGGGCATGTAGGGTATTGGTGAAGGATTCTCCGAATCCCCAGCGCTTCAGGGTAGCAAAAATATAGGGCCAGTGGACAGAGTCAAAGGCTTTTTGGAGGTCTAGGGAGAGGAGACATCCCTGCCGTGGAGAGCCATTGTCCCAGTTTGGGCTGAGAAGGGATACAATGTCAATCGATCGGCAGATTTGGTCTGGGCCCTGTCTCCCAGGGATGAAGTCAATTTGGTCCTTATGGACGTATAGGCTGATGAAAGAGGACAAGCAGTCTGCAAGGATCTTAGTTAGAATCTTCAGGTCATTATTTATGAGCGAAATCGGTCTATAGTTACCAATCGAACTAGGGTCTTTCTCTGGTTTGGGGAGGACAGTAATATAAGCTGAGTTACTGTAGTTGTCTAGTGGGTCTCCTCGTCGCAGTGCATTAAAGAGCAAGTGTCGTGGAGAACATTTTGTAATAAGGGATGGAGAATCCGTCCAGGCCAGGAGCAGATTGTGACTTTAGGTTTTTGATAACCGTGCATACCTCTTCCGACAAGATAGGGGCTTCTAATTTCACGTGATGTCTGTCTTCTAATCTTGGAATCTGGATATTATCCATTAACTTGTCAACCGCGTTTTGGGAAGGGTGCTCGCCTCTGCTATACAGCGCTTTGTAGAAGGATTGGAATTCCTCCATAATACGCTGTGGGTTCTGGGATAGAGTGCCACCCTTAATTTTAATTTTGGGGAGAGCAAAGGAACGAACTTTCGGTGTGAGCCTACCTGCGAGCATAGAACCTATCCTATCTCCTTGGCAGTAGAATCGGGCTCTATTCCAACGCAACAATTTCTCAGCTTTTGTAGTTAGGGCCAAATTCAGGGCCGTGCGGGCCGAGTCAAGATGTTCTATAGGGACAGATCTGGGATTTGCTTTATGTTTTCTTGCTAGAGTAGAAAAATCTTGTTCTAATTTTGTTATTTCGTTTCTCCTAGCCCTGTGTATTTGGGAGGCTATTTGAATGAGTTTTCCCCTGATTATGGCTTTATGAGTCGCCCAGGGGCAGGAAGGTGTAGTGTCGGGGACATCATTTGTGAAAAAATTTTCGATTGCGCTTTCAATTACTTTTGTTCTTTTCGGTCACTCAAGATGGATTAATTTAGTCTCCAGTGACCGGGTGATCGTCGGCCCGAGGGGCGCTGCAGAGTTAGGAAGACCATGGAGTGATCTGACCAGACTGAGTCTCTAATGTATGATTTGGAGGCCAGAGGAACCATAGCTGTGGGAATGAATATGTGGTCAATCCGAGCAAAGGAGCTGTGAGGACTAGAGTAATGTGTGTAATCGTCGTCGGGTTGATTTCCCTCCAGATGTCAACAAGGCCATGATGAAAAATGAGTTTAGCAATACGTAAACTTTGTTTAGTGGGTCTAGTGAGGCGTCTGCCCGGAGGGCGGGATTTGTCTAGGCCCTGATCAAAAGCAGTATTGGAGTCACTTCCAAGTATTACCGTACCTTCCAATAAGGGTGTTAGGGTCTTCAGCATAGATTGAAAAAATTGGAGTTGGCCCTTGTTAGGGGCGTAGTACGAAAGGAAAGAAATGGCATGGTTATCCAGCTCCCCAATAATTAAAATGTACCTGCCCTCTGGGTCCTTATGTTTCAATTTAAGGGAAAATTTGCATTTGTGGGAGAAGAGAATGCCAACCCCTTTTGTTTTGTCATCTGCATTGGCTAGGAAAAAGGTAGGGAATTTGAAAGGTAGGGAGTGTAGAAATGTCGGGCAGTAGCGTTTAGGGAAGTGTGTAACTTGTAGGAGGGCTACGTCTATTTTTGGGAGTGAAGGTATTGCAGGACTTTTCACCTTTTGACCGAGGAGTTTAGGCCCTGAACTTTGTGGGTCACCACCTTCAGTGGGTGCAACTCCTGGGGGGGTTATCAGCCATGGAGCAGAGGGGGGAACCATATCAGCACAACAAGGGCACTTACCGTTTCCTTTCCACAAGCTACGAAGCGTTCATCCTGCAAAATGACGGCCTCCAACTTTTCTGGTGTAAGTCGAGGAGCTCTTCCCAAGTCGGTCACTGCAAAAAAACAAAAGTTAGAAAGATACAGGTGGAAGGAAGAAAAGAGAGAGGGGAGAGAGCCGAGAAACAAGAGAGTTTCCCGGGGAGTGGAAGATACAGGGTCTTCCATCCTTAAGGTGAACCAAAGAAAAGATCCCCTCCGCGAAGAGGGGAGCATTCCTGTCGAGAGAAGGGTGTAGTACCTGTTCTACAAGACAGGGTGGGGTGCATGAGCACCAGTCCAGCTGTGAGGCCAATTCAAAACAAACATATAACTGGTTGCCTAGTGCCCACAAACATATCGAGTACCGATATAGAAAATAAAATTAAAGAGAAAAAGAAAAAAAAAAAAAGAAAAAAGGGGGGGGATAAAAACAAAAAACATACCTAGAACCATAGCCTATATAAGATAAACTTCCTGAGTCCTATGAAGAAGGTAGCGAGGGATGGGGGGAGGGGAATAGGCAGGGATGGGGGGAGGGGAATAGGCAGGGAAGGGTGGTGGGGAAAGGACAGGGATGGGGAAGGGAAAATCGGGGGAGAGGAGGTGGAGAGGGGAGGGTGGTAAAGAAGGCGTTGAAGCCAGCATACTCCAGCTAGGTGATCAGGGGCAAGCAGAGCGTGAAATGGAACAAATCCTCTCCCTCCACCCCCACCCCAGTCAAAGTGACAAGTTCTGTGAAACGGATTAAAACCAAAATAATGAGCCCTTAGGGGAGAAAATGCCTGGGTCCGTCTGAACTGAGGCAAAAAAGATGCACACGGGTTCAATGTAGCTCAGTGAGATCAAAAAGGAGACTGATCTGTCCCTGTATTTAGGGAAAAACAAAAAGGAGGTCCAGGAGATCCGAGCATCTCAGGGTGGAGGTGTTTCCTTGGACTTCTTGGATCTGGTGGTCTCCCAGACTGTCTGTAGAGGGCTAGTAGGTTGCTGTCTTTTTGATGAGTTGGGAGCCTGTCCAAAAGGCTGGAGATTCAGGTCTTGTCTGATGAGGCCTAGTTTCAGAAGATTATTTTCTCCCTCCTGCATGGAGGCAAACGTGTAGGGTTTGCCCTTGTAGATGAGCTTGAGTTGGAATGGGAAGAGCCACCAATATTTGATTTCTTTTTCTATCAAGATGTTGAGCAGTGGTTTGAGGGCTCTTCTCTTTTGAATGGTGGACGGAGACAAGTCGGCGAAGATTTGGAGCTCATGGCCCTGAAATGAGAGCTTAGATAAGGCTCGTGATTTGCACATCACCTCTTCCTTGACAGCATAGAAACGTGGTGAAGCCACGTGTCCTGGGAGGCCATCAGACCTTGGCTCTATGAGCTCGGTCAAGCTCCAACCTGTGGAGAGGGATCTCAGGAATAAGTTCCTTAATCAAGGAGCGAATGGCGTCAGGGACATCTTTGTAGGATTCTGGGAGGCCTCTGACCCTAAAGTTGTAGCGCCTCTTTCTGTTCTCGAGGTCATCGATTTTAGCATGCACTGTCTTGAGTTGATCTTGAAGGGTCTGGATACAGCTAGTATTTTGATTTGTTCTTGCAATGGTATTTTCCAAATGGTTTTCTATTATCTCGATGCGGGAGCCTATGGTCCGCTTTAATGTCTTTTGTGATCTTCGTGGCTGTATTTTGAAGGCCCCTGTCCAGGAGCTCAGCAAATTTTGAGAACATATATGCCATTGACACAGGCAGAACTAGGCCCGAATCCCCGGGCTGTAGTAGCTGCTGGGGCAGGGGGGGGCGGCTTCCATGGGGAGAGACCAAGTTCTTCCAGGGTCTGATTCAGGGATTCTGTGGAGGCAGGGGAGATTGGGCCCAGGGTAGCTGTACTCACTGTGAAGCCGAGCAGCTGTGGGTGGGATGGAGCTGTGTCTTGAATGCTGGTCAGGTGATCCAGGGCTGTGTGAGGTTCAGCGGCCGCCATTTTGGTACTCGCGGCCCATGCGTTCTCGGTCCTAAAGATTGTTTGAGGCTTCTCCTCACTGTCCCTGAGTGCATCAGGGGAGTCAGTGGGGTGTTCGCTGCCTGCGGGGGGGGCGATGTGTGCGGATAGCGGGGGTGCTCAAAACGCTGGTGGCCTCGGTTGGCTGGAGTGGGACGGAGCTCACTGACTAGACGTCCATGTCAGAAGCTGCCGCGCATGCGCCTAGTGGTATCTGTATTTAATAGTCTCTCTCTTCCTGTCATTAAGACCACACCCCCCCTTTTCTTTTCAACTGTAAACTATATAAGCTGTATGTCCCCCCATTAAAAGACAGACACTATGTGAATTCACTTCCTGTTTCATGTTTTCATCTGAATGTCTCACGGTACTGAAAGGGTCCAAGTGGCTTGCCAAATTAACCAAGGATGGCCGTCCAGAATCAGAATTCCTTTCACTCCCAGGTACTAAAGTTACTCCCAGCACCAAAGGTACTCCCAGGTTCTAAAGGTACCCCCAGTTACTCCCAGGTACTAAAGTTACTCCCATTACTAAAGGTACACCTAATGTCTGTTTCTTGAGTGTCTGCTTCGTTCCTCCTGTTTGGCCGTCCTTTGTTGAGCTTGTCAGCTCCTGCACCCTTCCTCGGTCAGACTGTCTTTCTCCAGTCCCACTCCTACTGCCTCTCCCGGTCTGGCTATTACACCCCCGACCCCTGCTGCCTCTCTCGATCAGGTGATCAGCCTCCCTTTGCACTAATGGGCTCCTTGTCAGGTCCCACCCCCCCGCTCTCCCGATCAGCAGATCAGCTGATGTTCGACATTTGACTTATGATCTCCCCGCCGCCTCTCCTGGTCAGGTCAGTGTGTCTCCCTCCTTGTCCTGCTTACTCTCTCCAGTGCTTTCTCTTCCTCTGCTCTCACAGCGTGTCTCTCACACACAGCACCGCTCAGCACAGCATCTCTACCGCCTCCTGTGTCTCACACACAGCACTGCTCAGCACAGGGTCTCTCCCACCTCCTTATGTCATAGACAGGTACTAGAAAAAAAATACAATACACACCATTGATTGATTGCATGCTATTTAGAAATAGATTTTCAGTAGTTTGAAACTAGTACTTACTACTACTACTATTCTAACAACAGGGTAGTGCATGCTTAAAATGCTATTTAGAAAGAGATAGCATTCAGTAGTATGTTTTTGTTATACTACACTAACAGGGTATTGCATTTTAAACATGCTACTAGTGGTATTAGTAACATGCTACTGAATATCTCAAATAGCATGCAATCAATCAATGTTGTATATATATTTTTTCTTTGGTACAAGATGTACTGCAGTGAAGAGTTCAGAGATAACTACCTTGCATGGCAGGAGATCTGCACTATTATACGAAAAATATTGATTAGGCTTCTTTTTTTTTATTTACAGCTGCCTGGGGTTTAGTTTTAAAATTGATTTTTAGTCCTTTTTTCCCCCCTCAGACTTCACTCCCACTATAGATCATCCTATGCTATTCTTCTGTGCTACCAGCAAAGGTAGACCATGTCTGAAGTGTGGAAATATTTTAATGTTTCTGATGAAGACACCACATTTGCAATCTGCAATCTTTGCTCAGCAGAAAGTTCAAGAGGGGGCACAGTGCCAAGGCATTTTTCAACAACAGGTTTGATACACTACCTGAAAACATGTCATTCAGTTCAGCATGCAGAATACAAGAAAACACAACTTCCAAAAAGTACTCCAAGTACATCAAGTTCAGCACTATCTGCAGCCACAGTCTTTGAAAAGGCTAAAAAATTTACAAGTTACAGAACCAAAGCACGTGCCATTACAGATGAAATTATGGAATTTATTATGTTAGATGACCAGCCAATCTCTGTTGTGGAGGACATTGTATTCCGTAGGCTCATGCAACATATTGAGCCGCGTTACACACTAACAAGCAAATGCTACTTTGCAGATACCTGTCTACCTGAATTGTTTGGCAGTGTTACAAAACATTTTCATGAACTGATGACCACCGACATCCCAGCAATCAGTTTTACTACCAACATTTGGAATTCAGACGTCAGTCCAACGAGAATGCTTAGCCTGACAGCGCAGTGGTTAGATGCCAAATTTCAATTGCAAAACATCCTACCTCACCTAATGTGAGTTTGTTGGATCACATGCTGCAGCAGCAATATTTGATGCTTTAAAAACCATGTTTGACACTTGGAACATTCATAAGTCCAGGGCCGGCCCTACCATAGGTCCTGGTGGGTCCATGGGACCAAGGCGGCACTTGAGATGGTCGGCAGAGGCGGCTCTTCATTGAGCTCTGAAACACTGTCTGCGCCTTTGCTTTAGGGTGCCAAGACGGGATAGCCTCCAGTCCGGTCTTACTCCTGCTCCATCCAGGCAGCAGGGTGGGCATTCTGAATGTATAATACATCCATCTACCTTGGGGCTGGGCTCCGCACTGCTCAAACTAGGAGTGCTTCACTCCTATCTGGGACTGGCCTCTCCCATGCTTGCTGTGCCATTGGTCGGGTGTGCAGGGGGGAGGCTGATCCCAGATAGGAGCGGAGCGCTCCTAGTTTGAGCAGCAGGGAACCCAGCCCCCAGGTGGATAGATTATACATTCAGATTGCCCACCCTGCCGTCTGGACGGAGCAGGAGTCAGACCAGACTGGAGGTAGTGGGGAGGAGGATGGGGGAGCTGCATCGGAGGTGAGGTGTGAGGGCACAGGTCTCATCCTTTCAAGCGGCACAATGTGGCTCAGCTTTCTCGCTAAGAGAAGATAGGCAGGAGAGGCTCAGCAGCTGTCAGAGATAGACACCTGCCTGAAACCTTCTGCCTCCTGACCACTGTACCCCTAGCCTATGAGCACCTCTTCACCTCCACACACTCACTTCCCTAACTGGGACTGCATGGGCCCCACCACCCACTGCTGCATGTTGGCTTGATGCTGGAGATGTTCTCCACTGTCCTGTTCCTCATCCCCCCACCTGTCTCTCTGCCCCCCTCCTGTGATGCATGTCTCCCTCCTGTCCCTCTGCCCACCTCCTGTGATGCTGCCCCCCACCTATCCCTCAGCCCCTCTCCTGTGATGCTGCCTGCCACCTGTCCCTCTGCCCTCTCCTGTGATGCTGCCCCCCACCAGTCCCTCTGTCCCCTCTTGTGATGCATGCCCCCTGTCCCTTTGCCCTCTTCCTTTGATGCTGCCTCTACCTGTCCCTATGCCATCACCTGTCCCTCTGCCCCCTCCTGTGATGCATGCCCCCTCCTGTCCCTCTGCCCTCTTCCTGTGACATTTCCCCTACCTGTCCCTCTGCCCCCTCTTATGACACATGCCCCACTCCTGTCCCTCTGTCCATTTCCTGTGACGCTGCTCCCCACCTGTCCCTTTGCATCCCTCCTGTGATGCTGCCACCACCTGTCCCTCTGCCCCTCTCCTGTGATGCATGCCCCCCTCCTGTCCCTCTGCCCTCTTCCTGTGATGCTGCCCCTACCTGTCCCTCTGCCTCCCTCCTGTCCCTCTGCCCCCTCCTCTCCCTCTGCCCACCTCCTGTGACAATGCCCCCCACCTTTCCCTCTGCCCCCTCCTGTCCTGCTGCCCTCCTCCTGTAATGCTGCTCCTCACCAGTCCCTCTGCCCACCTCCTGTGATACTGCCCACACCTATCCCTCTGCCCCCCTCCTGTGACACTGCCCCCACCTGTCCCACTACTCTCCTTCTGTGATGCTGCCCCCCACTTGCCCCTCTGCCCTCCTACTGTGATGCTGCCCCCTCCTGTCCCCCTGCCAACCTCCTGTGACTCAGCCCCACCCCCCTTGCCTTATGTTTTCACCCCGGCCATGCAGAGGCTGCTCAGGGTGCCGGTGGTGATGTCTGTATGAAGAGTCCAGGGATGGGGGAGGATCCATCTGAACGAGGAGTCTGGTCTGGGGATTAGGTGAGTCTGATGATGTGGAGGATCTGTCTGTCTGCACACAATACAATCTGCACAGGGACACATGATTTTGGCAGACGTGATTTTTTTTGGGGGGGAGGCAGCATTCCATTCTTGGACCCAGGCAGTACAGTGTCTTGAGACAGCCCTGGATAACTCTAAAGTTCATCTGATTGTCTGAGATAATGCATGGATAATGGCAAAGGCTATGGAGGACAGTGAACTTAAAAGCATACCGTGCATGGCACACACGCTACATATGACTGTGAATGAGGGATTTTTGAGTAAGCGCACCATATCAGATATCGTATCAAAAGGAGGAAAAATTGTGGGTCACTTTAAGCACTCTCTGCTTGTTTATTCCGGATTACAAGCCTTGCAGATACAGTTTGGAATGCCACCGAAACAACTGCAGCAAGATGTAGCCACTCGTTGGAACAGCACCTACTATATGCTGCAAAGTCTTCTCAAACAAACACGTGTTTTAGCTGCGTACATTGCAGATTATGAACTTCTGGCAACATTGAGCGCACATCACTGGATGTTAGTTGAAAATAGTTTGTCTCTTCTAACTCCATTTGAACAGTGTCATGACTCAGTAGAGTTCGTGTCTGTTTGCTCACCTTTCTGTTGTGTTCAGCTTAGAGGCCAGTTGTTGTTCACATGTATGCTTAAGTAATCTTCCCTCAAGCATGGTTTCAACCCAGCCTCTAACTAGGAACGCTATAACCTGTGCACTGCAATCTAAGCCTTGCTGATCAATATTGTTTGTTTGGCTTCCTGTGGGTTTCTTGCTGTGTGTTCTACGTCTGTTTCTGTTCATCAATCATGGCTTGTTCTTTGACTATCCCTGCCTGCTTGTTACCTTGACCTTTGGGATGTTCTTTTTTTTTTATTATTTATTTTTCAACAGTTTTAACAATTATAAAACATTGTGTCATAAAGTACAAAGATCAAGCCAAATTAGCATTAAAGAAGAAGTTATATGTATCAAAACAATAGACAAACTAAAATAATACATCTTGGTGGGGATACCAGTATAGTCAAGTGTCGGCGGCTTCCATCATTGGATCATTTCAACAAAAAGTGTCCATACCTTATCTGAATTTAGGTAAAAAATAAAGTGAAATGTGTCAACTACACAATCGGGTATAAAGGATGGTCAAAGGGTATTGCTAGTGGACTTTAAAAAGGTGTGACGACAACAGGTTCAGAAGAAAATATTGAAACATCCCAAGCCTTCCATATTTTGTCAAATAGGAGAAAATTACCTTCAATCTTAGCAGTCAAATGCTCTATCTTGCGTATATCTGTTACTATGGAGAGGGTATGATGCAAAGTGGGGGGGGTAGAGAGCCAAAGCCTAGGAATGACTCTTATCGCTGCTAATAATATGAATCACGCAAGTTTCTGTGATGATTTAGAGATATCCGGGAAAGGAAGACCCAGAAGAAAATGTATGGGATTTAATGAAATGGTTGCAGAAAGGAGTGTTTGTAATAATTTTTGGACCTCACTCCAATATGGGCCTAGAATGTGGCATTCCCAAAAGATGTGGAGGAGAGTTCCAATGGACTGACCGCATCTCCAGCACAGATTAGAAAGCTTGGATTCTGGGCATGTAGCAAATCAGGAGTTCTGTACCAAAAGAATATTATCTTAATAGCAGTTTCCTTTTGCGCTACACATCTTGAGACTTTAAAAGATGATTCCCAAATTTTCCCCCAGTCTAACAGTGAGATTGGACGATTTAACATCCTAGACCATTTTACCATGTAGTTATGTGTGGTATCAGTTAAAGGAGGTACTGCGTGGAGCATTTTATATATAGACAAAATTAGTTTAGTTTCATATGGGCCATTTGCACATAGCATTTCGAAGTCTGTAGGTTTTTCTAAGGACAATGAAGGTGAGATGGTATGGAAAAAATGTTTAATTTGTATATAAGAGTACTCCATAGAGGCGGGGAGATCGTGTTTTTTCTTTAGATCGGAGAATGATAGGAGTATGCGTGTAACCGGATGTACCAGATGTCGCAGCTGAAATATACCCACCTGAGTCCATGGGGTTGTTCGTACAAAAAACAGTCCATCTGGAATGTCTGGATTAAAAAGGACATTCTGGAGCGGGGAACACAGTGAGGAAAGAGAACTTATCTGCACATCTCTTCCAGATAGATAAAGTAAAAAGCATCGGGGACAGACATAGAGATCTCAATTGGGTCATGAATTTGTTTGAGAAAGGCCATAACATGTAACAGGGATGTACTTGAGCCGTGATCCCCATTTCAATTTCAGCCCACCTACTTGGAGCTTTCCTTGAGGTCCAGGTAGTCAATACCCTGAGTTGAGAAGCGTAGTAGTACTTGATGAGGTCAGCGGCGGCTAACCCCCCTTTAGTTTTGGGCGAAGAGATTACTAATTGAGCAATTCTATGGAAGGCATTGTTCCAAATAAAATTAAGGCACTTTTTCTGGAGATTTTTCAGCTGTGAGATTGGGACTGGGATTGGTAATGTTTCAAATAAGTACAGCAGTTTGGGCAATATCGACATTTTGAGGACGTTGCTTCTGCCCAGGAGAGAGAGTGGGATGGGGGTCCAGAGGTTTAAAAGTCTTGAGATTTCTGCAAACATAGGAGGGAAGTTGGTTTGATAGAGCGAATTATATGAGGGGGTAAGCTAAATTCCTAAGTATTTCAAAGAGGTCTGACACCACCTGTATTTAAATCTGTTTTGCAAAGAGCTAAGCATGTGTGGGGGTATATTGATAGGGAGTGATTCTGTTTTAGTCTGGTTAATCTTAAAACCGGACAAGCCTCCAAAAGTGGATAATATATCATGTAAAAAGGGTAGGGAGATGTCGGGACGGGTGATGGTCAGTGAGATATCGTCCGCAAATAGGGATAATTTGTAGTCTTGTTGGTGCAAAGAAACTCCCCTGACTTCAGGGTGGGATCTGATGGCTGCTGCTAATGGTTCGAGACTCAATATGAACAATAATGCCGCGTACACACGGTCGGACTTTCCGGCATACTTGGTCCGGCGGACCAGAGTGTGCCGGACAATCCGCCCGTGTGTGGGCGGCGGCGGACTTTTCCGGCGGACTTCTTCCCAAAAGCCCGCCGGACCTAGATTTAAAGAAAGTTTCAAATCTTTCCGTCGGACTCAGTTTCGGGCGGAAAGTCCGCTCGTGTGTGTGCTGGTCCGACGGAAAGCCCGCTCGTGTGTAGGCTGGTCCGACAGACCAAATACGACACGAGGGCAGGGTATTGCATCTCGCGCTCGCTGCAATAGGAAAAACAAATCTTCCTATTGCGGCTAGCGCGGGGCATACCAGGCCCTTAGGTCTGGTATGGATTATAAAGGGGAACCCCTACGCCGAAAAAACGGCGTGGGGCCCCCCTAAAATCCATACCAGACCCCGATCCGAGCACGCAGCCTGGCCGGTCAGGAAAGGGGGTGGGGACGAGCGAGCGCCCCCCCCCTCCTGAACCGTACCAGGCCGCATGCCCTCAACATGGGGGGTGGGTGCTTTGGGGGAGGGGGGCGCCCTGCGCCCCCCCCCCAAGCACCTTGTCCCCATGTTGATGAGGACAAGGGCCTCTTCCCGACAACCCTGGCCGTTGGTTGTCGGGGTCTGCGGGCGGGGTCTTATCGGAATCTGAGAGCCCCCTTTAATAAGGGGGCCCCCAGATCCCGGCCCCCCACCCTATGTAAATGAGTATGGGGTACATGGTACCCCTACCCATTTACCTAGGGAAAAAGTGTAAGTAATAAAACACACTACACAGGTTTTTAAAATATTTTATTAAACAGCTCCGGGGGGGGGTTTCCTCCGGCTTCGGGGGTCTTCTTCCGGCTTCGGGGGTCCCTCCGCTTCATCTTCTCCCGGCGTCCGGTTGGTTCTTCTCCGCTCTCCGGCCTCTTCTCCCGGTGTCGCAGGTCTTCGGCCGGCCCCCTCCGCTGTCTTCATGTAGCTCTATTGCCAGCGGAGGTCCGGACTTCTTGGCTTCTTGGCTTCTCTTCTCTTCTCTTCCCCCAGATGTTGACACGACGCTCTCTCCGGCTGGACTGGTCTCTGAGGGCTGCGTTGTGACTTATATAGGCGGAGACCCCGCCCCCATATGATGTCACAGTCCCAGCATGCCCAAGGACTGTGACATCATATGGGGGCGGGGTCTCCGCCTATATAAGTCACAACGCAGCCCTCAGAGACCAGTCCAGCCGGAGAGAGCATCGTGTCAACATCTGGGGGAAGAGAAGAGAAGCCAAGAAGCCAAGAAGTCCGGACCTCCGCTGGCAATAGAGCTACATGAAGACAGCGGAGGGGGCCGGCCGAAGACCTGCGACACCAGGAGAAGAGGCCGGAGAGCGGAGAAGAACCAACCGGACGCCGGGAGAAGATGAAGCGGAGGGACCCCCGAAGCCGGAAGAAGACCCCCGAAGCCGGAGGAAGATCCCCCCCCGGAGCTGTTTAATAAAATATTTTAAAAACCTGTGTAGTGTGTTTTATTACTTACACTTTTTCCCTAGGTAAATGGGTAGGGGTACCATGTACCCCATACTCATTTACATAGGGTGGGGGGCCGGGATCTGGGGGCCCCCTTATTAAAGGGGGCTCTCAGATTCCGATAAGACCCCGCCCGCAGACCCCGACAACCAACGGCCAGGGTTGTCGGGAAGAGGCTCTTGTCCTCATCAACATGGGGACAAGGTGCTTTGGGGGGGGGGGCGCAGGGCGCCCCCCTCCCCCAAAGCACCCACCCCCCATGTTGAGGGCATGCGGCCTGGTACGGTTCAGGAGGGGGGGGGGCGCTCGCTCGTCCCCACCCCCTATTCTGACCGGCCAGGCTGCATGCTCGGATCGGGGTCTGGTATTGATTTTAGGGGGGCCCCACGCCGTTTTTTCGGCGTAGGGGTTCCCCTTTATAATCCATACCAGACCTAAGGGCCTGGTATGCCCCGCGACGGGGCTCGCAAGGTGTCAATCTCGCCGATAAAAGCGGCAAGATTGACATCCTTTTCTAGTCCCGTCGCACCTTCAAAATGAACGGACTTGTCCGTGTGTGGGCAAGTCCGTTCATTCTGAAAGTCCGCCGGAACTCCGGCGAAAGTCCGTCGGAAAGACGGGCGGACTTAGCCCGCCGGAAAGTCCCGGCGTGTGTGGGCAAGTCCGTCCGTTTTAAAGTCCGGCGCACCTGGCGGACAAAGTCCGTCGGAAAGTGTGCCGGACCAAGTAGGATAGAAAGTCCGCTCGTGTGTACGCGGCATAAGGGTGATAAAGGGCACCCCTCTAGTGCCATTGCTAAGGGTAAATCTTTGTGATGTGTGGGAAGACATCTGAACTTGAGATGTGGGGTGAGAATAAAAGGGTTTGTAAGGCTTGTATAAAGGGACCTGAAACTTCAAATTTGGCCAGGACTGCAAACATAAATGGCCAGCTCAAATGATCAAATGCTTTTTGTGCATCTAAGCTTAAGACTATAGTGGGACGTTTAGTTTTAGTTATTAAATCAATCAAATCTATGGTTCTTCTCGTATTGTCTCCAGCATGTCTTGTGGGTACGAATCCAACCTGGTCTCTATGAATCAGGGCTGGTAATAGGGGAGATAGTCTGTTAGCTAATATTTTAGTAAAAATGTTATAATCCGAATTTAATAAAACAATGGGGCGATAGTTATCTGGTAACGCGGGATCTTTACGATTTAGGAATAACTGTTATCTTAGCATGCAGGAACTGTGAATGTGGGATGGTACCTTTAAGAAGGGAGGAGTATAGAGATTGGAGATAAGGTGTTAAGGTTTGTGAAAATGTCTTAAAGTAGGTATACGGAAGGCCGTCAGGGCCCGGGATTTGTGAGCTGGCAGGTTTTTAATCACTTCTCCTATCTCTTCTACGGTGATCGGGGAGTTGAGAGCTGTGATATGTTCGGCAGAGAGTTTGGGTAATTTTAGAGAAGACATGAAATCATCAAAATGAGATTGTGAGAATTGGGGATGTGAGTCAGGGCCTAATCAGTTATACAATCGAGTGTAAAAATCTCCAAAGACTTTTGACATAGTTTCAGGACAATATGTGGGAGTACCATCAGGCTGCGTCAAATGATCGGGGATTGATAGAAAGGGCCGTGGCTTAAATTTGTTAACTAGCATTTTATGTGGTTTGTTTGCAAAGTCATAGAATTTCTGTTTGGCCCATAGCATAGATTCTCTCTTTAACCACTTCAATACCAGGCACTTAGACACCTTCCCGCCCAGACCAATTTTCAGCTTTCAGCGCTGTCGCAATTTGAATGACAATTGCGCGGTCATGCTACACTGTACCCAAACAAATTTTTTATCATTTTTTTCCCACAAATAGAGCTTTCTTTTGGTGGTATTTGATCACCTCTGCGGTTTTTATTTTTTGCGCAACAAATAAAAAAAGACCGAAAATTTTGAAAAAAAACAAGTTTTTCTTTGTTTCTGTTAAACCTTTTTGTAAATAAGTACGTTTTCTTCTTCAATGACGGGTACTGATATGGCTGCACTGATGGGCACTGATACGGCAGCACTGATGGGCACCGATGAGGTGGCACTGATGGGCACTGATGATGGGCACTGATAGGCGGCACTGATGGGCACTGATAGGCGGCACTGATGGGCACTGATAGGTGGCACTGGTATGCGGCACTGATGGGCACTCATAGGTGGCACGGAAGGGCACTTATAGGCAGCACTGATGGGCACTCATAGGTGGCATTGATGGGCACTCGTAGGTGGCATTGATGGTTACTTATGGTTGGCACTGATAGTTGGGGGACAGATGGGCACGGATGGGCACTAATATATGGGCACGGATGGGCACTGACAGGTGGCATGAATGGACACTGATGGGTGGCACTGATGGCATTGCTTGTTTGCAGTGATGTCCCTAAGGGTGGCATTGCTGGGCATCACTGCAACATAATTGTGCCAATCAGTGCCCATTTGTGGGCACTGATTGGCACAGATTTGGCACACTGGGCACATGTGGATGGCCATGGGGTACATACCTGGCCATCCACATGTTGCCCCTTTCCTGGTGGTCCTAGTGGCGATCCCTGGTGGTCCAGTGTGGTGATCTGCGGGGGGGCTGCGCTGATAAACAATGAGCGCAGACCCCCCCTGCCCGGAGAGCTGCCGATCGGCTCTCCTCTACTCGCATCTGTCAGACCCGAGTGAGGAAGAGCCGATCAACGGCTCTTCCTATTGACAGCGTGATCAGCCGTGATTGGACACGGCTGATCACGTGGTAAAGAGCCTCCGCCGGAGGCTTTTTACCAAGATCAGTGTAGCGGTGTGTCAGACTGACACACCGCTCCACCGATCGCCGCGATGCTAGCCCCTGGGGGCGCGCTGCAGCATGTTATCCTGCTGGATGTCATATGACATCCAGTCAGGATAACACAACCACTTCCCGGACGTCAATCCGCTATAGGGCGGGCGGGAAGTGGTTAAGCGGGAGCTTGCAGATATACATTCACCTCTAAAGAAAGCCTTGTGGGCCTCCCACAAGGTGGAAATCTCCAAACCGAGCCATCGTTAATTTGAAAGAATTCAGTTAGTTTCTGTTGTGGTTTTGGGATATTGGGTCTTTAAGCAGAAATTCATTAAGACGCCAGTGGCATGTTTTAGTATATGTTGACGTCAGCAGAACATCGAGTTCAATGGGTGCGTGATCCGACCAGGTAACAGGATTTATCTCAGAAGAGACTACATAGGGAAGTAAAGGGCCTGTAACCAGAAAATGATCTAATCTAGAATACGACTTGTGAGAGTGGGAATAGAATGTGTAACTCTTTTGGGTTGGATGTTTTACTCTCCAAGTGTTGAATAGATTATGAAATCTGGTTGAAGCTGATTGTGGGGCAGTTTGGAATAGGGATCTTCTATCTCTGGTCGGAGACATGAACACATTGAAGTCGCCTCCTAGTATCATAAAAGGCTGAGAGAAAGATTGTAACTTTTCAAAAACGGTTGTGAGAAAACAGTTTTTCCCACATTTGGGGCATAGATGTTAGCTAAAGAAAATTGAGTGTTGAGATTACTACAATTCAGGAGTATAAACCTGCCATGAGGGTCCAGGTAGGAGGAGAGTATCCGAACCAGGCAAGATCGCCCAATAAGAATAGCTACCCCTGCTTTTCCGGAAGGATTGGATGCCATATAGGCTCTAGGAAAATATCTGGAGGCAAATTTAAAGGAGCCTCCAGCTTTAAAATGAGTCTCCTGAATCATAATCACCTCCGCTTTAGATTACCTAAATTCCTTTAATGCTTGCCATCGTTTCCCAATGGAGTTTAGACCTTTAACATTACATGAGTAGATCTTAAGAGCCATGTCTAATCAGAAGACGTAGTGCTAATGTTATATAAAATGTAAACCAATAAATGAACTTCCTTAGGTTATAATATACTAAGTTGTACAGAAATCAGAGTTGACACATTATTGTAAGCATATCGTTGAGTACCCTCCCCTGAAAATAAAAAAAATTCAGGCTACCCAGGCAGAAGCCATGGGTTACAGTGGGGGGCATGGTAGCCTACAGGTATTGGCAAGGGGGGGGGTCCCCGGCTCTGCTCAAAAAAACAAAACAAAAACTGGCTCACGATAAGCTGAAGAAGAAAAATCAAGGAACGTAATAAAAAGGGAAGAAACGACTTCCAAGAGGTTTACCAGTAAAACCAGCATCGAGGGGCAAATCTCTCTATATTATGAGAGAAAGTGACCCATCTTCAGGAAGGTCACCGGAGTGGCCATGACACAGATCATCTAGTCATGGAGTAACAACAATGAAGATTAGTGGTGAGAAGGATCTTTCAGGTCGGAAATCTGTGGGAGTTAGATCTTTGCGGTGTGGAAAAGGCCTTCTGGGATTTTCGTCGGACTGGGGTCCAGATCTTGGCTGGAGTGGTGAGTGGTTTAGGGTTCGGAGCTTGAGGTGGAAGATCTTCTTCGGGCAATGGTGGAAGGCCCAGGTTGTGGATGAAAGCTTCACTTTCGAAGAGATCTCTCAATGAATATTGGACGCCATCTTTAGAAGCGGATAAGCGAAAGGGGAACCCCCAGCGGTAAGGGACCTGATAATTCTGTAGGTGTGTAGTGACAGGTCGGAAGCTGCGCCTTTTGGCCAAAGTTATCGGGGATAGATCATTGAATATCTGGATCTTATTTTGCTTAAAGTCAATACGTGACTTGTTGCGTGTTGCAGCTGTGAAAGCTTCTTTGCTTTCGTAATAGTGGAAACGAACGATAACGTCTCTGGGGTTAGCGTTTGGAGGAGGTTTTGGTATATGGGGAGCTAGAGTAACAAACAGGCCCAAAAGATAGGGACGTAGCTCCTTGTCATTTACCGCCTCAGGGATTCCTCTAATTCTCAGATTCTGGCGTCTTTTGCGATTCTCCAAATCTTCCTGTTGTAACTGGAGTTGGGAGACTGTATGTTTCATGCAGGCATTATCCTCCTCGAGAACATGTACATATTGGGTCAGTTCATCAAACTTATTCTCCAAAGTATTGGTACGTTCTCCTAACTGGTCAATTTCTCCCCGCAACTCGTGTGCTTTTTTACCAACCTCTTTGGCAATGTTGTGAGTCAGGTCATGCAGTAAAGAATTCAATTTCAAATCGAGGATGGCCACCTTCACGACATCTGTGGGGTGTTCAGGTGGATGAGGGTGCTGGGCTTGCTGGGATCTGTTGTCCTCCATGGATGCGTTTCCCGATGTCATGCGGGAGACAGCTGTGTCCAGTGGGCCGGGCTGTTTACTCGAGGCCGGGGATTGCGGCTTGTATAAAAAACGCTCCATGCTGTGAGAAGGCCACGACGGTGGCAGCGGGATAAAGCCACTATAGATTGCTTTCTGGAAGCCGATCTTACCCATGCAGTGCCAGGGGGTATCTGGTAGGTTGCCGTGTCGTTCCTGGGGTTAAAGAGGATCTGTAAGCTTCGTAGGAGCCGCTGATAAAGAGACGGGGACCGGAGCTATCCTCTTACACGTCCGCCATCCTGCACGCCGTGCGTGTGCCCTCTCGGGACCCTGGGTTTATTTAGACAGTATTCATCTTATAGGTAAGATTGTGCCTTATTTTGATTAATAGAACCACCAGTCTACAACTCCACCTCCCCTCACCATCAGCAAGACAGGAGGGAGACAGTCTCTGCGAGTCCAGATGCCTTATAATGAGGGTTCGGGCAGCCGAAGGAGAAGAGGGGATAACTGCAGGGTGTATTGTGGAGTCCCAAGATGGCCACCGGCTTCCAGGAGTAGGCCGAAGCCGCGGTCTATCCTAAGAGATCGCCGCCGGGCGAGTGAACAAAGCCGCCTCCGATCCTTAGATCCCCTTCAGGACAGGCAGCGGTGGAGGACCGGGCAATCTAACGCCCTCCGGGGACTTGACTGTAGGCGGATGCGCAGTGTGGGCTACTTACTGTGTCCCAGGGGAGCGTCCGCAACCAAGCCCACAGGCCGCGACTGAGTGGAAGGCCGCAGGATGCCGAGGGTGACTGTCGGAGGTACTCCGACGACTTCTCCAAGCTGATGGGCTGTCCTGTGTGTTCCTCAGAGGTGAATCGGACGTCCGGAATGGACAAATTGTCTGTCCACCTTCCGGATCATGGGTCCAGGCCGCAGGGATCACCAGTCAGTCTGTAGGCCCCAAGATGGCGGTGGTCCTCAATGGTTCGGAGGAAGCCTCAGTAAAGAAGGGAATCCGGCCGGTAAAGTCCCAGATATGCACCGGGATTAGAGCAGCAGGGGTCTGGGGTCAGAAATATGTTTTCTGCGGCTGCGACAGCGCAGTATAAGGCAGCGGATGGCACTAGATTGGTGCGGGGTATGAAGAGCTGAGTTCTTACACGTCTCTCCAGCTGCACGTCCGGACACGCCCCCCTGGGATGTTCTTTATCTAATCCTTGTCTGCTAGTTGCCCTGACCTTTGGCTTATCTCCTGACTATCCCTTGTTGTCCTGGACTGCTGCTTCCTCTCTATCCTCCAGTAGCCTACCGTGAGCGTGAATCCAATTGCAGCGCAGTCAATCCTCACCACTAGAGGCTCTGGTGAGCACCTGCTGGCTCTTAGACTCTGCACCCTGGGGAATCTTATGCTCTAGCTCCCAGTGGGATCTGTGTTGGTGCTCCAGTGGACCTGCTTTGCTAAACCATGCAGAGCTCCATCCACAGCAGTCAGCCGTAGGGTCCACTACCTTAGCGGGGCACTCCTGACTCCAATGGTGTGCATCTGTCACCTGGCCTCAGGTGACCTGAGAAACAGTTAAGAGAAATAAGCTCACCTAATGCTTCTCCATTGCTGAAGTTATTCACTTGATTGCTGCACTGAAGCGTCTGCTAGGAAAAGAGGGAGAAACTCTACTGGAGGCTGTTAACAACCGGTTTTAAGACATCAAGTCCAACCCTCTGTACTGCACTGTAACAGTTCTAGATCCTCAATTTAAAGAACATCATTTTAATGTGGAGAAAAAGCAGTGTGCAAGGGAAATGATACAGGCACAAATGGAGGTGATGGAAGAATCTGGTGAAGGAGTTTTCGAGGTGCAGCAGAGAGGAAAGTGTACCAGAGAAACATTTGCATACAAGTCAAGAGGAACACACTCCCTCACTATCTGATATATTTGAAGAAATGTTACACAAATGCACCCCAGACCATAGCAGTGCAACAACACCTGCAGCTACCCAACAGCTGGAGATTTATTTAGCTATACAGCCTATCGTTAGAAGCAGCAATCCCCTTGAGTAGTGGCGCATAAACAAAGAATGTTTTTGATTGCTTATATTTATCTGCCCCAAGCACCAATACAGAGAGTGGGAGACTATTCAGTATAGCATTTCTTATTCTTGATGAGAAAAGGTACCGTCTCTCCTGTGAGAAAGTTGAACAACTTTTGTTCTTAAAGCGAAATCTGCCACTTTTTTTTAAACGGAAAGCAGTAGCACAGTCCAATTTTCTATGTTCCAATTGTCTAGTTGTGTCACTTTTTCACTTTATTTCAAATCAATTACAGTGGACTGTAAAGTTGAAACTTTAAACTTGAAATAAGTTTAGTTTAAGTTTACATAACAGATTTGAGAGGGTAGAGCAGGCCCTTTGTTATTTTGTTGGTTGTTCATTTTAATTCTACTTTTTGCACGATAATTTTCAATTTAAAAAGAGAACTCCAGCTTTGAACTAATTTACATATTTCCTTTCAGCCAAACTATGTCTCTTCCTAAGCTGTCAGTCCGCTGCATGTGCAATAAAACTGTACGTAGCTGCGGCTACTGTACATATATTATACAGCACTGTGTTCCGGGTATGAGCAGAGACTTGCCAGAACACAGTCTAGTCTACAGCAGCAGCTGTTTTACTTTGGCGAAGGAGAAAAAATATTGACTTGCGCTTAGCAAACTAGTGAATATGTGGCTAAAGAGTGCCACACCAAAGAAAGTACAATATATACATGAATTAAATGTTGTACCAAACTGTACCACGCACAATGTAAGAAAGTATAAGGAAATACATAAGCCCCTCTGGTGAGCACCCTGAGATCCAAGCTTTCCCACTATGGGAAAGATTTCCATAGTGGGAAAGATTGGATCTCAGGGCGGTGCTCTGGGCTCTGAGGCTTTGACCAGATCCTGAGACGAGCAGACAAAAATGATGATGAAAAACTGTCCTTTGAAGAATTCAAGGCTTACTTTGCTGATGGAATCCTAAGTGCAGAGGAGCTGAGCGAGCTTTTCCACACCATCGACACCCACAAAACCGAGAGCCCTCACTTTCTTTTTTCCCATGATGACTACACTATGCTGAGAGC
The DNA here is from genome assembly GCA_037952925.1 of Lithobates clamitans. Taxonomy (NCBI): domain Eukaryota; kingdom Metazoa; phylum Chordata; class Amphibia; order Anura; family Ranidae; genus Lithobates; species Lithobates clamitans. The sequence goes on from JBBGZY010000022.1 coordinate 1,546,674, forward strand.
TGAGCCTCCTTGGGGATCCATCCATTTCCATCACAGTCCTTGACGTCCTTCCAGTCTTTACCCTCATCCTTGGGAGTTCCGGACTAGCAGGATCTCAATGCCCATCTAGACCCTCTGTAACGTCATGGGGTTCTGGTAAGCAGCCAGGCTCCCTCTTTTGGTGGTGGACCCACACATTTATGACCTTACATACTCTGAATCACCTGGGACTGTCTATCATCTTTTGGGTTTCCTCCCATATGGACCTTCATGACCTACTCCCTGGTTTACATTCATCACACATGGACTCATTTTGAAGTTTGATTGCACTGTTTGTGTTATATTACCGCACTGCTCACCAGAGGGGCTTATGTATTTCCTCATACTTTCTTACATTGTGCGTGGTACAGTTTGGTACAACATTTAATTCATGTATATATTGTACTTTCTTTGGTGTGGCACTCTTTAGCCACATATTCACTAGTTTGGTAAGCGCGAGTCAATATTTTTTCTCTTTCACTTTTGTTGTGTTTGTGTCACAATCCAGGACATCGCAGGTTTATGTCACTTATTTTGTAGAATTTGAAGCGAAATTATTTAGTATTTTTTTTGTTTTACTTTGGCGACAAGCTTTGATACACCTGATAGTTTGTTAGTAGTATTACTATTAGTCGGTGGGCCCTCTGTCTTGTTTTAAGGTTCTTCTACTTTTATTGTAATGCACAAAAAAATACATCTACATAAGCATAGAGGCTCTTAGTCTTTTGCATTTTATATTATGGCTGTTGTTATTTTATTTTTATTTATGTTTTTATTATTGTGCAGCATATATAAGTTTCGTTTTGTATTTATTTTATTTTCTGTGTCCAATTTTTGTGAGCTACTTTATTAAAGTACTTATTTTACATTACTGGATTGTATTTTTTACATTTATTAAATTCATGATAATTAAAAAGTCAAATATAATGCAACTATATATCAAAATGTATATATATTTTAAAAACTGTCATTTTTGGGCGTGGCGACCGGACTCCAAGATGGAAGCTTAATCCAGGAGCTCCACTCGCCCATCGGAGATAATCCGTAGGAATCAGAGCCCACCGGCACCATCCGCAGCTCCAAACACTGACACTTTGTAGACAGATCACCGCGGATCCCGACGAGGATGCCAAGGCACAGAAAAACCCCGCAGCAGCCGCAGAAAATGACGAGCTATTATGCCTCGCATGGGCCTCAATAAAATGGCGGCGGCGCCCGAGATGACAGGCCAGACCAGGGATCCGGATGGAACTGCGGAGCGGTGGAGATATCAGCGGCTCCCTCCTGCCCAGGCCAACCCACCCAGTGAAACATTCTCCGGCCCATCCACCCCTACAACGCGAAGCCCGGCCAAGTCGCGGCAACGGAGGGACTCGCCGGTCAAACAACAGGCCGATCCGGCCATGGAGGTAAACGAGCCTCCCAACAATACAGGCCAGAGCGCTCAGGGTCGAGATCCTATTAAAGATTTCCCCACAGCAGACAGGCCAGTGTCAGATACTCTAATGAAAGACATGCTGCTGTCCCTGCGCTCCTCTTTACAGGCCAATCTAGTGAGAGGAATCACTGAGTGTCAGAGGGAAGTGCAGACACTAGGCCACAGAGTGAACCAAGTGGAACACAAGATGGAGGAATATACCTCATCTTATAATGTCATGGTAGAAGCGCACACAGCACAAGGGGAGGACATTTCATGGCTAAAAGATAAAAATGCAGACTTGAAGACAGATCCAGGAGGAACAACCTCAAACTGAAGGGTGTACCAGAATCTGTCCCCCCTTCTCAGCTCCTGCAATACGCTCAGGCCCTATTTTCCACTTTAATTCCTGAGGCAACTGCATCAGATCTTCTAGTGGACAGGATCCATAGGGTCCCAAAACCGACATTCCTCCCTGATGATACACCTAGAGACAGAGGCGGCTCTAGGCTTTGTGAGGCCTTAGGCAAAACTTAGACATGAGGCCCCACTCACACCCATAATGGGAAAAATAATTCAAGGGTTAAAAAATAATGGTGTCTCCCCCACAGCGCTGCCGACTTCCCCCCTCTGCCCTCACGCTGACTGCTGTGGGGGGGGGGGGGATCTTCAGGATGGAGGCCAGGAAAAGGGCCTTACCTTTTTTAAATGAACACAGTGAGTGATTGGAACGAATTTGTGTTTACTTTTCTTTAGTTTATGAATTAACAGGAGCCTCTGTCTCCTGTTCATTCATCTGCAGTGCAGCTAAAGCTACAGAGAAAGGAACTGGGAAATGTGTTTCCTTATTTCCTTTCTCTGTCTCAAAAGTGAGACTTCAGGGGTAAGTTTAGACCCCTGATATCTCACCAAAGAAACCAAAAAACTCTCACCAAAAAAACTTAAAAAATAAATAAAAAGATTATAAAACATAAAGTAATAAAAACACTGTAAAAACAAAAAAAGACTAAAATTTCTATTTAAACTAAAAGCCATGCCCAATAGGTAGCATAATTTAGCCACACATACAAATGTTTCTGTATGGCACAGGTCACCCTCCCCCTAATAGGGGCTCCTACTGTACAATGGCGGTAAACTTGAGTAGGAGAGGGGTGCGGAGTGTATGGTGGGGGGTAGTAGGTACATGAGAGGGGTGCGGAGTGTATGGTGGGGGGTAGTAGGTACATGAGAGGGGTGCGGAGTGTATGGCGGTGGGTAGTATGTACATGAGAGGGGTGTGGAGGGTATGTGGGCGGGTAGTATGTACATGAGAGGGGTGCGGAGTGTATGGTGGGGGGTAGTAGGTACATGAGAGGGGTGCGGAGTGTATGGCATTGGGTAGTAGGTACATAAGAAGGGTGCAGAGTGTATGGCGGTGGGTAGTATGTACATGAAAGGGGTGTGGAGTGTATGGTGGGCAGTAGTATGTACAGGAGAGGGGTGCGGAGTTTGTGGAGGTGGGTAGTATGTACATGGGAGGAGTGTATGGTGGGGGGTAGTATGTACAGGAGAGGAGTGCAGAGTGTATAAAGGTGGGTAGTATGTACATGAGAGGGTTGTGGAGTGTATGGTGGGGGGTAGTATGTACATGAGAGGAGTGCAGAGTGTATATAGGTGGGTAGTATGTACATGAGAAGGGTGCGGAGTGTATGGAGGTGGGTAGTATGTACATGAGAGGGGTGCGAGTGTATGGTGGGGGTAGTATGTACATGAGAGGGGTGCAGAGTATATGGAGGTGGGTAGTATGTACATGAGAGGGGTGCGGAGTGTATGGAGGTGGGCAGTATCAAATACACCACTGGCCACTGATGCATTAGTGACCAGTGTCAGTGTTAATTAACCCCTATTTGGTGCAGCATGAAAGGGTTCATAAACACTGATACTGGTATCACTAATGCAGCACAAAGAGGTTAATTAACAGCCACTGGTCACTAATCTATAGTAATGCAACAACCCCCTTCATGCTGCATATTACAAATACCAATGTAAAATTACCCCCCCCCCCCCAAAGAGGTAAACACTTCAGGCAGTTGACAACAGTTCCTTAGAAAGGGTTTTAAGCCTCTGCAAACTTACTTGCAATTTTGCACGAGGCTTCACTGGCTCCTTGCAGGTCTTTGCAGCAGCACTCTGCTCTGCCCTTTCATCCCGGCCTGTGAATGACATCACGCCGGGAGGGACTAGGAAGCTCCTGCCGGGCGGCGATCACTTCGCCTAACAGGGAAGTGAATGTGTCCGTCGGTTGGACACACAGCATACTCTCAACGCTCTGCTGCAGACAGTGTACCGGCGGTGCGGACTGCGGAGCAAGCAGCATTTTTACAAGGCCTCCCTGCCCCCTGGCTCAGTCTGCCCCTTCGTCTTGGCAGGTTCAGCAGCGACCGGCCCGGAAGCTCCACCTCCACCTCCCCTACAATTACGCTGCAGCAGGCAGCGCAGTATATGATAGATGGCGATCCTTTATCGGCCTGCTCACCCAGCTAGCTTGGGGACACTGACCGGGGACATTCCCTCTCATTCTCCCACACACATCAGGCAAATTTGGCGGCCGCGAGGCCCCTGGGAGCTCGAGGCCTTAGGCGGTTGCCTTTTTTGCCTAATTAGAGAGCCGCCTCTGCCTAGAGATGTCTTAATGAGAGTACACTATTATCATATCAAAGATCATATTCTGCAAGTTTCCCGCAAGCAGGAAAACATTCCACAACAGTACGCCGCCATCAGAGTGCTACCTGACTTGTCCAGGCACACTCTTCAACGCCACAGAAACCTGATGACCATTACAAAAGCCCTGAGAAACCACAATATCCTCCATAAATGGAAGTACCCTGCTACTCTATCGATCACTCATAATGGTCATACCATCTCGGTGTCCACCTTAGAAGAGGGGCTTAAGGCTTTACGGAATTGGGGCATAATCTCTGACCAGCCAGCCCAACATGTGCCTCCTCAGGGACTGACCCCTATACAGAGCGATTGGCAAATTGTCTCCCACAAGTGTTCAAACAAGAAAAAGCACCGGTGGAAGCTCATAACACTCCCCACAGTTACAAATCAGTTTATCTCCAGGGAAGAGCTCAGGCTTGACTCTTACCAACACCCCAGAAAACCAGTAGCAGTTACACCTGCACAGGGATCAATTAATGGATCCATTTCTTATCAAACCCCTGTTGACTTTCTTTTTTTTGTTTTCTGTACCTTATGTTTCTGATATACACAGTTTCGTTTATGGTAGAATCGGACCAACTAAGGCATATGAAGAAATGAAGAGACCTATCTCCAATAACAAATCCGCAATGATCTACAAATCAACTGGGCGCAGTGAGTACTTCTACCACATCACTCCACAAGACCACACATACCCCTTACAATGATGATAACATGCCTTTCAATTAATACCCGGGGACTAAGCCACCCAGAAAAACGATTCTCTTTGTGGAAGGAAGCTAGTAAACAAAAAGCGGACATTCTATGCATCCAAGAAACTCACTTTCAACTAAATAATGCTCCTCAATGTAAGCATAAAGACTACCCACTCATATACATGGCTAACACACCAAATAGCAAAAAAGGAGGTGTCCTACTAGCTTTCAAGAACTCGCTCTCCATACAACATAAAGATGTCTTTACTGATGCAGGAGGCAGGTACATCATCTTCACAGGAGAAATTAATTCCAAACCATATACAGTAATTACACTGTATGCCCCGAATACACACCAGATTCGATTCATTAAAAAGGTCCTGCACAAAGCTAATTCAATAAAATATGGCAACCTATTAATATGCGGTGATTTCAACATAACCTCGGATCCGACTCTGGACACGTCTTCAGGGCAATCATAAGGAACTCTATCTCTTCAGTCCATACTCCACCAAGAGGAGCTTTACGACATATGGAGGTGTTTACACGCCACAGAAAGGGACTATACCTTTTTCTCCAACAGACACTCTTCTTACTCACGAATAGACATGTTTCTAATGGATAAATGGCTCCTACAAAATGTGAACGTGACTAAAATACATGATATTACATGGTCTGACCACGCTGCCATATCCATGTCTATTGTAGAGAAGGGAGTCTCCTCTTCACCACCCATCTGGCGCTGTAATACCAGACTTTTCCAAGAAAATAATTATCACAAAACAATCTCCCAACATATACAAAATTTCTTCTCCGAAAATAAAGATTCAGTGAGCGATCCATTTACTATATGGAGTGCTCATAAAGCCTTTATGAGAGGCATCCTAATCCAATTGGGAGCTAGAGAAAAGAAGAGGCAGACTCAGCAGCTAAACAAAGTTATCGCAGATATACATCTTATAGAAACCCAAAACAAAACATCCCCATCAACAACACTTATCGACAAACTAAATTCTCTTAGAGAACAACTTAGAACACTCCTAACCCAACAATATGACAAACACCTTAGATGCCTACGACAAAACTATTATGTTAATGCTAATAGAGCAGGTAAATACCTAGTGAATAGATTAAAAGCAGTTCGCACCAAAACTAGAATAGCATACATTCAACATCCTAATATAGAAATAGCAAATCAATTTGCGTCATACTATAGCTCATTGTATAATTTACACAAAGATGCAAATACACCTCAACCAACTATAGACAAAATAAATTCACTTTTGGAGCACATAAATCTCCCATCCCTCTCTGACAAACACTTAGAGTATCGGAATGCCCCCATTACAAACAGAGAAATAGAAATGACCATACATTCACTTCCAAATGGGAAATCCCCCGGTCCAGACGGATTCTCTAACGAATATTTCAAAATGTTCACCAATAGTCTATCTCCACACATGACAACAATATTCAACAAAGCGGCTGAAATTGCCTCTTTCCCACAAGAAATGCTGAGAGCACATATAGTGACTCTACCAAAACCGGGCAAAGAACCTACCACGCCAGCTAACTTCAGACCCATCTCCCTACTTAATTCCGATACAAAAATATACGCAAAACTACTAGCCAAAAGACTAACACACATTTTACCCACTCTTATAAAGAGAGACCAGATGGGATTTGTGATGGGGAGACAAACTTCAGATGCTACTAGGAGAATTATTAACGTGATAAACTACGATGAAAAGACTCGAACGCCTTCTCTGCTGTTGTCCATTGACGTAGAGAAGGCGTTCAACAGGGTCCACTGGACCTATATGGAACAAACCTTGATAAAGTTTGGATTCAAAGGCCCAATATTACACGCTATTATGGCATTATATTCCTGTCCGTCAGCACAAGTGTACTCTGCAGGGTTCCTATCCGCAACCTTTCATATCAATAATGGAACCAGACAGGGGTGCCCCTTGTCTCCTACAATTTTCAATATGATGATAGAGCCGTTAGCAGAATCTATATGGTCACATCCTCTAATAACAGGCTTCCAGTTTGGGTCCACAACTCATACCATTAACCTATTTGCAGACAATGTAATCCTGCTCCTGACTAATCCCTCCATATCATTAATACAAGCTCACAAAATCCTCATTGCTTTGGGGGAAATATCCTACTACAAAGTTAACTTCACCAAATCGTTAATTTTTGATATGGGCATTTCAACTAAAACCCGTAACTCACTACAATCAAAATTGCCATATATGTGGAGTAAAGGAAGCATCACGTATTTGGGGATTACATTTACGAACAAAATATCCACAATGATAAAAGCCAACATAATACCACTGATTAACAAACTGGAAGCCCAAACCAGAAACATGTCAAATAACGAGATATCTTGGCTGGGTAGAATTACAGCTTATAAAATGATGATATTGCAACAAATATTATATATATTCCACACTCTACCATTGAACATCCCTCAACACTTGATCAAAAATATTGCAAATATTGGCTGGAAATATATATGGAAAGGAAAGAAAGCTAGATGTTCACTAAACAATCTCACATCACATAAACAAGCAGGTGGAGCAGGACTAGTGGGCGTACACGACTACTTTTGGGCAGTACGCCTAGACCAAATCAAACACTGGTTCCAAACAAATGAGGCACCATTATGGGTGGACATTGAAACGGCGACAGCACCAACGAACAATTTACCCTTATTGCTCGTAACAGACGGGTGGACACCATGGGACACATAAACAATGTCTCCTACAACGCAAATATCATTAAAAGCGTGGAGATTCATACGGGAACAAACATGTAAGGACAAACAAGAAACACAGTATAACATACCCTTAACATTCTTAGAAACAGTAATTCCAATGCTGGCAGTCAAAGACCTGATAACTAAGGGTATAATACATATATCAGACTTATATAGCGGTACACATACTAAATCTGTGGAACAACTCATGACACAATATCACCTTCCAACGGACAAAAAGTTTACGTGTTTAAGAATTGTAAACTTCATCAAATCTAAACCCACACCGACTATATCCCTTCTGAGCAATATTTGGCAATATTACTCTACAGCTAAACAACATACAAGAGGCATATCCTTCTTTTATAACATCACCAAAGATAAACTCACGCTTACAAAAACTATAGCAATGAAAAAATGGGAGGAAGAACTAGGTATAACAGCTTCAGATGAACAATGGCGACAAGCCTTTAGTGCAATACACAAAGCCTCTCACTGTGTCAAACATTGGGAATTAGCTATCAAACTGGCAAACAGATGGCACTACACTCCATACAGAATAGCAAAATTCTTCCCCGGAGCTTCCCCACATTGCTGGAGAGCCTGTGGACAACTAGGTAACTTACTAAACATGCTTTGGTATTGTCCTGCAGTTAAATGCATTTGGAACCAAGTATTTTGAATGATTTCTACAATAACGGGAGTATTCACTCAACCAGACCCGGCGCTAGTAATTCTACATTTGAATATAGAAAAATTCCATACAGACTTTAGACCAGTCATAACACATCTACTGCTAGAAACACGCTTAACGATCTTAAGAAATTGGAAATCCACTAATGCCATAAATCTGTCAGACATAACCAAAGCAGTTAATAGAAATTACACCGTTGAGCGTCTCTTAGCAATAAATTCTTTACAATGCACAAAATTTTATAAGTACTGGTCTATATGGCCCAAAAGTTAATGTTTCTATTACTGTTACTGTTAAAGTTGACATACAATAACCAGATAGTGGACATAACTGGCAATGGAGTAAAAGATACAGTAAAGTGCAGTGAAGTTACGATAAATACAATGAATAGTGAAATATTCTGCTTATAACGATTGTCTCTATGTTATATGGATAACAAAGTAATGTAATAATCTCTGAGATATATATAAATTGAATGTGTATATCAATATTTCCTTTTATGTTATGTAACATATACCTTTATATAATCTTCAATAAAAATCAATGAAAAAAAAAAAAAAAACTGTCATTTTCAGTTTTTGGCCAAGTGCATCCTCAATTTTCGGTTTCAGTATCTGGAATCTGGAAGCCGTAGTCAGAGGTTCTGGCAGGCAGTTGACCTGGCCAAATCTGCCCATTGAATTCATCCACAAACATTCCCAACATTTCTAATTGTCTAAAAAAAGGGAAAAAAGTTAAATAATTATGTTCCTTTGTCTTTTGCAGCAAGCTAAGCGAGTAATTACTAACAGTCTGAGCTAACTAGAGGTAAAAGACAGAATTTTAAGCTCAACTCTAACCAAAACAATAATATTTTATTTTAAAAAAATGTGTGGAGGGGTGTGAATCATTGACATAGAAACATAAAACAGTGACAGCAGGAAAAAGTGGTCCATTGAGTCTGTCCCATTTTTTTTTAAATTTATAGAGTACATGTTTGTTATCTTTTTGTTAACTTTTTTGCCTGAGTATAGATTTATAGATCTATAGATCTACAGATCTACATTTTTTCAGTTCTTGTTTACCACAATCTATGTGACATACTGTAATGGGAAGAGAAATCTCTCTACTGAAAACTTAGCAGCAATAGAAACCTGCCAGAAGTCCTTACCCCTCTCCATTTAATTAAAATTGCTCTCTATGGCCTATAGGGAAGAATTTCTATAATTGCCTGTCCTAGTGATCACTCCTTCTATTTGGCATCAGACCACCCATTCTATGGGACATAAATACAGACAGATCCGAGATTTAAGACTTAAAGTGGAAGTAAACCCACTCTCATCAATTATAAAGTACTGCCATAGTGCTGAACTATAAGGATATACATGCCTCCTGCATGTAACCTTACCTTTCAAATACTGTATGTCCCCTTTCTCTATTTGAAGCCCCCAAAAACTCCGGATTCAGTGGGCAGGTCTGTTATTTGGCGCTCGGTGGGTGGAGTCGTGATGCCAGCAGACTCCCCACCCACCTCTACACCTCCCTTGGCCAGAGTGCGCACAGGGGAGGCAGAGAGCATTCTGGGTAAAAGCAGAGCATGCTTACGGCCCTCTGTCACTTCTGCACACATGGATGTACAGTGACAGTCAGGGATGATCGGTGCGCCAGGGACAGCTGTGAGCACTGATCCCCCTGCATTGCTTTTCAGCTGAAAGCAGCAGGATGGGGAGAAGGCGAAGTGGCTGATGCAGGAAGATTAGTGCTCACAGCTGTCCCCCGCTGCACCGATCATCTCTGACTGTCCTCAGTGTCTTCCTCCTCATCCAGCGCCCATATACCAGGCTGCCAAAAATTGAAAATGGGTTGTGTTTAATAAAATATTGCTGATGAATAACATCAGGAATACATCATCAACATCAAGTAGATCTCTCACAGCATAGGTCCCCATCCTAAATGGTCACAGAAGGACATGGAATTTGTATATCCTTGATAAAGAGGAAAAAAGGGAAAAGTGTAAGGAATCAAGTAGGATATCAAATGATTGATGTTAAAAGAGGGGCATCAAAATTGAGCACCATATTAACATGAAGGTTACCTTTAAAAGAATCAAAAATTCTTTTGCTAGAGGTAGAAACTCCCCATTGCAAGTTTAAAGGGTAGAGTTGAATCAATATGCTATAGAAATCCGAAGCCAGTAGTCAAAGGGTCATGGAAAGCATTGATGGTATCCAAGAAAGTGGATATGGAAAGGTGCAACTGGAGAACTAAAAAAATATATACTAGTCAAGTGAAGTCCATATGTGTATGCCACATTCTTATAGTCCTTCCATCCCGGTGGCATCTGAGATCACCACCAGGATGTGGACATGTAATAAGGAAGCCCAGGAGGGTGGATGGACAGGAGGGGTGGAGGCATCGTAATGTGATACTAACCGCGTCATTGTCTGCAGTGCGCATGCGCCAAACGAAGGAATGTATAAAGCGCGTCATTAAGATGGCGGAGGCCATAGATGCTATCTTAAAGATGGGACAAAGCCAGGGCAAAGTAAAATAGGCCAAAGAGGTTCCTTTTCAAAGCGAGGCCAATAGCGCCATCTTGAAAAAGGGAAAAGTAAATAAATACAAACATATATTATAATAAATCTAAAGATGGCACATTCAGAATGACTACAAACAATTATACAGTCCACCACATAACCATCACTGGGACTGACACCTCTAGGGCTCCCAAGTAGAGGGCAATTGATTACTCGCACCTTTCATTGGGTGCCCCGGCATCTGTGTGAACCAAAAAATATAGGGACGGAAATCCAATGAATGAGAGCTCAAATGATGCTTAATGTTACATTAATTAGGTTGTTCACAAATTATTTTAATATTGGAGGCAGCCTCAAAAGGAATAGTATCAAATATATAGGGAAGAACATATGTAAATATACAAAAAAAAAAAGGAAACAAAAAGAAAACAGGAATAGGAAAGAAAAAACTTTCAATTTAATTATTAATTTTAAATAAAATGTTTAAAGCTAAACGCATCATTGAGGCCTGGGTATTTTAATGTTGATAGATCATGTATCCAAGACAGGGAACGCAGATCCGGGGAATCTCAAGTTATTGAAAACCAATTTGAGGTGATCAATTTGTCTTCCTATCCTCTTTCAGCAGAACAAATTTCTGTGTTGAATCTTGGTCTGACCTTTTGTCCCACACAAAGGGTGGACCAATTCGAGTTAATTAAAGACCTCAATTTATTTTCCAGAAAACTCATGTTCAAAATTCTGTATGATAAGTCTAATAATCCAACACAAGGTCATGCTCTGGACAATCCTCTTTGGAAGGGCATGACCACTGATGATATTAAAGCCATAGAGGACTTGATGGAGTTGTGGGAGGAAGGGGGCCTTGACGAGACCGATTTCCTCGATGTTGAGGATCTTTTGTCTGGTCCGGACCCCTATCCCCCCCACCTTCACCCTGGTCTCCTTCCTCAATTTTCTCCAAACCTAAAGACTACAAATCTAAGTCTCAAAATTTTCCAACCCTACAAGGAAATCCCAATGTATGGTTAAGTGACTTAAGAAATCATTAAGATGAAATGGAAAGACCTGTCCCAATCTAATTTGACCCCCCCCCCCCAAATGGAGGCTCTTAAATCTTTACAGCAAAATAAAAAATATCACGATCAAACCCTCCAATAAGGGTGGTAATTTAGTAAGTATGGACAATTGTCAATATGAATCCATGGTTATTGCCATAGTCCGCAATCATGAATGGTACCGTAAGGTATCTCCCAACTATCTCACTCTAACAATTACTCGCTATCAACATTTGATTGGCTCAGCCCTTCAGGCTGCCTCCAATATTAAAATAATTTGTGAACAACCTAATTAATGTAACATTAAGCATCATTTGAGTGCTCATTCATTGGCTGGCAGCCAGGCCTGTTTGTTTTTGTTTGATCTGGGCTGCGAGTATCTCAGGGTAGAAGCAGGGTGACTCACAGGCAGCACCGCCAGGACCTCCCTCTTTCTAGAGCTCTCTAGAAGGTTCTAGAAAAAGAGGAGGAGAGGGTATGTGGAGCTGCCTGGGGTATTCTGAGGAGCCCTGACCAATCCCCAACTTGGAATTGGCAGGGGGCAGGCCTCCTCAAACACCCAGGGTCAGCCCAGTTTGGGAGAAGTTGTTGGGTGGAGGAGTTGGAGATGGAGTACTGAGGCTGTCGGGGCCTTGGAGGGAGCGCTCCAGTCTGGCGGAGTGACCTTGGGCCTGGGCTCGAATGCGGACAGGGCTCTCCAAGAAAAGTAAGAGAGGAAACGGGGAGAGTACTGCCGGGCAAGTCTCCAGGCAGAGGAATCATCGGTTGCAGCCCGGAGGGCTGGTGAGTGGCATGCACAGTCAGGAGGACTGGGGAGGCACACCAGAAAGGACTGGGAGAGTGCCGTAGGAGATGGGTGCAGAACCAGAGGAGAGGACTGTGGTGTCATGGGCAGTGGAGTCGGGCAGCTGTAGCCAGAAGGGCTGGCAGGGCCTGAAGAGGGCTGACTGGGATCAGTAGCCACATATGGGACAGCTAATACAAGAACTTACCATTTTTTTTTTGCTATACCATAGGGGCCCATGGTCCCTGCCTGTGTAGGGCATTTGTTTTAGACCTGGCTGAGTCAGTGTCAGGCCTACAATTCTAGCTAGTCTGGAGAACGAAAGAGAGGAAGCAATGTACAGGAGGAGTATGGAGCGATACTCAGAAGAGAGGAAGTGATGTACAGGAGGAGTAAGGAGCGATACTCAGAAGATAGGAAGCGATGTACAGGAGGGGTATGGAGTGATATTCAGAAGATAGGAAGCGATGTGCAGGAAGAGTATGGAACGATACTCAGAAGATAGGAAGCAATGTACAGGAGGAGTATGGAGCGATACACAGAAGATAGGAAGTGATATGCAGGAGGAGTATGGAGCGATACTCAGAAGAGAGGAAGCGATGTACAGGAGGAGTACCGAGCGATACTCAGAAGAAAGGAATCGATGTGCAGGAGGAGTATGGATTGATACTCAGAAGATAGGAAGCGATATGCAGGAGGAGTATGGAGCAATACTCAGAAAAGAGGAAGCGATGTACAGGAGGAGTACTGAGCGATACACAGAAGATAGGAAGCGATGTGCAGGAGGAGTACGGAGCGATACTCAGAAGAGAGGAAGCAATGTATAGGATGAGTATGGAGCGATACTCAGAAGAAAGGAAGCGATGTGCAGGAGGAGAAATGGAGTGATGTCTATACAGCATGTATATATAGTCCCAAGTTCCAATGTTTGATCACCTGGGCATCTCATGAGTCCCCATCCCTATCCAAGTTCCCCTCAATAAAACAAAAAAAATGCAAAATGCAAGGACTGCTTCATTGAAATGAAAAAGTGTGTGCCTGGCTGGGCAGGGTGACAGACGGACTATTATACTCAGCAGCCTCTATGCGGGTATCGCTACACAATTTAAGCCATGCCTACATTTGGCAGTGGCTGTATCATGTCCGAACACTCTCTGACCAACTCCTGTATCATGTCCGCACACTCTCTGAACAACTCCTGTATCATGTCTGCACACTCTCTGACAAACTCCTGTATCATGTCCGCACACTCTCTGACCAACTCCTGTATCATGTCTGTACACTCTCTGATCAACTCCTGCATCATGTCCTCACACTCTCTGACCAACTCCTGTATCATGTCCGCACATTCTCTGATCGACTCCTGTGTCATGTTCGCACACTCTCTGACCAACTCCTGTATCATAGGATGGGAAAAGACATTGTGGTGAAGGCTGGAGAGAATTACCACACAAAAAATTACGCAAGCATGCAACACTGTGCCCAAATGAAATTTTTATATAGACCAATTTTCTTTTAGTTGGATTTAATCACTTTTTTCATAGTTATTGTTATAAATTTTGCAAATAAATAATCTTTCTTCATAAATTTAGGCCAAAATGTATTTTGCTATTTTTTTGGAAAAAAATAACCCAAAACAGTCTATCAGTCTATATTATTTAGTCTGCGTGAAAGTAATAGAATGTACAACCTATAAATATTTGAAAATCGATTAGTCCTGATTAGGGATGAGCTTCGAGTTTGAGTCGAACTCATGTTTGACTCGAACATTGGCTGTTCGCCAGTTCGCCAAACAGCAAACAATTTAGGGTGTTTGCGGCAAATTCGAAAGCCGCGGAACACCCTCTAAAAGACTATGGGAGAAATCAAAAGTGCTAATTTTAAAGGCTTATATGCAAGTTATTGTCATAAAAAGTGTTTGGGGACCTGGGTCCTGCCCCAGGGGACATGGATCAATGCAAATGTTTTTTCAGGAGCAGTGATTTTAATAATGCTTAAAATGAAACAATAAAAGTGTAATATTCCTTTAAATTTTGTACCTGGGGGGTGTCTATAATATGCCTGTAAAGGCACGCATGTTTCCCATGTTTAGAACAGTCTGACAGCAAAATGACATTTCAAAGGAAAAAAAGTCATTTAAAACTACTCGCGGCTATTAACCACTTCAGCCCCGGACCATTATGCTGCCTAAGGACCAGAGGACGTCTTCCAATTTGGCACTGCGTCGCTTTAACTGCTAATTGCGCGGTCATGCAATGCTGTACCCAAACAAAATTTGCGTCCTTTTCTTCCCACAAATAGAGCTTTCTTTTGATGGTATTTGATCACCTCTGCTGTTTTTATTTTTTGCGCTATAAACGGAAAAAGACCGAAAATCTTGAAAAAAAATGATATTTTCTATTTTTTGTTATAAAAAAATCCAATAAACTCAATTTTAGGCCAAAATGTATTCCGCCACATGTCTTTGGTAAAAAAAATGTCAATAAGTGTATATTTATTGGTTTGCGCAAAAGTTATAGCGTCTGCAAGCTAGGGTACATTTTCTGGAATTTACACAGCTTTTAGCTTTTGACTGCCTATGTCATTTCTTGAGGTGCTAAAATGGCAGGGCAGTACAAACCCCCCCAGCAATTTCCTTGGGGTGTCTACTTTCCAAAATGGGGTCCATTTTGGAAAGTAGACACCCCAAGGAAATTGCTGAGAGGCATGTTGAGCTCATTGAATATTAATTTTTTTTGTCCCAAGTGATTGAATAATGACAAAAAAAAATTACAAAAAGTTGTCACTAAATGATATATTGCTCACACAGGCCATGGGCATATGTGGAATTGCACCCCAAAATACATTCAGCCGCTTCTCCTGAGTACGGGGATACCACATGTGTGGGACTTTTTGGGAGCCTAGCCGCGTACGGGCCCCAAAAACCAATCATCGCCTTCAGGATTTCTAAAGGCGTAAATTTTTGATTTCACTCCTCACTACCTATCACAGTTTTGAAGGCCATAAAATGCCCAGATGGCACAAACCCCCCCAAATGACCCCATTTTGGAAAGCAGACACCCCAAGCTATTTGCTGAGAGGCATGTTGAATCCATGGAATATTTTATATTTTGACACAAGTTGCGGGAAAGTGACAAATTTTTTTTTTTTTGCACAAAGTTGTCACTAAATGATATATTGCTCACACAGGCCATGGGCATATGTGGAATTGCACCCCAAAATACATTTAGCTGCTTCTCCTGAGTATGGGGATACCACATGTGTGGGACTTTTTGGGAGCCTAGCCGTGTACGGGGCCCCGAAAACCAATCTCTGCCTTCAGGATTTCTAAGGGTGTAAATTTTTGATTTCACTCTTCACTGCCTATCACAGTTTCGGAGGCCATGGAATGCCCAGGTGGCACAACCCCCCCCCCCCCAAATGACCCCATTTTGGAAAGTAGACACCCCACGCTATTTGCTGAGAGCCATGGTGAGTATTTTGCAGCTCTCATTTGTTTTTGAAAATAAAGAAAGACAAGAAAAAACATTTTTTTTTCTTTTTTCAATTTTCAAAACTTTGTGACAAAAAGTGAGGTTTGCAAAATCCTCACTATACCTCTCAGCAAATAGCTTGGGGTGTCTACTTTCCAAAATGGGGTCATTTGGGGGGGGGGGGTTTGTGCCACCTGGGCATTCCATTGTCCCTGAAACTGTGATAGGCAGTGAAGAGTGAAATCAAAAATTTACGCCCTTAGAAAGCCTGAAGGCAGAGATTGGTTTTCGGGGTCCCGTACATGGCTAGGCTCCCAAAAAGTCTCACACATGTGGTATCCCCGTACTCAGGAGAAGAAACAGAATGTATTTTGGGGTGTAATTTCACATATTCCCATGGCATGTTTGAGCAATATATCATTTAGTGACAACTTTGTGCAAAAAAAAAAAAAATTGTCTCTTTCCCGCAACTTGTGTGGGGGGGGGGTTTGAACTGTCCTGGCATTTTATGCACAACATTTAGAAGCTTATGTCACACATCACCCACTCTTCTAACCGCTTGAAGACAAAGCCCTTTCTGACACTTTTTGTTTACATGAAACAATTTTTTTTTTGCAAGAAAATTACTTTGAACCCCCAAACATTATATATTTTTTTAAAGCAAATGCCCTACAGATTAAAATGGTGGGTGTTTCATTTTTTTTTTCACACAGTATTTGCGCAGCGATTTTTCAAACGCATTTTTTGGGGACAAAACACACTTTTTTAAATTTTAATGCACTAAAACACACTATATTGCCCAAATGTTTGATGAAATAAAAAAGATGATCTTAGGCCGAGTACATGGATACCAAACATGACATGCTTTAAAATTGCGCACAAACGTGCAGTGGCAACAAAATAAATACATTTTTAAATGCCTTTAAAAGCCTTTACAGGTTACCACTTTAGATTTACAGAGGAGGTCTACTACTAAACTTACTGCCCTCGATCTGACATTTGCGGTGATACCTCACATGCATGGTGCCATTGCTGTTTACATTTGACGCCAGACCGACGCTTGCGTTCGCCTTAGCGCGAGAGCAGGGGGGACAGGGGTGCTTTTTTTTTTTTTCATTATTATTTTTTTGCATTTTTATCTTATTTTTAAACTGCTCCTTTCATTTTTTTAAATAATTTTTATTGTTATCTCAGGGAATGTAAATATCCCCTATGATAGCAATAGGTAGTGACAGGTACTCTTTTTTGAAAAAAATTGGGGTCTATTAGACCCTAGATCTCTCCTCTGCCCTCAAAGCATCTGACCACACCAAGATCGGTGTGATAAAATTCTTTCCCAATTTCCCAATGGCACTGTTTACATCCGGCGAAATCTAAGTCATAAAATGCTCGTAGCTTCCGGTTTCTTAGGCCATAGAGATGTTTGGAGCCACTCTGGTCTCTGATCAGCTCTATGGTCAGCTGGCTGAATCACCAGCTGCATTCTCAGGTTCCCTGTTGAGACAGGAGAGCCAGAGAAAAACACGGAAGACGGTGGGGGGGGGGCATTCCGCTAGGATTGCTTTTACATGAAAGCCGACTGCTGGCTGAAAAGAATGATACCAAGATGATACCTAAACCTGCAGGCATCATTCTGGTATAACCACTCAAAGTCGTGAATGGCGTACCTGAAGACAAAAAAATGGTTAACAATAAAGCACAGTAAACAGTAAAGTATAAAAAATTGCATACCTGAAAAGCAAATATGATAAAACATAATAACAATAAAACATTGCAGAATAGAATACAGTAAAAAAGAGCAGAACAATAGAGGGAGAATAGAGAGAGAGAACAATAAAACAACTATTTTTTTTTATCTTATATTTTTTTGTGTGTTTTTTTTTTACACTGTTTTTGTAACTGTAACTTTTAGAACGGTAACCGGTTCCAGGTTCGGGTCTCTCAAAATGCGATGGCATCTTGAGAGACCCTGTGAAAGTGTGTCCTAGTCTATGCAATGCTGTACTCTATGCTAATAACTAGTGCATGGTAGCGTTCAAAACATTCACCAATGCAAAGACCAGGATTGTCAGGATAGGAGGGACAATAGTAGCGGGTGTCACGCCTATATCCGCGCTTGCTGCAGACACGACATCTTTTTTGGGGGGCCTTGACGTTCTAAATGTATATTTATGAATTATTAACCATAAGATATGAGGTTGGTTAAATAAGGGTTCTTATGACCAGAAGTGAAAGCTTAAATATAATAACATTTATTAAAGAAGCGTTAAAAGTCTACCTAATACACAGACAATATCTATAGTCTTAAGGGAGAAAATATTAGGTTATAGTACAAGAAGACAAAGTATAATCATCACAATACAAATGGTAAACAAACAAGCATGACAAGCAGGTATACCTTTAAGTGCTGGGAGATGCTCTGATAATTACCTACTGTATATTAATGTTCCTGGGCCCAGGTCAGTTTTCACCTCCCTACTACTCTCTTTAGGCCCATCTCTCATTGATTTGGCCCATCTCTCATTGAATTGAATAGGGCCAATTTGATTGGGGTATTCTGTTAGCCCTCTACTCCCACCAGGCGTATCTCCTAATTTCGGCAACTTCCTCCTGTTGTGGTAACGAGCTAGGGATAAGTTGTTTGAAGAGGAATTAAGGTGAAAGTCATCACCTTCTCTTGAAAGGGGTACTTAACTTATGCATGGCATTAGCCAGGGCAAAACCTCCTTTCCTGAACAGATGAAAGAAATTTTCTCATTCTCTCAAACACCCCTTTGAAATGGACAAATGGTTGATTAGCATGGAGGAATACAAAGGCCTTTATTGAGCTAATGAATTTGGCCCTGTAACAACTACACTTCAAATGGTATCTGTCCTTGGCCCTTTGAACATCAAATATACGTAATCAGCTGATTGTCTTCACAGCACATCCTTCTCGCATACTACAAGTAGCTGTTAAATGCCTTGGCTCTTTTCAGCCAAATCCTGTCGCATATTTACATCTAGCTAAATTAACCTTTTACTGAAACCCTGTCACATACACACGACTATTATTTCTTATCCAAAAATATATATATATACACATCTATATACAAATATTCTCAGTTGCTAATGGAGATTACTCATAAACTCCTCATAAGGCAACAGGGGATTCGCTGGGTAGGGGTACTCGGGAAGACATAAAGAAAATGCCTCTCATGCAGCCGACTGCATTTGGTTGGGGATGTGAATGGGGGAATTACGGTGCTGCAGAATTGGTGGGTTCCCAATTAGGATTGGCGAATGCAGCAGGAAGGGCATTATGGGCACGACGGCCTGTGTTTGTCTTCTTGGTGGCAGTGGGACTCTACTTGTGCTTGCCACCTCACCAGCTTGAACTGCACTTATGGGACTCGCCACGTCACCACATGTTACTGCAGTGCTGGTTTGACTACGACTGGGGTGTACTAGGCCACTGATGCTTTCCAGTTAACCAAAATGCTACCATAAAAACTGTTAGCGATCGCAGGGATCAGGTCTGACTCTGCGAACGCTGCAGTTAAGCGTTTAGTGTTTTGTAAGTGTCAGTGATCGATTGATACTGCACTTGCGTGGGCTGGACTGGGCCAGGCAGAGGGGCAAAACGCAGGTGCTAGCAGGTATCTGGGCTGATCCCGCTAACACTGCGTTTTTGGGAACCCTAAACTGCTGGGGACGCTAGTATAGATTTGATCGGATCAGATATTGATCTGTTCAGATACTATACCACTAAGGGAGGCGTATGCTGCGTACGTGGGTGTTAGCAGTACTGGCGCTAACCTGACGCTGCCTGGGGCTGGTGCTTGCCAGTTCACCAAAATGCTACCAAAAAAACTGTAATGGGGCGTACACACGGTCGGACTTTTCGTCTACAAAAGTCCGACAGCCTGTCCAACAGACTTCCGGCGGACTTTCGGCGGACTTGCGGCGGACTTGCAGCGGACTTGCGGCGGACTTGCGGCGGACTTTCTAACGGACGGACTTGCCTAAACACGACCACACAAAAGTCCGATGGATTCGTACGTGATGACGTACACCGGACTAAAATAAGGAAGTTGATAGCCAGTAGCCAATAGCTGCCCTAGCGTGGGTTTTTGTCCGTCGGACTAGCACACAGACGAGCGGATTTCGGGGTCCGTCATAGTTACGACGTAAAGATTTGAAGCATGTTTCAAATCTAAAGTCCGTCGGATTTGAGGCTGAAAAGTCCGCTGAAAGTTCGGGGAAGCCCACACACGATCGGATTACCAGCCAGCTTTAGTCCGTCGGCGTCCGTTGGACTTTTGTAGACGAAAAGTCCGACCGTGTGTACGCCCCATTAGCGATCGCAGGAATCAGGCCTGACTCTGCGAACGCTGCAGTTATGCGTTTAGTGTTTTGTAAGTGACAGTGATCGATCGATACTGCACTTGGGTGGGCTGGGCTGGGCGGAGGGGCAAAACGCAGGTGCTAGAAGGTATCTGGGCTGATCCCGCTAACACTGCGTTTTTGGGAACCTTAAACTGCTGAGGACGCTAGTATAGATCTGATCGGATCAGATATTGATCCATTCAGATACTATACCACTAAGAGAGGCGTATGCTGCGTGCGTGGGTGTAAGCGGTACTGGCGCTAATCTGACGCTGCCTGGGGTGACGCATATCACCGCCGGGCGATCAGGGGGCTAAACCTTTATTCGGTAATAAACGGCGGGTGCCCTGACACTATAAAAAATAAACAAACTAACCAGCCTCACCCGTAACGGTTATACAGTGATCAGTGGTGAAAGGGTTAACTAGAGGGCAATCAAGGGGTTAAAACCTTTATTAGGAAGTATATGGGGGTCCCTGTCGCTATAAAACGCTGACGGCGAACCTAAATATTTACCTCCCTAACTAGTTTAACCAGTGACACTAATACAGCGATCAGAAAAATTATCGCTTAGCGCCACTGGCGACGGGGGGTGATCAAGGGGTTAAAACTTTATTGGGGGTTAGGGGGGTATCCTAGACCTAAAGGGGGCTAACCCTAACTGTCCCACCACACTAACTGTCACAAACTGACACCATGCAGTAATCAGAAAAAAAAAACTGCTTGGTGTCAGTGTGACGGGGGGGGGTGATCGGGAGGTAATTGGGGGGGATCGGGCGTGTAATGTATGCCTGGCATGTTCTACTGTGTGTGTTTGTGTAATTCCCATTCCAGTCTTCTCTCCTCGGCGCCGGAACGGAAAATGCCGAGCTGAGGAGAGATGACATCATTTCCTCTGCCTCTGTGTACAATACAGAGGCAGGGAAATGATCCCATTCGCTAGAAGCGATCGCGAGGGGGGGGCCACGAATGGATGGCCTCCCCCTCACCACCGATCGCCGGGGAGGATTTGACGACTGCCGCAGGCACCCGCGGGCAGGCAAGAACGTACCTGTAAGCCCTTTTGCCTGCCCATGCCGCTCTGCCGGCATACATCGTCGTGCGGCGGTCGTCAAGTGGTTAATGAATTGCCGGTCCGACAATACACTTAAAAGTTAATTGATAAAAATGGCATTGGAATTCCCCACAGGGGAACCCCAAACCAAAATTTAAAAAAAAAATGACGTGGGAGTCCCCCTAAATTCCATACTAGGCCCTTCAGGTCTGGTATGGATATTAAGGGGAACTCCGCACCAAAATAAAAAAAAATGGCGTGGGGTCCCCCCAAAAATCCATACCAGACACTTATCCGAGCACGCAACCTGGCAGGCCACAGGAAAAGAGGAGGGACAAGAGAGCGCCCCCCCTCCTGAACCGTACCAGGCCACATGTCCTCAACATTGGGAGGGTGCTTTGGGGTAGCCCCCCAAAACACCTTGTCCCCATGTTGATAGGGACAAGGGCCTCATCCCCACAACCCTTGTCCGGTGGTTGTGGGGGTCTGCGGGTGGGGGGCTTATCGGAATCTGGAAGCCCCCTTTAACAAGGGGATCCCCAGATCCCAGCCCTCCCCCTGTGTGAAATGGTAAGGGGGTTCAAAAGTACCCCTATCATTTCACAAAAAAAGTGTCAAAAATGTTAAAAATGACAAGAGACTGTTTTTGACAATCCCTTTATTTAAATGCTTCTTCTTTCTTCTATCTTCTATCTTCTTTCTTCTATCTTCTATCTGCCTTTGGTTTCTTCCTCCGTCTTCTTCTTCTTCTGGTTCTTCTGGTTCTTCCTCCGGTGTTCTCATCCGGCATCTTCCTCCGTGGCGCCGGCGTCTTCTTCCCTTCTTCATCCCGCTGTGTGACACTTCTCCTCTTCTGACAGTTCTTAAATAAAGGAGGGCGGGGCCATCCAGTGACCCCGCCCCCTCTGATGCACGGGGACTTCCCTGTGGCATTCCCCGTGATGTCAGAGGGGGGTGGACAGGGAAGTCACTGTGCGTCAGAGGGGGGCGGGGTCACCGGATGGCCCCGCCCTCCGTTATTTAAGAACTGTAAGAAGAGGAGAAGCGTCACACAGCGGGAGCCTCCCATCATGGTGGATGCGGAGCGGCCTGAGAAGAAGAAGGGAAGAAGACACCGGCACAGCGGAGGAAGATGCCGGATGAGAACACTGGAGGAATCACCAGAAGAACCAGAAGAAGAAGAAGATGGAGGAAGAAACTGAAGGAAGATAGAAGATAGAGGATAGAAGATAGAAGAAAGAAGAAGCATTTAAATAAAGGAATGGTCAAAAACTGTCTCTTGTCATTTTTAACATTTTTGACACTTTTTTTTGTGAAATGGTAGTGGTACCCCCTTACCATTTCACACAGGGGGAAGGGCCGGGATCTGGGGATCCTCTTGTTAAAGGGGGCTTCCAGATTCCGATAAGCCCCCCGCCTGAAGACTCCCACAACCACCGGGCAAGGGTTGTGGGGATGAGGCCCTTGTCCCCATCAACATGGGGACAAGGTGTTTTGGGGGGCTACCCCAAAGCACCCTCCCAATGTTGAGGGCATGTGGCCTGGTACAGTTCGGGGGGGCACTCTCTCGCCCCCCCTCTTTTCCTGCCAGGTTGCGTGCTCGGATAAGGGTTTGGTATGGATTTTTGGGGGGATCCCACGCCATTTCTTTTTTCAATTTTGGCCGGGGTTCCCCTTAATATCCATACCAGACCTGAAGGGCCTGGTATGGAATTTAGGGGGACCCCCACATCTTTTTTTTTTATTGTGGTTCGGGGTTCCCCTGTGGGGAATTCCCATGCCTTTTTTTATCAATTAACTTTTATGTGTATTGTCGGACCGACAATTCATTAATAGCCGCGAGTAGTTTTAAATGACTTTTTTTCCTTTGAAATGTAATTTTGCTGTCAGACTGTTCTAAACACGGGAAACATGCGACCCTTTACAGGCATACTATAGACACCCCCCAGGTATGAAATTTAAAGGAATATTACACTTTTATTGTTTCACTTTAAGCATTATTAAAATCACTGCTCCCGAAAAAACTGACGTTTTTAAAACTTTTTTTTGCATTGATCCATGTCCCCTGGGGCAGGACCCGGGTCCCCAAACACTTTTTATGACAATAACTTGCATATAAGCCTTTAAAATTAGCACTTTTGATTATTCATGTTCGTGTCCTATAGACTTTAACAGTGTTCGCGCGTTCAAACAAATTTTATGCCTGTTCGCATGTTCTGTTGCGAACCGAACAGGGGGGTGTTCAGGTCATCCTTAGTCCTGATGTACTGACTGCCTATCACATTTCTGGAAACCCTAAAATGCCAGGACAGTACAAATACCCCCCACCCCAAATGACCCCCCTTTGCAAAGAGTTTTTTTGTTTAAGTTGTATGTTTCTGTCACAGTTTTTTGGAAAATTAAGAAATAAATAAATATGTAATAAATAAAATGTAATTTTAACAAGATAGTTATGACACACAGCATAGGCATACTTGCAGTTACACCCCAAAACACATTCTGCTATGCCTACTGAGTATGGGGATACCACGTGCGTGAGACTTTTTTACAGCCTAGATGCATAGAAGGGTCCACTAGCTGCATAGAAGGGTTTGAAATCCAAGAAGCACCTTCAGGCATTCCAGGGGCATAAATTATGCATAAATTACACATCTTATGTCCTGACCACCTATCACATTTTTGGAGGCCCTGAAGCACCAGGACAATGGAAACACCCACAAAATGACCCCATTTTGGAAAGCAAACACTCCAAGTATTAGCTTCCAGTTTTTTGTCAAAGCTTAATTAAACAAGCTGAAGTAAGATGCTGATTGGCTACCATGTAGAGATGCACAGCATTTTGTACTCTCCAGGTTTAGTAATTTTTTTGCCACAAGTTTTTGGAAAACGTAGGAAAGAAAATGAAAATAATTTTTTTACAGAGTTGTCAATTAATAGGATATTTCTAACAAACAGCATGGACATACTTACAGTGCCTTGATAAATGCTCTCCTTGCCCGGCCTGTCAGTTTAGGTGGATGGCCATGTCTTTATAGGTTTGCAGTTGTGCCATACTCTTTCCATTTTCGTATGATGGATTGAACAGTGCTCTGTGAGATGCTCAAAGCTTGGGATATTTTATTATAATCTAACCCTGCTTTAAACTTCTCCACAACTTTATCCCTGACTAGTGGCAGCCCGTCCATAGGGGGTGCATGGATGCCGCCCACCCAAGCTGTAAAAAGAAAAAAAAAATAGTGCCCTTTAAGAGTGTCCAGGCACTGGACACATGGCGTTCTATGGGAAGCTTCCCAGCTTGCAATCAGCTGATTGCAAGCTGGAAAGCTGATTTGCCTGTGTTTAGGGCATGTGTAGGGCGCAAATGATGTGCCCGCAAACACTTCCACTACACTGATTCGTTTCTGTTCTCCCTTCCTGTAGTTTAATTGGTGGGGATCGGAGGACGGTGAGCGGTGCTTTTTTTCAGCACACCCGCGTCACTTCCGGTTTCCCGGCTCACTGCAATATGGAGTGGATACGAATTGATGGACTGAGACAGCGTGGCTCCATAACGGCAGAGGTATGCCCTTATGCAGGGCAGTAACAAGGCATGGATGGAGGAGAAGCGTCTCTGTATAGATGCAGGGGCAAACTTGTAGTTGGAGCAGCTCATCCTCTCAGTAGCAACAAGCAAATGGAGGGAAATAAATCTTTCACTCACTCACATGATAACAGCTCCCTGCACACTAGGCTCAGTCTTATTTATTGCTGGAGAGACACCCATCTTCCCCTGTGACAGGTTGCCCATCAGCGCTGCTATCTTCAGCTATCCTTGCTGTTTGTTGAACTTGTCTCCAGTTAAAGAGTTATACTGTCTGAGCCTGAGTCCGCAGTGAATGTTCTATTGTCAGTTGAGGAGGTCAACCCTTTACTTCCCTGCTTTTGTTTTGTTGGGTTCTCTTATTACCTACTGGAGGTAGAGTGTGAGCCTGTTTTCAGACTAATGGGATCTAAGACATGGCATGTGATTCGCACCCACCCCTGCGGTGCGAATCACATGCAATGTCTGTGAGATGCAAGTTCAGCCATACAGTTGTATGGCTAAACTCGCATTAGATTCGCAGGAAAAAAGTGCAGGGACATTTTTTCCCCCACTGAAATCGGATCGCATGGGTGTTCTCACCTATGCGATCCAATTGCCGTGCGAGTTCACAGTTCACACTGCGATCTATGTACCGATCTGGGGGTGTCATTAACATTGTAATGACCCCTGCAGCAATTCACAGAGTGCAGTGTGAACTGCCTGCTGGAGAGAAGAGATGCAGGAACCAACGCTTAAATCACACTGGTTCCCACATAGCATCAGTGTGAACCTAGGCTAAAGCAGAAAGATCATCTCATAACCGGAACTGGTGCTCCATACTTCTAGATTAGAAGCATCCACTATTTTAGAATTTGGAATTTGTTGAACCCGGGTGTAATACAAGTAGGGATGGGCTTTATGTTCGGGTCGAACATGAGTTTGACTCGAACATTGGCTGTTCGCCCGTTAGCCGAATAGCGAACAATTTGGGGTGTTTGCGGCAAATTCGAAAGCCACAGAACACCCTTTAAATGTCTATGGGAGAAATCAAAAGTGCTAATTTTAAAGGCTTATATGCAAGTTATTGTCATAAAAAGTGTTTGGGGACCTGTGTCCTGCCCCAGGGGACATGTATCAATGCAAAAAAAAGTTTTAAAAACTAACTTTTTTTCAGGAGCAGTGATTTTAATAATGCTTAAAGTGAAACAATAAAAGTCAAATATTCCTCTAAATTTCGTACCTGGGGGGTGTCTATAGTATGCCTGTAAAGTGGCGCATGTTTTTCATGTTTACAACAGTCCCTGCATAAAAATGACATTTCTAAAGGAAAAAAGTCATTTAAAAGTATTCGCAGCTATAATGAATTGTCGGTCCCTGCAATACACACAAAAGTCATTGAAAAATGGCATGAGATTCACCCACAGTCCATTACCAGGCCCTTTGGGTCTGGTATGAATATTAAGGAGAACCCTGAAGCAAAATTTTTAAAAAAATTGCGTGGGGTTTCCCCCAAATTCCATACCAGGCCCTTCAGGTCTGGTATGGATATTAAGGGGAACCCTGCGCCAA
Organism: Lithobates clamitans; assembly: GCA_037952925.1. Classification (NCBI taxonomy): domain Eukaryota; kingdom Metazoa; phylum Chordata; class Amphibia; order Anura; family Ranidae; genus Lithobates; species Lithobates clamitans. The sequence continues at coordinate 1,573,355 of JBBGZY010000022.1, forward strand.
AATGTAAAAAAAAAAATGGCGTGGGGTCCCCCTCAAAATCCATACCAAACCTGAAGGGTCTGGTATGGGTTTTAAGGGGAACCCCGTGCCAAAATTTTTTAAAAAATGGCGGGGGGGTCCCCCCAAAAATCCGTACCAGACACTTATCTGAGCATGCAACCTGGCAGGCTGCAGGAAAAATGGGAGGAGAGAGTGCCCCCCCTCCTGAACCGTACCAGGCCACATGCCCTCTACATGGGGAGGGTGCTTTGGGGTAGCCCCCAAAGCACCTTGTCCCCATGTTGATGGGGACAGGGGCCTCATCCCCACAACCCTTGCCCTGTGGTTGTGGGGGTCTGTGGGCGGGGGGGCTTATCGGAATCTGGAAGCCCCCTTTAACAAGGGGACGTCCAGATCCTGGCCTCCCCCTTGTGTGAAATGGTAACGGGGTACAAATGTACCCCTACCATTTCACACAAAAAAAATGGGAAAATGTTAAAAATGACATGACATGGCTTGGGGACAAGTCCTTTATTAAAACATTAAAAAATAAAACTGTCTCACGTAGTCTTTTTCTTCTTCTCTTTCTCCATCCTGACACTACGGGGAAGCCATAGGGATGTCCCAGTGCGTCAGAGGGGGCGGGGTCACCCAGCGACGTCACCGTGTGGCCCTGCTCTCAGTTATAAAAGAGAAAAAGAGGTCTCTGACAGGTAGTAGTACAAAGCAGAGGGTGTGCCACATCCCAAAAATCCAAAGACCAAAACATTCCCCTAGAGCGGGACTTTTGAGGCACTACCATCAATGATGCAATGTAAGTAAAAAATATATAATTTTATTACAAAATTCAAAAGTACAACAAAAAATATATACAAAAATACAAATCAAACACAAACAATATATACAATGGGATACATCAAAAAGCAAGGACATGTAATTTGGACACAACTGCATCACATTGAGAGGAAAACCAAAAGTGGAAATGTAATAAGTCTCACTGAACCAATGCATTTCGGGGAATCCTTCATCAGGGTTCATTAAGTGAGAGTTACCATCTAAGAAATTACAAAATTAAAAAGAAACATTAACTTCACACACAAAAAACAGATAACATTCCCTCCACATCCAGTGAAGGTATGTGTGAGACTTCACAACAGTCTCCCAGGCCATGTGCATACAAAGAGAACCAGATCGCGGACCATGTAGAGTGAAATTGTAATGACTGGTGCATATAATGCAATCCCAATGAGTGCTGAAAACCGCCGCGCCTAAGATTTAGCGCAGCGTTTGTGCGCGGGCTGGGGTCCAAAAATTAACCGGACCTGAAAACAAGGACAAGACCCCATAAATAATGATGATTTTGATAATCAATATAGACAATCATATCTCCCGGGAGATACATGAGCAAACATAGATGTGGGGACTAGCCACAGGAAACATACCTGTAAGCTAGATCCAAACGGGGGAGACCTACAGGTTATGATGTAGGGGGAAGGAGGAGGACTCGGGGTCCGGGCTGACAACCATAAAGCTGCAGATAGTAAAGGAGAGAGAGGGATCTAATTAAAAATAAGGGAAACAAAGTTCTAATATGGGTAAACATATTTAAGTGGTAAAAAACAGACACCACTTAAGGTATGCAAAGAAGTGAAGATAACAGCAATCCAGGTTGCTGAGGTTACCTGTATAATCAGTCCACCAGCATAGTATCAACGAGGCATCCTCCTCCGATCACAAGATCAGAGTGAATGAACTCGGTATTTATAACACACACCTCATGCTGTCGGCTGATTACAATGCCGAACAGCTGAAGCCAAGATCCGTCCCCTATGTTAATTCCTCCCACCTCCCAACAGCTGACTCATTGTCAGCCTGAAGGGATACACCCTACGTCAAGTCCTGTCGATGGGCCCCCTGGGCGTGGACCGTGCCACGCCTCCCTGCAAGCACCGGCCCCGAGTCCGTACCGCGCAATGTGTGCCAGCCAAGCTGGAACGCAGGATAGCGGCAGACATCACGGCCGCGCCTCGGAGCTGCGAGCCGCCGTCCACCTCCACCGGACGGCAAGCCTGAGCTGGAAACAGCCATGCTGAACCAGATCAGGGATGGAGGAGCATCCGAGGATGATCCCCTCAGTATGTCCCACAAAGGGGACATCCTTGCCGTGCCGGGTCCACGGACTACAAAAACAGCAACCAACAGACTCAGGGACTCCATGCCATTCATAATGAAAAGGGAAAAAAAGAAAAAGAAAAAATGTAATGACAGTCCGCGATGAGAAAACAGTAATAGTGTAATATATATATGTATGGTTCTTGCATCAAGCACCATTCAATCAGAATGGCATATGAATTAAAAACAAATGCAATCACTGCATGGGAGACTATTATGAAGCTGTCACACGGAGAGGAAAAAACTGTATAGTAGCCACAAAATGCACCAATGAGTTTTAAAACATGCTCAAATCCCAATCCTGGAGTCTGATCCCATAGATGCCACAGTCCCCATTGGAGGCAGAGGCATAAGAATTCAGCTGGCCCCTTAGAAATTATATAAACCTTGTATTTGTGTCCTGCATGATATCTAATGTACCAGCCTCCTACAATCGACAGTGTAACCTGGGGTGCTCACCGGAAGGTACTGAGAGGTAACACTACCTCTCCATACCCCCGGAGTCAAAACCCTCCAGGAACGGTTTGAAACATGCAGTTTCATTAGGTCCGGGGGGCCTAGTCGCCCGCAAGTTGTAGATCCACCTCAGTTTGAGCTGGAGGAGATCCTTATTCCAATCTCCCCCCCCTCGAACTGGGGTGGACTCGATCCAAAATCAAAAATTTGATTCTTGGAAACAGTCCCTGATGTACCAGGGCAGTGTGTCTCCCCAGTGGTAGATCGGGGTCACAGGTCTGCATGCTTCTGATGTGGCGGTATGCCATATGCCAGAATTCCAACTTGGTTTTCCCGACATAGAAGCATCCGCAATCACACCATAGCATGTACACCACTCCCTTAGTCTTGCAATTGGCAAAGTGTTTTGGCCTGAAGGTACTGCCATCGGGTAAGGTGGGATTTATGGTAGTATACATATACTTACAGTACCCACAGGCCCCACACATAAATGTGCCCCTATATTTACAGTGCTGGGCAAAATTTTCATCTTTGAATTCACTCCTCACCAATCTGGAGGATAAGGAAGTAGCCCTCCTGAAAGTAAAGAGCGGACTCTCGGGGAGGAGTCTATTCAAATTTGGGTCCATGGTAAGAATGTGCCAGAACTTGGACACAATTCTTTTAACTTCAGCATGTTGATTGCAGTATTTGGTAATAATGCGCAGATGGTTATCCTGTTTTTTGTTCTTTTGCGAGTAAATCAAAACCTGTCTGGTATGTGTGGTGGCCCGCCTAAAGGCCTTTTTGAGGGAGGTGTGTGAATAACCTCTCTCAAGGAGTCTTGCACGCAAATTATTTGCTTCGGTTTTAAAGGTCGCCTCGTCAGTGCAATTTCTGCGCACCCTTAGGTACTGGCTGTATGGTATAGACCTAATGAGACTAGGTGGATGGAAACTGGAGGCATGTAAGATGGTGTTCCCAGCAGTGGCCTTGCGATAGAGGCCACTGCTGAGTCCACCATCCTGACCCCTATAGACCATGACATCCAGAAATGCGATCTCACTGCGACTTGATGACATGGTAAAATTCAAATTGAAGCAATTCTTGTTCATGCTCTCTAGGCATGACTGCAAGAGCTCTATGGGACCGTCCCAGATGGTGAAAATGTCGTTGATGTATCTGAACCATAATAAAAAGTGGTTCGTATACATCAACGAGTTTTCATCACTGAGGAATGTGGTTTCCCACTCCCCCAGGTACAGGTTCGTGTATGATGGGGCACAGCAAGTTCCCATCGCCACACCCTGTACCTGGAGGAAGTGGGAACCATCAAAAGTAAAGATATTATGATACAGGATATATTCCAAAAACTGTAGGATAAACTCATTGTATGCCCAGTCTCCATCCCGTCTCTGGTATAGAGCCTTCTTAACAGCTCTCAGCCCCCCAGCATGGGGAATGGAGCTGTATAAGGCCTCAACGTCAATTGTAATTTGACTCTGATATAATCCCAGGTGGTTTTGTTGATAACTTTATTGTTGTATGCTGTGTCCAGCAAGGTATAGTATTCTTAGTGGAACCTATTTACCAGGTCTCTAGTAATTTTCTTGTACCAATTCTTATTCATTAGGATTCTCTGGCACATTGAAACATATTGAGGATTGTCCATCAGGACAATGTTACCCCCCTCATCAGAGGGTTTGATAACTATTGACTTGTTGTCACTAAGTTCCTTGAGTGCCTGTCTATCAGCCATATTGGTGTTAATCACTTTGGGGGTACGAATGTGTAGTCTATCAATCTCTTTATATACCAATTTGAGAAACGTAGAAATGTTCGGGTTGGAACTAGGGGGTGGGAACTGGACCAATTTTTTTTTGAGTTTGGACCCTTGTTTGGACTCCTGGACCTTTCCCTCCTTGTTGTCCAAAGGAAGAGATAGCACTGTGGGCAGGTCAATGCGGTCAATAAGGTCAGCCGTGTCGCTCTCCTCTAGGAGCGACACCAGCTGATCAATGGCCTGATTTTCTTGGGGTGTTAGGTCTATTGACCCCTGGGGTTTTTGATACATATTTTTGAGCATGAGTTTGCGTGCGAACATCTCGAGATCTTTGACGACCTCAAATCTGTCCATATTTTCATTTGGGCAGAATCCAAGTCCTCTTTGAAGTATATCTGCTTCCCTGTCTGTGAGGATATGGGAGGAGAGGTTGACAATGCTGAAAGCCCCAATGGTTCGATCAGTACTGTCAAAACCATACACCTCCCTGTCACAGTCTACACTCTGTTCGTAAATTTGTTTAAAAGTGTCTCTGCTAAAGGGACCGTTTCCTGTCTGTCCCCTCCCTGATGAGTGCTTCTCGACCTCGTGACTGGGGGTGAATTCGTATTGCCCACCAAAGGTATTAAAGGGGCAGAGGCAGAACAGCCGCTTGCCCCTCCTGGTGCCCTACCTGTGGCCGAGGGCATATTGTGTGGACCATCTGTTGCATTCGTATTATGGGTCCTTGTTCCCTGGGATCTATTGTCACTTTGGTTAGGGCGAGGTGCTTTTTTGGTCTTAGAGGAGACCTGTGAGGAAACAGAAGAGACACTAGAGGAAGAATTGCGGAGTAATGATCCCTCCGATTTCTAAACCTATTAAAGTTTTTTGGCTGTGATTGATTCCATTTATAAGCCCTGTTTTCTTCAAAGGCACAACGGTCCCTACTAAGCTTACTTTCCTTTTTAATAAGGATATCCTTATTAAAGTCTTTCAAGTGTTTCTTAAGTTTGGACTCCCTGTCTATATAGGTTTTATGGGTCTGTAGCGGTTGAAGTTTCGAACAAATGGTCTGTATGTCGCCATCAAGGATGTTTGATCGCTTTTGGTATTCTGTAATGAGGAGTTCCATCATGTCTTTGGAGCATGTGCGTAGGATTTTTTCCCAAGCGCTTTTGAACTCAGTGTCTCAGTGCTGGGGGGCTAAGAGCTGTTAAGAAGGCTATATACCAGAGACAGGATGGAGACTGGGCGTACAATGAGTTTATCCTACAGTTGTTGGAATATATCCTGTATCATAATATCTTTACTTTTGATGGTTCCCACTTCCTCCAGGTACAGGGTGTGGCGATGGGGACTTGCTGTGCCCCATCATACGCGAACCTGTACCTGGGGGAGTGGGAAACCACATTCCTCAGTGATGAAAACTCATCGATGTATACAAACCACTTTTTATTATGGTTCAGATACATCGATGACATTTTCACCATCTGGGACAGTCCCATAGAGCTCTTGCAGTCATGCCTAGAGAGCATGAATAAGAATTGCTTCAATTTGAATTTTACCATGTCATCAAGTTGCAGTGAGATTGCATTTCTGGATGTCATGGTCTATAGGGGTCAGGATGGTGGACTCAGCAGTGGCCTCTATTGCAAGGCCACTGCTGGGAACACCATCTTACATGCCTCCAGTTTCCATCCACCTAGTCTCATTAGGTCTATACCATACAGCCAGTACCTAAGGGTGCGCAGAAATTGCACTGACGAGGCGACCTTTAAAACCGAAGCAAATAATTTGCGTGCAAGACTCCTTGAGAGAGGTTATTCACACACCTCCCTCAAAAAGGCCTTTAGGCGGGCCACCACACATACCAGACAGGCTTTGATTTACTCACAAAAGAACAAAAAACAGGATAACTATCTGCGCATTATTACCAAATACTGCAATCAACATGCTGAAGTTAAAAGAATTGTGTCCAAGTTCTGGCACATTCTTACCATGGACCCAAATTTGAATAGACTCCTCCCCGAGAGTCCGCTCTTTACTTTCAGGAGGGTTACTTCCTTATCCTCCAGATTGATGAAAATTTTGCCCAGCACTGTAAATATAGGGGCACATTTATGTGTGGGGCCTGTGGGTACTGTAAGTATATGTATACTACCAAAAATCCCACCTTACCCGATGGCAGTACCTTCAGGCCAAAACACTTTGCCAATTGCAAGACTAAGGGAGTGGTGTACATGCTATGGTGTGATTGCGGATGCTTCTATGTCGGGAAAACCAAGTTGGAATTCTGGCATAGGGCATACCGCCACATCAGAAGCATGCAGACCTGTGACCCCGATCTACCACTGGGGAGACACACTGCCCTGGTACATCAGGGACTGCTTCCAAGAATCAAATTTTAGATTTTGGATCGAGTCCACCCCAGTTCGAGGGGGGGAGATTGGAATAAGGATCTCCTCCAGCTCGAACTGAGGTGGATCTACAACTTGCGGGTGACTAGGCCCCCCGGACTTAATGAAACTACATGTTTCAAACCGTTCCTGGAGGGTTTTTACTCCGGGGGTATGGAGAGGTAGTGTTACCTCTCAGTACCTTCCGGTGAGCACCCCAGGTTACACTGTTGATTGTAGGAGGCTCATACTGAATTCTTGTTTCCATATCTATCCCTGTGGTTCAGTGGTAGAATTTTCGCCTGCCATGCGGGAGGCCTGGGTTTGTTTCCTGGCCAATGCACCTTTACCTGCCTTTTTTATTTTTTGAATTTTTGTTCCTGCTGGTACATTAGATATCATGCAGGACACAAATACAAGGTTTATATAATTTCTAAGGGGCCAGCTGAAATCTTATGCCTCTGCCTCCAATGGGGACTGTGGCATCTATGGGATCAGACTCCAGGATTGGGATTTGAGCATGTTTTAAAACTCATTGGTGCATTTTGTGGCTGCTATACAGTTTTTTCCTCTCCGTGTGACAGCTTCATAATAGTCTCCCATGCAGTGATTGCATTTGTTTTTAATTCATATGCCATTCTGACTGAATGGTGCTTGATGCAAGAATCATACATATATATATTACACTGTTACTGTTTTCTCATCGCGGACTGTCATTACATTTTTTCTTTTTCTTTTTTCCCTTTTCATTATGAATGGCATGGAGTCCCTGAGTCTGTTGGTTGCTGTTTTTGTAGTGCGTGGACCCGGCATGGCAAGGATGTCCCCTTTGTGGGACATACTGAGGGGATCATCCTCGGATGCTCCTCCATCCCTGATCTGGTTCAGCATGACTGTTTCCAGCTCAGGCTTGCCGTGCCGGTGGGGGTGGACGGCGGCGCGCAGCTCCGAGGCACGGCCGTGATGTCCACCTCTATCCTGCGTTCCAGCTTGGCTGGCGCACATGCGCGGTACGGACTCGGGGCCGGTGCTTGTGGGGAGGCGTGGCGCGGTCCACGCCCAGGGGGCCCATCGACAGGACTTGACGTAGGGTGTATCCCTTTAGGCTGACAATGAGTCAGCTGTTGGGAGGTGGGAGGAATTAACATAGGGGAATTAACAAATTGATGTAGGGTGTATCCCATCAGGCTGACAATGAGTCAGCTGTTGGAAGGTGGGAGGAATTAACATAGGGGACGGATCTTGGCTTCAGCTGTTCGGCATTGTAATCAGCCGACAGCGTGAGGTGTGTGTTATAAATACCGAGTTCATTCACTCTGATCTTGTGATCGGAGGAGGATGCCTCGTTGATACTATGCTGTTGGACTGATTATACAGGTAACCTCAGCAACCTGGATTGCTGTTATCTTCACTTCTTTGCATACCTTAAGTGGTGTCTGTTTTTTACCACTTAAATATGTTGACCCATATTAGAACTTTGTTTCCCTTATTTTTAATTAGATCCCTCTCTCTCCTTTACTATCTGCAGCTTTATGGTTGTCAGCCCGGACTCCGAGTCCTCCTCCTTCCCTCTACATCACAACCTGTAGGTCTCCCCCGTTTGGATCTAGCTTACAGGTATGTTTCCTGTGGCTAGTCCCCACATCTATGTTTGCTCATGTATCTCCCAGGAGATATGATTGTCTATATTGATTATCAAAATCATCATTATTTATGGGGTCTTGTCCTTGTTTTCAGGTCCGGTTAATTTTTGGACCCCAGCCCGCGCACAAACGCCGTGCTAAATCTTAGGCGCGGCTGTTTTCACCACCCTTTGGGATTGCATTATATGCGCCAGTCATTACAATTTCACTCTACATGGTCCGCGATCTGGCTCTCTTTGTATGCACATGGCCTGGGAGACCGTTGTGAAGCTGATTTTATGCCTTGGATACTTCTATAGCACATGTATTTTGGAAGTGAGTATGACTCTCACACATACCTCCACTGGATGTGGGGGGAATGTTATCTGTTTTTTGTGTGTGATGTTAATGTTTCTTTTTAATTTTGTAATTACTTAGATGGTAACTCTCACTTAATGAACCCTGATGAAGGATTCCCCGAAAGGCGTCGGTTCAGTGAGACTTATTACATTTCCACTTTTGGTTTTCCTCTCAATGTGATGCAGTTGTGTCCAAATAACATGTCTTTGTTTTTTGATGTATCCCATTGTATATATTGTTTGTGTTTGATTTGTATTTTTGTATATATTTTTTGTTGTACTTTTGAATTTTGTAATAAAATTATATATTTTTTACTTACATTGCATCATTGATGGTAGTGTCTCAAAAGTCCCGCTCTAGGGGAAGGTTTTGGTCAGTTATAAAAGAGCTGTCACTTGAGAGGACCGTCATTACGGCGGGTGCCTCCCGTGTAGGCGGGTCAGTCGCTTTTTTTTTCCTGGCCATCGGCGGAGAAAGAGAAGAAGAAAAAGACTACGTGGGACAGTTTAATTTTTTATTTTTTAATAAAGGACTTGTCCCCAAGCTGTGTCATGTCATTTTTTACATTTTCACACTTTTTTGTGAAATGGTAGGAGTACATTTGAAAGGCCTGGTATGGATTTTGAGGGGGGGACTCCCACGCCATTTTTTAAAAATTTTGGAGACCTGAAGGGCCGGGTATGGAATTTGGAGGGACCCCATACAATTTTTTTTTCTAATTTTGCTTCGGGGTTCCCCTTAATATTCATACCAGACCCCAAGGGCCTGGTAATAGACTGTGGGGGAATCCCATGGTGTTTTTTTCAATGACTTTTATGTATATTGCCGGGGCCGACAATTCATTACAGCCGCAATTACTTTTAAATGACTTTTTTTCCTTTAGAAATGGAATTTTGTGCAGGGACTGTTGTAAACACGAGAAGCATGCGCCACTTTACAGGCATAATATAGACACCCCCAGGTATGAAATTTAAAGGAATATTTCACTTTTATTGTTTCACTTTAAGTATTATTAAAATGACTGCTCCCGAAAAAAGTCAGTTTTTAAAACTTTTTTTGCCTTGATACATGTCCCCTGGGGCAGGACCCAGATCCCCAAACACTTTTTATGACAATACCATGCATATAAGCCTTTAAAATTAGCACTTTTGATTTCTCTTATAGACTTTTAAAGGGTGTTCCGCGGCTTTCGAATTTGCCACGATCACCCCAAATTGTTCGCCATTCAGCAAACAGACGAACACCCGATGTTCAAATTGAACTTATGTTCGACTCAAACATCGGGCTCATCCCTAATGAGGATGATGACGGGTGTATTATACAATGATGAGGAAGATGATGACGGGTGTATTATATAATGATGAGGATAGCGATGATGGGTGTATTACACGGATGAGGATGATGATGATGATGGGTGTATTCTACAATGATGAGGATAACAATGGGTTTATTATACGATGATGATGATGATGGGTGTATTATACTATGATGAGGATGATGATGTGTCTGTTATACAATGATGAGGATGATGATGATGGGTGTATTATACAATGATGAGGATAGCGATGATGGGTGTATTATACAATGACGAGGATGATGATGAAGACGGGTGTATTATACGAAGATGATGATGACGGGTGTATTATACAATGAGGATGATGATGACGACGGGTGTATTATACAATGATGAGGATAGCGATGACGGGTGTATTATAGAATCATGATGATGTGTGTATTATACAATTATGAGGATGATGATGACAGGTGTATTATACAATGATGAGAATAATGATGACGGGTGATTTATCCTGTGAGGCTGATCTATAGAACCTGATCTGTGAGGCTGAGCTATATACCCTGATCTGTGATGCTGAGCTATATACCTTGATCTGTGAGGCTGAGCTATATACCCTGATATGTGAGACTGAGCTGTATACCCTGATCTGTAAGGCTGAGCTGTATACTCTGTCCTGTAATGCTAGGGCTGTATACTCCTGTCTTGTAATGCTAGGGCTGTATACTCCTGTCATGTAATGCTAGGGCTGTATTCTCCTGTCCTGTGATGCTAGGGCTGTATACTCTGTCCTGTGATGCTGAGCTGTATACTCCTGACACTATGGGTGGAATACAGGGGACGGAGTGGGTGGATTCTATAAGGGTGGGGCTTATGAGAAGTGTGAGGGGTCAAAAAGGAAGGGCGGGGTCTGGCGCCCCCATCCTAAAACTTCGCCACTATCCCTGACCTTTCTGGTGTGTTCCTTGGCATTCTCAATGCTGTTTGTTCACTAAGGTTCTTTAAAAAACCTCTGAGGGCTTCACAGAACATCTGTATTTATACTGAGATTAAATTACACACGGATGGACTCTATTTACTAATTAGATGACTTCTGAGGGCAACTGGTTCCACTAGATTTTAGTAAGGGGTATCAGAGTAAAGGGCGCTGAATACAAATGCACGCCACACTTTTCACATATTTATTTGTAAACATTTTTGAAAAACATTTATTATTTTCCTTCCAATTCACAATTCAATTATGTGCCACTTTGTGTATGTCTATCACATAAAATCCCAATAAAATACATTTACGCTTTTGGTTGTAACATGCCAAAATGTGGAAAATTTTAGGGGGTATGAATACTTTTTCAAGGTACTGTAGTAATAGACCCCAAAACACATTCTGCTACTTCTCCCGAGTGTGGCAATACCACATATGTGAGACATTTTTACAGCCTAGACACACAGAGGGGCCCAAAATCCAAGGAGAACCTTCAGGCTCTCGAGGGGCTTAGCTCGGGCAGCCTGATGTCATGGTTTGTCATGGCATTGGCGGCCCTACCGGCCAGTGTTTATTATTGCATAGATACGGATAACTGCATTGAGCATGTGTGGCCTCTGTAATCTACTCCTGATTGAATATGAAGCTGGTTGCCTGCTTCTACTAACCAATTGGGCACATCTGGCAAATGTGCCTAATCACCATTACACTACCTATATGTACAGATCTCTCTCATACATGTGTGACTTTACCAGGCTACACATACATGTTTTTGCCACAATGATCTATGTTTACTTATATAGACTAAATCTTTTTTTTTCAAAGTGGTTTTGACAGGATTCTGACGTCATGTGATGTCTGTAGGTAGGGGATGTCACTTTTTTATTCAGACGTATTTGACGATCCGTGGTCTGCTGGCGAATATGTACATTTAAATTGCATTTGTGGGCGGAGTGTACCGCGGACAGTGATGGACGCTTGAGAGCGGAGCTCCATCACTTACGGGCACATACCGGCACACAGCGGGCTGCTGAGCCACCAACCAGCCATACCAGGCACACCAGAACCGAGACCTCATTCCCGGGACCCGGCTGAGCATGACCGGGAAAAGGAAGGAGAACCGGAGGCCGCAGAATCTGACAGCCTTCTTCACGCCTGGGGCCAGGCAAGATGGCGGCGGTTCCTCTGTGCACACAATGTCCTGCAAAGGCTTTCAGGGGGCAATCAACCAAAAAGGAACACACCATCTGACAGCCCTCAATCCTCTCTTCACATACCTACCTCAGGAAGCCCGGAGAAGGCGCAATTCCAGATGGATGCAACAGATCCTGGACATGAGGTGAGCTGGGCCCTAGATTAAGGGGAGGATACAAGAGAACTCCCAGATTCAATTGACCTCTTCCCACTACTAATCAGCCAGTGCTGGACACTATGAATATAAAAGGAGAACAATCAGCGCAAACAAATGTAGAGTAAATGCAAGCTGGACACTATAGGTCATCACAAAGCCTTAATAATACTAGTAAATAATTTTAGTGCAGCTCAAAAAATTCAAAAAAGGACAAAGTCCATAACACATGGAAAGACTTAAGAGTTCACAGGAAGATGATAGATCCCTCGTGACAGAAAGGGGAACAGATTCTTCTGTAATAAATTGGTGACAATATCCTCCACCACAGACACATAGATGTGCTTAGCAGATCAGGTGGACCTCTTGTTATAGGAGGTCATGTACGCTTGTGTCTGTAGAGAGGTAAATGAACATTCAACAACCACTGTAGGGGATATCCAGTCCGGCACCATGGAACACCAATCCAGTGATAAAGTGCAGTAAATAATAGTTCCCAATATACCAATGATGTGGAGATGCAGCAGTCCCAAATGAAAGAAAAATGCTCTAAGTGTATTCTGTTTGATAACTGGATAATTTATGGAATAAAAATCTAGCGCTGACAAGCGCAAGCAATAAAATGTAGCACAAGTGAATAAAACAGCTTGTTCACTGCCGAACAGCTGAGAGATGGAAGCGGGTGATGTATGGAATGAAGCTCCGCCCCCGTACGTGGCGTTACATCCAATAGGACTTCATCATCGAGGGTTGAGCCAGTGAGTCACCCTGGAGCCTTAAATACCAGTCATAATACCAATTATGTATTTTCTACCGAAGATACATAAGGACCTCCAGTCACCTCCGGGCAGGCCCATCGTAAACGGTATTGACTCAGCGCAGCCTCTTAGGCTGCTGGGCAACCACACGTGATGCCACAACGTCATCCTCCATCAGGCGAAAGCGAGGCTTGGTCCGCAAGCTGGAACACGAGTGGGAACGAGGAGTGTTGCGCACGCTGGCGAAGGAGATAGACGGCGACCTTTGCCATCCATACAAACTGCTGGGTTAGCTTGGTGCCGGCACATGGGCACCGGCAACATGTGAGTTGTATAGCCTTTGTTTTTATATACATTTAAAAAAAAAATGGTTTTAGCATATTGCACTATGTATGCCATTTGTTTCTTATGAGGATGGATTGAACAGCATCGGTGACAGCTCTAAGTGGATTGGTTATCTCTTAATGAACCGAGGGCTTGTATGTATTTGTATCTGGTGAGTGGCCATTTTTTATGCGGTGGTGGTGTTGGCACTGAAAAGAACTTTAAATAATAAGGAGAAAACGGAGCACCTTATCAACACAACGGCAGTGGATACCCCCATAGGGACCCACGTTTTTTTATCAGCAAAAGTGTATTTAAACCGGACTGTACACAATTTTATATTATATTTTTTTATATATGATTCACAGAGTGATAAATTTAAGTGGTGATATTAATAGTATATATTAATCATTGATGTATAAGTAGATTGTTTTAGATGGTAGCGCAGTCAACACTAGCTATACACACAAATACAACATAACTCATAGAATTCCTGCCAAATCTAAAAGATAAAACTGAGTTAATAAATAAAAATGAAGGTTAGATGAAAAAAAATATACAGGCTGTGAGATCAGAGGGAGAGAAACAAAGTTAAGCTCTATACATACTGGGCTTAAAAAAAACTCCAATTCACCTAGCAGAAAAAAATGCTCATATAGAGCATTTTTTGTACAAAGTTTAGACAAGTTTAGGAGAGTTTTACATTTTTTTTCTGCCAGTAATCTTCAATCAGAGACGCAAACCAGGTGGTTTTTTTTTTCCTGCCTCTAAACGCTGAGCTCAAAATACGCCTGTAAACGTCCTAATGTGCATGGACACATAGGATAACATTGAGCTGCTTCTACAGACAGAACACAAAACTCCTGTAGAAGCAGTGAATTTTAAATCAGTGTGCATGGAGCATAAGTTAGAGAGATAAACTCAGGAGCTGAAATAATGTTAAAAACCAGTGCTGAGAGGAGAGGAGGGAGCCCACACAGGGAGGGGGATTAGTGAAGGACGACTGTCTTTCTTAGCAGATAAAAGCTGGCAGCAGGGAAAGGGGAGGAGAGCAGCTTTCATCTACTGGAGGAAAAGAAACACAATTGTCATCTGTCACTGATCCTCCTCCCTGTGTGGGCCCCCCTATGTTATCAGGCCCAGTACACCAGGGCTGGCGGTCCCCCCCATCAGCGGCCCTGGTTACATAGTAGGTGAGGTTGAAAAAAGACACAAGTCCATCAAGTCCAACCTCTGTGTGATTATGTGTCAGTATTACATTGTATATCCCTGTATGTTGTGGTCATTCAGGTGCCTATCTAATAGTTTCTTGAAGCTATCGATGCTCCCCGCTAAGACCACCGCCTGTGGAAGGGAATTCCACATCCTTGCCACTCTTTTTTTTTCACAATCAAAGGTTTATTAAAGCTTGTGATGTTACAATTAACTGCATACAATACAGTTTAGAAAGCAAAACAATTACACAATTACCTATACTTAAAGGAGTTACATATAGTATCTGATGCTTGCATGTGAAATTTCGTCATGTAGCTGAGTAAGTAACTTTTGGAGTTTATGAATATATTTATAAACTCTTTTTTTCAGGGAAAGAAATGATTAAGGTATAGATGGAGGGGGGGGTGGTAGGGAAAAAAAAGGGGGGGGCAGAAGAGGGGAAGGGGGTGGGGTGGGGGGGTAGGAAGGGAGGAAGGAGGGTAGGGAGAAAGGGGCAGAAAAAAGGAGTACAATAGAAAATAATAATAATAATAATCTCACATTAGTGAAAGGCTGCATTTGAAAATTGTTACAGTTAAGTACATAAGTTAATATAATCATTAACCAACATTAAAGGAAGGCTTAGGTAGTGTTAGATCATAAGGTGGCAAAGAGCCATATTCTTATATTGGAGCAGCAGTCTGTTTCTTAAGAGGTATTAGTTAGTGAGGGAATTAAAAACAGAAGAGTGGACAAATAATAACCATGGTTGCCAGGTGTGATTGAAATTTGTGCTATTTTCTTTCTTCATAGCGGCGATCTCCTCCATCTTGTATATATAGTTTATTCTTTCTAACCAATCTTTAATATTTGGGATGTGTGTGGTCTTCCAATGGAGGGGTATAAGTGTTTTAGCAGCTAGTAGTAGATGCCTAGAAAGGGATTTTTTGTATCTGCTTATGGAGAGTTCATTTACGTTTATTAGGCAAGTGGCAGCATTAAATTCAATTTTAGAATCTGTAATGAGTTTAGTCCATTTTATTACTGTTTCCCAGAAAACCTGTAGTGGTGGGCATTCCCACCATATGTGTAGAAAGTTACCAACATCTGCCCCGCAACGCCAACAGGTGTCTGAGATTGTAGGGGACCACCTCCTGGCCCTATATGGTGTGATATACCACTGGGTGAGTATTTTGTAAGAGATCTCCTGATATTTTGTGCTTAAAGAGCATTTATGAGTCATTATACAGGCATTCTCCCATTGTTTAGAGGAAATCTTAGTTTTTAGATCTTTTTCCCACTTTTCTTTATGTTTTAAGTCATCTGAGTGCTGTTTTTGATTTAACAAACAGTAAGCTAGAGAAGTGGTATTAGTTACTGGTGATCTTTTAAAGCATAGTTCTTCTAGAGGGAGTAATGGTAAGCTGTAAAATGCTCTGTGTTTGCTGTTTAACAGGAAGCTTTTGAGTTGCATATAAAGCCATAAGCCAGGAGGTGATCCTTCCCACTCTGTTTTGAGTATGTCTAGGGGTTTGATCTTAGAGTTTACCAGGCATTGGGAGGCTGTGCGGGTCGGCATGTTCTTCAGGTGTAGACCTGGAATAAAGTCAGGGTTATTGGTTACAGGAGTCAGTGGACCAGGGATTGAGGCTAAGTTATAAGTATGAGCTACCTTATGCCACACTTCAAGTGTGTTTGCGATTAGGGGATGTTTTATAGTCTTATCCGTTTTAGAATGTATGGACCATGGATAAAAGGTTAGGTTGAAGGGGCTTAGAGCTTGTTCTAGTTGGATCCAGTCTTTATTTAAGCTATGGCAGTGCCAGTCAATGATTCTCGTGATGAGAGATGCTTGGTGGTATTTTTTAAAATTTGGGAGTCCTATTCCCCCTTTATGCTTGGGTAGTGATAGTAAATTGAGATTTATTCTGGGTTTTCTATCAGCCCAAAGAAAGCATCTTTGTGTTCTGAGAAGGTTGGTAAAGAAGGTTTCTGGGATTTTGATGGGGAATGTATTGAAAAGATAAAGTAATCTCGGTAGAATTGTCATTTTTAGAATTGAAGCTCTGCCGAACCAAGAGAAAGATTTGGTTGACCATTTTTGAAGGTCTCTATTCAATGTGGTAAGAAGGGGTTTGTAATTATAAGAATATAGCGAGTCTATATTGCTGGTTAGATTTATCCCTAGATATTTCAAGGTATTTTGTTCCCATTTATAATTATGATTGTCTTTCATTAAATTCAGTTGGTCTATTGGCAAATTAATGTTCAGTGCCTCAGACTTGGATTTGTTAATTTTGAAGTTGGAGATAAAGCCGAAGATTTTGAAGTGTTTCTCAAGGTTTGGAATAGAGATATGTGGTTGTGTCAAGAAAAATAAGAGATCATCCGCATAGGCGGCAATTTTATATTCTTTGTCTCCTACTCTGAAACCTTTGATGTCCGTAGATAATTTGATTGTTCTTATTAGGGGTTCTAAAGAAATGATAAATAGAAGGGGTGAAAGAGGGCAGCCTTGACGAGTCCCGTTTTGTATTTTAATTGGGTCAGAGAGAATATTGTTGACTTTGATTTTAGCTTGGGGATTTCGATAGAGTGCTGAGATCCAAGATAGCATACTTTCGTTTAGTCCAATATGGGAGCAAGTAGACATCATATAGTCCCATGAGACTCTATCAAAAGCCTTCTCGGCGTCTGTAGAGAGAAGGAGTCCTTTTATCTTAGAGTTGTGAGCATGGTGAATTAAGCTAAGTGCTTTGGTTGTATTGTCACGAGCCTCTCTGCCTGGCATGAAACCTACTTGTTCTGGGCCAATGATCTTTGAGAGGAGGGGTTTCAGTCTATTTGCCAGTATTTTGGCTAAGATTTTTAAGTCTATATTTAGTAAAGAAATAGGTCTGTAGTTGGCGCAGTCTGTGTGGTCTTTGTCAGGTTTGGGGATTACTGCGATGTGGGCCATGAGGAACGAATCGTGGTCGTGATTGTGTTTTGCCAGGTAATTGAAAGCTGAGATAAGGGGTTTAATTAGAGCTTGAGTGTATGTTTTGTAATATTGTGAGGTAAAGCCGTCTGGGCCTGGGCTTTTCCCTGTCTTAAGATCTTTAATGGCTTCTAGTAATTCATTTGTGGAGATAGGTTCCTCTAGTTTGTTTATGTCAACTTGGGGAAGTAAGGGTATTTTGCTGTTATTCAAAAATTGATGTATCATTTCTTGTTTCGTCATGGTTAGATGTGGGGGTTTATGCGTTTCAGGGAGGTTGTATAATTTTGAGTAAAATTTATGGAACAGGTCCGCAATATCAGTAGGTTTATGTCTAAGTATTCCGTATTTGTCTCGTATGGCATGTACTTTTCCGGCTTGTGTCAAATCTTTGAGAGCTTTGGCTAGTAGTTTCCCACTTTTGTCCCCATATTCAAAAAATATGCTTTTTTTGAAGAAAAGTGCTTTTTTAGTCTTCAGGTCTAGTAATGATTTTAGGGAGTTCCTACAACGGATCAATTCCTCCTCTGTTGAGATTAAGAGGGATTGTTTGTGAAGAGTTTCTAATTTTGCTATTTGTGAGGTCAGTTTGGAAATTTCCTTTTCTTTCTCTTTTTTTAATCTAGACCCCCATTTCATTAGATGACCTCTTATAACGATTTTGTGAGCTTCCCAATTAGTCAAAGGGTTGGTATCTGTATCTAGGTTATTGCTAAAGTAATCAGTCAAAGTGTCCTGTATTTCGTCTTTCACTCGTTGGTCAGTTAGAAGTGATGCATTGAGTCTCCAATTAAAGGTCGTTTGTTGGGGTGAGTCAAGTCGCATAGATATAGCCGTGGGGGCATGGTCTGAGAGAGCGACTATGCCTATCTCTGCTGCTTCTAGTTTGTTTAGATCTCTCTGTGAAACGAAAATTAAGTCAATACGGGAGTATCGTTTGTGTGGGTTTGAGAAAAAGGTGTAGTCTCTCTCATTCGTGTGGGTGAGTCTCCAAGTGTCTACTAGTGATAAGGAGTTTAAGAGTAATTTAAGGCATCTGAGGATTCTGTATGTTAGGATGGTGTGACCTGTTGATGTGTCTTTTTGGGGGGAGAGGGGTACATTGAAGTCTCCACCCAATATTATACATCCCTCAGCAAACCATTTTAGTTCGTCTATGATTTTACGACAAAATGGGATGTGGGTAGAGTTTGGGAAATATACATTAGCTAATGTGACGGGTGATCCTGCCCATTCTCCTTTAAGGAAAAGATAGCGTCCTTCTGGATCTACAAGTTTTTGTTGCATTTTGAAGGGGGAGTCTTTGTTAATAAGGATTGATACTCCTTTTGTTTTGGCTAAAGGGTTAGTGGCGCGGTACATTTCTGTGAATATGTTGTCTGTAAATTTGGGTATATGTTTGCTTTTAAAATGTGTTTCTTGTAAAAACACTACTGACGGCATCGTTTTTTTCAATTCTTTGAGCATTTTTGTTCTTTTTTCGGGTATGTTCAGGCCGTTGACATTGTGGGAAATTAAAGTTGGTGCTTTTCCCAGGAATTTATATGCCATAATGTAAGTTGTTAGGAAATTCAGGTGTATATGTTGAGTCTAGTGGTTTTTGTCTAATAGTTATTATTATATGAGATGTTCTGGTCTCTTTGGGCATACTCCAGGGGAGGAAAGGGGGGACAAGGGAGGTAGGATAAGTTGGGGCGGGTTGAAAAAGGGGTGGTTGAGTGTGTGCTCTAATCTCACCTAGAGAGTGAGGAGCTAGTTAGTGACCTAGCTATAATAGATACTACTATGTACTCGGGGGGGAAAGTGGGAGGCGTGTTAGTGTCGTTATACGTTGTTTGTTATTGTTTGTGAGTTTGGTAACTGGGTCTGTCTCGCAGGACACTGCAAGACCCAGGTATGTTAAAAAGATAGTGTGAGAGGTGAGTTTTAGGCCGCTTATTATCATGTAGAAATATTGCCGACCGCAAACCGGTCAGCCACTAAGGGCGACAACCTGCTGAAGTGTTAAAGAAGAGAATATAAGACAGATACCTGTAAATATGGAAAAAACATGCCGTTCGTCCCGTCTGTTACATACATTTAGTGATGTTCTGCATGGGATGGAAAAGACGGTTAACATGTAAAACATTTGAAAAAGAAAAAAGAATAATAAGAGAGAAATCAAAACCTTTCAAACCAATTAACAGTTAACATCGTGTCATGAACAGGTGTGACCAGAACCGTGTGATCTGCGACAGAGGACACCAAAACGTATATAAGTGAAAATATATTAATTTATTAAGGAAAGTGAGTAATATAATACAACCAACTCTAATATGACACAGTGCAATAACCAACCACAGACAGAGACCCACGAATAACAATAGACAGATAAGTGCAATAAATGGGAAATACCAGGATCATAAACAATAGCCAGGCCAGGGTCATACACAGCAGATCAGCAGGGGATGTTCCAGAGACATAAGCGTAAGCCAGGCCAAGGTCATACACAGGGAAGTCAGTAGATGGGGTATGGAACACAGGACAGGGAGAGGATGGATGGGTCAGACTGCAGGCAGGGATGCAAGGTAACAGGTGGGACAGGATAGGGTCCAAGACAGGGAGACAGGATCAGGTTCAGGGCACAGGATCAGATCGCTAGCAGGTCAGAAGGCAATGAAGAAATCAAGGCAAACATGTGAATGTTTGCCGGGTATTTATAGGCTTGTGATTGGCCTCAAGTGACACCTGATTGCAGGAGGTACTGTCTGCTCCACACTGCCAGGATCCATCCGCTGGTGGATGCCAGTACTGCGGCCCAAAGATGATATACTATTAACAGGAAAAAGCTCTCCTGACAGTTCCAAACTGCCAGGAGACACCTGCTGGTGGACCTCAGTACTGCATGCCAAATAACAGGTATTACCAGCGGATGGAACATTTCCTGACAGTACCCCCCCTCAAAGGAGCGGCCTCCGGGCGCTCCAATTGGTTGTAATTGTCCATAGTCTATGGCATCAAGCAGAACAACAGGTGGTGGCGCAGCAGGCATGGGCACTTCAAGCTGGGCAGCAGGCATGGGCACTTCAGGCTGGAGGGCAGCAGGCATGGGCACTTCAGGCTGGAGGGCAGCAGGCATGGGCACTTCAGGCTGGAGGGCAGCAGGCATGGGCACTTCAGGCTGGAGGGCAGCAGGCATGGGCACTTCAGGCTGGAGGGCAGCAGGCATGGGCACTTCAGGCTGGAGGGCAGCAGGCATGGGCACTTCAGGCTGGAGGGCAGCAGGCATGGGCACATCAGGCTGGAGGGCGGCAGGCACCCGGACATCAGGCTGGAGGGCAGACACCCGGACATCAGGCTGGAGGGCAGACACCCAGACATCAGGCTGCAACAGATCAGCTGGCGGGGAGGCAGGACTGGATACTGGCATGATGGTATGGGTTGGATTAGCTGGTGCGGAGGCAGGTTGTGTTACTGGCAGGATCGTTTTGGTTGGAAAAAACTTTCGTTTTTTTCTTTGGCTTAGCCACTGAAGATCTGTAGGTGAGGGGTGCAGCAGACTGGAGAGGGGGATTGGGATATGGCAGAGAAGAGGTAACAGTAGCTGGAGGAAGTTCGTGTGGGTTTGCAGGCAGCAGGGAAGAGACAGGTGGGTTGAATGCAGGATAGGTACAGGGAGCAGAGACTGGATATGAGTATTTGGTTGGCAGCAGCGTATACTGAGCTGCAACTGCGGTTGCCATGGGTGATGGGGAAACATACATTTGGGTAGGCTGGTGTTTGGTGGCAGAGGTGGTTTGTTTGGCTAGAGCTGCTTGCATCATGTCAGACCATGCTGAAAGTATAGGTTGTACAAATTGTGCTTTTAAATCTCCCTGTCTAACAAAAGACTGAGCAGACACAATGCACTCAGCAATCACCTGTGGGGAACAGGCTGAGTAGTGCTCACAAAAATCGTCTGGATCATCCTCAAAAAGCCAAACCAGGGATACAACCTGATTCATATCAAAAGGAGGAGTGAAATCATCACGGCCCTTTGGAATACAGGGCAGGGCCAGCTCAGTACATAGCTTGATCAAGGGCTGCACCTCCCCAAACAATATACAACCCTGATCGACCAGGGAGTGAGCCAAACACATAGTGGCAAACAACTGGTCACTAGACCATCCTTTCAAAGCCTGGCGGCAATAATCGCCACTTTCAGATGCCAGCAGAGAAAAATAAATAACCTCATCGGCATTCATGTTTGCAACCAACTGAATCAAAAGGGTTCCCCTGTGCAGCCACTTCAGGGATGGCCTTGATTTACTGTCATGAACAGGTGTGACCAGAACCGTGTGATCTGCGACAGAGGACACCAAATTGTATATAAGTGAAAATATATTAATTTATTAAGGAAAGTGAGTAATATAATACAACCAACTCTAATATGACACAGTGCAATAACCAACCACAGACAGAGACCCACGAATAACAATAGACAGATAAGTGCAATAAATGGGAAATACCAGGATCATAAACAATAGCCAGGCCAGGGTCATACACAGCAGATCAGCAGGGGATGTTCCAGAGACATAAACGTAAGCCAGGCCAAGGTCATACACAGGGAAGTCAGTAGATGGGGTATGGAACACAGGACAGGGAGAGGATGGATGGGTCAGACTGCAGGCAGGCATGCAAGGTAACAGGTGGGACAGGATAGGGTCCAAGACAGGGAGACAGGATCAGGTTCAGGGCACAGGATCAGATCGCTAGCAGGTCAGGAGGCAATGAAGAAATCAAGGCAAACATGTGAATGTTTGCCGGGTATTTATAGGCTTGTGATTGGCCTCAAGTGACACCTGATTGCAGGAGGTACTGTCTGCTCCACACTGCCAGGATCCATCCGCTGGTGGACGCCAGTACTGCGGCCCAAAGATGATATACTATTAACAGGAAAAAGCTCTCCTGACAGTTCCAAACTGCCAGGAGACACCTGCTGGTGGACCTCAGTACTGCATGCCAAATAACAGGTATTACCAGCGGATGGAACATTTCCTGACACATCGTGATACCTTAACCCTGAGTTTAGCAAGGTATTCTCTGTTCTAGTCTAGTATAATCTAATAACTTGAAGTGAGTTGGATGATCTAATCTATTCTTATGTTTAAGTATGTCTCAGGATCAGAAACTCAAAAAGTACTGTATAAAGCTTAGAACTTTTGTATTAGTATTCTATGGTTCAAGTTCAAACAAGCTATATGGAGTTATGTCTGATTCTGCGTCCTGGTGGAAAATGAAGGATCTGTAAGCAGATTCACTTGGAAGCTTCCTCTTTAACGCTTAAAAAAGGGTAAGTCCAGGCATGCGAGGTCTCATATTATCCGAAGTCCTTTCAGTCTGGTGGTATTTGAAGTTCCTACAGTGAAAGGGTAGGGTGTTGCAAATTGGCAAGCATCAGCCGTATATCTGTGTAATCACTGTATGGCTAGAGATGTCACAAGTGGGCCGAATACTTAAACTTCTAGCTATGGTTCACAGTCTCATGGTAAATGTTGAGTGTATTTCACCCTTGTTTCTGGATACAGAGTTAAACCCGACTGAAGAAGCCTGTTCAGTTGGTAACAGTTTCTTGGTTTTAAGAATTTATTTTTTGTAGGCATTTATAGTTTCTGTGAAAGAAAAGATATTAAGTGTGGATTAATATTGAGAGTCTGGTTGTCATCCAGGTAAATTCCCATATCTGATGAATTCTTCAGTGGAAGCGGATGTGGGAGGGATTCCATGCTAGAATCTGCTTCCAGATCTGCATGTATAAGATCTCACATCTCACAAAAATTGGGTCTTAGGCACTGGTGCTGGTGCCACAACACTGCAACCCCTCACAGACACTCTAGTTGGAATGCAGGAACGAGCCCTGCTGCAAAGTATTACATCAAAAATTGTAATTACACGCCCCTGTTAAACAGGGGCTGAAAAATTGTGCCTTAGGCACTGGTGGTGGCGCCCAGAACCAAAAATGTTCTTACAAGCTATCAGCGTGATGATTGAGGAGGAAGAGGATAATTACTCAGGGATAGTCACTCAGCATCAGCATAGGCAGTCTTTGAAGGGATCTGAGATTTCAAAAAAAATTATTCGGTTACATCTGCATCAGGTGCTTGGTAGCTGGTGGTGATCCAAGACTGATTCATTTTTATGAAGGTCAGCCGATCGACCGAGTCGGTGGACAGACGCACCCTGTGATCGGTTACCACGCCTCCAGCAGCACTGAATGTGCGTTCCGAAAGAACGCTGGATGCAGGACAGGCCAGTAGCTCAATTGCATACTGTGCAAGCTCTGGCCAGTGATCCATCCTCAAGACCCAGTAACCCAGAGGATTTTCGGTGGGAAAGGTGTCCAAGTCTGATCTTGCCCCTAGGTATTCCTGCACCATGTAAAACAGACGCTGGCGATGGTTGCTGGAACCGATCATACCTTGGGGCTGCGGACCAAAAAATTGTCTGAACGCATCGGTCAGACGGCCACCTTCTCCACCGCTCCTTCTTTGACTGACCGAAGCCTCAGCAACACGTTGTCCAGAAACAGGAGTTTGTAACCTCCCAGTCTCTGGGAACGCGTTGCACAGACCTTTCTGCAAGGCCTCCCGAAGATGTTTCATCCTCTGCTCCCTCTGCGATGGCAAGATAAGGTCCGCAACCTTACCCTTGTAACGTGGATCAAGGAGGGTTGCCAGCCAGTATTGGTCCTTCTCCTTGATACCACGAATACGAGGATCCTTACGCAGGCTTTGCAGGATCAGGGAGGCCATGCAGCGTAGGTTTGCTGAGGCATTCGGTCCGGAGTCCTCTGGGTCACTAAGGACAACAACGTCCGCAGCCACCTCCTCCCAGCCACGTACAAGTCCATGTGTTCCTTGGGACTGATCCCTTAAAGACTGCTGATGCTGAGTGCCAGGCTCCACCTCCATACTGACACAATCTTCCTCCTCCTCCTCCTCCTCCTCCTCCTCATCCTCTTCCTGTGTGATCGGCAGGCACGCAGGAACACTGTCTGGATAAAGGGGGCCTTGAGAGCTAAGGAAGTCCTCCTCTTCCTGCCTCTGTTCTGCCTCAAGTGCCCTGTCCATTATTCCACGCAGCGTGTGCTCCAACAGGTGGACAAGGGGGACAGTGTCACTGATGCATGCACTGTCAGTGCTCACCATCCTCGTGGCCTCCTCGAATGGTGACAGGACAGTGCATGCATCCCTGATCATGGCCCACTGGCGTGGGGAAAAAAAACCAAGGTCCCCTGACCCTGTCCTGGTGCCATAGTCGCACAGGTACTCATTGATGGCCCTCTGCTGCGTGTGCAGCCGCTGCAGCATGGCCAACGTCGAGTTCCACCTGGTGGGCATGTCACAGATTAGGCGGTTCTTGGGCAGGTTAAACTCCTTTTGGAGGTCCGTCAGCCGAGCACTGGCATTATATGACCGGCGGAAATGCACAGAGACTTTCCTGGCCTGCCTCAGGACATCCTGTAAGCCCGGGTACCTGCCCAAGAACCGCTGCACCACCAAGTTAAGGACGTGAGCCAAACAGGGCACATGGGTCAGTTGTCCCTGTCGGAGGGCAGAGAGGAGGTTGGTGCCATTGTCGCAAACCACCATTCCTGCCTTAAGTTGGCGTGGCGTCAACCACCTCTGAACCTGCCCCTGCAGAGCTGACAGAACCTCTGCCCCAGTGTGGCTCCTGTCCCCCAAGCACACCAGCTCAAGCACCGCATGGCATCTTTTGGCCTGCGTACTTGCGTAGCCCCTTGAACGCCTACGGAGCACCGCTGGTTCCGAGGAAGAGGCCATGGAGGAAGAAGAAGAGGAGGGGGTGGAGGAGAGAGGTGTGTCACAATCAGCATTTTGGAGGCGTGGTGGCGGAACAACCTCCAACACTACTGCACCTTGTCCTGTATCCTTCCCAGCTGCCAGCAGAGTCACCCAATGCGCCGTGAAACTTAAGTAACGTCCCTGTCCATGCCTGCTGGACCATGAGTCAGCGGTAATATGCACCTTACCGCTGACCGCCCTGTCCAGCGAGGCATGGACATTGCCTTCCACATGCCGGTAGAGAGCCGGAATCGCCTTCCGTGAGAAAAAGTGGCGTTTGGGTACCTGCCACTGAGGAACCGCACATTCCACAAACTCACGGAAGGGGGCAGAGTCTACCAACTGAAAAGGCAGCAGTTGAAGTGCTAGCAATTTTGCCAAGCTAGCATTCAACCGCTGGGCATGTGGATGGCTGGGAGCAAACTTCTTTCGGCGGTGCAGCAGCTGGGGCAGGGAAATTTGCCTGGTACAATCTGACGTCGGTGTACCAAAAGCAGATTGCCCACAAGTACTTGGCTGTGACACACCTAATTCTACACCTTCATTCCTCTCACTGCAGGTCGCAGAGAGGACTGAAGGTCTAGTGGGGTTGGAAATCTCAGCTGATGAGGAGCAAGGAGAGATCGTCTTTGTTCTTTGGTGTGGGTCTTTTAGATACGCTTGCCAACGAACTGCATGGCAGGTCAACATATGTCTGGTCAAGCATGTGGTACCCAAGCGGGAGATGTTTTGGCCACGCGAGATACGCTTGAGACATATGTTGCAAATAGCAGCGGTGCGATCTGATGCACTCGTCTCAAAAAAGGCCCACACCAAAGAACTTTTTAAATAACGCGCAGAGACTGCAGCGCCCTGCACATGTGGAGCTTTGGGGTGTGATGCAGTCAATGTGCTGCCCTTAGGCTGGCCCCTGGAGGGCATCCTGCCTAGTTGGTGATGTGCCACCTCCTCCTCCTCCTCCTCCTCCTCCTCCTCTCTCCTATCAGGCACCCACGTTGAGTCAGTGACCTCATCATCCCCTCCCTCCTCATCACTGGAGCAAACCTGGCAGTATGCTGCAGCAGGGGGAGCATGACTGCCAGATTGCTGTCCTTCTTGGGCACCCCCTCTGTCCGTGCTCATGTTACTGCCTTCATTGAGCTCAGTATCATCATCAGAGCCTTCCAAACGCTGGGCATCCTCCTGGAGCATGTACCCAACACTGTGGTCAAACAGTTCGAGGGAATCCTCATGAGGACATGGTGGAGCTAGGGAAGGAGTCACTGATGACATTGAGCTGAGGGAAGAGGCCGCTGCTTTGCCAGACAAAGCACCCTGGGCATGGGTGAGAGAGGATGAGGAGGATGAGGACGGCTTGGTCATCCACTCGACCAAGTCTTCCGCATGTTGCGGCTCAACACGGCCAGCTGCCGAAAAAAAGGCCAAGCGTGTCCCATGGCCACGTGCTGATGAGGATGCACCGTCTCCACGACCAGCACTAGACACAGAGCCTGCTTGCCCTCTCTTATTGGCTTGTGACTGTCTGCCTCTCCTTCTTGGCCTTCCAGACATACTAATGGCCTGTAGCTGCACTAAGCTGGGATAGAACACCTGTAATTTTCTTCAGGTAGCTTTATATACTGTAACCAGACAAGCCTGCCTGTCAGTAGGAAGATAACAGGAACGGATCTAGCTGAACACTGTGAGCAGGACGTACTGCACTAAATGTATATAGCAGGAACGGATCTAGCTGAACACTGTGAGCAGGACGCACTGCACTGAATGTAAATACCAGGAACGGATCTAGCTGAACACTGTGAGCAGGACGCACTGCACTGAATGTAAATAGCAAGAACGGATCTAGCTGAACACTGTGAGCAGGACGCACTGCACTGAATGTAAATAGTCTAGCTGCCTGACCGTGGTACTAATAGGATCAAAAAGAACACCTGTAATTTTCTTAAGGTAGCTTTATATACTGTAACCAGACAAGCCTGCCTGTCAGTAGGAAGATAACAGGAACGGATCTAGCTGAACACTGTGAGCAGGACACACTGTACTAAATGTAAATAGTCTAGCTGCCTGACCGTGGTACTAATAGGATCAAAAAGAACACCTGTAATTTTCTTCAGGTAGCTTTATATACTGTAACCAGACAAGCCTGCCTGTCAGTAGGAAGATAACAGGAACGGATCTAGCTGAACACTGTGAGCAGGACGTACTGCACTAAATGTATATAGCAGGAACGGATCTAGCTGAACACTGTGAGCAGGACGCACTGCACTGAATGTAAATAGCAGGAACGGATCTAGCTGAACACTGTGAGCAGGACGCACTGCACTAAATGTAAATAGCAGGAACGGATCTAGCTGAACACTGTGAGCAGGACGCACTGCACTGAATGTAAATAGCAGGAACGGATCTAGCTGAACACTGTGAGCAGGACGCACTGCACTAAATGTAAATACCAGGAACGGATCTAGCTGAACACTGTGAGCAGGACGCACTGCACTGAATGTAAATACCAGGAACGGATCTAGCTGAACACTGTGAGCAGGACGCACTGCACTGAATGTAAATAGTCTAGCTGCCTGACCGTGGTACTAATAGGATCAAAAAGAACACCTGTAATTTTCTTAAGGTAGCTTTATATACTGTAACCAGACAAGCCTGCCTGTCAGTAGGAAGATAACAGGAACGGATCTAGCTGAACACTGTGAGCAGGACACACTGTACTAAATGTAAATAGTCTAGCTGCCTGACCGTGGTACTAATAGGATCAAAAAGAACACCTGTAATTTTCTTAAGGTAGCTTTATATACTGTAACCAGACAAGCCTGCCTGTCAGTAGGAAGATAACAGGAACGGATCTAGCTGAACACTGTGAGCAGGACACACTGTACTAAATGTTAATAGTCTAGCTGCCTGACCGTGGTACTAATAGGATCAAAAAGAACACCTGTAATTTTCTTAAGGTAGCTTTATATACTGTAACCAGACAAGCCTGCCTGTCAGTAGGAAGATAACAGGAACGGATCTAGCTGAACACTGTGAGCAGGACACACTGTACTAAATGTAAATAGTCTAGCTGCCTGACCGTGGTACTAATAGGATCAAAAAGAACACCTGTAATTTTCTTAAGGTAGCTTTATATACTGTAACCAGACAAGCCTGCCTGTCAGTAGGAAGATAACAGGAACGGATCTAGCTGAACACTGTGAGCAGGACACACTGTACTAAATGTAAATAGTCTAGCTGCCTGACCGTGGTACTAATAGGATCAAAAAGAACACCTGTAATTTTCTTAAGGTAGCTTTATATACTGTAACCAGACAAGCCTGCCTGTCAGTAGGAAGATAACAGGAACGGATCTAGCTGAACACTGTGAGCAGGACACACTGTACTAAATGTAAATAGTCTAGCTGCCTGACCGTGGTACTAATAGGATCAAAAAGAACACCTGTAATTTTCTTCAGGTAGCTTTATATACTGTAACCAGACAAGCCTGCCTGTCAGTAGGAAGATAACAGGAACGGATCTAGCTGAACACTGTGAGCAGGACGTACTGCACTAAATGTATATAGCAGGAACGGATCTAGCTGAACACTGTGAGCAGGACGCACTGCACTGAATGTAAATAGCAGGAACGGATCTAGCTGAACACTGTGAGCAGGACGCACTGCACTGAATGTAAATAGCAGGAACGGATCTAGCTGAACACTGTGAGCAGGACGCACTGCACTGAATGTAAATAGCAGGAACGGATCTAGCTGAACACTGTGAGCAGGACGCACTGCACTGAATGTAAATAGCAGGAACGGATCTAGCTGAACACTGTGAGCAGGACGCACTGCACTGAATGTAAACAGCAGGAACGGATGTAGCTGAACACTGTGAGCAGGACGCACTGCACTGAATGTAAATAGCAGGAACGGATCTAGCTGAACACTGTGAGCAGGACGCACTGCACTGAATGTAAATAGCAGGAACGGATGTAGCTGAACACTGTGAGCAGGACGCACTGCACTAAATGTAAATACCAGGAACGGATCTAGCTGAACACTGTGAGCAGGACGCACTGCACTGAATGTAAATAGCAGGAACGGATCTAGCTGAACACTGTGAGCAGGACGCACTGCACTAAATGTAAATACCAGGAACGGATCTAGCTGAACACTGTGAGCAGGACGCACTGCACTGAATGTAAATACCAGGAACGGATCTAGCTGAACACTGTGAGCAGGACGCACTGCACTGAATGTAAATAGCAGGAACGGATCTAGCTGAACACTGTGAGCAGGACGCACTGCACTGAATGTAAATAGCAGGAACGGATCTAGCTGAACACTGTGAGCAGGACGCACTGCACTGAATGTAAATAGCAGGAACGGATCTAGCTGAACACTGTGAGCAGGACGCACTGCACTGAATGTAAATAGCAGGAACGGATCTAGCTGAACACTGTGAGCAGGACGCACTGCACTGAATGTAAATAGCAGGAACGGATCTAGCTGAACACTGTGAGCAGGACACACTGCACTAAATGTAAATAGTCTAGATAGAAGATAACAGGAACGGATCTAGCTAAACTGAATACAGTGTATATATATATATGCAACACCTGGGATGCATATATATACACAATACACTGTAAGTGCAGCTAACTGACTGACTGTTCTGCCTAATCTATCTAACTCAAATCAAATGACACTGTCTCTCTCTCTCTCTATCTCTCAGCACACCGGAACACACACTACACAGGGCCGCCGTGCAGGCGGCCTTATATAGTGTGGGGTGTGTACTAAATCCCCTGAGCCATAATTGGCCAAAGCCACCCTGGCTTTGGCCAATTACAGCTCTCTCTACTGACGGCGCTGTGATTGGCCAAGCATGCGGGTCATAGTGCATGCTTGGCCAATCATCAGCCAGCAATGCACTGCGATGCCGCAGTGAATTATGGGCCGTGACGCGCCACACGAATTTGGCGCGAACGGCCCATATCGTTCGCAATTCGACGGACGGTCGAACAGCCGATGTTCGAGTCGAACATGGGTTCGACTCGAACACGAAGCTCATCCCTAGTCAGCAGCACACACCAAAGACCTTTTCCCTCCACAGTACAAGGATCTGCAATTTTTTTCTGACCTATCCCAATTTGCCAAAAACGTAGGAAACTCAATACCATCTCCAAAGAACTAAGGAATCACAAGATATCCTATAAATGGGGTTCCCAACCAAACCAATCTTCACCAAAGAAGCTAAAGATCATCTGGTAGACTTTCTAAAGGCCTCACTCTGCTCAAGATGTGGAAAATTGTCCCAGAAGGCTCTCAGCAGGCCTCTAACTCACAAAGCCCTGAGCATGTCACGGAGGACTGGAACCTGATTACCTCAAGGAATGCTTGCAAACATAACTGATTTGGCCAGCAGCCAATCCTGGCACTAAACCTTTTATCCCTGTATTGGAAAACACCCGTTAAGCTCAACTGTTTTTCCTTTTTACCCCCACAAATTCTTGAGAGGCATTATGCTACACTCAGGTCACCATGACCTATTTCTGCTTCATTTGGAGTTCTATATATGTTTTTCTATATTTCTGACTTCACAGTTAACTAATGTTTATATCCACAGTCAGATCCACATCTACCCTTTTACCCTGAAGGAACTGACACTGCACAACCTCAATTCCCCATGCCTGGTTCTGGACTACTTCCATCTCTGGAAACACACGGTTGAGATCACCATTAGGGATGAGCCGAACACCCCCCGGTTCGGTTTGCACCAGAACCTGCGAACGGACCGAAAGTTCGCACGAACGTTAGAACCCCATTGACGTCTATGGGACTCGAACGTTCGAAATCAAAAGTGCTCATTTTAAAGGCTAATTTGCATGGTATTGTCCTAAAAAGGGTTTGGGGACCCGGGTCCTATCCCAGGGGACATGTATCAATGCAAAAAAAACTTTTAAAAACGGACGTTTTTTCGGGAGCAGTGATTTTAAATGATGCTTAAAGTAAAAAAAAAAAGTGAAATATTCCTTTAAATATCGTACCTGGGGGGTGTCTATAGTATGCCTGTAAAGTGACGCGTGTTTCCCGTGTTTAGAACAGTCCCTGCACAAAATGTCATTTTTAAAGGAAAAAATCTAATTTAAAACTGCTTGCGGGTTTAATGTAATGTCATGTCATGGCAATATGGATGAAAATCAGTGAGACAAACGGCATGGGTACCCCCCAGTCCATTACCAGGCCCTTTGGGTCTTGTATGGATATTAAGGGGAACCCCGCACCCAAATTAAAATAAGGAAAGGTGTGGGGCCACCAGGCCCTATATACTCTGAACAGCAGTATACAGGCGGTGCAAACAAGACAGGGACTGTAGGTTTGTTGTTAAGTAGAATTTGTTTGTAATTTTGAACGGGTACATTTTTAACGTGTTTAGCTCCAGCAAAAAAATCTTTTTTAAGCTTTTTGGAAAACATAGGGAAGGGTTATCACCCCTGTGACATTTGTTTTGCTGTCTTTCCTCCTCTTCAGAAGATTTCACCTCACTTTTTGTCCCAATGAAAAATGTTTTTTGAAAATTTGGGTTTTTTTGTGGAACAAGGATTGGAAAGCATCAGTGGAAAGGAGAATATTTTTTCCCATATTAACTCTTACAGGAGAGAATTTCCCTTCCTAGGGGTAGATTTCATCTCACTTCCTGTTATCTCCTTCCGTTTGCAAGTAGGAGTCATTTGTAAGTTAGATGTTTGAAAGTAGGGTCCTGCCCTATATACTCAGCAGAAATTTGGGCCTTAGGTGTTGCTGTGGCCACAACACTGTAAGCCCTCACAGGGCCCTGCTGTGAAATATTAGATCAAGAATTGTAATTACATGCCCCTGTTGAACAGGAGCTGAAAAATTAGGCCTTAGGCACTGGTGCTGGTGCCACAACACTGCAACCCCTTACAGACACTCTAGTTGGAACGCAGGAACGAGCCCTGCTGCAAAGTATTGCATCAAAAATTGTAATTACACGCCCCTGTTAGACAGGGGCAGAAAAATTGGGCCTTATGCACTGGTGGTGGCGCCCAGAACCAAAAATGTTCTTACAAGCCATCAGCGTGATGATTGAGGAGGAAGAGGATAATTACTCAGGGATAGTCACTCAGCATCAGCATAGGCAGTCTTTGAAGGGATCTGAGATTTCAAAAAAAATTATTTGGTTACATCAGCATCAGGTGCTTGGTAGCTGGTGGTGATCCAAGACTGATTCATTTTTATGAAGGTCAGTCGATCGACCGAGTCGGTGGACAGACGCACCCTGTGATCGGTTACCACGCCTCCAGCAGCACTGAATGTGCATTCCGAAAGAACGCTGGATGCAGGACAGGCCAGTAGCTCAATTGCATACTGTGCAAGCTCTGGCCAGTGATCCATCCTCAAGACCCAGTAACCCAGAGGATTTTCGGTGGGAAAGGTGTCCAAGTCTGATCTTGCCCCTAGGTATTCCTGCACCATGTAAAACAGACGCTGGCGATGGTTGCTGGAACCTGTAAATGGGGCTGCGGACCAAAAAATTGTCTGAACGCATCGGTCAGACGGCCACCTTCTCCACCGCTCCTTCTTTGACTGACCGAAGCCTCAGCAACACGTTGTCCAGAAACAGGAGTTTGTAACCTCCCAGTCTCTGGGAACGCGTTGCACAGACCTTTCTGCAAGGCCTCCCGAAGATGTTTCATCCTCTGCTCCCTCTGCGATGGCAAGATAAGGTCCACAACCTTACCCTTGTAACGTGGATCAAGGAGGGTTGCCAGCCAGTATTGGTCCTTCTCCTTGATACCACGAATACGAGGATCCTTACGCAGGCTTTGCAGGATCAGGGAGGCCATGCAGCGTAGGTTTGCTGAGGCATTCGGTCCGGAGTCCTCTGGGTCACTAAGGACGACATGGTCCGCAGCCACCTCCTCCCAGCCACGTACAAGTCCATGTGTTTCTTGGGACTGATCCCTTAAAGACTGCTGCTGATGCTGAGTGTCAGGCTCCACCTCCATACTGACACAATCTTCCTCCTCCTCCTCCTCGTCCTCTTCCTGTGTGATCGGCGGGCATGCAGGAACACTGTCTGGATAAAGGGGGCCTTGAGAGCTAAGGAAGTCCTCCTCTTCCTGCCTCTGTTCTGCCTCAAGTGCCCTGTCCATTATTCCACGCAGCGTGTGCTCCAACAGGTGGACAAGGGGGACAGTGTCACTGATGCATGCACTGTCACTGCTCACCATCCTCGTGGCCTCCTCAAATGGTGACAGGACAGTGCATGCATCCCTGATCATGGCCCACTGGCGTGGGGAAAAAAAACCAAGCTCCCCTGACCCTGTCCTGGTGCCATAGTCGCACAGGTACTCATTGATGGCCCTCTGCTGCGTGTGCAGCCGCTGCAGCATGGCCAATGTTGAGTTCCACCTGGTGGGCATGTCACAGATTAGGCGGTTCTTGGGCAGGTTAAACTCCTTTTGGAGGTCCGTCAGCCGAGCACTGGCATTATATGACCGGCGGAAATGCACACAGACTTTCCTGGCCTGCCTCAGGACATCCTGAAGCCCGGGTACCTGCCCAAGAACCGCTGCACCACCAAGTTAAGGACGTGAGCCAAACAGGGCACATGGGTCATTTGTCCCTGTCGGAGGGCAGAGAGGAGGTTGGTGCCATTGTCGCAAACCACCATTCCTGCCTTAAGTTGGTGTGGCGTCAACCACCTCTGAACCTGCCCCTGCACAGCTGACAGAACCTCTGCCCCAGTGTGGCTCCTGTCCCCCAAGCACACCAGCTCAAGCTCTGCATGGCATCTTTTGGCCTGCGTACTTGCGTAGCCCCTTGAACGACTACGGAGCACCGCTGGTTCCGAGGAAGAGGCCATGGAGGAAGAAGAAGAGGAGGGGATGGAGGAGAGAGGTGTGTCACAATCATTAGCATTTTGGAGGCGTGGTGACGGAACAACCTCCAACACTACTGCACCTTGTCCTGCATCCTTCCCAGCTGCCAGCAGAGTCACCCAATGCGCCGTGAAACTTGGGTAACGTCCCTGTCCATGCCTGCTGGACCATGAGTCAGCGGTAATATGCACCTTACCGCTGACCGCCCTGTCCAGCGAGGCATGGACATTGCCTTCCACATGCCGGTAGAGAGCCGGAATCGCCTTCCGTGAGAAAAGTGGCGTTTGGGTACCTGCCACTGAGGAACCGCACATTCCACAAACTCACGGAAGGGGGCAGAGTCTACCAACTGAAAAGGCAGCAGTTGAAGTGCTAGCAATTTTGCCAAGCTAGCATTCAACCGCTGGACATGTGGATGGCTGGGAGCAAACTTCTTTCGGCGGTGCAGCAGCTGGGGCAGGGAAATTTGCCTGGTACAATCTGACGTCGGTGTACCAAAAGCAGATTGCCCACAAGTACTTGGCTGTGACACACCTAATTCTACACCTTCATTTCTCTCAATGCAGGTCTCAGAGAGGACTGAAGGTCTAGTGGGGTTGGAAATCTCAGCTGATGAGGAGCAAGGAGAGGTCCTCTTTGTTCTTTGGTGTGGGTCTTTTAGATGCGCTTGCCA
Organism: Lithobates clamitans; assembly: GCA_037952925.1. NCBI lineage: Eukaryota > Metazoa > Chordata > Amphibia > Anura > Ranidae > Lithobates > Lithobates clamitans. Next base: position 1,608,350 of record JBBGZY010000022.1, read on the forward strand.
ACGAACTGCATGGCAGGTCAACATATATCTGGTCAAGCATGTGGTACCCAAGCGGGAGATGTTTTGGCAACGTGAGATACGCTTGAGACATATGTTGCAAATAGCAGCGGTGCGATCTGATGCACTCGTCTCAAAAAAGGCCCACACCAAAGAACTTTTTGAATAACGCGCAGAGACTGCAGCACCCTGCACATGTGATGCAGTCAATGTGCTGCCCTTAGGCTGGCCCCTGGAGGGCATCCTGCCTCGTTGGTGATGTGCCACCTCCTCCTACTCCTCCTCCCCTCTCCTATAAGGCACCCACGTTGAGTCAGTGACCTCATCATCCCCTCCCTCCTCATCACTGGAGCAAACCTGGCAGTATGCTGCAGCAGGGGGAGCATGACTGCCAGATTGCTGTCCTTCTTGGGCACCCCCTCTGTCCGTGCTCATGTTACTGCCTTCATCGAGCTCAGTATCATCATCAGAGCCTTCCAAACGCTGGGCATCCTCCTGGAGCATGTACCCAACACTGTGGTCAAACAGTTCGAGGGACTCCTCAGGAGGACATGGTGGAGCTAGGGAAGGAGTCACTGATGACATTGAGCCGAGGGAAGAGGCCGCTGCTTTGCCAGACAAAGCACCCTGGGCATGGGTGAGAGAGGATGAAGAGGATGAGGACGGCTTGGTCATCCACTCGACCAAGTCTTCCGCATGTTGCGGCTCAACACGGCCAGCTGCCGAAAAAAAGGCCAAGCGTGTCCCATGGCCACGTGCTGATGAGGATGCACCGTCTCCACGAACAGCACTAGACACAGAGCCTGCTTGCCCTCTCTTATTGGCTTGTGACTGTCTGCCTCTCCTTCTTGGCCTTCCAGACATACTAATGGCCTGTAGCTGCACTAAGCTGGGATAGATAGAGATTATATATATATATATATATATATATATATATATATATATATATATATATATATATATATATATATATATATATATATATATATACACTGCAGCTAGCAAAATCAACTGCCTGCCTGTAGTATGAGAACACCACCAACCTTCTACAGGTAGCTTTAGCTGAACACTGTGAGGTGGACGCACCCCACTAACTTGTAGGTTTAGCTGAACACTGTGAGCAGGACGCACTGCACTAAATGTAAATAGTCTAGCTGCCTGACCGTGGTACTAATAGGATCAAAAGAACACCAGTAATTTTCTTCAGGTAGCTTTATATACTGTAACAAGACAAGCCTGCCTGTCAGTAGGAAGATAACAGGAACGAATCTAGCTGAACACTGTGAGCAGGACGCACTGCACTAAATGTAAATAGTCTAGCTGCCTGACCGTGGTACTAATAGGATCAAAAGAACACCAGTAATTTTCTTCAGGTAGCTTTATATACTGTAACAAGACAAGCCTGCCTGTCAGTAGGAAGATAACAGGAACGGATCTAGCTGAACACTGTGAGCAGGACGCACTGTACTAAATGTAAATAGTCTAGCTGCCTGACCATGGTACTAATAGGATCAAAAGAACACCAGTAATTTTCTTCAGGTAGCTTTATATACTGTAACAAGACAAGCCTGCCTGTCAGTAGGAAGATAACAGGAACGGATCTAGCTGAACACTGTGAGCAGAACGCACTGCACTAAATGTAAATAGTCTAGAAGATAACAGGAACGGATCTAGCTAAACTGAATACAGTGTATATATATATATGCAACACCTGGGATGCATATATATACACAATACTCTTTAAGTGCAGCTAACTGACTGACTGTCCTGTCTAATCTAGCTAACTCAAATAAAATGACACTGTCTCTCTCTCTCTCTAAGCACACCGGAACACACTGCACAGGGCCGCCGTGCAGGCGGCCTTATATAGTGTGGGGCGTGTACTAAATCCCCTGAGCCATAATTGGCCAAAGCCTCCTTGGCTTTGGCCAATTACGGCTCTCTGTTCAGGAGGCGCTGTGATTGGCCAAGCATGCGGGTCATAGTGCATGCTTGGCCAATCATCAGCAAGCAATGCACTGCGATGCCGCGGTGAATTATGGGCCATGACGCGCCACATGAATTTGGTGCGAACGGCCCATATCGTTCGCAATTCGGCGAACGACCGAACAGCCGATGTTCGAGTCGAACATGGGTTCGACTCGAACACGAAGCTCATCCCTAATCACCATACTATGTAAGTGTTAACTGCACATGCTACATATACTGCTCCATCCTTACCTCACACAATACCATACCAATTACCATAACCTGACAATTAATGCCAAAGGACTTAACTATCCCGCAAAACACAGGACATTATGGACAGAGGTGTCTGAAAACAACTGTGACATCCTCTGCGTTCAGGAAAAGCACTTTCATAGTCAAGCCCAGCCCAAGTGTTCAAACCCTAAATTCCCACATATATTTCTAGCAAGTGCGGATGTAAAAAAGAGAGGAGTGCTTATTGCCATTAGTGACACGGTTGCCTTCAAGCTGCACAAGGAATTGACAGATCTGCAAGGTCATTATCATATTTTAATATGTGACATCAACTCTACTACTTATACAGTGATAAATGTATATGCACCAAATGAGCACCAATCCTGCTTTTTTCACAGAATCCTTAAAAAGGTAAAAAAAATCCAGCAGGGTTACCTACTACTGTGTGGGAACTTCAATGTACCGCCTGACCCTAAAATGGATTCTACTACCTTTTCCAACAGACCTCAACAGTCACTCCAACCCTTGCTGTTCACGTATTATCTCTATGATGCATGAAGGTGTCTTCGTGCCACAGAAAGAGACTATTCTTTTTTTTCCACGAGCCATAAAATCTACACAGGATTAGACCTCTTTCTTATAGACAACTGGCAGTTAAGTAAAATAAAAGCATTAAAGATTAACAGCACCACTTGGTCAGATCACGCCACGGTATCACTGCTGATTGATGACACATCTAATGTCAATCCCACATTTGTATAGAGGTCCAATCCGCAGCTATTCCAGGCTATTCCAGACTGATCCCTCCAAATCTGAATTAACAAAAGAATTGCTTGATTTTTTTGAACATAATGCAAGTTCTGTTAATAACCCATTTGTGACTTGGAACGCCCATAAGACGTTTATGCGGGGTCTTCTTATTAAATTGGGAGCGAGGGCTAAGAGGCAGAGGGGGCGGCAAATTCACAAAATTTCTTCTACGATCCAAACTTTGGAAGCCCAAAACAAAACCAACACATCCCCAGCTCTATCCAAACAATTAACTAAACTCAGATATGACCTCCATTTGATCTTACTGGAGAATTTTGAAAAAGCATCTAGGAGACTAAAAATCTCCTATTATGCCAGCGCCAACAAATCCAGGAAATTACTAGCCACCCTCTTTAGGGAGCATAGACATAAAACCAAAATCCCCTATATTCTTCACCTGGTGAATCAAGCTAAATTGTACCATCCTCAGGCTATTGCAGATGCTTTTAGTACATACTACAGCTCGATCTATAATTTATAATGATACCCAAATACCATACAACCCACCTCAACTATGATTACAACTTTCTCAATAAAATTAAACTCCCACAACTCACAGAGGAACAATTGGATAAGTGAAACTCCCTGTTCTCTGAAACTTCCCAATCTATTAGCTCCTTACCCAGTCATAAATCACCTGGACCAAACGGTTTCACAGGGGAATATTTCAAGTCATTCAGAGACATACTTTCTCCATATCTAGCTGAGATATACAACCATGCCGCCTCTTCCTCCTCTTTCCCATCTGAAAGCTCAGAGCAATGATTGTTGCACTACCGAAGCAAGGAAAGTACCCTTCCCCACAAAATGTTGTCCCATATACTTACTCAACAACGACTTAAAGATATATGCCAATTTGATCGTCAGCAGACTAGTGGATCTTTTACCATCCCTTATCCACCCAGACTATGTCAGACAGCTGACGTCACCAGACATCTGGTCAACATTATTCACCTTTCTAATAAAACAAGAATGCCTTCTCTGCTCCTAGCCTTGGGATTAATGCACTGGGATTACCTGGCGCAAGTCCTGAATATATTTGGCTTTACAGGCCAGATCTTCCAAGCCATTTTGGCACTGTATACAGCCCCTTCGGCCCAAGTCTATGTTTCAGGTACACTCTGAACTCTGTTTAACATAACAAACAGAACCATCCAGGGATGCCCACTATCTCTGCTAATTTTTAATTTACTAATGAAACCTATGGCCACATATATTCATCAGCATCTTGATATCAAAGGATTCTAAGTTAGATGTAGTCTATATAACTACCTTATAGCTAGACCTTTCCTCCCATGCATACCCTCTACAATGGCTCCTACTATACAAGGCTCTATAGAGGCATGGCACTACCTTCGCAAATCCATGTCCTCTGCTTGTAATCTCACCTCATTAAAATTTCAGTTATCTGCGGTTTCATGTCTAATCCCTGATATCTCTCTGACTAACTGATGCTCCACCAAGAAACTCCTATTGGAGGATTTTTTGGTAGGTCCTGCACTCAAAACATTTAGAGCGCTGCAACTAGAATACTATTCCCCCAGTGAAATTTTATAAATATATTCAAATTTCCCATTTATTACATCATAATAGTAAACTGATTACCTATCTACCCTGGCAAGTTGCCCTATTCTATACAACTACCAATACGAGAACCAAGGGTACCTTGTTAATATATAAATACCTACAGAACAAACAGGGATTCAACAAGTTTCCCAATGTACAAGCATGCTAAAGGGACTTTGAGAAAGAATACTCTGAGGATCAATGGAAACAATCTTTGAGTATAACATATGCATCTACCAGGAGTGACAATTTATGGGAAATACATCAAAAGATTATGTTGCGCTGCTATCTTACTCCTTACTGCATATCGAAATTTGCTCCTGATGTATCTCCTGAATGTTGGAGAAATTGTAGAGGAACTGGGACATTGATACACCTACTGTGATCCTGTCTGACCTTTACTAACTATTGGTCTCACATATTTAATATAATTGAACAAGTGTTGTGAATTCTTGTCTTACCATCTCCTGGCATGGCATTACTATCAGTAGACATAGACTCTATCCCACCCACTATGAGGCCAATTACGTATCACATCTTACTAGCTGCCTGACGTAACATCGTTTGGCACTGGAAAGATAAAACATCCCCAAACCTGACAGAAACCTTGCAAATCATAAACACACATAGTGTATATGAAACATTCGCACATAGCATAGGCAACCACCAGAAGGTTGCTGAGATTTGGCACCCCTGGCAAAGGTGGTACTCACAGCACTGAAGATTTCCTTACCCCTAATGCAGCGTACACACGACCAGACTTTCCGGCAGACTTCCAATGGACTTTCTGAATGGACGGACTTGCCTACACACGACCGGACTTTCCGGCAGACTAGGTCCGCCGGTCTTCCCAACGGACTTTCGACAGAGTTACGGCAGACTTTCCGAATGAACTGACTTGCCCACACATGGACAAGTCCGTTCATTTTGAACATGACTCGGGTACGACGGAACTAGAAAAGAAAGTAAATTTTGCTGCTTTTATCTGCGAGATTGGCACCTTGCGAGCCCCATTGCGGGGCATACCAGGCCCTTAGGTCTGGTATGGATTTTAAGGGGAACCCCATACGCCAAAAAAATGGCATGGGGTCCCCCCAAAATCCATATTAGACACCGATCCGAGCATGCAGCCCGGCCGGTCAGGAAAGGGGGTGGGGACGAGCGAAACATACCAGGCCGCATGCCCTCAACATGGGGTTGTGGGTGCTTTGGGGGAGGGGGGCACCCTGTGGCCCCCCTCCCCCAAAGCACCTTGTCCCCATGTTGGTGAGGACAAGGGCCTCTTCCCGACAACCCTGGCCGTTGGTTGTCGGGGTCTACGGGCAGGGGGCTTATCAGAATCCGGGAGCCCCCTTTAATAAGGGGGCCCCCAGATCCTGGCCCCCACCCTATGTGAATGAGTATGGGGTGCATCGTACCCCTACCCATTCACCTAGGGAAAAAGTGTTAATTAAAAAAAACACTACACAGTTTTTTAAAGTACTTTTATTAGACAGCTCCAGGGGTCTTCTTCCGGCTCCGGGGGTCTTTTTCCGACTTCGGGAGTCTTCTTCTGACTTTGGGGGTCTCTCCGGCCTCTTCTCCCGCCATCCAGTTCTTCTCCGCTCTCTCCGGCCTCTTCTCCCAGTGTTCGACCTCTTCTACCAGTGTCCAGTTCTTCTGCCGGCTCCTCCGCTATCTTCTGCTAGCGGTTGCCCGGACTTCTGCATTGCCTTCTTCCCTCTTCTCTTCTTCCGATGTTGACACAACGCTCTCTCCGGCTGTAATGCTGTCTGGGCGCTCTGCTATGACTTATATAGGTGGTGACCCCGCCCCCTTATGCCGTCACAGTCCCTGGGCATGCTGGGACTGTGATGGCATAAGGGGGCGGGGTCAACATCATCCATTGGACCAGCATACAGACAAACGGGCTTTCCGCCAGGAACTGAGTCCGGCGGAGTTATGATGGAAAGATTTGAAGCAATTTTCAAATCTAAAGTTTGTCGGATTTCCGACCGACACGGTCCATCAGAAGTCCAATGCATCCCACACACGTTTAGATTGTCCACCGGATTCGGTCCGCCGGACCAGTCCGGTCGGAAAGTCCGCCCGTGTGTACGCGGCATCATACTGCTCAATAAACAACATATGATATCTGCATGTGAATAAAGGTTTAAATGAGTAAATTATGGGAACTAATGAAATTGGACTTTGGGGGCACATGAGTAGTTAGACTATAAAATGTAAAAATTGTTTTATTTTATTAAATTTAGGTTACAAATTAGAAATAAATATAGTTGGTACAGTGTATATATAGAAGTATTTTGTATAAAATAAATCCTGCCCTGCATGCACATTAAACTCAACTGATTGTGTATATCTTCCAACATTCAAATAGTAAAAAATGGAGAACAACTTCCCAAATACAGGTTGCAAATAATAGTGTAGGAGAAAAACGCTGTGGGTTGAGTTGCAGGTCGGGTGGGTTTTCTCTATTTTTCGCTCGACATGTTGCACGTTTATATAACGCTTCTTCAGGAGCTAGAGATAGTTCTGCTGAATACATGTGAAAAAATATAGCGATAAGTACATATATCCTATGGATAACATGTTTTTTTAAAAAGTAAATTATACAAAATAGTGAAGTAAATTCTGACCAATTATAGTGATCACATGGAGAAAACCCCATAAAGGAAAATGGTCAACCGGGGGCCAATGGTACAACCCGGTAACTGGGGAGGCTATTATTCAGTATAAATAGTGCACATATATATACACATATGTAGAAAATTGTCATTACAAGTAGTCTGCTGTGCATTAGAGATAGATTAGCGGTGCCTCCCAATCTCATATAAAAAGTATTGAGAGTGACCAATTGCTCCAGAGAGGATGGTGAGACTCCATTCATTGGAGCAGTTGTAAAAGATATATTCTAAGAGGAGACATAGCGAGTCCACCACCAAAATACCGGCAGTTCAAGATAGTTCAATAATGGCCAGAAAAGAGATATGACTATATAGATATGCAAAGATATATATGTATATAGACACAGCTTACCCCATATGGTCAGACAAAGTAGACAAGATAGAGGTATGGTCTTGCTATTAGTAAAACAAACAATCGCTAGATTGCGTTGAACGCTGGTGATATATACCGAGCGCTGCGGAAGCACCAAGATGACCCCAGTTTCCAAAGTGAGGATAAGCGCCAATGGGGAGCCTTATGAGTAGCAATGGCTTGTACAGGCCAGTATTTCTAATATAAAACAAACAAGAAGGTACAATGTAATACTATGAATATTAACACACTTGTATTGGTTTGAACGTACAGTGGGGAATCTGAAGGGTATGGTGTGGCTTTCTATAGTAGAGCAGCGTCCGTTGACCATATGGGGCAACTGTGCACCCTTAAATAGTATCCCCCACTGGAAGCACCGAAAGCCTGAGAGGGCTCGGCGCTTCCCGGTCCGACTACTGGCTGCTGCGCATGCGCCGAGGACGCCGTCAACACAGCAACGGCCGTCCAATGCGAGCACAGCAGAACGAGGATAGGAAAACCCATCGGCTACTGCGCACGCGCCAGGTGGATGCACTGATGAGGCGACGCTCGGCCAATGCCACAGCAGCAAAGGCGGGGACTAAGCGGGGAGCCCGAGGAGTCCCCGTGTCTCCGTCAATCGCCGCATATCCGGTCGGAGGAGAGGACTAGATGTGCAGGGCTGTGTAGTTGAGTTTACCTGGGCAAAATCCATGAAGCCAACCAGGTGATCATCACCAGGGGGATGCACCATGGGATCACAAAAAAGGAGGAGGACAGCATTATATAATAAAATGATTAACAAATGACATAATGTACAAAATTGTAATATGAATATATTTTTAAAAATACGTAAATTTTGACAAATATTGGTATCCAAATACATGACTACATTGTGATAATCATAAATTTGTAGATTGTGATAATTGTTTTTGAAGGTCAAAGATTAAGGAAAATATCTTTCATTGATCTGCTTATCCCTGGGCTGAGCATTGAGTTTTTTTGGAGGTTGTTTGGGTATGCAAACTGATAGGGATCCTTGGGGTGTAGAGTATGAGATATTTAGAGAAAAGGTCTATAGGATTGAGTCTCATTAAGTCCTGGTGCTCTAGGAGCATTCATGCGCTCAATCCATAGGGTCTCCTTTTGCAATATATGTTTATCCCACTCACCCCCTCTGGGACTTTTAGGGATGACGGCCAAAACAGTAAAGAAGACAGAGGAGGTATCAAACGATGGTACAAATCGAGGTGTCGACTAATGGGAGTGAGCATTTTGCCGTTTCCTGAATAATATATGTGATCATTGGTTCTCTGTCTTAACTGTCTGGCCGTCTTCCTTACATAAAAGGCTCCGCGGACACAGGTCATAAGGTAAATCGTGCCCTGTGTATTGCACGTAGCCGAGAATCTAGGGTGGTGAACCTCACCATTAGGGAGTAAGAATTGATGTCCAGGTAATATCCAAGGACAGAAAGCGCAATTGCCACAGGGCGATGTTCCTAAAGGTAGTTTGGGTATGGATGAATTGGGAATTCTATAGAGACTAGACACAAGACTTGGACTTAATGAGACTCAATCCTATAGACCTTTTCTCTAAATGTCTCATACTCTACACCCCAAGGATCCCTATCAGTTTGCATACCCAAACAACCTCCAAAAAAATCAACATCAAATTTATGTATTTTTTAAAATATATTCATATTACAAGTTTGTACATTATGTCATTTGTTAAATCCTTTTATTATATACAGTGCTGTCCTCCTTTTTTGTGATCCCATGGCGCATCCCCATGGTGATGATCACCTGGTTGACTTCATGGATTTTGCCCAGGTAAACTCAACTACACAGAGCTGCACATCTGGTCCTCTCCTCCGACCGGATGTGCAGTGATTGATGGGGACACGGGCTCCCCGCTTAGTCCCCGCCTTTGCTGCTGTGGCATTGGCCAAGCGTTGCCTCACCAGTGCATCTGCCTGGCGCGTGCGCAGTAGACGATGCGTTTTCCCATCCTCGTTCTGCTGCACTCGCATTGGACGGCCGTTGCTGTGTTGACGGCGTCCTCGGCGCATGCGCAGCAGTCAGTAGTCGGACCGGGAAGTGCCGAGCCCTCTCAGGCTTTCGGCGCTTCCAGTGGGGATACTATTTAAGGGCGCACAGTTGCCCTATATGGTCAGCGGACACTGCTCTACTATAGAAAGCCACACCATACCCTTCAGATTCCCCACTGAACTCTAGGTAAGCCTTTATACAGTCTGATGCAGACTGCATTTACTTGTACGTTCAAACCAATACAAGTGTGTTAATATTCATAGTATTACATTGTACATTCTTGTTTGTTTTATATTAGAAATACTGGCCTTTACAAGCCGTTGCTACTCATAAGGCTTCCCATTGGCGCTTATCCTTACTGGGGTCATCTTGGTGCTTCCGCAGCGCTCGTTATATATCACCAGCTTTTCAACGAAATCTAGCGATTGTTTGTTTTACTAATAGAAAGACCATACCTGTATCCTGTCTACTTTGTCTGACCATATGGGGTAAGCTGTGCCTATATACATATATATCTTTGCATATCTATATAGTCATATCTCTTTTCTGGCCATTATTTAACTCTCTTGAACTGCCGGTATTTTGGTGGTGGACTCGCTATGCCTCCTCTTAGAATATATCTTTTACAACTGCTCCAATGAATGGAGTCTCACCATCCTCTCTGGAGCAATTGGTCACTCTCAATACTTTTTATATGAGATTGGGAGGCACTGCTAATCGATCTCTAATGCATAGCAGACTACTTGTAATGACAATTTTCTACATATGTATATATATGTGCACTATTTGTACTGAATAATAGCCTCTCCAGTTACCGGGTTGTACCATCGGCCCCCGGTTGACCATTTTCCTTTATGGGGTTTTCTCCATGTGATCACTATAATTGGTCGGAATTTACTTCACTATTTTGCATAATTTACTTTTTTTAAAAACATGTTTTCCATAGTATATATGTACTTATTGCTATATTTTTTCACATGTATTCAGTAGAACTATCGCTAGCTCCTGAAGAAGCGTTATATAAACGCGCAACATGTTGAGCGAAAAATAGAGAAAACCTACCCGACCTGCAACTCAACCCACAGTGTTTTTCTCCTACACTCATATTTGAAACCTGTATTTGGGAAGTTGTTTTCCATTTTTTACTATTTGAATGTTGGAATATATACACAATCAGTTGGGTTTAATGTGCATGCAGGGCAGGATCTATTTTATACACAGTACTTCTGTATGTACACTAGGGATGAGCTTCGAGTTCGAGTCGAACTTATGTTCAACTCGAACATTGGCTGTTCGTAAGGTCGCCGAACAATTTGGGGTGTTCGCGGCAAATTCGAATGCCGCAGAACACCCTTTAAAAGTCTATGGGAGAAATCAAAAGTGCTAATTTTAAAGGCTTATATGCAAGTTATTGTCATAAAAAGTGTTTGGGGGACAGAGAATTTTACAATCTAACGCCATCCGGCGTGTTCTACCAATAGGGGAGCCTCAAAACTTCACCCAACGGTCACTGGGCACCTCTTCCACAAACCCCGAGGGAAATTTCGAAGTTTACCTGACCGATCAGGTCTTTCCTGGGCTCCGGCCGGCTCCCCCTCACGAGTGACTCGCCGCCATCTTGCGGCCTGCAATCCCTCATCATCCTCGAGCTCAAGTGCTGTAATCGGATGATCACGGAGAAGCCACACTGCCACCATCAACTATTGTTACAGCGGGGGAGGATCGGGCGCTGTGTGGGCACCGTGAAAACCTATAAACTCCGGGTGCCTGGCTCCGAACGCTCGCGGCCCGCCGCCATCTTGAGGCCTGTGGAGCCTCCAGCATCCCCGAGCTGGAGTACCGCAATCGGCGGTACGAGCGTTACCGAATCTGGCCCATCTTCCGGCGGACGCCTCTGGAAGGTAGGCGCTCAACATACAGACCCTGAGAGCCGGTAGCAGTGCAGGAAAAGCCGATCTCGGACACCCGCGGCCTGCCTCATACCTCTCAGGTTACAGCCTAGGAAAATAGGAGGCTCTGGCCTACCTGTGACAGACGACCGCCATCGTGTCCCCCCAGGATCACCTCAACTAATTTCCCTTCCGAGGGGCGTCGCCTGCCCTGACATGGCTACAGACGCCTAAACCCTGAGCTCCGTCCACCACGGGAGAAGCACTACTCAGCCGGGAGTTATTTTCACACTATATTACCCGTGAATAATGGGCACTGCTTCCCGATCCTCCTCTGCCTCCCGCTCGAGATCCCCCAGGGAACTAACCGGATCACAAAGCCGCCATATACCGGAGATGTTCAGAGCCGGCAGAGGCAATATGGCGCCTATCCCTCACGGCCCACCACCCTCAGGAACACAGCCTCTGCCTCCAACCATCCCAAACACATCTGACTCTAGTCAGAACAGATCTAATGCTGTTGGAGACAGGATCGTACTCACCCCCCCAGCCTCAGATCAACATCCAGGACCTAAGACTGATTGCTGAAGACATTAAGGACACTTTATCCGCCGCCATAGCGGAGCTACGGCTGGATTTTCGCGCCCTAAATGAACGAGTCCAGAGAGTGGAGACAGTGACTGAACGCCACCACACCGCCATTCACTTAGTCACTGATTGCATTGACTCCCACACACTGCAGATGCGTGACATGCAGCGACACTTGGAGGACAAATCAAAATCACCAAAAAAAAAAAAAGAGAAACATAAAAAAAAGAAAGAAAACACAAAAATCAACATTAAAGCCAAAAAAATAAACAAAAAAATGTTGTCAGATGTGAGAAATCAAAATATATTGAGGGAATCCAGATAAATAGTAGCGAAATAAGTTTGTGAGAAGTGTGTGTGAATATGAGCATCAAAACTACTTAATTCTTGTCACATTATAAAGAAGAAGAGAGTGCGCTGTATTAAACCATTTTTAACATTGCAGCGTGACGAAAGTGCTGTATCCATTGTGAACGCTAAGTTTACCAGAACGAGCTGTCCCGTCTCGGAATTTCTTCTGAGCATGCGTGGCACTTTGTGCGACGGAACAGGCCACACACGGTCGGAATTGACGCGATCGGATTTTGGTGTCGGAAAATTTTATCTCCTGCTGTCCAACTTTGTGTGTCGGAAAATCCGATGGAAAATGTCCGATGGCGCCCACACACGGTTGGAATTTCCGACAACACGCTCCGATATGACATTTTCCATCGGAAAATCCGACCGTGTGTGTGGGGAATTATTCTTCATTCTTTTGTTATGTTTAAGAAGTATAATGGACCACATATAACAACATGATATGGTCCACAAAATGTTTAATTGGAATTTGATACTGACCATATTTTTATATTTACATTCCACAAATTGTAGATTTTGTTTATAAGATAACCGTTATTACCTTCATTAGTGCCTTATTGGTATTGTAATTTCAGCTGGTAACAGCTATTTTGAATTTATTGTGTCATGTACTGCTTACCTTTCTATTTCTTGAAAATAATAAAAAAATATTTGCCAAAACTATTTTACTATTTGAAACTAAATTGCATTTGTGCATGAGCATGGGCAGACAGGTGCTCTTTCAAATGTTTTTTTTAATTCATTTTGTTAAATAAAAACTGTTATCAACGTTATAGCTATCACAAGAGGTGAACAACAACCCTTGTGACAGCATGGGCCATAACAGGTTCTCCTTCTGGATCGGCCTGATTTGCTTTTTCCCTGTGCAATAACAGCCATTTAAACAAAGAATTGAAAACGGAAGTGACAAAATCCTTGTCTCTTCCAGTTTCTAACACACTGGGAAGAACAACATCAGTTCCTCTCACTGTGCACCCAGAACCAGATGCCACCAGTCACATCCTTTCCAGGCTCTCGAGAGCCCGGTAAAGGCGGCAGTATGGGTACGTCGTTGGACAGGAACAATTAAGGTGTTCTAGGGGTATAAATTACAGTATAAGTGGTTAGAATGCTGGTATCGGGTATGGCTATGATCAGGACTCTGGTATGGCAGTGACCAGAACATTGGTAAGGTGTATGGGTGTGTTAGTGTGAGCCCTGGTACCACTGAGAATAGTGATATGGGCTGGCTGCACTCTTTATTATTGTTACACTTGGGCCAGTAATCAGAACACTGGGGCAGGCTGGCATTCCAGTCTGTGAGTGTATATACAGTGTGGAAGGGTGCTACTCACAGGCCGCAGCAATGGTTCTCTCTGCTCTCACAGCTGATCTGTGTGAGAGCAGAGAGAACCAATGTTTACATCCGGTTTCCTATGTTCTCCACGTGATTACTGTGGTTGAAAACAGCAAAAACATGGTACAAGACCATGTGATCACCCAGACACAGTGGTAATGTGATCTGCTGTGTCCAAGGGACACACTAATTACTGGTCTGCTGGGTGCGCACTCTGTGAGTCACGTACAACTCTCTGATTTGGGGTGACATATGGATACGTCGACCCGCATTGACACTGCTTCCATCCTGTTGTTTATGCGCAGTGGGTAGATGGGAAACAGTTAATGGACCCTGTGCCACCAGGATCAAGTTTGGCAAACCAGATAATGTGGCACATATGCAGTGAGAGATTTGTCCTCTAATCTTAATTGAAAAGAGCTTGATTGATTATCTCATGCAAAAAAACTAAAGTCAACCTCTATTATTCTAAACATAAGAAATCAGAAGTTCTTAGTATTGTGATACTCATGTTGATGTTGATGTTGATGTCTTGCTTCTATTGGGCCATATATGACCACACATAAGGCTAATTCACAAAGCTAAAACAGCAGGATAAGGATATCATTGTTTTAAAAAAAGTTTAATAAGGTCTGGAAATGATGGTCACATGTCTAAAACAACCAGTTAAAGCCTTTTGTGTTAGCTTGAACACTTTATTTTGATTATTACCAGACTGAGCAGCACTTATTTAATGATTGTGAGCACTATCCAATCATATTGTGAGACATCATCAGTCCATACCCAAGACTGTTGATGTCTCATTAAATGACAGATCCATAACAGCCTGGTCTCACAGGAAATGGGTTGAATGATGTATGCGCTGTCATTAAACCCAGAAGACTGGTCACTTTTAATGGCAGGCAAGTACTGCAGGGGACAGCTTCAGACTGAAGGTCAGTGAAAGGTGTTTTTTTTTTGTTTTTTTGCTTGTTGTTTTTAAAGATTTAAGTAGCAATAAAAAAAAGAAAATGCCAAAGTTCTACTTCAAAAACTATTTAGATAACGAATGCTGTCGTATCTAATCATGTGCATGATCTGGGACTGGCAATTGGGGAAAAGTCAGCTGATGAAAAGAACAAGACTAAAGTCTAATTTTGTGCCATTTCTTACAATTCCTTACTTCGCAAACACACAAAAGTAACTTGCGATTGTTAAGTGGAAGGGCAAGTAGGTAACACAACAAGGTGACACATTATGGAAAGCTTAATGTACAACAATAATGTTCTTTTTTTGCACTCTAGAGAGTCTAATTAAGAGACAATTAAGTGTGCTTACTACTTATTTATCAGAATCACATGAGATGTTTTATTTCACAAAGCAACAATATTTGCCTCATTTAGGACAAAACTATGTTTAATTATAGTGCTTAAATGTTTTGTAGCTTCGGTATAATAAGGTATCATTAAAAACCAATTAATGTTAAAGCAATGTTGTGTTTATGCTTACAAAACAAGTTAAAAGAACAATAAGTTGGTTATTTCTTTAATGTTATATTAACCCATAGAAATATGTATTAGGTATGGCCTAAGTCATATTGTAATTGAATGTTATAAAAAATTGTATATAAAGAAACCCAAAAAGGTTAACGCTGTGCTATAAACAAATAAAAATACAATAATATTGAAAAATAAGTGGAGCAGCCAGCACCAAGAAGTCTAATACAAAAACTCCAGTACAACATAGGTGAATAAAAGATGCAGCCATAAAATCATAAGAAACTGATGAAGGTGAGAAGTATTCGTGAAAAAACACCCATTAAAGAAAACGAAGGCGGATGCAGTACAAAAATCAATTGTGAAGTGAAAAATCAAGGTGAAAGAGCTCACATTAAAAAAAAACTAAGGAGGATCCCACACAATAATTAGTAAAGTATAAATAAATCAACTAATGCATAAGGATAATAATGAAAAATCCCATCTAGCAAAAAATAAATAATTAATACATTACCACATAAGAATTATTATTATACTAAGTGATACTCCATAATAAGTGAGTTGATCTCAGATATAAAAATCAATCAGAAAAAATATTTCAAACAAATCATAAACACCAGAAATTATTAGAAGCAAAAAATAATTTGAAAAACGCACATAAAATCCCATTCCAGAGAAAATCAGTGCAAGGAATAATAAAACAAAATTTATAAGTCCATGCAGGGTGTGAAGGTAATGATCCAAGAGAAGATATATGAGACCAGATCCAATAGCCAAAATGGTAACACACCCAAGTGAGTATAGAGGCTCCTTACCAACTACAGATGACCACCAAAAATGGCTCCCATAGAGTAATCGTTCATAAAAGATATATTATATAAAATAAATTGCACTTACAAGACATTCCATCCAACTTGAGTATATAACAAATGTGGATCAGCGGTGGAAGATCGCGGCATCTCCACAGGCTTCCCGTTGTTTGTTTGCTTCCCACTAATCTCGATAGAGAGAAGGTAATGACGTCAGCATCACAGGCCCCACCCTAGTCTGATATATCTTCTCTTGGATCATTACCTTCACACCCTTCATGGACTTATACATTTTGTTTTATTATTCCTTGCACTGATTTTCTCTGGAATAGGATTTTATGTGCGTTTTTCAAATTATTTTTTGCTTCTAATAGTTTCTGGTGTTTATGATTTGTTTGAAATGTATATATATGAAGTATATATACTGATTGATTTTTATATCTGAGATCAACTCACTTATTATGGTGTATCACTTAGTATAAAATATTTTTTATGTGGTAATTTATTAATTATTTATTTCTTGCTAGATGGGATTTTTCATTATTATCCTTATGCATTAGTTGATTTATTTATACTTTATTAATTATTGTGTGGCATCCGCCTTAGTTTTTTTTTTATGTGAGCTCTTTCACCTTGATTTTTCACTTCACAATTGATTTTTTGTACGACATCCGCCTTAATTTTCTTTGATGAGTGTTTTTTCACTAATACTTCTCACCTTTATCAATTTGTTATTAAAAATTGCCTCTCTTTTTTTCAATCTACCTGGAGAACGCCCCCCAGAAATATAATTTGCTGCTTGTGTGATTGGCTTACTGATTTTTACAGAAGTCTATACTAATATACAAGCCAGACTTTTGGCATCCCTTGCAACAAAAAAATGTAATTTTTGGGGAGATACTCCCATTAAATATGGACTAAAGAGATGCAGACAGTGCAATTTTTCCCCTATTAGAGCCCTGATTCTGCAGCAGCTGATAGATAATTATGAAACCACTCCCATTAGACTCAGCCAGCACAGGGGCACAAAGGAACAAACAGTGGTTTCTTCAGAATATCCAAAGGTAGGAATCTACAATAAAGTTTGTTAAAATCCTTGCAATGTACATAGATCACTCCGAGGGTAATGATTTTTCCCAACAAGAATGGAGTTACTCTTTAATGCTTTTGTTAACTTTTATTTTTTAGTTTGAAAGTACATCAGTTTATACACTGGAGTTTTATATATATTTTTTTTATATTTCTATACACTCTTTATTTAACAATATATGCTTATATACAGTACTTATATTATAGTAGTATAGAATACTGATCCAGAGAGTACTGTAATTACACTCTCATTGAGGGTAAGGTATCTTTACCATACTTTTTTTTTCATTTAGTTCTTGTAAAATTATTTTTTTCCCTTCTTGTTGAATTAGATGGTCACATGTCTTTCTTCAATGTAGCTAATAGTTCGGGCCGAGCAAAAGTTAGACTCAAACATCTCGTGGTCAGCGAACACCCTAATTTACGAAGCACCTGGCAGGTTGTTCGCTTGTTGCACAGTGCATTCTAAGCCTTGCTTTGACAAAGCTTTGCCCAACCAGGGCACAGTAAAAAGCTAGTTGTTAAGGAGCAGGCTGGGAAACTGGCCGTTGCATCCTTTACAACTGATGAGTCATCAACTGTCAATTGGCTTCCTCACTGACAGCTGAATAAAAGAAAAAAACATTACCGGCAATAAAAAAGTGAAAATAAAAATGGCGTTGGGGTCTTCCCAATTCATACTAGGTCCTTCGTGGCTGGTATGGATTTTAAAGTTGCCTCCCTACCGCAAAGCACCTTATCCCCATGTTGATGGGGACAAGAGCCTTTTCCTGACAAGCCTGCGCAGTGATTGTGGGGGTCCGTGGGTGGGGGGCTTATGGGAATCTGAAATCCCCCTTTAACAAGGGGCCCCCAGATCCCCCCATGTGAATGAGCATGGGATAAATAATACCCCTACTCATTTACCAAAAAAGTGTCAAAAAGTAATAAAAACACAGAGACAGTTTTTGAAAATTCCTTAAATAAAAAAATTATGTCCCCTCAATGTAGATCCATTGTCAATCATGACGCCGCCGCTGCCACTGACCCTGAAAAAGGAAAAGAAAAACACTCTGCTGTTAACGAAGCCTAATTGCCTACTGCAAGCTCCGCTGTTTGACAGTTCTTATATAGGTAAGGGGCGGAGCCACCTGGCGACGTCACCTGGTGGCATTGCCCCCTTGTGACATCACCGAAAACTGCATGCTGGGTCGGTGAGGTCACAAGGGGATGGTGTCACCAGGTGACATTGCCAGGTGTCTCTGCCCCTTACCTATATAAGAACTGTCAAATGGCGGAGCCTGCAGTAGGTAGTTAGTCTTCTTGACAGCGGAGTGGGGTTTTTTGGGTCCAGCAGTGGCAGAGGCAATGTAACTGAAAATTTTTTTTTTAATTTTGGCATGGGGTTCCCCTAAAATCCATACCAGACTCAAAGGGCCTGGTATGGATTGCTTGGAGCCCCATGTCATTTATTTCCAGATTTTTCTATTGCCGGCAATTGCTTTGTATTGCAGGCAATTTAAATGTCATTTTTTGTTTTTTAGAAATATCAGTTTTGCTGCAGTAGGTTCTATACATGGTACAGATGCGCCACTTTACAGGTAGACTAAGGGGACCCCCCAGGCACTATATTTAAATTATTTTTTAATTGTTATTGTTGCACTTTAATCATCATTAAAATCACTGCTCCTTTAAAAACAATCTTTTTTAAAAGTTTTTTTGCATTGATACATGTCTCTCAGGGCAGTACCCTGGCAGTAGCTGGTGTTAGTGCTTCAATCATCCCCGGCACCATGGTTGTTATGGTGTCAGGATGAATGAAACACATTATTTCTATCATTACATTGTAATGTAAAATGAAATAGTTCAACTCACCATAATGCAGAACCATTGGGAGCCCTGAGCGTGTCACTTGCCACTATGCCTGCCACCAGATGGGGATGTCACTTACCACGCTGCCACCAGATGGGGATGTCACTTGCCATGCTGCCACCAGATGGGGATGTCACTAGCCACGCTGCCTGCCACCAGATGGAGATGTCACTTGCCACGCTGCCTGCCACCAGATGGAGATGTCACTTGCCACCAGATGGAGATGTCACTAGCCACGCTGCCTGCCACCAGATTGAGATGTCACTAGCCACGCTGCCTGCCACCAGATGGGGATGTCACTTGCCACGCTGCCTGCCACCAGATGGGGATGTCACTTGCCACTATGTCTGCCACCAGATGGGGATGTCACTTGCCACGCTGCCACCAGATGGAGATGTCACTAGCCACGCTGCCTGCCACCAGATTGAGATGTCACGTGCCACGCTGCCTGCCTGCCACCAGATGGAGATGTCACTTGCCACGCTGCCACCAGATGGAGATGTCACTTGCCACGCTGCCACCAGATGGAGATGTCACTTGCCACGCTGCCACACTATGGAGATGTCACTTGCCACACTATGGAGATGTCACTTGCCACACTATGGAGATGTCACTTGTCACGCTGCCTGGCTGCCACCAGATGGAGGAGGGTGGAACAGCGGTGCGGGCAATGAGAGATGTCATCTCTCTCCCCCGCTGCCGCACCGCTGACATTACTCCTCGATATTTTCAAAAATGGCGCCGGGCAGCGTAATCACTCTACTGCGCATGCGCCGCCCAGCCGAGCACTTACGAGCTTTCCCGAGCCCGGCCGGCTTCGGAACGGCGCATGCGCAGTAGTGTGCGGCTCGCGGCCATCATTTCTAAGGGCACCGGTGCCCTTAATCGACTCAACGGGCAGCCTGAAGGGGGGGGCGGCCGCGAAGTCACCGCAGGAGCGGCGCCGCTCCTGCACCACTGCCGCCCCGAGGCCTGGCCTCGGTGGCCTTGTGGTAAGTCCAGCCCTGGGGAACATGTTGGAGGTTGCCTGGTGGCGCAGCCATTGTAGCACAAATTTTGGGAGCCGTGAGCAAACATTGTTGGGAGCAATACTGAGAAGAGAAGGATACCGTCTTGGTGCTCCATTTAATCTGTGGGTCATGAGCCTGTAACCAGGGCAAGCCTAGTATAACGGGGAAGATAGGTGAATGAATCAGGTTGAGCCGTAAAAACTCCCGGTGGCCGGAATCAGTGGTTACCGGAATAGGTTGGGTTTCCTGGGTGATGGGGCCTGAGCGAGGAAGGGATCCGTCGGCCAGATGTACCCGTAAATCTTGATCTTTAGTTTTCAGCGGAATATTCAAACTGTGCGCTAAGGCAGAATCTATGAAGCAACTGCACGCTCCGGAATCAATGATGGCCTGAAAGCGGGTCTCCCCTTCTGGAAGCTGTAGGGAGATAAACAACATCACATAAGTCTTGGGAATACTATTGTTTGGATAGTTCAACACCTTTGGCTGAGGAGACTTACTGGGCCTGATCGGACAGCTGCGCAGGAAATGTCCGGCTCCTCCGCAGAAGAGACATAGGTTGGACTGTCGTCTGCGTTGCTTCTCTTCGGAGGTTAGCGGGCCCCGAACCAGGCCGAGCTGCATTGGTTCGACCTCAGGGACCGGTGCAGCAGCAGCCAAAGTTGAGGTCAGGGTCTGTGCTGAGTGGGGTCTTGGTAACGCCCAGATGGGGCGTGGGCCTTGGAAACGCTCTGAGCGTCACTCCCGCTTGAATGAGTTCTTCCAAGGAAGCAGGGGTTTCCATCCTAGCTAATTCATCCTTGAGTAACTCGGACAAGCCTTGGCGGTACTTGGCGTTCCAATTTGTATCGGCCGCCCACTTACGGAATTCCACAGTATAGTCCTCAATAGGCCTTCTTCCTTGGGACAGATGGTGCAGGATGGCCTCAGCTGTAGCCATACGCTGTGGGTCGTCATAGAGCTGGGACATACTTTTAAAGAAGGCTTCGATTGTATTCAGAACAGGACTGCTTTGTTCCATCTCTTCCAGCTTGGGGTTCTTCGGACAGTAGGGAAATCGCAAATCTCACCTTAACGATTTCTGAAGAAAAGGTTCTCGGCTGGAGGGCGAAGTAGAGGGAGCATGCATTTTTGAAGGCCCTAAACTTCTTACGGTCCCCCGAGAACCGTTCCGGTGTGGGAACCCTGGGTTCCGGAAGTGCCATGACGACGGTGGGGTTGGCGGAAGCCTCAGGGAGCGAACCCCCACTGCTGGGTGCGGGAGCTGCGGCTGCAGAGGGCAGTGACCCTGAGATCTGCTGAAGGCGGTTATCAGTTTGGGTATAACCTTCCTGTAATTTCTGTACTGAGTCAGCAAGAGTGGATACCTGTTGGCACAGGATCTCCAGAGGAGAGCGCGCTCTGTCGGCCTCGGACATCTGGCTGGTTCGTACTGTCAAGGACTAATACTCACCGAGCTCGAGATGCCGAGAGCGGCTCGCCCTTACGACCACGCGCACCCAGACCCCCGAAGTGGGTACAGAGAGCTGGGGGCACGCGGAGGCACGGGCTTCCGGTAGGCAAGAGATCCGAAGGTTGGAAACGGGTGCACTGGGATCCGTATGAGTGACCAAAGGTCAGGACTGAGTATCAGGCAGAGGCAAGACCGTATGATAAGCAGGAGTCAGATGGGTAGCAGGCAGTTAGACAGTGGTAAGTCCGTTTATGCAGGTAGAGGTCAGGGTATCTGGCAATCAGGCTGAGGCAAAGTCCGTTATACAGGCAGAGGTCAGGGTATCAGGCAATCAGGCAGAGGCAAGTCCGTTATACAGGCAGAGGTCAGGGTATCAGGCAATCAGGCAGAGGCAAAGTCCGTTATACAGGCAGAGGTCAGGGTATCAGGCAATCAGGCAGAGGCAAGTCCGTTATACAGGCAGAGGTCAGGGTATCAGGCAATCAGGCAGAGGCAAAGTCCGTTATACAGGCAGAGGTCAGGGTATCAGGCAATCAGGCAGAGGCAAAGTCCGTTATACAGGCAGAGGTCAGGGTATCAGGCAATCAGGCAGAGGCAAAGTCCGTTATACAGGCAGAGGTCAGGGTATGAGGCAATCCAGCAGAATAATGGTTAAACAGGCCAAGGGTTCAGTACACAGAGCAGGCAGGTAAACAGGACAAATAGGCACAGAGGATCAGGGAGAGCTGACGACGAACCAGCAACCCGACTGGGCGCTGGAGCCGTCAGAAGTAGTCTACCCCCGGCGAGCGCGTCAGCGTTGATGCGCTACCGGGCACCCGCACAGGAGACGGTGCGCACACGGGGACCGCCATGCACCCGCGCGCACCACACCATCAGGCCGCGGACGGGTGTGCGGCGAAGCGCCAGTCCACCGCGCATGTGCACTGGAGCCCAGCAAGCGGAGACGCTCCCAGACTCCTGACACATAGATTTCAATGGGGTTGGATGTTTAGGTCCGAACTTTTGCTATGTTCAGGAGTTCTGGTGCGAACCAAACCGAAGGGTGTTCGGCCCATCTCTAGTAGCTAACTTTGTAACTATTATCTAGAAGGCAGAAAATGGCTTTCCAGGAGATCTCCATAGACCAGTTTCCATCAAGTTATTGTTAATAGGTTTATTCATGTGTAGGAACTAATTAAGATAACCAGGTGTACATTAGAATCATATTAACAATAACCATAACATTTCCTGTTGAATAAATTCACAATTTAACAATGAGAATTTAGAGACTGAATAGCTGTAATATATTTTACCTGGGCTTGATAGTTTTCTAGGAAATTAATTTGTTTTGGAACTGCCTATTGAAGCATGACCTGGTGTGGAAGGTCTTATGCCCCGTACACACGGTCGGATTTTCCAACGGAAAATGTGTGATAGGACCTTGTTGTCGGAAATTCCGACTGTGTGTAGGCTCCATCACACGTTTTCCATCTGATTTTCCGACACACAAAGTTTGAGAGCAGGATATAAAATTTTCGGACAACCGATCATGTGTACACAAATCCGACGGACAAAGTGCCACGCATGCTCAGAATAAATAAAGAGATGAAAGCTATTGGCCACTGCCCCGTTTATAGTCCTGACGTACATGTTTTACGTCACTGTGTTTAGAACGATCGGATTTTCCGACAACTTTGTGTGACCGTGTGTATGCAAGACAAGTTTGAGCCAACATCCGTCGGAAAATATCCTAGGATTTTGTTGTCGGAATGTCCGAACAAAGTCCGACCGTGTGTACGGGGCATTAGAGGGAGGTGTCAGTATTTTGGGTAGCTCACATTCTTGAGTCCCTATAGCCATAATATGCTTAGATGGTATAAATGAAGTATGGGGACTTCACCTCTTAGGATTTAGTTAAACTCCGGTAAAAAGGCAATAAAATAAAAATAGAATAGTAATTAACCCTGTAACAGTAGATTTAATTCCCTTTTAACATATGTAAGCTAAAGTCATAAGGAAACATATAAAACAAATTTGTGTTAACAGGGACTGAACAATTCTATTTTTAGGATTTCTACATTATAGCTAAAATGTCATGGTAATGAAATTCAGTAAACAAATATTTGAATTCCTATACACAAATACTGTATATGTTCAGATTTTACTAAATGTTTTATGGATAGGGATGAGTGAATCTACCTAAATTCGGCTTGTAAACAGTTTTACAAAACCGTGCTTGTAGATAGCAAACTTTGTGGTGAACCTCATTAAAGTCTTTGAAAGATAAAATTCTGCCTGTTTGTAAGGCTAATAAGCAAGCTATTGTCTCCCTTCACAGAATTGTCACCTCTCCCACTCCAACAAACTGGCCATGTAGCTGCTGTCAGCCCCCCCCCCCTCTTATTTTATATGGGTTGAATTATTGGTTGCTCCTTATTTCTGGTGGTGAATATGCAATGTTTTCAGCCAAAAAGTTCATGATCTGTGTAACGAGCCCCTTGCTCGCTCGATTCCACTCTCCCGACACTCCTCTGCGGCTATAGAATCAGATTGCAGATCACAACGTCTGATGGTTCGGTCATCCGATGATCCGGGAATCGAACTACAGCTATGTGCCGCTCGTATCCAGTTGTGATAGCTCAGAACAAACACCAGGCAGGGTGTATGTAAGTTCAAACAGGTATCTCACTTTTTATTGATGCACACAACACACTTTTATACACAGCAGTTTGAACACCCCGCCCCCAACAACCACTTTCCTATTGGTCAATTGTAAAGTACACTCGAGTCTTCACTCAGGTCCTCTTGTCCATGCAAATGAGGACTTGAAACAGGGTCAGCAGGGATTGGTTCGATAGCCTGAATAGGAGGACTGATATGTGTAATGACACAGAGAAGCCCCAGGGGGTAATTAAAGTACATAAACAAACAGTCAAACACAGAACAATGCCTTCCTTCCAGACCAATACTTCAATATTCCAAGTTTTATGACAATACTCCCCCCTGGAAACGGGTCAACTTGAGGATGTTGGAAAAGTAGTCTTAAGGTTCCAACAGTCTGTGTCTCTTGGGGGGATATGGACCTGAATCCAAAGTAACACCACCTCAAGGGTCCTCAGGCATACAGCTCACAAAGAGCACCATTCCCCCAAATGCCAGGGCCCACGATTGGTCGGCAAGAGGCTAGCATTCAGTCCCTTTCCAAAAGCCTCTGTCGGATTTACTCCAAAGTTAGTCCATAGTTCCAGTCCCCTAATGCCTGTACCCACACAGTACCCCAAACAAATTGTTCCAAACAGAGCATTACTTACCCAGCCAACCTCTGCCTCTCTCAGAGAACATGCCTACCACTGGGGACAGGCCTGGACTGGCCCTTTTCCCTGGAGTCCTTTCAGCCGCTGGAGAGAAGACAAGGTGACTGGGCTCACTCCGTCATGCTGTTGGGGATCTGGGCCGACTGCCCAGCATCCCTGGAGTATACAAGTGGGGACTGAAGTCCCATCCACTTTTAGTAGGTGAAAATCCCACAGTGCTTGCAAAGCATGGCTGACATCCTCCTGTCTCAGTGTCGCACCATTCTCTGGGGTTGTGTCAGTGGAGACCAAAGTCCCATCCACTACCACAGAAACTCTCTCTTCTGTTAGTTGAGGGCAGAGGCCAGCAGCACTCTGCCCTCTTGCCAGCACTTCTGCTGGGGACTCCACATCCTCCGCTCTGGCTAACTTTTGGGGCAGGAGGCTGGCTTCCTCTACTCCCAAACTGTGTAACTGCCATTGGGGAGGTGAGCCGGCTGCTTCCTTTTCCATTCCCTCATCTGGCTGTTGGGACGATATGTCTGTGGTACTGTCTCCCAGGTACACGAATCTTTGCTGGGGAGGAAAGACCGCTTCCTCCACCCTGGCCAACTGTTGGGGAGGGACGATGAACACCTCCTCTCCCTTCTCCCCTTGTATCCTGATCTGCTGCTGGGAAGTGACCACCTCCTTCTCACCCTGAGCCTCCGGAACCACCACAGATGTGGGGCAGAGGTCTTGGAACCTCTGTCCGGTGGCCAGCGCTTTAGCTGGAGAAGTTCCTTGTGACTCCACAGATACTGCTGTTGGTGCTGGGCAGAGCACAGTGAAGTTTGGCCCTAATAACAGCTCTTCTTCTGCTGGAGGCTCTCCAGGTTGTTCTTCCTCAGCAGAAAAGTCTATCAAATCCCCTGTCTCTGCAACTGGTGTCTAGGGATAAAGGTTCACCATCTCCTGTCCCTGGAACCCAGAAGATGCTATCAGTGCTGGGCAGAGGTTAGCAGAGCTCTGCCCCATTGTCAGCACTTCAGCTTTGGGGATAGCGATCTCCAGATTTTCCATTGCCGATTCTCTGGCATTCTGCTGGACAGGCACATTCCTCCATCCAAGATCATCCAATGCAGAAACAGGTTCATCAAGGTCAGTCAGCATGTGCTCCATCCGCCATAAGACCTCCGCGTCCATAGCTGTGGGGCCAGGTTGGAAAAGCACACTGTTAGTCTGCCACATTGTCAACTTTTCAGCCAGGATTTCAGAGTTGTCAATTGGTATTTCCTGATAGTCCCAGGCAAAGAGAGCCCCACCCTGCTGCTGAGCAAAGTCTAGCAGCTGTCTGTAGGCGATCTCCAGCTCCCATTCCTGAACGGCCAGAAACTCCAAATCTTCCTGTGCCCAGTGCACTTTCGAGACATTCAGTCTTCCCTCTCTGTGCTCCATTATTTCCTCCAAACGCCACTCCAGATCACTCCCAAAGTCAGGGTCCCTGGACAGCCTCCAGTACAACAATCTCAGGCCATCGTAGTCAAAGCCTTCCGTGGGGCTGTCATCTGTTATCCACGGGCACACTTGGGCTACATACCACTGGAGGGCTCTGTAGCTCTCGTCCAACTGCATTTCTGCCCGGATCAGCCTGCTTAACTCAGCTGTCCACTCCTGGTTCGGTTGTTCCCCCAATAACAGCATTCATACTTCATGCTGCGACCAGTACCTTACATGGATGAAGGGGAGAACTTTTCCCTGGTGTCGCTGCTCATGGGCTAGCGCTTCCTTCCAGAGTTCACAGCGGGAAAAATCAAACCATTCCAGCAGGACCTGCTCTTATACTGGTCCTCTGTCCTGTATCTGCATCTCTCGCAACCTCCTTCTGAATTCCTCTTCCATGGTGGCTGGTATCGGTACCTCTCCTCTCCTGCTATCTTGGATCCAGGTGATGGTTTGGATGTGTTCACAGCAAGGAAGCACGATACCACCAGTCCCTCGCCGGCACTCAGGTAAGTCTTTCTTTCAGCATGGCTCTCCTGCAGGCTGCATAGCTGGTCATTCACTGTGGTGGTTTGGAGTGTCCCAGTAACTGGAGAGCAAATCCCACCGCTGCCAACCAATGTAACGAGCCCCTTGCTCACTCGATTCCACTCTCCCGACACTCCTCTGCGGCTATAGAATCAGATTGCAGATCGCAACGTCTGATGGTTCGGTCATCCGATGCTCCGGGAATCGAACTACAGCTATGTGTCGCTCGTATCCAGTTGTGATAGCTCAGAACAAGAACCAGGCAGGCTGTATGTAAGTTAAAACAGGAATCTCACTTTTTATTGATGCACACAATACACTTTTATAAGACAAAAAAATGAACTGCGCTAAACCATAAGTGAAAATAATGTGCAATAAAAATTTAAATATATATGTATAATGACAGATATCCCTGAAGGACACACATATAACAAAAAAAGTGATCAGAAAAAATAGTCCTGAAAGTTCAGATATATTAAAGAGAACAAAAAAATATATTAAATCCCAAAAG
The DNA here is from genome assembly GCA_037952925.1 of Lithobates clamitans. Classification (NCBI taxonomy): domain Eukaryota; kingdom Metazoa; phylum Chordata; class Amphibia; order Anura; family Ranidae; genus Lithobates; species Lithobates clamitans. The sequence goes on from JBBGZY010000022.1 coordinate 1,635,644, forward strand.
AGGATTGAAAAATTCCAAAGAACACAGATGGTATCCAATAATGAGTGCAATGAAGTTCATCAAATATCACCAAGTGCAGAATCCATCACCAGAAGGGATGCACGCTTACCAGAGGCAAGCTGTAAAACAGCTTGTATTGAAATAGGTATCCGTTCGATGGAGGCGTCCTAATCCAACCTCACCGTGGGAGGGGGAAGGCAGGAAGGCTCCATCCGGTGGATAAGGACAATCAGCAAGGAGAACCCTCTTGACTCTTGATTGCTGGTATGGTAAAGTCTGATCACTGAGTAAATAGGGTGGTTGAGCAGTGAGGAGCAGTGGATCCTTCAGTGTACACTCGAGTCTTCACTCAGGTCCTCTTGTCCATGCAAATCAGGACTTGAAAGCAGGGATTGGTCCGATAGCTTGAATAGGAGGACTGATATGTGTAATGACACAGAGAAGCCCCAGGGGGTAATTAAAGTACATAAACAGTCAAACACAGAACAATGCCTTCATTCCAGACCATGGAACCATCTAGAGGGGGTTAGCCTTAAAACAGGGCAGCAGATCCCCCCCACTGTGTAATAGAATCAAAGGAGAAATACTTCAGTATTCCAAGCTTCATGACAATCTGCAACCTATGCAAATCCACATGAGTATTCCCATGTACCAATTTTAGTGGTGAACCTAAACCTTATCCCTTGTTATTGGATCTTACCAGAGAGGACACCTTTAAAATCAAATGCCCAGAAGCAAAACTTTCAAAAACTAATTGTAAAAGGTTGGTAATAACTGTATAGTTCTGCACAGCAGGGAATACAGTCAGTAATGCTTATGTGATCTCTTAAACTAATTCAAAGAATTCATCTTTGACATTTATATTTTTTTATGATTCTAGTGACATGGACAATAAATAGTGGATCCATTACCTGTGTTTAAATATTTTGTAGCTAAATATTTTATCTGAAAATAATGTGTACAAAAGGCTGCCAAGACTACATACTATTTAGACCTTTAAATAAACACAAATCAATGCAAACTTTTCTGAATTGTATTTTGCCTATTTACTGTAAAGTCTACATAGTCTAATTGCCAGGTGCATTTCTTAAGCAGCAGTACTGCTACATTTTTAGAAGAAAAAAAATATTCTTTTGTTACTGTGTAGCAGCAGAAAGTAAGAAAAGCAACATAATTTAGATTTATAGCAGTCTTATCTACAGCTCTCTATAAAAGCTGTAAAGAAAAGAATTGGGTGAATAATAATGTTACTTTAGCAGTTTGTCAATTATATGTCTCCATACTTGAAAAGGTAAAACACACTGAAATCTGAAGCAGATGCAGACATAATTTATTGAGTAAAGTTTTACATTTAAATTAGTATGTTCAACCAGGCTTGTTTATTTGTCACCACTGCATTTGTTGTATAAGGTATGTTTTGATAAACTTAACTAACTTTTTTTCTTGGGGTGGTATATTAAATGATTACACACATAGAAAATCCAAGTTTACAATTAGTTTAAAGTCAAACTCCAAGCTGATACAAAAAATAAATATACATTTTAAGCCATTTTTTCTATTCAGAAAGCCCTGCCAGATAGCATAGCAGTAGCTGTGATCTGTATTTCACTTTCAATAGGTTTTTATTGAAAATTTAAGGTACAAAATATAGCGTAAAAACTTTTTGTAATTGCCAAGAAAATGCTAGACAGCTGGAACGTAGCTGTTTAGAATATAAAAACATCCAATAGTATTAATAGCATATTCATAAACAAAACCTTAAAGTTAAATTTTGTAACAGGCCATGAAACAATAAGCAGATCAAAACATCAAATCTGCATAAAGAGTGTGATCTGCAACAAGGAAATAAGAAAGAACGAAAAAGAAAAGAAGGGTGTTTAAAGTTAGAAGGTGGGAAAGGGGGGTAAGGTGAGGGGGAAGGGAGTAAGCATCAAGAATGCTCAAAACCAGTTTCACAAAGCTGAGATTTTATAATGAGGTATAGCTCTCTATGGAAAGTGACGGATGGGCATATTGTATCCATGGGGTCCAAATCTGAAAGAATTTATTTTTCATGTCCAGCTGGATGCTGGTCAGTGTCTCATTAATAAAGAACTCGTCAATCTGCCGATGAACTTCCAGGCTTTGGCGATAGTCTGTTTTGCCACTAGAAAAATATAGGTAACCAATTTGAATTGGGGTTTAGTAAATTCGGGGGGGGGGGGGGTTAAGGTGTAAGAACAATTTACAAAAAAATTTGGTGGAATCCCAAATAGCAAGGGTATACCACATAAGAGGGCTCATAGAAGCGGGTCTACATTTAGGTGGGTGCCAAGGAGGTGAGCAAAAAGCAACTGGTGAGCAACAGAATGCCTCTAGATCTACCCACAGGGGAGCCTGTCAGGAAGCATACAGGGAGGTCAAAGGGGCAATTTGTGCAGCTGCAAAAAAAATTACTGAAATGAGGGACTCCTAGACCACCCTGTGTTTTATGTGTAAACATTGTTTGTCGGGTGACCCAAGGTTTTTTATTGAACCGTTTAAAATGAGATATGTGGTTTTGAAAGGATTTCAATGTGTATGATGGGATGTGGGCTGGGATAGTGCAGAACAAGTATAGCAGCTTTGGCAGTATTGTCATTTTGTTAGCATTCATCTGCCCTATCCAAGAGAGGTGGTAGAGGGACCAGCTAAAGAGGAGGGCTTTAAGTTTACGTAAAATTGGGATATAGTTGGCAGCATATAGGGCATGATAAGAACAAGTAAGGTTAATTCCTAAGTAATTAATGTGGGAGGAGGCCCATATAAATTAAACACTTTGCTTCAAGGAGGTTACCTTTGTGTAACATGTTTTCATTAATGGTGAGGCCTGATATGTCCGAGAATTGCTTAAGGGTAAAGAGTAGATTAGGTAGAGTGGTATGTGGTTGGGTTAGAGTTAAAAGTAGGTCATCTGCAAACAGACTGATCTTGTATGAGTTAGGTCCCAAATCAATGCCTCGGATATAGGGAGTTAGATCTGATGATGCACTCCAGTGGTTCTAAAGTTAAAATGTATGAACCCATATTTATTTATTGCAGATAGGCAGCACAACATAGTTCCCAACTTGCCTCCACCCTGTGACTAACCACTAAAGCAAAAACAGCACGCTGTTGAGTTATTTACTGCAATCTCTCCTCTTGTATTTTTGTTCAAACTGTAGACTGAGATCACTGTGCAAAACAGCGCCCCAACTGACTCACTAAGTAAAATTGAGTAAAACACACCTAATTAATAAGTTTAATGAATATTTAACTAGATTAATTAGGGATTTTTTATATCTGCCTAGATTTCTGATTTAAAACTATAAAACCTATGTTTTTATTAAAGAAAAAAAGGTTATACTTAACCGGTCTGTACAATGGTATTTTTTGGTCTCTTACCTGCTCCTATGGAGTCCCCTGCTGGCATTATCCACTTCTTCTTACTATTGATGCCCCCATAGTAAGCCCTGTGCTATGGGCGCACCTGTGCAGATGCACTCCAAACCTAGCTGTGTGTGTTCATAGGCACACGAACAGCATGGCTCGGCCACATCCCCCTCTCCCTCCTCACAGGTTTTTTCTTTCAGCAGCATGAGTCTATGGCTCCCACTACTGTCTGTGCCTCTTGTCAGAACTCAGGTGTTGGGGAGGTAGGTGGAACAGTTAGAGGGGAGCTTTTTATGTGCGCTGCATTTCGAGATTTCATAATTTGCCACGTCACGAATGTTAATTCTCCATTACGAATGCTAGTTTTCCGTCGGAAAATCTGATTGTGTGTACACGGCTTAACTCACTGTGTCTCCGGCTTCACCGTGTCTCCAACTTTGTGGTGTCTCACAGCAGTGACGCCTATGCCGAAATCAGGAGATAGGGTCTCACCCAGCCTCTCCCACTTCACATTTCTCACCAGTCAGCTGACCTCTAGTCTCTGCCCCCCAGCCATGCCATGAACTGAATAGGCAGCTACGAAGAGGCTGAGTGGGCGGCCGTGAGCTCCAGGAACAGCCCAGCTGGGCGGCCACAAAAAGGTTGGGAGAGCAGTGCGGGCTTCAGGAACAGCCCAGGATTTAGTGACCCCTGGCAAATCGTCATTCCACCCCCGAGGGGGTCCTGACTCCCAGGTTGGGAACCACTGCTTTAGAAGGTATTTGCCTTTTTATGCTTGTCATGTAGAATGGCAGGTTTCCTTTAATTTATTTTTCTGCAGTAATATTAGCTATTTGATGTAAGGGCCTATTCACCCTAGTATGCAGTGTTCTCTGTTATAGTAGAACCCAGACTACTGTCTTGTGTGGTCACAATATAATCCAAGTTTATTGAATATACAGTATAAAAAGCGCTTTAAAACCATTTACATTTTAGCTATGCAAAGAAGCTGATTACCATTTGACATATTCCCCATTAATACCAGCCTAACCCACTTAAAGTGTTTGTTACCTAAACATTTCATACCCCTGATATGTGCCTGCTATACCATGTACTTGTATGTTCCTTCCAGGCCCTCTGCTTTCCAATTAAAAACCGACTGCACTAATTAGGAGAACATACCGTGGACACATTGTGCTCTCCTCCAATGATCAGACTTGTCCTGACACACTTCTTCTGCACAGCCTTTCAGTGGGAAGATCAGTGTGCTGTTGCTTCTCCTCCCCAGCTCTTATGCAGAACAGAGGGAACAGAGGGAGTATGATCACTTATAAAAAAGGAGAAAAATATATTTTTTTACACATATATATCTGTACACATACACAAATGTCTTCCTTTAATTTAAATTTTAAACTAAATGGGTTGCTTTACAAGTTGATCATTTACAATCAATTTAATGTCTCTTACTGGCCAAGGATACTGTACACACTAGGATTGATTTACTAAGGGCAATTAGATATATATACATTTATATTTAATTTATATATACATTTATTTATATATAAATTTCTCTCACTGTTGTTGATCGTGCACTTTATATCCTTAAGGAAATGATATATGTCATTGACGGCCCACTGTCAGCAGCACCATAGAATTTACTCACATTTCGGTTACCTCCAGTCAATCTCTGTACAACCTAAAATATCCATCCCCTCAATACCTATCACCTCCAGTACTAAATGTAAAAGGGGAGATAGTGAATGACCATGTCTTATGCCCTGTACACACTGTCGAATTTTCAAATGGAAAAAGTGCGATCGGATTGTTTTGTCAAAAATTCCGATCGTGTGTGGGCTCCATCGGACTTTTTTCATCGGAATTTCCAACACACAAAGTTTGAGAGCAGGATATAAAATTTTCCAACAACAAAATCCGATCGTTTAAATTCTGATCGTGTGTACACAAATCCAACACATAAAGTGCCACGCATGCTCAGAATAAATTAAGAGACGAAAGCTATTGGCTACTGCCCCATTTATAGTCCCGACGTACGTGTTTTACGTCACTGCGTTCAGAACGATCGGATTTTCCGACAACTTTGTGCGACCGTGTGTATGCACGACAAGTTTGGCCCAAAATCCGTTGGAAAAAATCAGATGGATTTTGTTTTTGGAATGTCCGATCAATGTCCGATCGTGTGTACAGGGCATAAGCCTGTCGATACCTGTTTAAAACCAGCTAAACCTCTTCTCATTCTTTCATTAAAACATAGTCATCCAGGAACAAGCAGCGTGTCCTGTTCTGTTTAAACTATTTGTAGATGATATAACTAAATGTTTGTGGGGAAAGATATGTCTTTTTTCTGATGACACACAAATGTGCAATAGTGTTGCTATTTCTGGGGGTGTCTAACTAAGGGAATCAGGATCTCCTTCTTCCTGCTGGTGACCCCTCTAATTAAACATTTCAGAATTCTATTCACTTTTTCCACTTCCTGGCCATGCTGCTTGCTCATTTTGCAATCATCTGAAAAAGGTAGTCCCAAATCTTTTTCTTCTGTAATTCTTCTGACCAACACTGTACTCCCATTAGTATAGTCTTTCAAGAGATTATTTTTCCCTATATGCATTATTTTACATTTAAAAACTCTGAAATGCAGTTTCCACTGCTTTGACCAATCATCCAGATATTTCTGGGGGAAATATCTGGATGATTGGTCAAATCAGTGGAAACTGCATTTCTGCAGCATGGCCAGGAAGTGGAAAAAGTGAATAGAATTCTGAAATGTTTAAATAGAGGGGTCACCAGCAGGAAGAAGGAGATCCTGATTCCCTTAGTTAGACCTCATTTAGAATTCTGGCTCCTGTTCTGGAGACCTCATTACAAAAACATTTTGATAAGATAGAATGAGTTCAGAGACAGGCAACAAAAATAGGGAAAGGTCAGAGGGATAAAGCATATCACAAAATACTTCAGGTACTTAATATGTACAGTCTGGAAGAGAGAATGGAAAGGGGACACATGATTGATACCTTCAAATACATCAAGGACATCTCTGAGAGATAGCAATTAACATAGAATTGAACCCATCAGTGTCCACCCAAACATAATAGCCCTCCTTCTTTAACCACTTGCTTACTGGGCACTTAAACCCCCCTCCTGCCCAGACCAATTTTCAGCTTTCAGGGCTGACGCACTTTGAATGACAATTGCGCGGTCATACAACACTGTACCCAAATGAAATTTTTATCATTTTTTTTCCAGAAATAGAGCTTTCTTTTGGTGGTATATAATCACAGCTGGGATTCCTATTTTTTGCTAAAAAAACAAAAAAAAAAATCATGCTTTATAGTTTGTTATAAAATTTTGCAAACAGGTAATTTTTCTCCTTCATTGATATGCGCTCATGAGGCGGCACTGGTGGGCACTGATAGGCTGCACTGATGGGCACCGATAGGCACATTTAAGGTGGCACTGATAGGCACAGTTAATGTGGCACTGATATGCACAGATAAGGAGGCACTGATGGGGACAGATAAGGCGGTACTGATGGGTGGCACTGATGGGTGGCACGGATGGGTGGCACTGATGGGCACTGATAGGTACCACTGATAGGTGGCACTGATGGGCAGAACTGATGGGCACTGATGGGCGACACTGATGGGTGGCACTGATGGGCACTTATGGGCACTGGTAGGTGACACTGATGGGCACTGATAGGTGGCACTGATGTGCAGCACTGTTGTCGAGGCACTGATTGTGGACACTGATAGGTGGCACTGTGGGCACTGATGGGTGGCACTGTGGGCACTGATGGGTGGCACTGTGAGCACTGATGGGTGGCGCTGGTGGGCACTGGTAGGCGACACTGCTGCCTATTGCTAGGTGGCACTGGCAGAGGCCACAGGTGGGCACTGAGGATCTGGTGGTGCTCACCGTGATCGGGACTGATGTCCCTCTCACGGCCGCCGGTAATCGTCTTTTTTTTCCTCCTCACGCTCTCAGCATGAGAAGAAAAAATAGCCGATTACCGGCTCTGTTGATATCACATGATCAGCTGTCATTGGCTGACGGCTGACAGCTGATCACGTGTTAAGGGGTCGAGATCGACCCCTTGCTTCGATCTGTGATCAGGCGAGTCTCATAGACTCGCTGATCACAGAACACACCGCGCACACCCGGCAGGGGGCGCGCAGGCAGCTCGTTCATGGGACAAAGTCAAAGGACGTAGTCCCAGCAAAGCAGGTCCGTGCTGTAGCCGTCACTCGGCTATAGCACGGATCTCTAGTGGTTAAAAAAATGTATTTGCTATCATTTTGATTATGTGATTTTTTTTCATAAATCTTTATTTTTCAATTTTAACAATACATAAATCCAGATAAGAGAAGAGTTAGAAAGCAAAGACTACAAATAAGTACAGAGCTCCCAGATATACACATCACAATATTGACAGCTGCATCCATAGGCACAGCAAGCTAATACAATAGAATATACTGTTTCTGGATCTCAGTGTAGTGAGGACCACTAATTAACCATGGTTATAAGTAGACATTAATCATTGGCTGAAGAGAAAAGATCTGAGGCCCCAACAAGTAGAAGCAGAATTTATTAAAACATGTCAATTTGTGTGTTTAAGAGGAGAGTGGGTCTGTCTGCACACACAGAGTTTTCCAAAGGTGATTCCCATTACAGGCAGGGGAAACAATGCAGCAGCTTGGCCAACTGCAGCCCATTACACAGGGACTGCTTTCCTGCCCTGTGCGATGGGCTGTGGTTGACCAACACACAGATTTGTATGTTTTTAATCATTTCTCACAGGCTGTTTTATTTATAAACTGCGTTTATTATCTATTCATCATCTCTGTCCAACGTATTGCCCATAAGGAAGAGCAAGTCTCATAATGCATGAGATGTAGGCATAATAAGCATTATGCACGTAAAAGATGATATTACACAGAGTAAATAGATTCCAAACACACTTTAAAATTGTGTATATCAGTGGAATGACGCCAAACTACAGTGTCTACATAGGCGACACTTTAAAAAAGTTTGCAGGTTACCAGTTTAGAGCTACAGAGGAGATTTGAAAGGATACCTCACATGTATGGTGCAATCACTATTTACATATGCGCATTCCCATTTGTGCATAAGCACGGGGGGGGGGTCCTTTAATTTTTTTTTAAACCTTTTATTATTTATTTTATTTTAAACAATTTTTACACTGTTTATTTATTGATTTATTTTAGTATTAACTTCATTGCTGTCACAAGGGATGAACAGCATTCCTTGTGACAGCATGGGCCTTGGTACATCCTCTTTATGGAGAGATAGGGGGTCTATTAGACCCCTGCTCTCTCCTCTGGCCTCCAATGCAGTCAATCAGATACAGATCGGTCTGATTGGCTGCTTTCCTGGCTGCTAGCAGCCAGGTAAACAGAGCAGGACTGAAAGTGATGAAATCTTCTGCGCTTCCGGTTCCCGGAGTCACAGACAAGTAGGAACAATGTCAGCTCCTCTCTCTCTGTTCTGTGCAATCATCAACACCATTTGGAGTTCTCCGAGGCTGCCCAATGTGATGGGAGAGCCCAGGAGAAGTGGTGGTGGGAGGACCTGTCAAAGTGATCATGTGGCTGTTTAGCCATTTGAATAATTTTTGCATTAAAGCCAACTGCTGGGGGGGCTCATGCGCGGCGGCACCTAAAATTGACACTTAGTCTGGGAGCTTCGTACCGCCTCAGCAGACTGGGCCTCCACAGCGGCACTTCGACCGGCGATCGAAGCCTGGATTGCTTCACCACAGCCACCGGAAGCCCCGGGGTTGTCCTCGATGTACTCAGGAGCGGTAAGGAGGAACCTGAAGCCTGCATTTGAAGCCGTCTTGCCGCCGGCTGAGACAGCCAAGATGGCGGCCGCTCCTCACCGCTCCTCACCTACCCGCCATCCCAGTACACAGCACGCAGCTTCCCCCTCCTTGCTACAGCTGGAATGCTCAGCAGGCAACCCAGCCTCTCCAGCAGCCACTGTGTCCCTCTTAGAACACCCCCTGGCAGACTTGGAGTTCTCCCCAATGGAAGCCGGCCCCCCCAGACTCACCAGCTAATACAGCCCTGGGATGCAGGCCTGCTCCAGCCGGTCTCTGTGGCAGAACTGTTCACCAAGTTTGTGGAAATGCTGGATAGAGGCCTACACAATACAGCCCACAAAATAACAAGTGATATTAAAGCAGACCTTCAGAATATAGGTTCCCGCATGGAAATCATTGAAACCAACCTGGAGTCCACCATTTCAAGAACAAACCAAAACACTGCATGCATACAGACCCTGCAGGAACAACTAGAGACTGCCAATGCTAAAATTGATGACCTCGAAAACAGAAATCGGAGGTACAACTTTAGAGTCAGGGGGCTCCCTGAATCCTACACGGACATCCCTGAAACCATAAAATCCTTTATTAAGGAATTACTCCCAGACACACCACAGCACAGACTAGAGCTGGATCGGGCCCACAGAGCTCTCAGACCTCCTAGGGCGGACAGACTTCCCTGTGATGTCATGGTGAAACCACACTTCTTCTCTATCAAGGAGGAGGTGATGAGGAAATCAAGAGCCATGTCTAAAATAGTGTTCCAGGGTCATCCTCTGCAAATATTTGCTGACTTATCCCCTTCCACCATCCAGAAAAGGAGGGCCCTAAAGCCATTACTTCAAATCCTGATAGACAAAGAAATCAAGTACTGGTGGCTCTTCCCATTCCAACTTAAACTACTCTACAAAGGAAAGACATACACTCTTGGGTCCCTGCAGGAAGGTGAAAGGCTTTTTCTGCAACTGGGCCTCATCAGCCAAGAACCGAATGCCCATCAACCGGGACTTTAGCCTAATTCAGCAAAGAAACATCTGCCTACCAGTCCCCTGAATTCGGTTTGGGAAAAGGCCAGATCCAAGAAATCCAAGGAAACCATTCCCCCCTGATTCTCATACCACATTTTTTCATAGAACTCAACTCCTCTGCCCCTTTTTGCTTCCAAATGCCGGCTGAGAGGACTAAGACTCCCCACTTGTGATCCCCGAGACGAGTATCACGTTTGGATACCCTCACGCCTCTGCCGAGGCGGTCTCGGGAAGCACAAAACCCGGGGAAGACACTGACCAAGGTTTCTCTCAGCCCGGTGGCTCAGGGCTGCTTCATTGTAACTTCTGGACGGTGCTGGTGGTGAGGTGGGGGGATTAGCCCATCACGATTGACTAGCCATGGGGAATTTTTTTTTTTTTTTTTACCCACCACACTACCTTAGGGTACTAACCCCGACGTGAATCTTTCCCACTGGTTGAGTCTGCCCCTCCCACCTCTCCACTTTTGCCCTTAGTCCCTGTTCAACCTTATGGATTCAGGTTCTTACTTACCTTTCCAATAACTGGTTATATGATGTATTTATATTCTGTTGACTGTTGCTCTTTCACCTCCAAGTTTTACTTAACCTATAAGCATGTCATGCAGGAGGGTATATTGTTAAGGCCGGGCTCAGTGCCTTTATGCTGTTATTTAACATTCATATCAGGCGGTCACTCTGCTGGGGTGGTGTTCATGCACCCCTACCTGTCTAGTGGACCAGGTAATTTGCCCTCCCCTGGACAGGACCAATCCCTGCCTCCTGGAGGGATCTCAGTGTGACTCACACCTTTTGATGGAGGATTCTGTCCCCTCTAATCTACGGGAGACTCTCTTGTCCTCCGACTTTCTTCTATGTCTTTCCTTTTCTCCTCTTCAACAAAGTTTTAATATACATCTGGGTCAACCCCAGACACCAACTGGCAACCTCGCTGCTCTTAGCCTGTCACGTGGGATACCTTGAAACCCGTGGGCACCAGAGGGTAAGTGCCGTAGATTGCCTAGCTTCACTCCCACCTGTGCTCGATGGCAAATGACCCACCAGTAACTACACCCCTTAAAATAGTATCCCATAATGCCCAAGGATTGAACTCCCCGGCTAAAAGACGCAAAGTCTTCCAAAACTTACATACCCAAAAGGTGGACGTAGTTCTCCTGCAGAAAACACACTTTCCCGTATGCTTCTGTCCTTCCTTTATCCACTCCAAATTCCCCTTCTTCACATTGGCCAATGCTGAGGATAAAACAAAGGGGGTGGGTATTTTCATATTCAAAAGATGCAAATTTACCCTCAAATCTGAACTCAGGGACCCTGACGGGCGCTACATCCTCATAGTGGGAGAATTAGATAACCAACTATATTCTCTAATTTCGTACTATGCCCCTAACAGAGGCCAACTAGCCTTCTTTCAACAACTGTTCCAAAAACTTACGCCACTACTAGAGGGCACAGTGTTCTTTGGGGGCGATTCTAATTCAGCTTTTGACCAGGGACTGGACAAGTCACGACCCCCTGGCAAACGCCTCACTAGACCCACCAAACAGAGCCTACGCATAGCCAAACTAATCTTCCAGCAGGGACTTGTTGATATATGGAGGGAAGTAAACCCTACACTGTGAGACTTCACACATTTTTCTAATCCTCATGGGTCCTTCGCGAGAATAGACCACATTCTCATCCCTTCAGCTTCCATTCCACTAACAAACAGGGCATATATCAAAGACGTAGTCTGGTTGGATCACTCAATGGTGATCCTCTTAATTCAGCGCCCGAGAGGCCATAAACCCAGCAGGCGTTGGAGGCTTAACGAGTCCATCCTGAGTGACCCGATCAGAACAAAAGAAATTGAAACTAGTATCTGCAACTATTTCCTCGATAACGATATATCTGAAACTAGCCCCTCTTGCCTCTGGGAAGCTCATAAGGCCTTAATAAGAGGTCTTCTGATTCAAATAGCTTCTCAGATCAATAAAGTCCAGTCAAGTGGCCCATAGAACCGGTGGTGGCAAAGTGATGGATCGGAAAAACAGTCTCTAAGGTTTTTCATGATCACAAAGGTGGGGGGGGGGCAGGGAGGACAATGTGGCCCTCCAGGGCCTGTGGGGGACTTGTACTACCATGGCCTCCAGGAACTAAACTGCAAGCAAGTCCCTGTATGAATCCCTCAGAGCTGAGGACCTGACCCCCCCCCTCTGCAACTAGTGATGAACTACAAGTCCCAGCATTAACCCCTGAGATTTAAGGATGTGTCCCCTTAGATCCCATGGGTTCATGCTGTGCCCTGTAGTCCTTCACTAATTGGGGGGGCAGGGGTGTGTGACACATCCTGAGCTCTGAGGGGTTTATGCTGGGACCTTTTAGTCCTTCACTTTTGGGGTGTCACATCCCCAAAAGTAAAGGACTACAAGTCCCAGCATGAACCTTGGCTGAGATTTAAGGATGTGATCTCCTCCTCTGCTGCTGGCTCAAGCTCCCATCACACACATATGTTCTAATTCATTCACTGCTCCCAACGTCACCTCAGGCAGCTTGACCAGGGGCTCTAATAGGCTTCATAATAGGGTTGACTCGGAGCGCAGAGCATTGCGCTCAGAGCCCACCCGGGTGTGTTAGAAAAGCAAATGAATATTTGCTTTTCTAACACTGAACCGCCTCTCCGCCAATCAGGAAGAGCGGGTCTGATACCCGTCGCCTGATTGGCTGAAAGAAAAGCAGCTCCTATTGGATGTCTAGTAGGAGGAAAAGCACGGAGTAAGCATAGAGAACACAGGAGCTGCTGCCTGTCCCACAGCTCCCCGCCGTCACTCGCTGCCTGACCCGCCACCAAGATGGGGTAAGTGCCAGTCAGACAGCAGGCGTGGTGGGGTGCTGGTTAAATGCTGATGGGGGCTAACATTGGATGCATTTGATGGGCACAGTGGCTGCATTTAATGGCAGAGTGAGGCTGCAATTGATAGGGTTTTTTTAGTTTGCACCCCCCCCAAAAAAAACATTTTGAGCACCAGCCACCACTGACAGAGAGAGACATCGCTCCAAATTGTCCACACACAGAGAGACCACTACTCAGGAAAATTGCTTGATTCCTTTATCAACATAGTAAAGCCTTGTACACACCACTAGTTTTTTTTTTTTTTTTTTTTGCTCAATCCAGCGAGTTGAACAAAAAAAAAACAAAACTGACAGCTCTGGTTGGAGCCGCTGAGCATGAGTAAAAGTGACCTGAGCATTGATCACTTTTCAGCGGAGTGGCAGTGGCTGCTGCAAGTGTGTACAAACCTTTAGACACACACTGGTGTGCTGCGGTTTGGCCGCAGTGCTTATGTACAGTTTTCCTTAGCCACAGTCCCATAGGCTTCTTTTAGGTTGTGCGTTTTATGCTGCAGTTTTTTTTTATAGCGCACCAAAGATGCAGCCGTTTTTGTGCACTTTCAGAAAATGCAGCAAAAATGTGCAAACTAATAGAAGTCTATGGGACATGCAGGAAAACAGTGAGATCACCATCCCTGCAGCAGACCAGTGTGAGCCCACTACATAGTACATAGGAGCAGGTACTGTACAGGCTGCTGAAAGAAACGTCCTTATCTGCAGAGGCAGGAGGGGGAGAGGAATTTAGGAGAGAGGAGGGGGAGAGGCCGGTCACAGCTCACTTGAAAGGAAGGACCCAGCAGGCAGAAGGCTCAGTTATCAGCTTCCAGAGCATCCCATACAGAACTCCGACGGATCACAGTTTGAACGTTCCCACCCACACATTCTATTCACTGAAGCAGCACACAGGCTGCCCGGAGTGTGGGCGGGCACAGTGAGAGAGGGGGCTGGAGAAGGCAGAGCGGATCCACCCTCTTCCATTTGGCTGTGCTCTGAAGGGACACAGAACTGTCAGCTCAGAAGCCGGGAACAGCACTGTGACAGGACAGATGTCCGGTCACAGCACAAATGTTCCTGCAGCTTCTGGGCTGTTATCCAGCCCTGCCAGCCTCCCTCTGGAGTCACCCGAGCAGTAACACTCGGCCAACTGCACATGCTCAGTTCCCAGCTGGCAGCACATCGGCCTTTTTACTGGGAATCAGAGCCACCTGGGGGGAAATTGCATCCCTGTCCCCCGGCCCAGCCCGCCCCTGAATAAAGCCAACAAAGCTGACATAGAGAAGTTAGATAAGGAATATACTGCCTTAATTAAAAAACACAAAGCTGACCCAAGAGTTGTCCCCACCACTAAACTGGATGCAGCTCGCACGGCATTAAACCTTGCCCTGACTACAAAGGCTGAAAAATGGCTGCGGTGGAATAGATCCAGATTCTATTGCAATAGCGATAGAGTCGGCTCTTATGCTTGCAGGCAGGTTATCCCCGAAATGTAGATCCCCGGCCCTTCCCGAAATCAGGATCCAAAGCGGCACTATGTCCCAGAACCCTCAACGTATTATGGGGGAATTCCTGACATTTTATAAATCCCTATACAGTGGTGAGAACAGCCCTTCTCCCGAGGTGATGGATCAATTCCTGGACAGCATACCGATGCCCAAATTAGAAGACAGACACTGTCAGAAACTAGACGCCCCTATCTCAGCTGAGGAAGTATGTGCAGTCATCAAAAACTTGAAATCACATTCAGCGCCTGGCCCAGATGGTTTCTCCATACCTTACTATAAATCATTCTCTTCCACTCTTGCCCCATATATGGCTCGATTTTTCAATGCTCTCAGACAAGGGGATCCACTAGATACCTCACTTAACACAGCCTACATTACAGTCCTCCCCAAACCAGATAAAGGTTCCAGCTCGGTCAGCAACTATAGACCAATATCTCTCATTAACAATGACCTAAAGATCCTGACTAAAATCCTTGCAGACCGCCTAGCCTCTTTCATTAGCCTATACATTCATAAAGACCAAGTGGGATTCATCCCGGGGAGACAGAGCCCTGACCAAACTCGATGAGCAATTGATATAATATCCCTTCTCAATGCCAACTGTAATAGGAGCTCTTCCAGACAGGGATGTCTACTCTCTCTGGACCTCCAAAAAGCAATTGATGCTGTCCAATGACCATACATCTTCAACACTTTTCAAAGATGGGGATTTGGGAATTCATTTCTCAATGTCATGCAAGCCCTATATTCAACCCCCTCGGCTCAGGTGTGTCTGCAGGGATTTTACTCAGATTCTTTCCCCATATCTAGAGGCACAAGACAGGGCTGCCCACTCTCCCTGTTGATTTTTGCCATAGAAATTGAATCCTTGGCAATAGTCATCAGAAACAATCTGAACATTCCAGGCATTCAAAGTGGCTCCAGGTGTCATAAATGCACATTATTTGCAGACGACATCTTATTATTTGTTTCTTCCCCACTGACATCCCTTCCCAACATATGTCATCTCCTGGATGAATTTGGGACGGCATCGGGCCTCAGGGTTAACTACGAGAAATCCCAAGGACTTAATATTAACATCCCAGACTCCTGGCCAGGCTCAGGGACAGCTCCCGGTTCTCCTGGAGTGACTCCACCATTTCATACTTTGGGATCAAACTGACTCCCAGGATTGAACTCCTACATCAAGCCAATTACCCACCTCTTTACAAAAAACTGGGGGAGGACCTTTCTTGGTGTCCCTGTCCTGGCTGGGCAGAATCAACATGATTAAGATGACCCTACTCCCCCGCATCCTCTACTATTTCAGAGCACTCCCGATACCTGTTGACAAAATTTGCCTAAAACGATTCCAAGCCAAAATAATCAAATACATTTGGGGAAAAGGGGAACACAGATTTCCCAAAGCAGTCCTGTACAAATCTAGGGCTGAAGGGCGCCTGGGACTTCCAAATCTGCTTTGGTACCTTCAAGCTGCACAACTAGCTCAGATATCGGTGGTTTACTCGCGTTGGGAACAACCTGACTGGACTCACTTAGAGAGGCAGGCGGTCCCCCTCCACACTCTAGACTACCTCCTCTGGAGCCCTAGGAAACTCAGACCCCCATACTTTCTCCAATACTTTCTTTTTTTTTTTTAACTCTCTGTAAGGGGAGGAGGGACCTGTCTCTGGTTGGTGAAAAACTGTCTAATAAGAGTATCTGGGATTTGTCCCAATTAATCCTAAGGCCAGAGAATGTGCCAAAACGTTTTATCAGAACTGGGGCTAATGGTAGAGATTCTTCTGAGTCATCTAGATAAAGCAAGGTGTCATCTGCATATGTGCTAATTTTCTCCGTCACCTCCCCTCTACGCAGTCCCACTATACCCCAATGCCCGCGGATAGCTATTGCGAGTGGCTCTGCCACCAATGCATAAAGCAACAGCGACAGAGGGCACCCTTGTCTCGTGCCTCTAGATAGGGGGAATTGTTTGGATGTCCATCTGTTTGCTACAACCCTTGCCACTGGGTTTTGATATAAAAGTTGGACCCACTTTATGAATTTGGGACCAAGACCAAATCTATCTAGGCAGGTCCAGAGGTATCGCCATTCAACTGAGTCAAATGCTTTGGCTGTGTCTAAAGCTACGATAACCCTGGACCCCGGGTTGTCATGTGTTGCCTGTAAATTTATAAGAAATCTACGGAGATTAAAAGATGTGTTCCACCCTGGCATAAAGCCAACTTGGTCTTCATGCACTAGGGACAAGATGACTGTATTCAGGCGTATGGCAAGGACTTTCGCTAGCATCTTTACATCCACCTGGAGTAAAGAGATGGGGCGATAGGACTCCGGTAGCTGCGGGTCCTTGCCGGGTTTGGGAATTAGCACTATTGTAGCCTCCCTCATGGATGCTGGGAGATCAGAATCATCAAATATAGAGTTATACAATTTTAGTAATCTGGGGATCAATAGTCCCGAATAGGTGGAGTAAATCTCCACGGGTAGCCCATCTGACCCTGGAGCTTTGGCTTTGGGGAATTCTGATATGGCTTTGAGGATTTCATCTGTTGTTAGTGGGGCTTCTAGGTCCTCAATCTGGGCCTCAGTTAGGTGGGGAATGGAAAAATCATCTAAAAATGCCTCCATCAAGGCATTATCGCTCGGGTCTTTGGAGGTGTACAATGCAGTGAAGAAGTCTCGGAATAATGTTGTTACTTGGGTAGGTTCTGTCACCAGTGTATCACTAGGAGAGCAGAGTGAAATCACCACCGGGGGTCTCTCTTCACAATGCAAAAGATAAGCCAGCAGCCTCCCAGCTTTCTCCCTGTGTTCAAATGACTTTTGCCTATGGAAAAAAGTTTTCGCTTGGATTTTTCATATAGGAGTTGATCTATGGCCCTAGAGCACAATTTAAGATTATCTGCCTTTTCTGGAGTGGGATCTTCCGTGAATGCCTTTTCTGCTGAAAGCAGACTCTCAGTAGCAGCGTCAATAGCTACTTCAGAGGTGCGTTTTAAACTGTTAATGCGTGCTGAGAGTGTCATGCGGGCATGTTTCTTAAATGTTTCCCAGACTATTTGTGCTGGTGCGGAGCCCTCATTAGTCTCAAAGAATTGTGTCCAGCCTGAGGTTAGGTCATCGTCTTCCGGAAAGAGTGTTAACCAGAATGGGTTTATTCGCCATGAGGCTGGTGGTCTGTTGTGATGTAGAGAGAGTTTAACCCAGTATGGGCAATGGTCAGAGAGTGATCTAGGGGAGAAACCCGCATCAACTAATCTGGGCAGGAGTGATTTAGAGAGTAGTATAAGGTCTATGTGAGACATAGAGTGATGGGACGTGGAAAAGCAGGAGTATGCCTGGGCTGTGGGATTTCTATGCCGCCATGTATCAACTAAGTTGAAGTCCGAGAGTAATCTTGCAAATCTCGTTTGATGGTGAGGCGTGCTAGGTGAAGAGGAACTAGTCATTCTATCTAGTGTCGGGTCTAATACATTATTGAAATCACCTAATCACATTGCTGGTACATTAGGGTGTAAGGCCATAAAGTTAAACCCATCTGACAAAATAGAGGATTGGAATGGTGGAGGCACATAAAATGCCAGTAATAGTATCATCTCACTATGCAGTTTTGCTTTTAAAAAAGACATATCTACCGTGAGGATCTGATACGAAGTCCTGCAGTTCAAAGTGTGTGGTCTTGGTGATAAATACCGAGACCCCTCTAGAGTGCAAGGTATACAGCCAGGGGAGTTTAAGGGCTCTTTGAACCGAGCCCGCTGCATGCATTTCCACCAAAACTACTACATCTGCTCTCTGTTGTTTAAGTAGAGCAAAAACAGCCGACCGTTTAATTGGGTCCCTCACTCCACGCACATTCCACGTGAGAAATATCAATGCGGCCATGGAGTAAGGTGTTTAGAATGTGTAACTCCAGGACTCCGACCAACCATAATATTCTTTATAGGAGACAGCACGCTCAAGTATAAGATTGACTGTAGTGGTACATCAATAGTATCATGGCACCAAGAAAAAAATAACAAAATTAAGCAGACTGCAAGATTCCATCTCACAACATCCTGTAATTTGCATCCCCCCTCCCTGCCCTGCACTGTCCCCAACTGGTGCAGGCTTTTTCCCAAAACTGCCAACATGGCATGAACAGTGCCCAACCTGCAAGAGAAATGTGAAAAACATAAAATAAAAAAAGTTCTTATCACTGCCAACCCAAAGAGATTACACCTCATCTCAATGGTAGCAATAGATGTGATCTGCATATCAGCGGTTAGCAAAATCCATCTTGGATTGGGTGTTGTAGGTAGTGGGGCGAAACTTCGCTGCATAACGTAGCATAGTGTAGAACTAAGCTCACTTTCTTCAGTGAGCCTGCTAGCCAATCACTTTCCTCCGCTGGAAAAGGATAACAGGGTTAGTTGGGAGAGCAGGTGTTTTGTCTAGACATACTCTATGGGAGTCATAGTTATAGGTAAATTTCCCCCCCCAATGAGTCACCACGGAGAAAGATCAATTAGAGAAACCTAGCTTCTTTGGTTATCCCAGTCATTGATCAAAGGACCACGGTCATGTGAATAATAGTAACCATGTCGTGCGTTCATAGGTTGAAAATGCAGTAATTTTCAGCTCAGGGGCAAATATAACAGGGAGCAATGTCTATATGCAGTTTGTTGCCCCATCTCACTGCAGAGAGCTAATCAAGGGTGTCGGCAAAACAAGGATGAACAAAAGATAAAGCGAAAAATAAAGAGTGTTGAAAGTTAGATCACTTATCTGTGTGCATCTCTTTGTTCAAGCCATGCAATGGCCGCCTCTGGATCTTCAAAGAAGTGTGCTCGATCATCACCTTCCACTCGTAGGCGAGCTGGGAAAAGCATTGCATATTTGATGTTTTTAATACGCAGATGTCGCTTCGCTTCCCTGAAGGTTTTAGGTTTCCTTTGCACCTCTGCAGAAAAATCTGGAAAGACAGCGACCGTTTTATTACCAAAGGGGATATTGCCTTTTTCCCGGCTGAGACGGAGTATGACATCCCTGTCTCTATAATTGAGAAATTTGGCGATAAAGGTGCGAGGGGGTGCACCTACTGGTGGAGGTCTGCCTGACATGCGGTGTGCATGCTCCACAATGAATGTAGGGGAGAACGCCTCTCTACCATAAGTGTCACATAACAATGTTTCAAGAAATGTAGGGGGATCTCTTCCTTCTACTCCCTCAGGAAGACCTATGAATCTGACATTACACCTCCGAATTCTATTTTCCAGGTCGTCCTGCTTTTGTAGGAGCTGGTTCACCTGTAATTGTATGCCCTCAGTGGAATGTTGGAGAGGGGGGAGGGGGTTCTCCACCATGCTGATTCTGGTTTCAGTTTTAGTGACTCTCTCTCTCAGCTTTTGGAAATCTTGCCTCACCAGTGAAATGTCCACTTTTACTTCTTGTATTCTAGCTGTAAGGGTGGACTGACAGGCAGCGATAACCTCTTGGCAAGAAGTAATTGCTTCTAGTACCTTAGCTGTGTCTGTAGTCACGGCCGTTTCCTCCCCCCTTGTGGCGCCGCCATCTTTGCCTGGAGAATCCTTCTCCTGACGCCGATACTGGTCCAGTTTTGAGGTCGTGTTAGCGGGTTTTTTCGGTGGCGACATGCTCCCGCTGATTGCCCGATGTGTTGAGGCTCTTTTGGAGTGTCTAGTGGCGGGTACGTCAATAGGATTTGCACATAAGCATATGTACCTGGCAGAGCTCAGCTTCTCAGCATCCTATTCCATGCCGCTCCAGGCCACGCCCCCCTTCTCCAACACTTTCACACTCCTTCGCACTATGGGATAGACTATGATGCAACAATCAAATGACCTCCCCTACGGAACCGCTGCAACACTTATCAACAAAGGGCTTTACAGAATAGGACACTTTCTCAGACCTCTCGGTCCACTCTCTAAAGCATTCTGTGTTAGTAAACTGGATATGCCTGTCTCTGAGCTCTTCAGAGTCTCCCAAATTTCAAGCTTCCTATGCAAAAAGTGTAAAACACTCCCGAACGGGCCCCAAATAACTCCTTATCAAATATGGTGTGGTCAGGCCAGCGAGCAGAGGGGGGGCATCTCGGTGATTTATAAAGCTCTATCTTCCGCGCAGTCCAAGACACCTTACATGCAGGCTTGGGAAGAGGATCTGTCTCAACACTGGAATCTGGACACTTGGCACAGGAACTTTTTCCAATCTTACAAAGGCATTCTCAACTCCAGCCTCACAGAAGCCAGTTTAAAGTGCTGACTAGATGGTACCTAGTCCCCTCAAAACTAGCACGCTTCTACCCATCTGCATCTCCCCTCTGTTTTCAGGGATGTGGCCTTAAGGGAGATATGCTCCATATATGGTGGACCTGCCCCAGAATTCGACAATTCTGGTACAAGATCTTCTCTTGGATAAGCAACATTGCCACAACACCTGTCCAAGTGTCCCCCCTCGTAGCACTCCTCAACTTCCCAGTGAAAGAGGCATCCAGGATCACACAACGCCTCATTTTCTTTATCATCTTAGGAGCCAAGCTCATCCTGGCCAAGGCTTGGAAAAAAACATAGGTTTCCACACTCCTAGCCAAAAGAAGGATCTCATGGATCATGAACCAGGAGAAGATGGCAAGTGTGATCCTGGATCGCTCGGCCAAATTTGAACAAAATTGGGAACCCTGGGCAACCTTCGTAGGGGTTACCCTTTGATTCTTCCTCCTGGGTGTCACCCTCCGGCTCCCCCCCCCCAGTCAACTCGTGCTCAGCTCCTCTAACTTTTGTCTCTTTCCTTCCTTACTCCCTTTCTTTCTTTCTTTTTTTTTCTTTTCTTTCATTTCCCTCTCTCATTTCTTACGGTTAGACTTGGGCTGCGGCAATTGCTCAAATGGACACGACCTAAACCAGGGTCGGGAGTCACCCTGATTCTGGTCTCCACTTTAGCCTAGAGTCTTTCAAACATCTGGGTGACCCAATTTCCTGTTATATGTTTCACTTGCTCTCATAAGTATTTTCTTAGATGACTCTATTAGATAGGTCTCAAAGTTGCTCCTTAGTTCAGGAGTCATTAGACCAGCTTATTCACTTAATGTTTTGAGACTAGTTTTAATAACCTATAGTGTTTTCATCTTCTTTCTACATGAAAAATCAATACTTTAAATCTCTTTGATGAGGGGGTGCTGGGGGGCGGGAAGCCCCGCCACAGCATGTTCCCAACCGGGGTGGAGGTGCCTTCCTCCCCTAAAACCCTTTCGATACCTGCAGCCGCTAAGTCCATAGTTGCCACCCGGCAACTCTGACCAAGTTAGAGGTCAACAAGTCATGTATATTTTATGCTTACCTGTTTTGTACAACACACCTTGATTACCTTGTTCTCCATGAGATCGTGTTTGTTGTCTCAAGACTGCCGATTCAAGATGTATCTACACCATGTAATGTATAATCTGCATTCTTTTTTGAAAATAAAAAATATATTGAAATAAAGCCAACTGCTGGCTGTAAATTTTAATACCAGGGTAATGCCTGTAGCTACAGTCATCATCCTGACATAACCACTTCCAACCGAGGATGTTCTATGATGGCCTACGGTCGGCAAGTGCTTAATATGTTTAAAACTCCATCCAGCAATCTGTCTGGAGTTTGGAGTATAGACACTAGAAAATGTAATAGGACTACCATACAGAGTGCCCTTGATCATTACCTATCTACCATACCTTCCAGATCTGCCAGGTGTGCCATAGGAACAAAAGCAGAGTTTGTGGATTGCAGTAGCTAACCATTTTTGCCCATTTTATGGGAGATAGATTCAAAATTTACTTATCAAAAATATGGCTAGTAAGTTTAGGAATTAATTTATAAATAAAATTGATCTCCTAAAACATAAGTATCTGAAGTTTGAGTATATGTAGTTTCCCCAGACCCTGCTGCATTTAAAGGAGATTGCAGTCCTCTGATATTTTATATTTAAACCTTTAAATCAGACATATAGACACATACAGCAGCAGATGCTTAGGTGAAAAGCAATGGGTGGATAGAAAAAAGAATTTCAGTAGAAAAACAAAATGAACAAAACAATCTCATCTTAAAACGAATATAAGCATAATCTCTTTGGTTAATATTTTAAGCAGGGGAATTGGCGCTGTCCAGCTATATGTGCATAGAGGAATTTAAAACTTCTTTGATAAATAAAACGGAATAATTGTAAAAGAACAATACGTAACAGGGGCTGTGGTGTACCAAATACAAACAATACCCTTAATAGGTAATAATAAAGTGCAACGGGCTCCTAAAAATAAAGAATGTGCCTTAATACCAATTTATCAAATGCCCGTGTGTGCATGAAGAAATATACCCCAAATATAAAGTGTATAAAATACAACCAGTATCCCTGGCAGAAAAAGCAATAAAGTGCAATAGTGCTTCTAGACAGATATGTAAATGTGCCTTAACCTCAAATAAATCAACTTCCATATGAGTACCGTATATACTCGAGTATAAGTCAAATTTTTCAGCATCTTTTTTTGTGCTGAAAGTGCCCCCCTCGACTTATACTCGAGTCAAGCACTTTTCTGCAGCAAAAAATTTCATTTTCCGAACCGACTTTGGGGCCCCGTATCTCAGGGCCACTTGATGCTAGAAACCCCAAATTTGGTGTGCAAACCCAGTGGACCTGGTTCCATAACATATCCAAAGCTGGAGTTCCTAGCACCAAGTGGCCCCGAGATATGGGGCAGCAAAATAGGTTTGGAAAATGTCATTCTCTGCTGCAGAAAAGTGCTTGACATTTTCTGAACCGATTTTTGTGGTCCTGTATCTCGGGGCCACTTGGTTCTAGAAATCCCAGCTTTGGATATTTTATTGTACTAGTTCGACTGGGTTTGCACACCAAATTTGGGGTTCCTAGCACTAAGTGGCCCCGAGATACAGGGCCCCAAATTCGGTCAACTGTGTCCATCTGTAGCAATGTCATTTCGGGACACTTTGGGTTCAGAGACCCCAAATTTTGGCTGCAGCTAGGGGGCATCTAGGAACCCTTAACTACCAAGTGTGAAGTTCGGGGAACCTATGGCTGCAAATAGGCACAGTGAGGCATGCAAATGGGCACAGTGAGGCTGCAAATGGGCATTGTTGACCCTCTTTTCCACTTACAGTAGCTGTGCATTTCTCACCCTCGTCTTATACTCGGGTCAATAAGTTTTTCCCATTTTTTTGTGTTAAATTAGGGCCTCGACTTATACTCGGAACGACTTATACTCGAGTATATACGGTATATAAAAAAGGAATAAGTTATGCCCGCAAGTAGATGAACAATTGTGGCAATCAAAATAGTATTGGCAAATCAGGTAGACAATTATAGCATGGAAAAATGAAAGAATCCCCAACAAGTGTGCATAAAATTGAAAATTAAAAATGTATATAAAAAAAAAATATATAAAAAAGTGTGTAACATAAATGTCCAAGTTCCAAGTCCCAAAGATGTGTCCTTATGGTGGAAAAAACGTGATCTCCGCTTTAACTGGTGTAGTCCCCGTCCTCCATTACACCTCCACTCGTGCTTGCACTCACCGGACTACCTCACCCGTGCAGGGGTAAAGGCATGTGTGGAAAAATCCCGCGGTGGCGAGTCCAAGGAGCGTTCCTCCATCCAGGGGTATAGTGTCCTTAGTGATATCCCCAATAACAGACATCCATATAAAGTGAGGAAGAAGGAAACTTCATAGCGTAACTCCACAAAAATACGATTTTATTAAAAGTCCTTGACAAACGTAGTAAAAAAGTATAAAATCAATATAGAAAGCACCAGAGCTGACAGTGCTCCAGATCCCGGAACTCAGCTGTTGAGCGGCGTGGTATGGTGTGCGTTCCACCGCCCACAGCTGGAAACCGGAACAAACACAAAGAGAAAGCGACGTGTGCGTGTCACAAGGCCACGCCTTACGCGTTTCGTCATCAAGACGTCATCCGAGGCGTGGCCATCTTGACACTCCACACGTCTATATAGGGAAATGGAGGTGCCGCGAAAGCCAATCCGCTGTAGACATGGAGGAATTATCCCTGGATGACAACTTTACTGATGATTCTATAGAGGGAGATACTCAGAATCCGAATACTCCGCGTCATACCAGATTTGAACATACAACACCCAACAGGAGAGAAGAGATCCCCAGAACCCCCAATTTTCCACCTAGACATTTGGAAAACAGGAGGGATGAGCATTATGGAAGATCTCCAGGTACCCCGAGATATAATTTACCTACTCGCAACCGATACTCCCCACTTAGATATGGGAGAGCACGTATGCACCAGCGGGACCCTAGGAACAGGAGAGACTACCAAGGAGAGAGGGATTTTCAGCATGGAAGACCACGAGACAGACCCCCTGGGAGATGGAATGCGAGGGTACAATACCATCCACCCAGTTGGAGGGGGGTGGGGCGAGACCCCTATGGTCCTCAGAGGAGAGATCCTCCACCCGGTATGTACAGGACACAGAGGACGAATGGGTATCGAGATCAGTTTTCCCCACAACATCCACGTATGAATCTAGAAGATGGAAGGAACATGAACTCAGAGAGAGGGCCGGAATACCAACCCAGAGGTTACGAAAGAAACAGACCAGAGGGAAACGAGGAGGGAAGCCGAAAAAGAAGAAGGGAATACTAGGCCAAGGAATCTACAATCTAAGTGAAGCAACCTTTACGGATGACGAATTGAAGATATTGGACTTGGGACTGAAATTTGCACCATAAAAAGGGATTGATAAGTTCGAAGTGTACATTGATTTACAAAAATTCATCAGGAAATTGAAGATAAAGAAGCATTATGCTCTGAATAAAAAAGTCAGCTCAGCTAACGGAACCGATGGTTATACCCACACTGAACTTAGGAACAATTCCATTTTTAACCCCAAGGTCCCTGGGGATCAATGTATGGGTGCGTTCAAACGAATGGTAGAGAATGACCTGGCCAAAATGGGCACAAGGAAATCTAGAAGCTCCCATATTTGGAAAACGATCAAAGATATCGGTAAAAGGAAGGAGGTGGTAATAAGACCCGCCGATAAAGGAGGGGGCCTAGTCATCCTGAAAAAAGAGGAATACGAAGAAGAAATGAAGAATTTACTGGGTGTTGAAAACACCTACAAAAAATTGAAATGTAATCCCAAACCACAATATCTAAGGAGCCTAAAAAGGCTGGTAAAAAAGGGGAGTGTAGCAGGGATTTTGAACAAAAAAGAAGCGAGATACCTGATTCCGGATTCCACGAAAACCCCGGTTATATACTATCTGCCCAAAATACATAAGCGGCTGAATAAACCACCGGGTAGACCTATCATTAGTGGATTGGATTCCCTATTCTCGAGATTAGGTGAATATATAGATCGTTTTTTGAAACCAGCAGTGGTAAAGGGAAGGTCCTATCTCAGGGACAGCACTCAACTCATTAATGAATTGAGAAAAATCACTGGAACTGATCGTTGTCTCTTGGCCACGATTGATGTCAATTCATTGTACACAAGTATTAAGCAGAAGGATGGGCTAAGAGGGGTCGAGAAAGCTTTACACGAAGGTTCAGACCTCAAGCAAGAGCAAATACAATTTATTTTGGAAGGCCTGGAACTGGCGATGGGGAGTAACTACTTCTGGTATCAAAAAGATTTCTATGTACAAAAGAAGGGGGTTGCTATGGGTGCCAAGTACGCGCCGAGTGTGGCAAACTTATTTATGGACCTATTGGAAGAGCGCTATATATATGGTATCAGAAGACCCGAGAAAGTTTTACCGTCGATATATTGACGATGTAATTATTCTGTGGGAAGGGGACTCTGACTCTTTTGAGGGGTTCCTGGCTGAACTCAACCAGAACGAATATGGCATTTCCTTCACTGGAAAGACTGACTGGGACTCGATAGAATATCTAGATTTACAGATTTTTAAACAGGATGGTGAGTTGTCAACAAGGACTTTTTTCAAACCCACCGACCGTAATGGGTATATACCCATCTCGAGCTGCCACCATCCGAAATGGAAAAAGAACATACCTAAGGGACAGTTCTTGAGAATACGGAGGAATTGTGGGAGCATCGAAGACTATCGGAACCAGACAGATACCTTAATTAAGAAGTTTTCAGATAAAGGATATGACCCGGAAACTCTGGTCAAAATAAGAAACGAGATACAAGGTTTTGACCGGTACTCCTTGTTAATAAAGGAGGGTAATAATGAGAAGAACTCTCCGGCAGACATCTCCTTTGTCACAGGGTTTAACAATCAATATAGATCTATTGAACACATTGTAAGGAAATATTGGCCGATCTTAAAATCTGACAGAACCCTTGGGAATTTATTGACAAAAAAACCTTGGTTCATCTATAGGAGAGCACCCACCCTTAGAAACCATTTGGTCCACAACATTATTGATCCTCCTAAGAATGTAAAACTGTTCTCTGACATGAAGGGATTTTACAAATGTCAAAAGTGTTTGGCCTGCCGGGTTAGTAAAAAACAACCTAAAAAAAGAACATCTTTTAGAGACAGGAATGGCAAGGAGTATGAGATTAGAGAGTTGATTACTTGCAATACCACCCATGTAACCTATATCATCGAATGTCCCTGCCGGCTGCAATATGTGGGCAGGACTACCAGACCCCTCTGTGTACGGATTAGGGAACATATTAATAACATCAGAAAGGGGTTTCCTAAACATAATCTCTCCAGACACTTCGATGAATTCCATCACAGGGACCCGTCTGGGTTGATTTTTTACGGGATCGATACCGTTAAAAGTCACTGGAGGGGGGGCAGCAAGAGGGTGCTTATATCACAGAATGAAACAAGATGGATACATCGTTTGGACTGCCTGGTTCACAGGGGTCTGAACGTAGAGATAGATCTTAATTGTTTCTTGTCCAATTTCTAGGTGCCTCCCCCATCAGTTATACCAACCCCCTTGTAACCTCTAGACTCCTTTAATTATATTAAGCTTAGATCTAGCCTGGGTTTTTAAGTTTCTACCCTCATCTACATCAACACTTGAATCATCTCTACTGTATTTTTCAATTCTTCTTGTACCTTACACATTCCACTGCAGTTTACCGGTTTCCTATACCAGGGTCTTGGGATTTGACTACACAGGCCCCTTGATTTTTATGGATTTTACTCCTTTTTTCTGAACACAGGTCCAATTGCATACATCATATTTGTATTAGATGTTTACCATACATATATATTTTTTACATATACATGGCTTGCCATGCCTGATGTTGCTGCTCCCACCACGCACCATGTTTCCATTGCCCGTAGTTGCATTTCTTCTTTCTTTCTTCTTTTTTTGTATTTTATTTATATATATTTTTTTCATTTTTTTGTATTATATATATGATTTTTATGCATATATACATTTTTTTTATATATCTTTTTATACACATTCCCTACATGGTATTGTGCGTTTTGGGGCATGCAGTGTTATTTATATCCATTATTGTTTTTACACCTTCTGCAGATTATAATATGTTTTTCATATTAATCCAACGTTGTGAATTAAATGGAGGCGCCCAAACATGTTAATATCTATTTTATCCACATGATGGCGCATTACCATCAACTAGTACACCACGAGATCTCGAATAGAGGTCACGAGGGTAGGTTAGCAGCAGCGGATTGGCTTTCGCGGCACCTCCATTTCCCTATATAAACGTGTGGAGTGTCAAGATGGCCACGCCTCGGATGACGTCTTGATGACGAAACGCGTAAGGCGTGGCCTTGTGACACGCACACGTCGCTTTCTCTTTGTGTTTGTTCCAGTTTCCAGCTGTGGGCGGTGGAACACACGCCATACCACGCCGCTCAACAGCTGAGTTCCGGGATCTGGAGTACTGTCAGCTCCGGTGCTTTCTATATTGATTTTATACTTTTTTACTACGTTTGTCAAGGACTTTTAATAAAATCGTATTTTTGTGGAGTTACGCTATGAAGTTTCCTTCTTCCTCACTTTATATGGATGTCTGTTATTGGGGATATCACTAAGGACACTATACCCCTGGACGGTGGAACGCTCCTTGGACTCGCCACCGCGGGATTTTTCCACACATGCCTTTACCCCTGCAGGGGTGAGGTAGTCCGGTGAGTGCAAGCACGAGTGGGGGTGTAATGGAGGACGGGGACTACACCAGTTAAAGCGGAGATCACGTTTTTTCCACCATAAGGACACATCTTTGGGACTTGGAACTTGGACTTTTATGTTACACACTTTTTTATATATTTTTTTTTTTTTATATACATTTTTAATTTTCAATTTTATGCACACTTGTTGGGGATTCTTTCATTTTTCCATGCTATAATTGTCTACCTGATTTGCCAATACTATTTTGATTGCCACAATTGTTCATCTACTTGCGGGCATAACTTATTCCTTTTTTATATACTCATATGGAAGTTGATTTATTTGAGGTTAAGGCACATTTACATATCTGTCTAGAAGCACTATTGCACTTTATTGCTTTTTCTGCCAGGGATACTGGTTGTATTTTATACACTTTATATTTGGGGTATATTTCTTCACGCACACATGGGCATTTGATAAATTGGTATTAAGGCACATTCTTTATTTTTAGGAGCCCGTTGCACTTTATTATTATCTATTAAGGGTATTGTTTGTATTTGGTACACCACAGCCCCTGTTACGTATTGTTCTTTTACAATTATTCCGTTTTATTTATCAAAGAAGTTTTATATTCCTCTATGCACATATAGCTGGACAGCGCCAATTCCCCTGCTTAAAATATTATCCATTTTTAGATATCACCTCGGTGATATTCATTTATTAGGGGGGCAGCAGTCTCTTTTTCTTCTTATTCCTAAGCGCGGAATTACTGTCATATATAATCTCTTTGGTGATAGCTCCCAGGAAGCCCATGGTAAACTGGCACCAAAGAGGCCATAACACCGAAGAGTAACAACTCATGAACAGAATGGGGTTGGCCTACAGTGGCAAAATGGGCAGCCAGAACATGATTAGCCAGTTCTCACATCAACTATCCATGATTTGTATAGAACCAATCACTACAATGAAATGGTCATGTTTAACACTGATGGATAAACAAACAGAAGAAGGGGAAAACCTACTCGTGAAAACAGAAAAATAACAATGCTCGCCGCTCCATTTGCAAGGGTCCCTCATGAGCCCAGAAAGTGGTGCCCTCAAATGATATGCGCAGAAGTCTAATGCCCTGTACACATGACCGGTTTTGCCATCAGAATAAACTCTGAAGGTTTTCCGACGGAATTCCACTCAAGCTGCGTTGCATACACGCGGTCACACCAAATTCCGACCGTTCAGAACGTGGTGACGTACAACACATACGATGGGACTAGAAAATGGAAGTTCAATAGCCAGTAGCCAATAGCTTCCGTCTCGTACTTGCTTCAGAGCATGCGTCGTTTTTGGTGAGTTGGAACAGCATACAGACAAGCATTTTTTCTGATAGTAATTTGTTCCGTTGGAAAAGTATAGAACATGTTCTCTATCTTTCTCTATCTAAGTCCATCTGAATTTTCGACAGAACAAGTCCGATGGGGCATACACACGGTCAGAATATACGAAAAGTTCCCATCGGACTGTTTCTGTCGGAAATTCCGCTCGTGTGTACACGGCATAAGGAGGCTAAGTGCATGAAGATTCAGTCAATTGTAACAGAGAACAGACAAACTACAGATGCCAAATGATGGCAAAGAATAACTGATCAAAGCAGTAAAGTCCCACAACAGAAAAGTGTCTCACAGCCTTAATCAATCCCTGCTCTACCTGTAGATGAGCCAGCAGGATTAAGGACCCTTTTTTTCCTGTGGCATGGCTCCTGCCACTCTCATTGGGCGTGAGGTGGAAGAGAGTCTCCCAAAACCCTCCAATATGGGAAATCCACTGCTGGTAGGCTCAGGGTGTCCAAAATGCAGATCATCCTTGTCACAGAGTGAGGCCTTTATACCTCATTGGTTGCTAATATTTAGAAGGGATCCCCATCTGTATGTTGCTCCCTCTCTTCGCAAAACATCTGCACCGCAGGGGCATACCACTCTGGGCATCATTAAAGCATGATGGGATAAGTCAGGAAAAATATTAAGTTTTGCTCCAACAAAGTCCAAGTAGGGTCCCTTCAACATATCCCTCATAATGGCCTCTTTTTACTGTAAATGCAATAATGTGCATATTACGTCTCTCGGTTTATCTGCATTTGCATTAATGGGCATTGGAACACTATAGGCCTGTTCAATTTCCAAAAAAGCAACAAAACCCTCTGACAGGACTTTGTAGGGCAATGACCCCAAAGATAGTGCATGCAAACAATCCAAATTCTAAAAAACATCAATACATAAAGGTTTTTATCAAAACTGCATATTCAATTGATGTCATAGATAAGAGAACATATTCAAACCACTATTTACAACACTCATGTGCGATTATACAGAGTGAAGCTCTAAGCGTTTTGAGGTTTTTGGCATAATTCCTCTTCATCAGGAGAAAGTGGCGTCGAAATTGACGGGCTTGCTGTCTTTCCCTCCCTTTATGTAAGACATCAGGACACCTGTATGTGTATATATACAGTCAGTAAACACTTTCTTTAAAGTTATATAATGCTTGTCCATGGACAAAAAATCTTTTGTGTCCCAATTTGTGTATGCAGATATTTTGTATTCATTCATATCTTTATAAATTGTAGATTGCATAGATTTCTATAACACTTGCTCCTGATGAAGAGGAATTACGCCAAAAACCTTAAAACGCATAGAGCTTTACTCTGTACAATTGCACATGAGTGTTGTAAATAGTGGTTTGAATTAAGTCAGCTGCTTTGGTAGCTTCAGATAAACCTCTTTTTCTGATGTTTTTTAGGTGGCTTAGATTCTTGTAATCATCC
Source organism: Lithobates clamitans (assembly GCA_037952925.1). Classification (NCBI taxonomy): domain Eukaryota; kingdom Metazoa; phylum Chordata; class Amphibia; order Anura; family Ranidae; genus Lithobates; species Lithobates clamitans. The sequence goes on from JBBGZY010000022.1 coordinate 1,667,187, forward strand.
AGCTTGCATAGGAGCTCCTCTAGCTTGTGGCCCTGTTGTCCCAGACTAGTTTGCATAGATTGGAGTGCCAATGTAGCTGAAGCCTGTTCTCCCTTCAGAGACTTAATCCTAGCCCCCAGCTGAGCAGTTTCAGCATTTAACTCTTGGAAGCCAGCCTAATTTGATTTGTTGTCTCCACTTGCTTGACAAACTCAGCCAGGTTTGCCTTAGTGAGGAGATTGCTGAAACACTATTTAATGTACCAGGGGATAACCCTACCTTGTGCAGGTGCATGCTGTATGTTCCTGTAAGGAGAAAAAGAGAATGCTGGAGAGACTCATGGATAAAGGCAGATGAGAGTTGTGAGTCCTCTTGCACGCCTCCTTGATTATGTGATTTATTGACAATTAGCTTACCCAGTTTTTATAAACATGCTTGAATAAGAACGGAATTACATTTTGTGCATCACCTCTACTTTATGTGTTAAGATAAGATACAATCTTTATATATATATATATATATATATATATATATATATATATATATATATATATATATATATATTGAGTTTTGAAAGGAATAACGGTACAGAAAGCCTGTGAAGACAACAAAGTTAGGCAACACCTTCAAAAGTCAGAAACGTAAACAACAGTAAACATTAGGTAGATTAAAGAACATTACTCAACTAATGGAATACAAAGTGAGGTTAATAGCTAGTGATGAGCTTGTGCAAAGAACCACACTCTACCAGTAGAACCTGAGGAGTGGAACCAGTTAGACCAGTCGTTCCCAACTCCTGTCCTCAGGGCCCACTAACAAGCCAGATTTTAAGTATTACCTTGGGGAGATGCAGACAAGAATACTGCAATCACTGAGCAGCAAATGATATCACCTGTGATGTATTTCAGTTATCTTGCAAACCTGGCCTGTTAGTGGGTCCTAAAGACAGGAGTTGAGAACCACTGAGTTAGACTAACAACCAGATATAGCATCTAGGCTGCATGGACCGGGGCTTATTGAAAAAGAAAACTATAAGCTAAGTATGCCAGTATAGAAATCAGAGGGTCCCTAAAATGGCGAGGAGGAGTGGAAGGGACAACAGGGTCAGATGTTTTACACACTTTGAGCTTGATACAATCTTTTTGATTGCACCAGACTTCCATAAAAATGTACTTGCATCGCCATAAATAAAAGATTAGCCCTGTCCATTCAGAGAAGAATGTCTGATACTGCACCAAGTAGATAAAGGCAATAGACAATAATCATTCATGACTATGCATTTGTTCTATCTGTGTAGAAATGTATGCAGCATTTGTTACGAGATAATTACTTTTAGAATTGTGTTTACAAACAAAGATCCAAGTTACCGTATGACTGAAAAGTTTTATTTTGCATTTTTAATATGTATAATATTTACACTACAGATATATTCCTTTGTAAAGCTCAGCTTTAGCCAGACAGCTGTCAGTGTTTGTCTAACTGGCTTATTATCCTTGTAGTACAGTTTCATGATTTCACATAGCAATAATATCAGCCTACTTTTTTTTTTAAATATAAACTAAAACTTAGAATAAATTGTCAATTTAGTTTTATTTTGACACTCCAAGAGCCATACCTAAAGTAACATAAACTTCAACTGAAATATTCTTCTTTTTCTTTTGGTTCACAAACCCAACGTTTGGCCACAAGGAACATTTGAGTAAGTAGAGGTGTTTCCTAGCAAGGTGCATCATTGCTTATTAACAAGCATTCTTTGTAGACATCAAAGAACTGTACTGTATATGCCGTTGAAATAATAGGACTTACACCCAGCATACATACATATTGAAACTTGTGGGACTTGCATTGCCTACTGTGCATGTTCATTAACAGCAACAATATGTCCAAATTGGGCCCAAAGTGTCAATATTTTGTTTGGACACCATTATTTTCCAGCACTGCCTTAACCCTCTTGGGCATGGAGTTCACAAGAGCTTCACAGGTTGCCATTGGAGTCCTCTTCCACGCCTCCATGATGACATCGTGGAGCTGGTGAATGTTAGAGACCTTGCACTCCTCCACCTTTCATTTGAGGATGCCCCACAGATGCTCAATAGGGTTTAGGTCTGGAGACATGCTTGGCCAGTCCATCACCTTTACCCTCAGCTTCTATAGCAAGGCAACGGTCGTTTTAAAGGTGTGCTTGGGACCTTTATCATGTTGGAATACTGCCCTGTGGCCCAGTTTCTGCAGGGATGGGATTATGCTCTGCTTCAGTATGTCACAGTACATGTTGGCATTCATGGTTCCCTCAATGAACTGTAGCTCCCCAGTGCCGGCAGCATTAATGCAGCCCCAGACCATGACACTCCCACCACCATGCTTGTGGCAAGACACACTAGTCCTTGTACTCTTCACCTGGTTGCCGCCACACACGCTTGATGCCATCTGAACCAAATAAGTTTATCTTGGTCTCATCAGACCACAGGACATGATTCCAGTAATCCATGTCCTTAGTCTGCTTGTCTTCAGCAAACTGTTTGTGAGCTTTCTTGTGCATCATCTTTACAAGAGGCTTCCTTCTGGGATGACAGCCATGCAGACCAATTTGTTACAGTGTGTGTGGTATGGTATGAGCACTGACAGGCTGACCCCCCCACCCCTTTAACCTCTGCAGTAGGGATGAGCTTCATGTTCGAGTCAAACCCATGTTCGAGTCGAACCCATGTTCGACTCGAACATCGGCTGTTCGATCGTTCGCCGAATTCTGAACGATATGGGCCATTCGTGCCAAATTCGTTTGGCGCGTCACGGCCCATAATTCACTGCGGCATCGCAGTGCATTGCTGGCTGATGATTGGCCAAGCTTGAACTATGACCCGCATGCTTGACCAATCACAGAGCCGTCAGTAGAGAGAGCTGTAATTGGCCAAAGCCAGGGTGGCTTTGGCCAATTATGGCTCAGGGGGTTTAGAACATGCCCCACACTATATAAGGCTGCCTGCACGCCGGCCCTGTGTAGTGTGTTCCGGCGTGCTTAGATAGAGAGAGAGACAGTGTCATTTCATTTGAGTTAGCTAGATTAGTCAGGACAGTCAGTGAGTTAGCTGCACTTATAGTGTATTGTGTATATATATGCATCCCAGTTGTTGCATATATATATATATATGTACACTGTATTCAGTTTAGCTAGATCCGTTCCTATTATCTTCCTACTCACATGCAGGCTTGTCTTGTTACAGTATTTACAGCTACATGAAGAAAATTGCTGGTGTTCTTTTGATCCTATTAGTACCACAGTCAGGCAGCTAGACTATTTACAGTTAGTGTAGTGCGTCCTCCTCACAGTGTTCAGTTAAAGCTACAAGTTAGTTTAGTGTGACCTCTGCACAGTGTTCAGCTAAAACTACAAGTTAGTGTAGTGCACAGTGTTCAGCTAAAGCTACAAGTTAGGGTAGTGTGTCCTCCTCACAGTGTTCAGCTAAAGCTACAAGTTAGTGTAGTGCGTCCTGCTCACAGTGTGCAGCTAAAACTACAAGTTAGTGTAGTGAGACCTCTGCACATTGTTCATCTAAAGCTACAAGTTAGTGTAGTGCGTCCTGCTCACAGTGTTCAGCAAAAACTACAAGTTAGTGTAGTAAGACCTCTGCACAGTGTTCAGCTAAAGCTACAAGTTAGTGTAGTGCGTCCTGCTCACCGTGTTCAGCTAAAGCTACAAGTTAGTGTAGTGCGTCCTGCTCACAGTGTTGAGCTAAAACTACAAGTTAGTGTAGTGAGACCTCTGCACAGTGTTCAGCTAAAGCTACAAGTTAGTGTAGTGCGTCCTGCTCACAGTGTTCAGCTAAAGCTATAAGTTAGTGTAGTGCGTCCTGCTCACAGTGTTCAGCTAAAACTACAAGTTAGTGTAGTGAGACCTCTGCACAGTGTTCAACTAAAGCTACAAGTTAGTGTAGTGCGTCCTGCTCACAGTGTTCAGCTAAAGCTACAAGTTAGTGTAGTGCATCCTGCTCACAGTGTTCAGCTAAAACTACACGTTAGTGTAGTGAGACCTCTGCACAGTGTTCAGATAAAGCTACAAGTTAGTGTAGTGCGTCCTGCTCAGAGTGTTCAGCTAAAACTACAAGTTAGTGTAGTGCGACCTCTGCACAGTGTTCAGCTAAAACTACAAGTTAGTGCAGTGAGACCTCTGCACAGTGTTCAGCTAAAGCTACAAGTTAGTGTAGTGTGACCTCTGCACAGTGTTCAGCTAAAACTACAAGTTAGTGTAATGCACAGTGTTCAGCTAAAGCTACAAGTTAGGGTAATGTGTCCTCCTCACAGTGTTCAGCTAAAGCTACAAGTTAGTGTAGTGCGTCCTGCTCACAGTGTGCAGCTAAAACTACAAGTTGGTGTAATGCACAGTGTTCAGCTAAAGCTACAAGTTAGGGTAGTGTGTCCTCCTCACAGTGTTCAGCTAAAGCTCCAAGTTAGTGTAGTGCGTCCTGCTCAGTGTGCAGCTAAAACTACAAGTTAGTGTAGTGAGACCTCTGGACAGTGTTCAGCTAAAGCTACAAGTTAGTGTAGTGCGTCCTGCTCACAGTGTTCAGCTAAAACTACAAGTTAGTGTAGTGAGACCTCTGCACAGTGTTCAGCTAAAGCTACAAGTTAGTGTAGTGCGTCCTGCTCACAGTGTTCAGCTAAAGCTACAAGTTAGTGTAGTGCGTCCTGCTCACAGTGTTCAGCTAAAACTACAAGTTAGTGTAGTGAGACCTCTGCACAGTGTTCAGCTAAAGTTACAAGTTAGTGTAGTGCGTTCTGCTCACAGTGTTCAGCTAAAACTACAAGTTAGTGTAGTGAGACCTCTGCACAGTGTTCAGCTAAAGCTACAAGTTAGTGTAGTGCGTCCTGCTCACAGTGTTCAGCTAAAGCTACAAGTTAGTGTAGTGCATCCTGCTCACAGTGTTCAGCTAAAACTACAAGTTAGTGTAGTGAGACCTCTGCACAGTGTTCAGATAAAGCTACAAGTTAGTATAGTGCGTCCTGCTCACAGTGTTCAGCTAAAACTACAAGTTAGTGTAGTGCGACCTCTGCACAGTGTTCAGCTAAAGCTACAAGTTAGTGTAGTGAGACCTCTGCACAGTGTTCAGCTAAGCTACAAGTTAGTGTAGTGCGTCCTGTTCACAGTGTTCAGCTAAAACTACAAGTTAGTGTAGTGCGACCTCTGCACAGTGTTCAGCTAAAACTACAAGTTAGTGTAGTGCGACCTCTGCACAGTGTTCAGCTAAAACTACAAGTTAGTGCAGTGAGACCTCTGCACAGTGTTCAGCTAAAGCTACAAGTTAGTGTAGTGTGACCTCTGCACAGTGTTCAGCTAAAACTACAAGTTAGTGTAATGCACAGTGTTCAGCTAAAGCTACAAGTTAGGGTAATGTGTCCTCCTCACAGTGTTCAGCTAAAGCTACAAGTTAGTGTAGTGCATCCTGCTCACAGTGTGCAGCTAAAACTACAAGTTAGTGTAATGCACAGTGTTCAGCTAAAGCTACAAGTTAGGGTAGTGTGTCCTCCTCACAGTGTTCAGCTAAAGCTACAAGTTAGTGTAGTGCGTCCTGCTCACAGTGTGCAGCTAAAACTACAAGTTAGTGTAGTGAGACCTCTGGACAGTGTTCAGCTAAAGCTACAAGTTAGTGTAGTGCGTCCTGCTCACAGTGTTCAGCTAAAGCTACAAGTTAGTGTAGTGCGTCCTGCTCACAGTGTTCAGCTAAAACTACAAGTTAGTGTAGTGAGACCTCTGCACAGTGTTCAGCTAAAGCTACAAGTTAGTGTAGTGCGTCCTGCTCACAGTGTTCAGCTAAAACTACAAGTTAGTGTAGTGAGACCTCTGCACAGTGTTCAACTAAAGCTACAAGTTAGTGTAGTGCGTCCTGCTCACAGTGTTCAGCTAAAGCTACAAGTTAGTGTAGTGCATCCTGCTCACAGTGTTCAGCTAAAACTACACGTTAGTGTAGTGAGACCTCTGCACAGTGTTCAGATAAAGCTACAAGTTAGTGTAGTGCGTCCTGCTCAGAGTGTTCAGCTAAAACTACAAGTTAGTGTAGTGCGACCTCTGCACAGTGTTCAGCTAAAACTACAAGTTAGTGCAGTGAGACCTCTGCACAGTGTTCAGCTAAAGCTACAAGTTAGTGTAGTGTGACCTCTGCATAGTGTTCAGCTAAAACTACAAGTTAGTGTAATGCACAGTGTTCAGCTAAAGCTACAAGTTAGGGTAATGTGTCCTCCTCACAGTGTTCAGCTAAAGCTACAAGTTAGTGTAGTGCGTCCTGCTCACAGTGTGCAGCTAAAACTACAAGTTAGTGTAATGCACAGTGTTCAGCTAAAGCTACAAGTTAGGGTAGTGTGTCCTCCTCACAGTGTTCAGCTAAAGCTCCAAGTTAGTGTAGTGCGTCCTGCTCACAGTGTGCAGCTAAAAGTACAAGTTAGTGTAGTGAGACCTCTGGACAGTGTTCAGCTAAAGCTACAAGTTAGTGTAGTGCGTCCTGCTCACAGTGTTCAGCTAAAACTACAAGTTAGTGTAGTGAGACCTCTGCACAGTGTTCAGCTAAAGCTACAAGTTAGTGTAGTGCGTCCTGCTCAGTGTTCAGCTAAAGCTACAAGTTAGTGTAGTGCGTCCTGCTCACAGTGTTCAGCTAAAACTACAAGTTAGTGTAGTGAGACCTCTGCACAGTGTTCAGCTAAAGCTACAAGTTAGTGTAGTGCGTCCTGCTCACAGTGTTCAGCTAAAACTACAAGTTAGTGTAGTGAGACCTCTGCACAGTGTTCAACTAAAGCTACAAGTTAGTGTAGTGCGTCCTGCTCACAGTGTTCAGCTAAAGCTACAAGTTAGTGTAGTGCATCCTGCTCACAGTGTTCAGCTAAAACTACACGTTAGTGTAGTGAGACCTCTGCACAGTGTTCAGATAAAGCTACAAGTTAGTGTAGTGCGTCCTGCTCAGAGTGTTCAGCTAAAACTACAAGTTAGTGTAGTGCGACCTCTGCACAGTGTTCAGCTAAAACTACAAGTTAGTGCAGTGAGACCTCTGCACAGTGTTCAGCTAAAGCTACAAGTTAGTGTAGTGTGACCTCTGCATAGTGTTCAGCTAAAACTACAAGTTAGTGTAATGCACAGTGTTCAGCTAAAGCTACAAGTTAGGGTAATGTGTCCTCCTCACAGTGTTCAGCTAAAGCTACAAGTTAGTGTAGTGCGTCCTGCTCACAGTGTGCAGCTAAAACTACAAGTTAGTGTAATGCACAGTGTTCAGCTAAAGCTACAAGTTAGGGTAGTGTGTCCTCCTCACAGTGTTCAGCTAAAGCTCCAAGTTAGTGTAGTGCGTCCTGCTCACAGTGTGCAGCTAAAAGTACAAGTTAGTGTAGTGAGACCTCTGGACAGTGTTCAGCTAAAGCTACAAGTTAGTGTAGTGCGTCCTGCTCACAGTGTTCAGCTAAAACTACAAGTTAGTGTAGTGAGACCTCTGCACAGTGTTCAGCTAAAGCTACAAGTTAGTGTAGTGCGTCCTGCTCAGTGTTCAGCTAAAGCTACAAGTTAGTGTAGTGCGTCCTGCTCACAGTGTTCAGCTAAAACTACAAGTTAGTGTAGTGAGACCTCTGCACAGTGTTCAGCTAAAGCTACAAGTTAGTGTAGTGCGTCCTGCTCACAGTGTTCAGCTAAAACTACAAGTTAGTGTAGTGAGACCTCTGCACAGTGTTCAACTAAAGCTACAAGTTAGTGTAGTGCGTCCTGCTCACAGTGTTCAGCTAAAGCTACAAGTTAGTGTAGTGCATCCTGCTCACAGTGTTCAGCTAAAACTACACGTTAGTGTAGTGAGACCTCTGCACAGTGTTCAGATAAAGCTACAAGTTAGTGTAGTGCGTCCTGCTCAGAGTGTTCAGCTAAAACTACAAGTTAGTGTAGTGCGACCTCTGCACAGTGTTCAGCTAAAACTACAAGTTAGTGCAGTGAGACCTCTGCACAGTGTTCAGCTAAAGCTACAAGTTAGTGTAGTGTGACCTCTGCATAGTGTTCAGCTAAAACTACAAGTTAGTGTAATGCACAGTGTTCAGCTAAAGCTACAAGTTAGGGTAATGTGTCCTCCTCACAGTGTTCAGCTAAAGCTACAAGTTAGTGTAGTGCGTCCTGCTCACAGTGTGCAGCTAAAACTACAAGTTAGTGTAATGCACAGTGTTCAGCTAAAGCTACAAGTTAGGGTAGTGTGTCCTCCTCACAGTGTTCAGCTAAAGCTCCAAGTTAGTGTAGTGCGTCCTGCTCACAGTGTGCAGCTAAAAGTACAAGTTAGTGTAGTGAGACCTCTGGACAGTGTTCAGCTAAAGCTACAAGTTAGTGTAGTGCGTCCTGCTCACAGTGTTCAGCTAAAACTACAAGTTAGTGTAGTGAGACCTCTGCACAGTGTTCAGCTAAAGCTACAAGTTAGTGTAGTGCGTCCTGCTCAGTGTTCAGCTAAAGCTACAAGTTAGTGTAGTGCGTCCTGCTCACAGTGTTCAGCTAAAACTACAAGTTAGTGTAGTGAGACCTCTGCACAGTGTTCACATAAAGCTACAAGTTAGTGTAGTGCGTCCTGCTCACAGTGTTCAGCTAAAACTACAAGTTAGTGTAGTGCGACCTCTGCACAGTGTTCAGCTACAGCTACAAGTTAGTGTAGTGAGACCTCTGCACAGTGTTCAGCTAAAGCTACAAGTTAGTGTAGTGCGTCCTGATCACAGTGTTCAGCTAAAACTACAAGTTAGTGTAGTGAGACCTCTGCACAGTGTTCAGCTAAAGCTACAAGTTAGTGTAGTGAGACCTCTGCACAGTGTTCAGCTAAAGCTACAAGTTAGTGTAGTGCGTCCTGCTCACAGTGTTCAGCTAAAACTACAAGTTAGTGTAGTGCGACCTCTGCACAGTGTTCAACTAAAGCTACAAGTTAGTGTAGTGCATCCTCCTCACAGTGTTCAGCTAAACCTACAAGTTATTTTTTTGCGAGCTCTGCACAGTGTTCAGCTAAAGCTACCTGTAGAAGGTTGGTGGTGTTTTCCTGATCCTATCACTACCGCAGGCAGCTAAATAAGCTACAAGTTATTTTTTGGCGAGCTCTGCACAGTGTTCACCTAAAGCTACCTGTAGAAGGTTGGTGGTGTTTTTCTGATCCTATTACTACCGCAGGCAGCTAAATAAGCTACAAGTTATTTTTTTGCGAGCTCTGCACAGTGTTCAGCTAAAGCTACCTGTAGAAGGTTGGTGGTGTTTTCCTGATCCTATCACTACCGCAGGCAGCTAAATAAGCTACAAGTTATTTTTTGGCGAGCTCTGCACAGTGTTCACCTAAAGCTACCTGTAGAAGGTTGGTGGTGTTTTTCTGATCCTATTACTACCGCAGGCAGCTAAATAAGCTACAAGTTATTTTTTGGCGAGCTCTGCACAGTGTTCAGCTAAAGCTACCTGTAGAAGGTTGGTGGTGTTTTCCTGATCCTATCACTACCGCAGGCAGCTAAATAAGCTACAAGTTAGTTTTTTGCGAGCTCTACACAGTGTTCAGCTAAAGCTACCTGTAGAAGGTTGGTGGTGTTCTCATACTACAGGCAGGCAGTTGATTTTGTTAGCTGCAGTATCAGTACATATATATATATATCCCAGCTTAGTGCAGCTACAGGCCATTAGTATGTCTGGAAGGCCAACAAGGAGAAGCAGACAGTCTCAAGCCAATAAAAGAGGGCAAGTAGGCTCTGTGTCTAGAGGCAACAGTGCTGGTCGTGGAGACGGTGCATCCTCATCAGCACGTGGCCGTGAGACATGTTTGGCCTTTTTTTCGGCAGCTGGCCGTGTTGAGCCGCAACATGTGGAAGACTTGGTCGAGTGGATGACCAAGCCGTCCTCATCCTCCCCATCCTCTCTCACCCATGCTCAGGGTACTTTGTCTGGCAAAGCAGCGGCCTCTTCCCTTGGCTCAATGTCATCAGTGACTCCTTCCCTAGCCCCACCATGTCCTCCTGAGGAGTCCCTCGAACTGTTTGACCACAGTGTTGGGTACATGCTCCAGGAGGATGCCCAACGTTTGGAAGGATCTGATGATGATACTGAGCTAGATGAAGACAGTAACGTGAGCACAGACAGAGGGGGCGCCCAAGAAGGACAGCAATCTGGCAGTCATGCTCCCCCTGCTACAGCATACTGGTTTGTTCCAGTGATGAGGAGGGAGGGGATGATGAGGTCACTGACTCAACGTGGGTGCCTGATAGGAGAGAGGAGGAGCAGGAGGAGGCAGCAATTCACCAACGAGGCAGGATGCCCTCTAGGGGCCAGCCTAAGGGCAGCACACTGACTGCATCACACCCCAAAGCTCCGCATGTGCAGGGCGCTGCAGTCTCTTTGCGTTATTCAAAAAGTTCTTTGGTGTGGGCCTTTTTTGAGACGAGTGCATCAGATTTCACCGCTGCTATTTGCAACATATGTCTCAAGCGTATCTCGCGTGGCCAAAACATCTCCCGCTTGGGCACCACATGCTTGACCAGACATATGTTGACCTGCCATGCAGTTCATTGGCAAGCGTATCTAAAAGACCCACACCAAAGAGGACCTCTCTTTGCTCCTCATCAGCTGAGATCTCCAACCCCACTATACCTTCAGTCCTCTCTGAGACCTGCACTGAGAGGAATGAAGGTGTAGAATTAGGTGTGTCACAGCCAAGTACTTGTGGGCAATCTGCTTTCGGTACACCAACATCAGATTGTACCAGGCAAATTTTCCTGCCCCAGCTGCTGCACCGCAGAAAGAAGTTCGCTCCCAGCCATCCACATGCCCAGCGGTTGAATGCTAGCTTGGCAAAATTGCTAGCACTTCAACTGCTGCCTATTCAGTTGGTAGACTCTGCCCCCTTCCGTGAGTTTGTGGAATGTGCGGTTCCTCAGTGGCAGGTACCCAAACGCCACTTTTTCTCACGGAAGGCGATTCCGGCTCTCTACCGGCATGTGGAAGGCAATGTCTTGGCCTCGCTGGACAGGGCGGTCAGCGGTAAGGTGCATATTACCACTGACTCATGGTCCAGCAAGCATGGGCAGGGACGTTACCTAAGTTTCACCACACATTGGGTGACTCTGCTGGCAGCTGGGAAGTATGCAGGACAAGGTGCAGTAGTGTTGGAGGTTGTTTCGCCACCACGCCTCCAAAATGCCAATACTAATGATTGTGACACACCTCTCTCCTCCACCCCCTCCTATTCTTCTTCCTCCATGGCCTCTTCCTTTGCTTTGTCCTTGGAACCAGCGGTGCTCCATAGCCATTCAAGGGGCTACGCAAGTATGCAGGCCAAAAGATGCCATGCGGTGCTTGAGCTGGTGTGCTTGGGGGACAGGAGCCACACTGGGGCAGAGGTTCTGTCAGCTCTGCAGAGGCAGGTTCAGGGGTGGTTGACGCCATGCCAACTTAAGCCAGGAATGGTGGTTTGCGACAATGGCACCAACCTCCTCTCTGCCCTCCGACAGGGACAAATGACCCATGTGCCCTGTTTGGCTCACGTCCTTAACTTGGTGGTGCAGCGGTTCTTGGGCAGGTACCCGGGCTTTCAGGATGTCCTGAGGCAGGCCAGGAAAGTCTGTGTGCATTTCCGCCGGTCATATAATGCCAGTGCTCGGCTGGCAGACCTCCAAAAGGAGTTTAACCTGCCCATGAACCACCTAATCTGTGACATGCCCACCAGGTGGAACTCAACGTTGGCCATGCTGCAGCAGCTGCACACGCAGCAGAGGGCCATCAATGAGTACCTGTGCGACTATGGCACCAGGACAGGGTCAGGGGAGCTTGTTTTTTTTTTCCCCACGCCAGTGGGCCATGATCAGGGATGCATGCACTGTCCTGTCACCATTTGAGGAGACCACAAGGATGGTGAGCAGTGACAGTTCATGCATCAGTGACACTGTCCCCCTTGTCCACCTGTTGGAGCACACGCTGCGTGGAATAATGGACAGGTCACTTGAGGCAGAACAGAGGCAGGAAGAGGAGGACTTCCTTAGCTCTCAAGGCTCCCTTTATCCAGACAGTGTTCCTGCGTGCCCGCCGATCACACAGGAAGAGAACAAGGAGGAGGAGGATTGTGTCAGTATGGAGGTGGAGCCTGGAACTCAGCATCAGCAGCAGTCTGTAAGGGATCAGTCCCAAGAAACACATGGACTTGTACGTGGCTGGGAGGAGGTGGCTGCGAACCATGTCTACCTTAGTGACCCAGAGGACACCGGACCGAATGCCTCAGCAAACCTATGCTGCATGGCCTCACTGATCCTGCAAAGCCTGCGTAAGGAACCTCGTATTCGTGGTATCAAGGAGAAGGACCAATACTGGTTGGCAACCCTCCTTGATCCACGTTACAAGGGTAAGGTTGCGGACCTTATCTTGCCATCGCAGAGGGAGCAGAGGATGAAACATCTTCGGGAGGCCTTGCAGAAAGGTCTGTGCAATGTGTTCCCAGAGACTGGGTGGTTTCAAACTCCTGTTTCTGGACAATGTGTTGCTGAGGCTTCGGTCAGTCAAAGAAGAAGCGGTGGAGAAGGTGGCCATCTGACCGATGCGTTCAGACAATTTTTTGGTCCGCAGCCCCACGGTATGATCGGTTCCAGCAACCATCGCCAGCGTCTGTTTTACATGGTGCAGGAATACCTAGGGGCAAGATCTGACTTGGACACCTTTCCCACCGAAAATCCTCTGGGTTACTGGGTCTTGAGGATGGATCACTGGCCAGAGCTTGCACAGTATGCAATTGAACTACTGGCCTGTCCTGCATCCAGCATTCTTTCGGAACGCACATTCAGTGCTGCTGCAGGCTTTGTAACCGATCACAGGGTGCGTCTGTCCACCGACTCGGTCGATCGACTGACCTTCATAAAAATGAATCAGTCTTGGATCACCACCAGCTACCAAGCACCTGATGCTGATGTAACCAAATATTTTTTTTTTTGAAATCTCAGATCCCTTCAAAGACTGCTTATGCTGATGCTGAGTGACTATCCTGAGTAATTATCCTCTTCCTCCTCAATGATCACGCTGATAACTTGTAAGAACATTTTTGGTTCTGGGCGCCACCACCAGTGCCTAAGGCCCAATTTTTCAGCCCTTGTTTAACAGGGGCATGTAATTACAATTTTTGATGCAATACTTTGCAGCAGGGCTCGTTTCTGCGTTCCAACTAGAGTATCTGTGGGGGGTTGTAGTGTTGTGGCACCAGTGCCTAAGGCCCAATTTTTCAGCCCCTGTTCAACAGGGGCATGTAATTACAATTCTTGATCTAATATTTCACAGCAGGGCCCTGTGAGGGCTTACAGTGTTGTGGCCACAACAACACCTAAGGCCCAAATTTCTACTTTGTATATAGGGCAGGCCCCTACTTTCACAAAAGGTTTCACAAAAAAACCCAAATTTTCAAAAAACATTTGTCATTGGGACAAAAAATGAGGTGAAATCTTCTGAAGAGGAGCACAGACAGCAAAACAAATGTCACAGGGGTGAAAACCCTTACCTATGTTTTCCAAAAAGCTTAAAATAGATTTTTTGGCTGGAGCTAAACAGCTTAAAAATGTACCAGTTCAAAATTACAAACAGATTCTACTTAACAACAAACCTACAGTCCCTGTCTTATTTGCACCGCCTGTATACTGCTGTTCAGAGTATATAGGGCCTGGTGGCCCCACGCCTTTCCTTTTTTAAATTTAGGTGCGGGGTTCCCATTAATATCCATACAAGACCCAAAGGGCCTGGTAATGGACTGGGGGGTACCCATGCTGTTTGTCTCACTGATTTTCATCCATATTGCCAGGACCCGACATTACATTAAAGCCGCAAGCAGTTTTAAATGACTTTTTTTCCTTTAAAAATGACATTTTGTGCAGGGACTGTTCTAAGCACTGGAAACACGCGCTACTTTACAGGCATACTATAGACACTCCCCAGGTATGATATTTAAAGGAATATTTCACTTTTTTTTAACTTTAAGCATCATTAAAATCACTGCTCCCGAAAAAACGTCCGTTTTAGACCACTTAAGGACCGCCTCACGCCGATGTACGTCGGCAAGGTGGCACAGGCAGGCAGAATCACGTATATGTACGTTCGTGGCCCCCCCCGCGATCGCCGCCGGCCAATCAGATCATTCCTATGCTGCTGTATGCTAAACAGCAGCAAAGGAAATGATGTCATCTCTCCTCGGCTGGTATTTTCCATTCCGGCGCCGAGGAGAGAAGACTGCAATGCACACACAGTAGAACATGCCAGGCACACAAAACACCCACCTTTACCCCCCAATCCCCCCCGATCACCCCCTAATCACCCCCCCACCCCCGTCACACTGACACCAAGCAGTTTTTGTTTTTTTTCTGATTACTGCATGGTGTCAGTTTGTGACAGTTAGTGTGGTAGGACAGTTACTGTTAGCCCCCTTTAGGTCTAGGGTACCCCACTAACCCCCCCAAATAAAGTTTGAACCCCTTGATCATCCCCCGTCGCCAGTGTCGCTAAGCGATCATTTTTCTGATCGCTGTATTAGTGTCACTGGTGTCGCTAGTTAGGGAGGTAAATATTTAGGTTCGCCGTCAGCGTTTTATAGCGTCAGGGACCCCCATATACTACCTAATAAATGTTTTAACCCCTTGATTGCCCCCTAGTTAACCCTTTCACCACTGATCACCATATAACTGTTACGGGTGACGCTGGTTAGTTAGTTTATTTTTTATAGTGTCAGGGCACCCGCCGTTTATTACCGAATAAAGGTTTAGCCCCCTGATCGCCCAGCGGTGATATGCGTCGCCCCAGGCAGCGTCAGATTAGCGCCAGTACCGCTAACACCCACGCACGCAGCATACGCCTCCCTTAGTGGTATAGTATCTGTACGGATCAATATCTGATCCGATCAGATCTATACTAGCGTCCCCAGCAGTTTAGGGTTCCCAAAAACGCAGTGTTAGCGGGATCAGCCCAGATACCTGCTAGCACCTGCGTTTTGCCCCTCCACCCGGCCCAGCCCAGCCCACCCAAGTGCAGTATCGATCGATCACTGTCACTTACAAAACACTAAACGCATAACTGCAGTAATTCGCAGAGTCAGGCCTGATCTCTGCGATCGCTAACAGTTTTTTTGGTAGCGTTTTGGTGAACTGGCAAGCACTAGCCCCAGGCAGCGTCAGGTTAGCGCCAGTACCGCTAACACCCACGCACGCAGCATACGCCTCCCTTATTGGTATAGTATCTGAACCGATCAATATCTGATCCGATCAGATCTATACTAGCATCCCCAGCAGTTTAGGGTTCTCAAAAAGCAGTGTTAGCGGGATCAGCCCAGATACCTGCTAGCACCTGCATTTTGCCCCTCCGCCCGGCCCAGCCCAGCCCACCCAAGTGCAGTATCGATCAATCACTGTCACTTACAAAACACTAAACGCATAACTGCAGCGTTCGCAGAGTCAAGGCCTGATCCTTGCGATCGCTAACAGTTTTTTTGGTAGCGTTTTGGTGAACTGGCAAGCACCAGCCCCAGGCAGCGCCAGGTTAGCGCCAGTACTGCTAACACCCACGCACGCAGCATACGCCTCCCTTAGTGGTATAGTATCTGAATGGATCAATATCTGATCCGATCAGATCTATACTAGCATCCTCAGCAGTTTAGGGTTCTCAAAAAGCAGTGTTAGCGGGATCAGCCCAGATACCTGCTAGCACCTGCGTTTTGCCCCTCCGCCCGACCCAGCCCAGCCCACCCAAGTGCAGTATCGATCGATCACTGTCACTTACAAAACACTAAACGCATAACTGCAGCGTTCGCAGAGTCAGGCCTGATCCCTGCGATCGCTAACAGTTTTTTTGGTAGCGTTTTGGTGAACTGGCAAGCATCAGCGGCCTAGTACACCACGGTCGTAGTCAAACCAGCACTGCAGTAACACTTGGTGACATGGCAAGTCCCATAAGTGCAGTTCAAGCTGGTGAGGTGGCAAGAAGAAGACAAACACCGGCCCGTTGTGCCCATAGTGCCCTTCCTGCTGCATTCGCCAATCCTAATTGGGAACCCACCACTTCTGCAGCACCCGTACTTCCCCCATTCACATCCCCAACCAAATGCAGTCGGCTGCATGAGAGGCATTTTCTTTATGTCCTCCCGAGTACCCCTACCCAGCGAACCCCCCCAAAAAAGATGTCGTGTCTGCAGCAAGCGTGGATATGGGCGTGACACCCGCTATTATTGTCCCTCCTGTCCTGACAATCCTGGTCTTTGCATTGGTGAATGTTTTGAACTCTACCATTCACTAGTTGAGTATTAGCGTAGGGTACAGCATTGCACAGACTAGGCACACTTTCACAGGGTCTCTCAAGATGCCATCGCATTTCGAGAGACCTGAACCTGGAACCGGTTACAGTTATAAAAGTTAGTTACAAAAAGAAGAGTAAATATAAATATATATATATATATATATATATATATATATATATATATATATATATATATATATATATATATATATAATAAAAAAAATATTTGTCGTTTTATTGTTCTCTCTCTATTGTTCTGCTCTTTTTTACTGTACTCTATTCTGCAATGTTTTATTGTTATTATGTTTTATCATGTTTGCATTTCAGGTATGCAATTTTTTATACTTTACCGTTTACTGTGTTTTATTGTTAACCATTTTTTTGTCTTCAGGTACGCCATTCACGACTTTGAGTGGTTATACCAGAATGATGCCTGCAGGTTTAGGTATCATCTTAATATCATTCTTTTCAGCCTGCGGTCGGCTTTCATGTAAAAGCAATCCCAGCGGCTAATTAGCCTCTAGACTGCTTTTACAAGTAGTGGGAGGGAATCCCCTCCACCGTCTTCCGTGTTTTTCTCTGGCTCTCCTGTCTCAACAGGGAACCTGAGAATGCAGCCGGTGATTCAGCCAGCTGACCATAGAGCTGATCAGAGACCAGAGTGGCTCCAAACATCTCTATGGCTTAAGAAACCGGAAGCTATGAGCATTTCATGACTTAGATTTTGCCGGATGTAAACAGCGCCATTGGGAAATTGGGAAAGCATTTTATCACATCGATCTTGGTGTGGTCAGATGCTTTGAGGGCAGAGGAGAGATCTAGGGTCTAACAGACCCCAATTTTTTCAAAAAAGAGTACCTGTCACTACTGTACCTATTGCTATCATAGGGGATATTTACATTCCCTGAGATAACAAAAAAATGATTTAAAAAAAAAAATGAAAGGAACAGTTTAAAAATAAGATAAAAAAGCAAAAAAATAATAAAGAAAAAAAAAAAAAGCACCCCTGTCCCCCCTGCTCTCGCGTAAAGGCGAACGCAAGCGTCGGTCTGGCGTCAAATGTAAACAGCAATTGCACCATGCATGTGAGGTGTCACCGCGAACGTCAGATCGAGGGCAGTTATTTTAGCAGTAGACCTCCTCTGTAAATCTAAAGTGGTAACCTGTAAAGGCTTTTAAAGGCTTTTAAAAATGTATTTAGTTTGTCGCCACTGCACGTTTGTGCGCTATTTTAAAGCATGTCATGTTTGGTATCCATGTACTCGGCCTAAGATCATCTTTTTTATTTCTTCAAACATTTGGGCAATATAGTGTGTTTTAGTGCATTAAAATTTAAAAAAGTGTGTTTTTCCCCAAAAGATGGGTTTGAAAAATCGCTGCGCAAATACTGTGTAAAAAAAAAAAAATGAAACACCCACCATTTTAATCTGTAGGGCATTTGCTTTAAAAAAATATAAAATGTTTGGGGGTTCAAAGTAATTTCCTTGCAAAAAAAATTTTTTTTCATGTAAACAAAAATTGTCAGAAAGGGCTTTGTCTTCAAGTGGTTAGAAGAGTGGGTGATGTGTGACATAAACTTCTAAATGTTGTGCATAAAATGCCAGGACAGTTCAACCCCCCCCCCCCAAATGACCCCATTTTGGAAAGTAGACACCCCAAGCTATTTGCTGAGAGTCATGTTGAGTCCATGGAATATTTTCTATTGTGACACAAGTTGCGGGAAAGAGACAATTTTTTTTTTTTTTTGCACAAAGTTGTCACTAAATGATATATTGCTCTAACATGCCATGGGAATATGTGAAATTACACCCCAAAATACATTCTGCTGCCTCTCCTGAGTACGGGGATACCACATGTGTGAGACTTTTTGGGAGCCTAGCCGCGTACGGGACTCCGAAAACCAAGCACCGCCTTCAGGCTTTCTAAGGGAGTAATTTTTTGATTTCACTCTTCACTGCCTATCACATGGAATGACCAGGTGGCACAAACCCCCCCCCCAAATGACCCCATTTTGGAAAGTAGACACCCCAAGCTATTTGCTGAGAGGTATAGTGAGTATTTTGCAAACCTCACTTTTTGTCACAAAGTTTTGAAAATTGAAAAAAGAAAAAAAAATGTTTTTTCTTGTCTTTCTTCATTTTCAAAAACAAATGAGAGCTGCAAAATACTCACCATGCCTCTCAGCAAATAGCTTGGGGTGTCTACTTTCCAAAATGGGGTCATTTGGGGGGGGGGGTTGTGCCACCTGGGCATTCCATGGCCTCCGAAGCTGTGATAGGCAGTGAAGAGTGAAATCAAAAATTTACACCCTTAGAAATCCTGAAGGCAGTGATTGGTTTTCGGGGCCCCGTACGCGGCTAGGCTCCCAAAAAGTCCCACACATGTGGTATCCCCGTACTCAGGAGAAGCAGCTGAATGTATTTTGGGGTGCAATTCCACATAGGCCCATGACCTGTGTGAGCAATATATCATTTAGTGACAACTTTTTGTAAATATTTTTTTTTTGTCATTATTCAATCACTTGGGACAAAAAAATAAATATTCAATGGGTTCAACATGCCTCTCAGCAATTTCCTTGGGGTGTCTACTTTCCAAAATGGGGTCATTTGGGGGGGGGGGTTGTACTGCCCTGCCATTTTAGCACCTCAAGAAATGACATAGGCAGTCATAAACTAAAAGCTGTGTAAATTCCAGAAAATGTACCCTAGTTTGTAGACGCTATAACTTTTGCGCAAACCAATAAATATACGCTGACTTTTTTTTTACCAAAGACATGTGGCCGAATACATTTTGGCCTAAATGTATGACTAAAATTGAGTTTATTGGATTTTTTTATAACAAACAGTAGAAAATATCATTTTTTTTCAAAATTTTCGGTCTTTTTCTGTTTATAGCGCAAAAAATAAAAACGGCAGAGATGATAAAATACCATCAAAAGAAAGCTCTATTTGTGGGAAGAAAAAGACGCAAATTTCGTTTGGGTACAGCATTGCATGACTGCGCAATTAGAAGTTAAAGCAACGCAGTGCCAAATTGGAAAAATTCCTCTGGTCCTTAGGCAGCATAATGGTCCAGGGCTGAAGTGGTTAAAAGTTTTTTTTTGCATTGATACATGTCTCCTGGGGCAGGACCCGGGTCCCCAAACCCTTTTTAGGACAATACCCTGCACTTTAGCCTTTAAAATGAGCACTTTTGATTTTGAACGTTCGAGTCCCATAGACGTCAATGGGGTTCTAACGTTCGTGCAAATTTTCAGTCCATTTGCAGGTTTTGGTGCGAACCGAACCGGGGGGGGGGTGTTCGGCTCATCCCTACTCTGCAGCATAGCTGACAGCAATCATATGTCTATTTCCCAAAGACAACCTCTGGATATGACACTGAGCACGTGCACTCAACCTCTTTGGTCGACCATGACCAGGCCTGTTCTGTGTGGAGCCTTACCTGTTAAACCGCCGTATGGTCTTGGCCACCGTGCTGCAGCTCAGGGTCTTGCAATCTTCTTATAGCCTAGGCGATCTTTATATAGAGCAACAATTCTTTTTTGCAGGTCCTCAGAGAGTTCTTTGTCATGAGGTGCCATGTTGATCTTCCAGTGACCAGTATGAGTGAGTGAGAGCGATAACACCAAATTTAATACACCTGCTCCCCATTCACATTTGAGACTTTGTAACACTAACGAGTCAAATGACCTCAGGGAGGGAAAATGGCTAATTGGGCCCAATTTGGACATTTTCTCTTAGGGGTGTACTCACTTTTGTTGCCAGCGGTTTAGACATTAACCACTTAAGGACTGGGCCTATTTTTCAAACTTTTTTTTGGAAAAAATACTTTTGGAAAAAATGCTTTTTTTTAATTAAAAAATAAGACAACAGTAAAGTTAGCGCAATTTCTTTTATATTGTGAAAGATGATGTTATGCCGAGTAAATTGATACCCAACATGTTACGCTTCAAAATTGTGCCCGTTCGTGGAATGGCGACAAATTTTTATCCTTAAAAATCTCCATAGGCAACGTTTAAAAAATTCTACACAGTGGCAGAACTTTCAGGGTCGCTGCAGTCGCACTTGCGACTGGGCCCTGTTGTTCTGGCACTGTGGGGGGCCAAGACCCGGCATCTCCCCTGCACCTCTGGCTGTCCATTTAACATGCAGGGGGGGTGGGAGGAGGCGATCGGCAGCTCTATGGTGCCCGCGAGCCACAGGATCTCCCTGGGGCTTGTAGTTCTCTCTCCGAATGTATACAGTGGAGAGGAGGGACATTTGACCCGGGCATTCACTCTTCAGTGTGTCGCTCTGCTTCTACACTCTTGCCGATATGTGCCCTGGTCAGAGGCCCCTCCCCTCTCCAGTGGATACAGTCAGAGAGAGAACTACAAGCCCCAGGGAGATTGCGCAGTCCACGGGCACCATAGTGCTGCCTCCTACCTCCCCCAGGTGGGGGGTACAGAGATGTGCTGGGGGTTGGAGGCGCACAGACAGCAGAGACCAGCCAGGTATAGAGGAAGCTCTGGAATGTGGGGTGACCATCTAGGGACCCTGATGTAAGGGGGGCTCTCTGGGGACCCTGATGTAAGGAGGGTCCCTCTGGGGACACTGATGTAAGGGGGGCTCTCTGGGGACCCTGATGTAAGGGGGGCTCTCTAGGGACACTGATGTAAGGGGGGCTCTCTGGGGACCCTGATGTAAGGGGGGGTCTCTCTGGGGATCCTGATGTAAGGGGGCTCTCTGGGGACCCTGATGTAAGGGGGGCTCTCTTGGGACTCTGATGTAAGGAGGGGCCCTCTGGGGACCCTGATGTAAAGGGGGGCTCTCTGGGGACCCTGATATAAGAAAGGATCTCTGGGGAACCTGATGTTAGGGGGGCTCTCTGGGGACCCTGATGTAAGGAAGGCTCTCTGGGGACCCTGATGTAAGGAAGGGTCTTCTGGGGGCCCTGATGTAAGGGAGGCTTTCTGGGGACCCTGATCTAAGGGGGGCTCTCTGGGGACCATGTGGTAAGGAGGGGCTCTCTGGGAACCCTGACGTAAGGGGGGCTCTCTGGGGACCCTGATATAAGGAAGGCTCTCTGGGGACCCTGATATAAGGAAGGCTCTCTGGGGACCCTGATGTAAGAAGGGACCCTCTGGGGACTCTGATGTAAGGGGAGGCCCTCTGGGGACCCAGTAGTATGGGGTGCTCTCTGGGTACCCTGATGTAACGAAGAGGCTCTCTGGGAACCCTGATGTAAGGAAGGGGCTCTCTGGGACCATGATGTAAGGGGAGATTCTCTGGGGACCCTGAACTAAGGGGGGCTCTCTAGGGACCCTGATGTAAGGAAGGGGCTCTTTGGGGACTCAGATGTAAGGGGAGGCTCTTCGGGGACCCATCTGTAAGGGGGGTTCTCTGGGGACCTTGATGTAACGAAGAGGCTCTCTGGGGACCCAGATGTAAGGAAGGGGCTCTCTAGGGACCCTGATGTAAGGAGGGGCCCTCTGGGGACCCTGTTGTAAAGGGGGGACTCTCTGGGGACCCTGATATAAGGAAGGTTCTCCGGGGACCCTGATATAAGGAAGGATCTCTGGGGAACCTGATGTAAGGAAGGGTCCTCTGGGGACCCTGATCTAAGGGGGGCTTTCTGGGGACCCTGATCTAAGGGGGGCTCTCTGGGGACCCTGTAGTAAGGAGGGGCTCTCTGGGGACCCTGATATAAGGAAGGCTCTCTGGGGACCCTGATGTAAGGGGGGATTCTCTGGGGACCCTGATGTAAAGGGAGATTCTCTGGGGACCCTGAGGTAAGGAGGGGCTCTCTGGGGACCCTGATGTAAGGAGGGGCTCTCTGGGGACCCTCATGTAAGGAAGGCGCTCTCTGGGGACCCTGATTTAAGAGGAGGGCTCTCTGGGGACCCTGATGCAAAGGCAGGCTCTCTGAGGACCCTGATGTAAGGGGAGGCTCTCTGGGGACCATGATATAAGGAAGGCTCTCTGGGGACCCAGATATAAGGAGAGGCTCTCTGGGGACCCTGATATAAGGAAGGCTCTCTGGGGACCATGATTTAAGGGGGGCTCTCTGGGGACCCTGATATAAGGACGGCTCTCTGGGGACCCTTATTTAAGGAGGGGCTCTGTGGGGACCCTGATATAAGGAAGACTCTCTGGGGACCCTGATGTAAGGAGGGGCCCTCTGGGGACCCTGGTGTATTGGAGGGCTCTCTGGGGACCCTGATGTAAGAGGAAGGCTCTCTGGGGACCCTGATGCAAAGGCAGGCTCTCTGGGGACCCTGATGCAAAGGCAGGCTCTCTGGGGACCCTGATGTAAGGGTAGGCTCTCTGGGGACCCTGATATAAGGAAGGCTCTCTGGGGACTCTGATATAAGGAAGGCTCTCTGGGGACCCTGATGTAAGGAAGGGTCCTCTGGGGACCCTGATCTAAGGGGGGCTTTCTGGGGACCCTGATCTAAGGGGGGCTCTCTGGGGACCCTGTAGTAAGGAGGGGCTCTCTGGGGACCCTGATATAAGGAAGGCTCTCTGGGGACCCTGATGTAAGGGGGGATTCTCTGGGGACCCTGATGTAAAGGGAGATTCTCTGGGGACCCTGAGGTAAGGAGGGGCTCTCTGGGGACCCTGATGTAAGGAGGGGCTCTCTGGGGACCCTGATGTAAGGAGGGGCTCTCTGGGGACCCTCATGTAAGGAAGGCGCTCTCTGGGGACCCTGATGTAAGAGGAGGGCTCTCTGGGGACCCTGATGCAAAGGCAGGCTCTCTGAGGACCCTGATGTAAGGGGAGGCTCTCTGGGGACCCTGATATAAGGAAGGCGCTCTGGGGACCCAGATATAAGGAGAGGCTCTCTGGGGACCCTGATATAAGGAAGGCTCTCTGGGGACCATGATTTAAGGGGGGCTCTCTGGGGACCCTGATATAAGGACGGCTCTCTGGGGACCCTTATTTAAGGAGGGGCTCTGTGGGGACCCTGATATAAGGAAGACTCTCTGGGGACCCTGATGTAAGGAGGGGCCCTCTGGGGACCCTGGTGTATTGGAGGGCTCTCTGGGGACCCTGATGTAAGAGGAGGGCTCTCTGGGGACCCTGATGCAAAGGCAGGCTCTCTGGGGACCCTGATGTAAGGGTAGGCTCTCTGGGGACCCTGATATAAGGAAGGCTCTCTGGGGACTCTGATATAAGGAAGGCTCTCTGGGGACCCTGATATAAGGAGGGGCCCTCTGGGGACCCTGATGTATAGGAGGGCTCTCTGGGGAAGAAGAAAGATTTTCCGGTGCTCAGATCTTGTGATGTCAGGAAATGAATTGTATAATGATGGTTCTGATAGAACATTAATGTTAGAACAAAAAAGGGGGGGGGAGAGAGAGGAGGCAGCCGTCCTCAGAGGGTGTCCATAGCCATCCAAAAAGAGTGCAGCTCGGAGGGCGGGCACAACAATATAGGTTTGAAGAAGAAAGGTTTTCCAGCACTCAGATCTTGTGATGTCAGGAATGGAATTGTATAATGATGGTTCTGATAGAACATTAAGGGCTCTCTGGAGATCCTGATGTAAGGTGGGGCCCTCTGGGGACACTGATGGAAGGGGGTGCCCTCTGGGGAACCTGATGTAAGGAAGGCTCTCTGGGGACCCTGATATTCTTTGTTCAATTTTGAGAATATGGGTTGAGATGGGGATGGGTAATACTCTGAAGTAATAAAGTAGTTGTGGAAGGTATGACATTTTTATAGCATATATACGGCCAAACCAAGATAAAGGATATGCAATCCAAGCAGATAATAATTTAGATAAATCTTTGAGGGATGGGTAATTGGCAGAGTAAATAGAATCTAAAGAAGGAGAAATGTGGATACATAATAAGGCAAAGTGGAGGGCCATGAAAATTTAATTATTTTGGATATTAGTGAGGCAGAGAGAGGTGAGAGAGATATTTAGGGCTTTCGATTTATTTTTGTTAACAGAGAGGCCTGAGATAAGAGAAAATTTGTTCAGTAGATGAAAAAGCTTTGGTAAAGTGATGTGAGGAGAAGTGATAAGAAGAAGAACGTCATCAGCAAAAAGAAGAACCTTGTGATGAATATCAGTGATTTCAAGTCCTTTAATGGATAAATTGTTACGGATCACTATTGCTAGAGGTTCTAAGGCTAAAATAAAGAGAATAGGGGATGAAGGGCAAACTTGCCTAGTGCCTCGAAGGATTGTAAATGGTGTAGATGAAAAAACAACGTATTTGATTGAAGCAATGGGATTAGTATACAGGGCATTTATACAAGTTAAGGGCCGTACACACGATCAGACTTTTTGACAACAAACATGCAAATGAGCTGTTTTGGAGCAACAGCCGACCGTGTGTACGCTCCATCGGACAAACTTTTTCAGTTTCCATCAGACTTTTGTTGGCTGTGTGAACGGACAAACTTTCCGGCAACAAAAGTCCGATGGAGCAAAGTCCGATCGTGTGTACACAAAGCCATCGGACTTTTGTACAAACTATAGTACGCGGGCGTGAGAATGTTTCCAGCGTGATCGGATCGCGCTGGTTCTCGGCGGCAGGGTACTGTACATCTCGCGCTAGCTGCAATAGGAAAAACACATTTTCCTACTGCGGCGGGCGCGAGAGGGAATTCCCCTCTGGGGAATCCCAAGCCCTTCGGTCTGGTATGGATTTTAAGGGGAACCCCCTACTCCGAAAAAACAACGTGGGGTCCCCCAAATCCATACCAGACCCTTATCCGAGCACGCAGCCTGGCCGGTCAGGAAAGGGAGTGGGGACGAGCGAGCGCCCCCCCCCTCCTGAGCCGTACCAGGCCGCATGCCCTCAACATGGGGGTGGGTGCTTTGGGGTAGGGGGGCGCCCTGCAGGCCCCCCACCCCAAAGCACCTTGTCCCTATGTTGATGAGGACAAGGGCCTCTTCCCGACAACCCTGGCCGTTGGTTGTCGGGGTCTGCGGACGGGGCGCTTATCGGAATCCGGGAGCCCCCTTTAATAAGGGGGCCCCCAGATCCCGGCCCCCCACCCTATGTGAATGAGTATGGGGTACATGGTTCCCCTACCCATTCACCTAGGGAAAAAAGTGTCAATAAAAAACACAGTACGCAGGTTTTTAAAGTAATTTATTAGGCAGCTCCGGGGTCTTCTTCCGACTTTGGGGGTCCTTTCTGACTTTGGGGGTCCTCTTCTGACATCGGGGGTCCTCTTCCAACTTCGGGGGTCTCTCCGGTGTCTTCTCCCGGTGTCCGCATCTTCTGCCGGCTCCACCACTATCTTCTGGCGCTCTTTTGCCAACGGTGGTCCGGACTTCTGGATCGTCTTCTTCCCTCTTCTCTTCCAGAGATGTTGACACTACGCTCTCTCCAGCCGGATTGCTCTCCGTGCGCTCCGCAACAGACTTATATAAGCGGTGACCCCGCCCCCTATGACATCACAGTCCCGGGGCATGCTGGGACTGTGAGGTCATAAGGGGGCGTGGTCATAGTGCTCTAGATTTAAAAGAAAAGGTCATTTTTAATAATATCCATTTATAAAATGCCTATTTTTTTATTTTCTATTTTTTACACAAAGATTGAGTTATCTTTTAAAATGTCCAGCAATGCGTCTTGTAATGTGTGTAGCTATTTAAATTTTGACAGTATGAAGCACTAATAATGCAAACACTCCATACTTTTACAGTTAGAGAAAAGCTAAGAGGTTGATCTTTAAGCCTCACAGGAACCTATGTTTATATGTTTGCTAACTTGTAGAATATTTAGATTAATGTTAGTCTCTATCTGATCAAATGATTTCCTGATAACATCAACCATAAGATTTGATCACACCAAGACACCTGTCACAAAGACTGCATATATTATTAATGACTGGAAACATAAGTACATTTAAAATCCATTATCCTGTATTTGAGTGTATTTACATGCTATGCAGTTTGGTGATGTACTACCTAATGCGCCAAAATAATTTCAGAAGTGCATGCACATTTCTAGCGGAAATTAAAAGTGCATAATATTAGGTAGCCTTTAGAGAAATTCTGAACTTGAAATTACTAAGAACTCTCAACTAAATAGACACTAAAAAGAGATTTAATGCAAACCAAGATGGAACATTTGTTGGTGTGAAGAACAGTATTCTGTAATGACCCTCTAAATCATTTCTAGTTTCCTAAAAACTCCAAGTATAAACTCCAAGTATTATATCTGTTGCATTTGCTAAGTGATGATTGTTCAATGTATTCTTAGCCATAATGTGCTAGAGGTTCTAAGGCTAAAATAAAGAGAATAGGGGATGAAGGGCAAACTTGCCTAGTGCCTCGAAGGATTGTAAATGGTGTAGATGAAAAAACAACGTATTTGATTGAAGCAATGGGATTAGTATACAGGGCATTTATACAAGTTAAGGGCCGTACACACGATCAGACTTTTTGACAACAAACATGCAAATGAGCTGTTTTGGAGCAACATCCGACCGTGTGTACGCTCCATCGGACAAACTTTTTCAGTTTCCATCAGACTTTTGTTGGCTATGTGAACGGACAAACTTTCCGGCAACAAAAGTCCGATGGAGCAAAGTCCGATCGTGTGTACACAAAGCCATCGGACTTTTGTACAAACTATAGTACGCGGGCGTGAGAATGTTCACACTTTAGTTGAGAGTTCTTAGTAATTTCAAGTTCAGAATTTCTCTAAAGGCTACCTAATATTATGCACTTTTAATTTCCGCTAGAAATGTGCATGCACTTCTGAAATTATTTTGGCGCATTAGGTAGTACATCACCAAACTGCATAGCATGTAAATACACTCAAATACAGGATAATGGATTTTAAATGTACTTATGTTTCCAGTCATTAATAATATATGCAGTCTTTGTGACAGGTGTCTTGGTGTGAAATTAAAAGTGCATAATATTAGGTAGCCTTTAGAGAAATTCTGAACTTGAAATTACTAAGAACTCTCAACTAAATAGACACTAAAAAGAGATTTAATGCAAACCAAGATGGAACATTTGTTGGTGTGAAGAACAGTATTCTGTAATGACCCTCTAAATCATTTTTAGTTTCCTAAAAACTCCAAGTATAAACTCCAAGTATTATATCTGTTGCATTTGCTAAGTGATGATTGTTCAATGTATTCTTAGCCATAATAGTAAATAGAGTGTATATGATTAATTACTGCATAACAAAATAGCATAATATGTGCAAATGATAGAAACCCCCCCCCCCCCCCCCCCGAATTGATTTGCTAGCAAATCAAACTCATTAAAGTTCTAACTAGACTTCTTTAATAGTTTGTGAAATATGATTGAATCTGGAGGTGGATTTTGGTGAATGTTACAAAAGCTTTCATAAAGTAACTTTTATGAAAGCAAGGGATGAGTCAAACACACCTTGGTTCAGTTTGTGGAGGTTCAGCCATAAAATCTGAATTCCATTGAAGTCAAGAGAAGCTAAATCTGTTAAATAAATGTACCCATTTTTTTAAGGCTACTAGTAAAGGGATTTTTTTTAAAAAAGTGCATGGGGTGCTGGACACTGCACCTAGGGATGTATACCAATGCAAAACAAATAGATAAAAATTGCTCTGTGAGTGAACTGGCACATCTCTGCCATGTAAACAAGGTATTATAGAAAAAGTGACATTTACAAAGGAAAAAATGCGAAAGGAGCCCCTATTACTTTTTTTTACAAAACAAAACAAGCTTGCAGAGAAAGGTAAATTAAAGGCTTTTTCAATATGTCACTTTTGCTATACACGTCTCCCCCAAAACCAATACTGGACCTTTTCAGTCTAGTATGGATTTTAGGAGGAGGTCCCAACACAAAAAAATAAAAAAAATAAATAAAACATGCCCCCCCCCACACCCTTAAAATCCACAGCAGAATCTTAATTTGATCATGCAGCCCTACTCATTCACAAACAAAATCAGTTATACGTAAACACACACACACACACATTTCTGACAAGTCCTCTACTAAAAAAAAAAAATCCAGCATTAATCACAATGGTCTTTACCCACAGATCATCACCTGCCTTTCATTGAAAGAAAAAAGACCATCACCCTCACCCATCTTCTCATGCCACACATAACAGGTCTTTGGAGCTGTAATTAGATTTGTATACAAAGAGGCTTGGATGTTGTGACATCACTGACCAAATATGGACATGTCAGTGAAGTCACAACCACCCCACCCCTTTGCGTACACAATTTAGGATTCTCAATCAAGTAAGTGAATCAGGCCAATTGCATCACTCCTTATTAAGGACTTGGGAGTGCCTACACCTGCAGCTAACACCAAGACCCCTTAAAAGACTGATCTTGCCAGAGACAGCAACATAGTATGCAGGACAGGTTATAGTCACTTGGTCAGGGAATTTTGTTTTTTTTAAAGTGTTTCCCTCCTGAAGGAACATGATGTAGGTTTTAAATCATCATAATGTAAAAGAATACAGCGCTGTCAGGAAAAACGTAGCATGACACACATAACTGGATTCAATATGTAGACTCCAGATTGAGTTAATGAGCTGCGGTTAGAAAAATGCGAGATACCCACACTAGAAATGTAAAATTATAAAGAAACCGCGCTGTACAAATTATAAATTAAAAAATTAATTCTAAAATATGCACATCAGAACATAGAGTCCATTTGTAGATAAATGTAAAAGAATGTCCGACAAAGCAAAAGATCATCAAGGGATATAACTCTTCATCCATATAATCAGTGACATCACACTCAGTTCACCATTGGAAGTAGTGTTAGAGATAGGACAGTCCTCCACCTTCAAACAAACTGCCTCTTACCAGCTCCCTTGATCTCTGGTCAGGAGATCAATAGTGCCTTTTGGCTTATAACCCAGCCACAGTCTCAGGTATAGATGAATACAGGTCAGATCGACTCCTCCTGTTATCTCATACAGCCCATATACAAACTTTTCCAATGGCAAGTCATAAAAGGAGAAAAGAAGCCTCCATAGTGTAAAAACGTATAAATGTTTATTAAATAAAAAAGTATTGCACTCACATGTAGCGAATAGATTCAGGCAAAAACAGATGAAACGAGCCGGCCGGCTCTCTCTACAGAACACCCGTAGCTTCCGGGACTGCGTGTGTGTGTTGTGGTGGCGTCAGCACGCCGCTCTCCCTACGCCGTTTCGTCAAACCTGACGTCGTCCAGGTGAAACGGCGTAGGGAGAGCGGCGTGCTGACGCCACCACAACACACACACGCAGTCCCGGAAGCTACGGGTGTTCTGTAGAGAGAGCCGGCCGGCTCGTTTCATCTGTTTTTGCCTGAATCTATTCGCTACATGTGAGTGCAATACTTTTTTATTTAATAAACATTTATACGTTTTTACACTATGGAGGCTTCTTTTCTCCTTTTATGACTTGCCATTGGAAAAGTTTGTATATGGGCTGTATGAGATAACAGGAGGAGTCGATCTGACCTGTATTCATCTATACCTGAGACTGTGGCTGGGTTATAAGCCAAAAGGCACTATTGATCTCCTGACCAGAGATCAAGGGAGCTGGTAAGAGGCAGTTTGTTTGAAGGTGGAGGACTGTCCTATCTCTAACACTACTTCCAATGGTGAACTGAGTGTGATGTCACTGATTATATGGATGAAGAGTTATATCCCTTGATGATCTTTTGCTTTGTCGGACATTCATTTACATTTATCTACAAATGGACTCTATGTTCTGATGTGCATATTTTAGAATTAATTTTTTAATTTATAATTTGTACAGCGCGGTTTCTTTATAATTTTACATTTCTAGTGTGGGTATCTCGCATTTTTCTAACCGCAGCTCATTAACTCAATCTGGAGTCTACATATTGAATCCAGTTATGTGTGTCATGCTACGTTTTTCCTGACAGCGCTGTATTCTTTTACATTTTGCTTAGTTATCTGAAGATACAATTTATATAGCAGCAGTCGGACACATTCGTTTGTGTTTTGCAGATGTGATTAGGTATTGCTAGCACACTTGCACTTAGGGTGTGCTGCCAACCACTCCTGATTCCTTTTTCCTCACACGAGGGACTGGGGTTCTTGGACAGCAGACCTAATGGATATCTTTGAATACAGGGCAACCAAGGTTGTCAATACAGATGGTGTATTCGAGGTGTATAATGACAAGGAGAACGATCTAGGTGGTCTTTTTATTAGACTTAAAAACCTTACAATCTCTGAAATACACACGCAATGGGATGTGGCTTTCTTAGAGACATACATTAAGACAGGTATGGTCCCGAGAAGTCTCAGATGGGAAGTTTTCCCTCAGAAAGGAGAATCCGAACTAGAAGAATGGTTCCGTTATTTTAATGAGGCAGGGGTTAATTTCCTGAAATTCCTAGTAGCTAGAAAAAAAAGTAAACTCAGCAGATTAGATGGTGAGATAAAAGCCCTTAAGGATAGTCTTTTGCCCTACAAAGAAGTCGAGGAATACAAAGAAAGAACCAGTAATTTATTAAAAACACTAGACAAAGAAGAAAAGGAACAAAAATTTAAAAAACGGAAGAAATATAACAGAGACTATGGGGATTATCAGGCTAATAATGTGTTTGCATGGCAAAGAAAATTGGCCATGGAAGCAAGTGGTGGACAGGATCCGTCTATGGAAGTTACTGTACAAGAGAGTGAGGTTTTGCCACACCCCCCGGGTCAAATCCAACACCCTTCCTCTAGGAATGGTACACAGAGAACTCCCAAAAAACCCCACGGTAACCAGAAACAGTCGAGAAAAGGTAGACGAGTGTCCTACCAGTCCCCACAGAGACCAGCTGCCTCCAACAGGGGGGGCCAACAAACACGAAAGGTTGGGGGGTACCAGCAGTACAATCAGAATGGGAATCGAGAACGAAGACAGTCCCAAGCATATGGTTCGAATCAGCATCAGAACTATAGGACTGCCCCGCATTCTGATACTGATTGTGATCAACCAAGATCCAATGAATATGGCTATGATATACAAGCTAGCCAATATCATTATGGGGATAATCCTCAGCATTATTACACAGAAGATGGTGATGATGAGGTTGATTATGGGGTAGATACACGTAATCGTTTTTATCCATTGAGGGACAGAGCTGGCCCCAACCACAATGACAGAGGGGATTACCCCAATTATGAACAGGGATACTATAGATCAGTCAAGGATAGGCCTACTAATACCCATGGCAGGAATCAGGAATCGCACCCTTGGGGTTTTCCCAGATCCAATCAGGGAATAAAAAGGCCAGTAGAAAACAAAGAGGAACCAGAGGGGGGAGGAGAACAAGATACAAAAAAGATAAGGAAGTAAGCGGGGATGGTATTTTTAATCTCAGTACCCAAGTTCTAACTCAATCAGAACTGGCACTCCTCAATAAGGGTTTGAAATTCGCACCTCCAAAAAAACTAAATAAATTCCAAACATATATGGACGTCCACAAATACGTCCGAAAGATTAACATCAAAAGACATTTTGCCAATGGTACTGAAGGTTGTAGGCTGCCAGTTGTACATGAGTATCAACATACTGGACTGGCCAATGCTTCCACCTTCAACCCTCCGGGCACTCTGGCACCATCACTAAGGGTGTTTAGGGATGTAGTCCTCAGAGACCTAGATTCCCTGAAAGTGGTTAATCAAAAGATGACTAGGACTCTAAAGGAAGGATTGGATTCCCTATGTAATAACAAGGGGATTGTAATCCGGCCCGCAGATAAGGGTGGTGGGATAGTCATTCTGGATAGGAGTGACTACCTACGGGAAATGTCTAACATCGTAGGTGATCAGGATACTTACACCCCCTTACCTGGAAATCCGGTGATTAGATACAAAAGTGAGCTTGAGAAACTGGTCACTAAGGGTTTCCAGGAGGGGATTCTTAATGACAAAGAAAAATCTTTTCTAATCCCTAGGGCCCCAAGGGTTCCAATTCTGTACTGTTTGCCGAAAATACATAAAAGTCTAACTTGCCCCCCGGGACGGCCGATAGTTAGCGGCATTGATTCGGTTACGTCCCGGGTGGGCAAGTACATAGACTTCTTTTTGCAACCCCTGGTACAGCAGATGCCGTCCTATATTAAGGATACAAAGCATGTGATTCATTTATTGTCCCAGTTGAAACCCAACAGTAGAACATGGTTGGTGACGGCGGATGTAACTTCGTTATATACCATAATTCCACACCATTTAGGATTTGCAGCCGTAAAACATTTTTTAAATATTCTTTCTAAAATTCCATTAAAACAGCAAGATTACATTATGGAGCTATTGGATTTCGCGGCCAATCATAATTATTTTTGGTACAATCAATGTTATTATCGACAACAAAGGGGTGTCGCTATGGGCGCCAAGTACGCCCCAAGCTTGGCTAACCTCTTTATGGCCAAGTGGGAGGAGGACGTCATCTATAAGGACCGTTGTCCACACCTGGTCTTTTGGGCCAGGTATATAGATGACGTCCTCCTCCTCTGGGAAGGATCTATCCCTGAACTGGAAATCTTCTTCTCTCAAATCAATAACAATGAGAGGGGCATTAGATTTGTTCATGAGGCCAGTCAGGAAAAGATTAATTTCTTAGA
This sequence comes from Lithobates clamitans, assembly GCA_037952925.1. NCBI lineage: Eukaryota > Metazoa > Chordata > Amphibia > Anura > Ranidae > Lithobates > Lithobates clamitans. Next base: position 1,699,957 of record JBBGZY010000022.1, read on the forward strand.
TCTAACCATCTACAAAGAAACGGACTCCTTCAAAACAATTACCTTCTTTAAACAAACAGATCGAAATGCGTTTATACCTCTTGATAGTTGCCATAAAGACAGCTGGCTCCAGTCGGTACCTAGGAGTCAGTTTGTTCGAATGAGACGCAATTGCTCAAATGTTGAAGATTACAGACTTCAGGCAGACATTCTAAAAAAGAGGTTTTTGGAGAAAGGTTATGAAGGTGATCCGTTAGATACAATCATAAATGAAGTTGAAAGGCGCAACAGATCCGAACTTCTTAACATGGCACCTATTAAAAAGAGGGATAGTCCAATTATTCCTTTCATCACAGGTTATTCAACCCAACATTATCAGATTAAAAAAATCATTGCCAAACATTGGCATCTGTTGAGCAACGACACACTAATTAAAACCTTTCTGCCTAAGAAACCCCAGGTAATATTTAGAGGGGCTCCGTCACTAAGAAACATCATTGCTCCTAATGTAGTAGACCCCCCTGGCAAGAGATTGTCCTTTTTTCAGGGACTTTCAGGTTATCACCAATGCCGCAGATGTCAAATTTGTACTTTAAATTACATCAAAACGAAGAAAACGTTGTCTTTTGTTTCAACCAATACCTCTGTAGAACACAGAATAGAACCTTTTATTACATGTAGTTCCACGGGGGTTGTATACCTACTTCAATGCCCGTGCGGTCTCCAATACATTGGTCGGACCAAGCGGGCCATGCAAGTACGGTTAGGGGAACACATCACGAATATCAAAACGGGTTTTAAGTTCCATTCTGTCTCCAAACACTATGATAAGGTCCATAATCGGAACCCAGCCAATACTATTTTTTTAGCCATTGACAAATATAATGCCCATTGGAGAGGTGGATCTCTGGTTAGAGAACTATCCAAGATGGAAATGGCGTGGATCCATAGGGTACGTTGTTATAGCCCCTATGGCCTCAATATAGACACAGATGTCAATTCATTTATTGATAACAGTTAGTGTGATCATTTGTAAACCAGTCCTGAGTCCCCAGTAGTTTATTTGGGGGGAAGGATGGGGAAGGTGCGCTTATATACCCACTATTTTTTCAACCGATTTTGAACACTGAACCTTGGAGTTGCCCCACAAGATATTAATTAATGGAGATCATCTAGTAACATGTTAAGTTTACATACGTGTGACTCTTCTATCTTTCAGATGAATCACAGCACAATTGTTATTGACATTCGGGGTTTTTTATATACAATCTAGTTCAATATGAACATTTTTTTAATTTGAATATAATTCTTTTTTCTTTTTTTCCTTTTTTCTTTTTTCTTTTTGTCCTTCCCCTTTGTAAGGGAATTGATTGAAGGACTCATTAAGAAGTGTTTTTAACTATTTTTGCCTATCAAAAAGCTAATGGATGCATTTAGGACACTCCACAAATTGACCATATAATTTAGGCCAGGCCATATAAATATTGGCCACTAGATGCCGCCACTGTGGTCCGTGTCGTTTACCTAATTCTAATACAACCGATTAAATATACATTATTTATACACACCCCTTCTTACTTCTGATTGTGTATATATAAATGTAACACATAGTTAAAACTGACAGGGGATACTGATTGCCACAGATATCTGTTTCCTTCCCGGAGACGGTATTGGCGCTTGCCCCATTGTAATATGGCGGCATCGGTTTCACTCACTGCTCGGACCTCAGGACTGGGCGGTGCTTCTAACAATGTACTGGCATATAATAGGTGGCGTTCAGCACGCCGCCCGTGCCCCTGGACGACGTCAGGTTTGACGAAACGGCGTAGGGAGAGCGGCGTGCTGACGCCACCACAACACACACACACGCAGTCCCGGAAGCTACGGGTGTTCTGTAGAGAGAGCCGGCCGGCTCGTTTCATCTGTTTTTGCCTGAATCTATTCGCTACATGTGAGTGCAATACTTTTTTATTTAATAAACATTTATACGTTTTTACACTATGGAGGCTTCTTTTCTCCTTTTATGACTTGCCATTGGAAAAGTTTGTATATGGGCTGTATGAGATAACAGGAGGAGTCGATCTGACCTGTATTCATCTATACCTGAGACTGTGGCTGGGTTATAAGCCAAAAGGCACTATTGATCTCCTGACCAGAGATCAAGGGAGCTGGTAAGAGGCAGTTTGTTTGAAGGTGGAGGACTGTCCTATCTCTAACACTACTTCCAATGGTGAACTGAGTGTGATGTCACTGATTATATGGATGAAGAGTTATATCCCTTGATGATCTTTTGCTTTGTCGGACATTCATTTACATTTATCTACAAATGGACTCTATGTTCTGATGTGCATATTTTAGAATTAATTTTTTAATTTATAATTTGTACAGCGCGGTTTCTTTATAATTTTAAATCATCATAACTTGCTTAGGAGTCTAGTCCATTTCAAAGGACTATTTTGTCCTTTTACATTATAATAAGTTTTTGGTATGATGGTTTGAATGTAATCGGGGGGGGGGGGGAGCCAGGAGAGGAGGAGAACAGGGAAAAATCAAAAGGGGGGGTGGTCGTGTGATAGACTGAGAGGCTTACATGGACCCCCCAGAAAGGGCAAGCCAGACAAGAAGAAGTAGTAGTGAAAGCAGGCGGAGCGTAAAAGTCGGGCTACACTGGGCGAAAACTAAGAAGAGAGAAGCAAGTTCACCCCGGTGCACCTCCAAATGGGGAGAAGAGTTTCTAGTGGGGGAAGTGATCAATCAGAACAGTAGATGTGACAATGTTGGAGGTGGGTTGTCAACAGATAGAACAATTATTTCACAAAACCTAACTAGGTGTGAAAAACAAATAATCCCTGAGTAAAGTCAACAACTTCAGGGTCATGTGCAGCTCGAATGGGTGAAAAAGACGAGACCCCACCTGTGCACATTACGGGGTCCGAGCCATAGTCTGTTACATGTGATTTACCAAGTGGATGAGGCACCGAACACAATGGTGGTAAGGTCAGGGGAGTAATGGCCACTCATCAGTCTCCAAACGTGCAGAACATGTGAGGCCCATGACCTTTTGGTTTGCGCAAAAGTTACAGCATCTACAAAATAGGGGATAGATTTATTGCTTTTTTATTATTTTTTTTTTACTAGGAATGGCGGCGATCTGCGATTTTTACTGTGACATTGCGGCAGACAGGTCGGACACTTATGACACTTTTTTTGGACCGTTGACATTTATACAGCGATCAGTGATATAAAAATGTATAAAACTAAAAATTACATGCTTAGGTACGAGTGAAGCTGCAGCCTCCCCAGATGAAGTATCCACTAGTGGTGCCCCAATAAATAAATAATCAAAAGAAGGGGATGTTGGCGCTGCTTATAATAAGTATAACATATATATCAACTGACCATGGTGATTGTGGGTATATGACAATATATGTGAAATGTGTTTATCTGTTTGGGACAATAAAGAAAAGTATGAATCCTTAGACACTATAATGAGTTTCTATTTTCCTTGTCAAAAGAAGTTTATTGAGTATACAATGTTATAAAGGTACATAAAGTAAGTTTACAAGGATCTATAAAGTAAGCTCATTGTTTTACAGTAGGGTTTATATAGGTAAATATCATGAAATTTCAAATATTAAACATTGGGTTCACGTAAACCTAAATTAAAGATATATATCATTTCCTTAGTTACTTTTGTAGGTATTTAAATGATTTATACCTACTATATATATTGTTTACAGGTAGAGTGTATATAGGTCAAATAAATTCTGATAATGAGCTTTGATCGTAAGGTGGAGAAAAGGAAAGAGAAAGAAGAAAAAAGGTTGAAAGGTAGAGGTATGGTCTACAAGGTTGTCCCGCTCGTCAGTTTATTATTCTTTTTAGTTCTCTTTGAAGCCTTAGAATGGATGTCTCTGTAAGTCATTTAATCTGTTACCATGGCAACAGGACAGAGTCATTGAAGTTTGACAGGAACTGTTGTTTTATCCAAGGATGCCAAAGTTTTTCAAATTTTGGAATTTGATTTTGATCGATGGCTACCATCTTAGCATGGGACATTGTATTATTCATTCTGTGAATTGTTTCTGCTAGTACCAATGTAGGTCCATGCCTTGGCCACTGTTTGTTTTGCAGCCGTTATTAGTTGGATCATAAGTTTGAATTGAGAGAGTGTTAACCATTCTGGTTTTAGATTAAGTAAAGTTAAATATGGATCTGGTTGTTTTATTTTTTTAAATATTTTAGATGCAATCACGAAGACTTCCTTCCAGAAGGTTTGGATTACTGGGCATGTCCACCATATGTGTAAATATGTGCCTATTTCTGGGCATCCTCGAAAACAAAGAGCTGAGGTATTAGGTGAATATTTTGCCACTCTAGCGGGTACAAGGTACCAGCGAGTTAGGACTTTATAATTTGTCTCCAGTGCTAAGATGTTGGGTGAAGATGACTTAGATGTGTGCCATATGTTAGACCAGTCCGTGTCTTCTAAAGTTCGTCCCAGGTCCTCCTCCCACCTCTGAACGTAAGAGGGTCTATTAAGATTTGCTACTCCATATAATTGATTATAAAGTGATGAAATTGTACCTTTAGCAAATGGATCTTTTGTACAGATTGATTCAAAAATGGATAATTGGGATAATGGTGTATCCCCCTTTAGGAATGGTGTATAGAAATTTTTGATTTGGAGATATCTAAATATCTCAGAGTTTGGTAGATCATATTTTTCTCTAAGCGATGGGAATGAAAGGAATGATTTAGATGCTATGAAGTCATTTAGTGTCTGAATACCTGATGTTGTCCAAGCTTTAAAAGAATTTGGGTAGATCCATGCCGGATAAAAGGCCGGATTTCTGATAAAAGAAAGGAGAGGATTGTGTGGAGATTGTAACTGATATTTGGTTTTTAGTTTATCCCAGAGAGATAAGAAGTGTTTAGTTATGGGATTATGAATTTTAAAGCGGTCTTTAGGATCAAGCCATAATAAATTTGATATTAATAGAGGGTCATTTTCTGAAGCCTCTATAAATACCCATAATGGGATTTCCTGTTTTGCATGGTATTTGGACAGACTGGCCAAATGTGCTGCTCTGTAGTAGTTAGTAAAATTAGGATATCCCAGGCCTCCTTTATTTTTGGGAAGATGTAGTGTGTGTATAGGTATACGTGGTTTAGAAGAGCCCCATATAAACGAAGTTGCTCTTTTTTGTACTATTCTCAAAAAATAGGAAGGAATTGGAATAGGGAGGACTCTGAATAGATAAAGCAATTTGGGTAGAATAGTCATTTTGATTGCATTAATCTTCCCTATCCAGGATAAAGGAAGTTGCGACCATTGTTTTATTAGATTTGTGATCTGTCTTAATACAGGAGGATAATTGGTTGAGAATAAGTCAGAATGAGATGCTGTTAAATGAATTCCAAGATATGGGATTGATTTTTCTGCCCATGTGAATGGGAGTGCAGCCCTAGCCGGGATCAATTCCATGTTTGTGAGTGAAATATTAAGCACTAGGCATTTCTTAGGATTAATCATAAGGCCGGATAGGGCAGCAAATCCATCAAGAGCTGGTATTAAGTTAGGACCAGAGACCTGTGGTGATGATAGAAAAAGTAATATATCGTCTGCAAATATACATAATTTGTGTGTAATACCTCCTACTTCAATGCCAGTTATAGTTTGGTTTGTTCTGATGTATTGGGCCATGGGTTCGAGTATAAGGGCAAATAATAAGGGAGATAATGGGCAACCCTGTCGGGTACCTCTTTCGATATTAAAGGCTTCAGATTTGTATCCAGCATATTTTATATAGGCTTTGGGTTTATTATATAATGCTTTGATCCATGTTAAAAAGTGGGGTCCAAAACCCCATTTTTGTAATGAATATTGCATATATTGCCAGGATACTGTGTCAAATGCCCTCTTAATATCGAGAGATAGAAAACATAAAGGGATTTTCCGTTTTTTAGCAATATGTGCCAATAACACTGCCCTGCGTATATTATCGCCTGCCTGTCTATTTGGCATGAAGCCTACTTGATCTCTATGTATTAATTTTCCTATAATGCTATTGAGGCGTTTTGCTATTATTTTTGCTAATAATTTAATATCGAGGTTTAACAGAGAGATAGGCCGATAATTCACACAGGAAGTATCATCAGAGAGGGGTTTTGGGATCATACAAACAATTGCCATTAGTGTTTCTTGCCGAAAAGAATGTCCATCTAGAAGTTTGTTAAAAGTTTCAGTGAGAATGGGAGAGAGTATTTCTGAGAATGTTTTATAGTATAAAGCCGAGTAGCCGTCTGGGCCTGGTCTTTTGTTAAGTTTTAGGTCTTTTATGGCGTTAGCAACTTCATCTATAGTTATAGGCTCATCCAAACTGCTTTTTTGATTCTGAGACAACTCAGGTAAGGTTATTTTTGAGAAGAAGGATTCAGCCTCTGTAGGATTAAATTCATTGTTTGTCTTGTATAAAGTTGCGAGATGTGAGTGAAATTTATGGACTATTTTAACTGGATTACAAGTGTAAACATTTTTTGATAATTTCAAACGTATTGGTTTGAAAGATTTGTTAGTTGAATTTAATGCCCGAGCCAAATATGTACCTGCTTTGTTTGTATTCATGTAGAAATTGTGTTTGGAGCGTTTGAGGGATTTATCAACTGACTCAGTGAGAAATAGATCGTATTCCAATCTAGATTTTTCCAGATGAGATTTTGTACTCTGAGATGGATTATCTTGAAATGATATGTAGGCTGCATTAAAATTGAGTTCTAGTTTTTTTGCTAGATTTTTGCGTTCCCGTTTAAATAGTGCCATTTGTCTTTGTATTGTACCACGCAAGACAGGCTTATGAGCTTCCCACAGTGTTATTGGGGAGATGTCTGTTGTATTATTAATTGATATGTATTCCTTTTAAAGCTTGTTCAATGGCCATCTGATGTAGTGGGTGTTTGAGCATTATGTCCGGTAAGTACCACGTTGGGTCATGCGCTTTTGGTATGGCTGAGGCTATAGTAGTGTATACTGCATTATGGTCAGACCACGGAATCGGAATTATATCTGATGCAATAATTTCTGGTATCATTCCTATTGTTAGAAAAATATGATCTATTCTGGTGAAGGTTTGATGAGAGTGCGAGAAATAAGTGAATTTCTTTTTCATTGGGTTACTTTCTCTCCATGAATCTACCAGATTGTATTTAGAAAGAAGTTGAGAAAAAGGTAATCTAGAGGTTATTTTGGATGGTGTAAAAGGTGATTTATCTAGAAATGGGAGGAGGACCTGGTTCGAATCCCCACACATTATCACTGTTCCTATTTTGTGTGTATTAATCACTTGTAATATATGTGAGAGGAATGGTGTAGGTTGTTTGTTAGGAGCGTAGTAGGAAATCACAGTGATTGCTGTATCCATTATATAACCCATGAGTATCAGGTATCTACCTTCTGGGTCTTTAATTTCTGATGATAAGGTGAATGGTGTGGATCGGTGAAATGCAATTAGAGTTCCCCTTTGCTTGGTACAGGCAGAAGCCGTGTAAATTTGTTGATAAAAAGGAGAAATATATTTTGGAGTAGAATCTTTGGTGAAGTGTGTTTCTTGGAGGCATACTATGTGAGCCTTCTTGTTATGGAAAGTACGGAAGGCTTTGGTCCTTTTTTGAGGGACATTTATTCCCTGAACATTCAGGGAAAGTATATTCAGTGGTGCCATGGCAATAGATCAAATAGTTTTGACTTACTTTTTGTTATGCAGAGCTGACTGCGCAGATCAACCTGTGTGGACTGAAGAGATGAATAGATAGAAAAGAAACCAGTGAATTCTGGAGTAAAGAGTAAACAAAAAACATATGAGATTAGATGATATATTGTATAAATTATTTTTTGAAAGTAATCACAATTTACCCGTGAAAGAGAATAAATATCTCTCTCAGGGGAATAAGTGCCTTCGTCACACTCCCACATAATATGGTTGGGAGAATGAGGAGGGCTAATGGGGGTACACGGATTTTCCACTTACAGGAGAGAAGTGCTATGTCAAAAGACATCAAAACGATGTTTCATTAATTGGAGTGCAGAATATAGTTTTTGTTGAAATTATTTATTCCAGGGTGGTTGTATATGGTTAGTCTTGCCCTAGGCTAAATAATTCAGTTAGAAAGGTACTGTTAATAACTTTGGTATTGATGAAGATAGTTTGAATTATTTTGGGATTTTAACCCTTTTAGAGTAAACAATTACATATTTTATTCATATGTAACTGTTTAGATATGTTAACTCATAAAATTGAGGTTGTATTGCTTCAGATTAGAATAAACAAAAACATAATTCTAGGAACTAGTTAGGTAATAATATATTTGTTTTAAGAAAAGAAAGTAAAAGCTTACATTACTTTCGGATTATTGAACATATTTGTCCTAAAAAGTAATAAATCTATTGTTATTACCTGATAATATATAACTGAACAAGAATTTCCTTATTTCACTTATATATTCTAAGGCTATATGAATCAGAAGTAATAAGAAATATAACTGGAATGTAACATGATCCCACACAGTGTGTGACTATCAGAATGCAGTTACATTCAGTTATAAATACAGGTTTTTTATAGAGAACCATCTCTTAGTATAATAAATGAAGAGATATCAGGAATTAGGATGTCAGTCCATTGAATCTTCTTGGTCCATGGATGATGTGGCATAATGGCCTCTTTTGTGAGAATGATGATTCCCATTTTGTTCTGAAATTTTCTGGGTGCTGTCTGAAGATGAAGATGATGCCATTCTTCTGTGTGTGGGAGAGTTGCTGCTTGTGGGTTCTGTCAGATTTAATTTTAAAATGGTTTGTTGTAGTTCATCTGCTGATCTGCTTCTGTAAATTGTACCTTGGTAGTTAAATCTGACTGAAAAGGGGAAGCCCCATTGATACATAATGTTGTGGTGTTGCAGTTCCATTAGTTGGGGTTTCATGGATCGTCTTTTAGTAATAGTAAGTTGGGATACGTCAGCAAAAATTTGATAATTGTGTCCTTGAAAATTAAGTTCCTTTTTTTCTCTTACAGCAATTAGTATTTGTTCTTTCGTTCTGTAATAATGAAATTTTGTGATTATATCACGTGGGGGTCCATCTTTCTTTTTGGCTGTGAGGGCTCTGTGTACTCTGTCCAGTTCTAAACGTTCAATAGGGATATCTGGCTTTAGTTCTTGTAATAGAGCAGTAATAGTAGATTGCAGGTCTGTCACAGTTTCAGGTATTCCCCTTATGCGCAAGTTTGAACGTCTGGCTCTATTTTAGTAATCTTCTAGCTTAGTTTGAAGTATTAAATTCTCTTCTTTTAATTGTTCCAATTCTGTTATATTTTCTTGGGTTGTAATTTCAATTTCATCCATTTTTATTTCTAAGGCTGCGGTGCGGTTTCCCAGCTCTCTTATTTCTTTGGTTAGGCTTTTTGTTATTTGGTCTGAGGTTTGTTTTAAAGCCTTATGAAGCATCTTTTCAAATTGTAATAATATTACTGGGGATACTGAGGAGGCTTGTGGAGAAGTTTGTGAGAGGATTTGTTCTGTATCTGACTCAAATGGAGAGTCTTGCTGTGACATTTTCTGTCTGTGAGAGCGCCCTGATGCTGTATCTTGTGAGGTGACTGGAGCTGCTTCAGCTGCAGTGAGTGCCTGTGAGCTCTTTGTGAGGTGATTTTTATTTCTGCCACGGTTTCCTCCCAGTACCATATTTCCTGCCCAAACTTTCACAGTTTGTTCCCTGGGGCAAAAAGGTTCAAATGGATACCTTTTGAGCCTGCAGGCTCCGCTTTGTCCTTCTCTTCTCTCCTCAGCGGTGTGGAGCTCTAACAATGCATGTCTGCTCCGCTAGGCTCCGCCTCCTGCCCCCCATGAGTTTCTATTTTCAAACAGGCAATGTGTTGTCTGTTTAGGACAAATGATAGTGAAAGTGTGAATCCCTAGGCAGTATAATTGAATCCTATTTCCAAGTGACCTATATACCAATAGAAACACTCTTTATCCACATCAAAAATGGTGCATTATCACAAAGTAAATACTAATTGATAACCGGGTGTTAGTAATAAGTAAACTGCTCATTTTTAAGTGATTCAAGTGACAGAAAAGGTATAGAAAAAAAATGTATAGCATCAATGAATATACAATCATTAAATAAAAACTGTGTAGCAAATAGATTGCTTATTACCAAGTGAATCAAACTGAAAAAAATTATAAATATATATATATATATATATATATATATATATATATATATATATATATATATATATATATATATATATATATATATATATATATCAAATGTATAGCAATGATGAATATAAAGTCCATTGATGAAAACAATATATAACAAAAAGTCTCTCAATATCCAGTGTCCATATTCCCATATAAGTGACTTGTGCTGATTTCCAAGTGATGCTACTTTATATCAACTTCTGTGCATCAAATAAAGTGACTTCTTGTGCTCCCCCTTAGGTACATGCACTCACCAGAAGCCCCCGCTCCTGCAGGGGTAAAGAGCATGTAGTAAACTGGGTCTCCAATCCGGATATCCCCGGGAATGATAAGCTCTCCTACTCCGGAGGAAGGTATATGCAAAGCGGTAGCCACATGTAATCAAAAACAGGCATTAATAGTGTAAATCCGATAAAAAAAAAAAATTATCATGAATGAAAAAGATAAAATAAAAAGGACTTTCCTTAGGCATAAAGGGGCTAACAATCGCCCTGATTACATGAATGGCTTAAAGGCACTGATTACTGTATAAATGTCACTGGCAGGGAATGAGTTAACACTAGGGGGCAATCAAGGGTTTAAATGTGTTCCCTCGTGTGTGTTTCTAACTGTGGGGGGATGGGACTGACTGCAGGAGGAGACATATCACTGTTCCTAATCCCTAAGAACAGCAGATCTGTTTCTCCTCCCCTGTGAGAACGGGGATCTGTGTGTTTACATACACACATCCCCATTCTGGCTCTTGTGCCCGCAATCGTGTGGGCCGGCCGGACATCGCGGCTGCTGGCCATGAGCATCGGCTGCCCCTCCGTGCAGTGGGCGCATGCTTGTGCCTGCTATTGCCCTTAAAGGTGCCGATGTACACCTATTGCGATTTACGGGATCGTGCTGACCTGCCACAGTATAATGATGGAGGCTGGTCAGCAAGTTGTTAAAGAGTAACTCCACTTTTTTTTGTAACAACAGTATTTATTATCATTTTAAAAAAGAAGACATATGAAAATCTTCAATATAGGAGCAACATGGAAGTTACAGTATCATATATCTTAAAATAAAATCAGAAAGAATAGGAAATGGACATTTAGGGTGACAACCCAAAAAAGAACAGTGGGAGTTATCGTGCCTCTATTACAGATGAGTAGTACATGAGGAATGTCAAAGCCAAGCTGACTACTGTGCACAAAAGGAATGTCCTTTGCCATTTTTTATGGAGAACATGAGCTTGAATTGGGTCTGATTGTTGAGGTGGGAAAAAAAAGAAATCAGGGGTTTCTGACTGTTTCCAAGAAGTTGCTATTGATTTCCGTGCTGCAACCATGCAATGGGTGATGAAGGATAGATGAATTTTAGATCAACATTCATAGTTGAGCAAGAGAAGTGCTCTGGCTGGGTCAGGTGCAATTTTAGCACCTGCTACAGAAGAGATAAAGTGAAACGTGCTTTCCCAAAAGGAGGTGAGAGTAACTCCATTTCTGTTGAAAAAAAAACAATTCCCTCTGGGTGATCAATGTACATTGCAGGGATTGTATTAAACTTTGTTACAGATCCCTACCTGTTTCTACTAAAAATCTGTTTGTTTACTGTATGGAAATGTGCAAAGTGAATCTGAATGGGAGGGACTTTTTCATTAACAGCTGATGCATATGCAATGTTCTATTAAGGAAAATCACATGGCTCGAATCTATTAAGTGATTAACCCTTTGAGAGTATCTCACCAAAAATAACATTTTTGTTGTAGAGTATGCCTAACATCTGATTTGTATCTTGCAGACTTCTGGGATAATCAGTGAACCAGTTACACAAGCAGGAAATTACATTTCTGGGTGTGTTCCATACACCAGCCTCCCAGTTGCCATATAGAATAGAATTTTACAGAAAATTAGTGCTCTAGATTAAAAATAAAAGGTCATTTTTATAATATCCATTTATAAAATGCCTACTTTTTTATTTGTTATTTTTTACACAAAAATGAAGTTATCTTTTAAGATGTCCAGCTATACGTCTTGTAATGTGTGTAGCTATTTACATTTTGACAGCATGAAGCACTAATAAAGCAAACACTCCATACTGTTACAATTAGGGAACACCCAAGAGGTTGATCTTTAAGCCTCACTGGAACCTATGTTTATATGTTTGCTAACTTGTAGAATATTTAGATTAATGTTAGTCTCTATCTGATCAAATGACTTCCCGATAACATCAACCATAAGATTTGATCACACCAAGACATCTGTCACAAAGACTGCATATATTATTAATGATTGGAAACGTAAGTACATTTAAAATCCATTATCCTGTATTTGAGTTTATTTACATGCTATGCAGTTTGGTGATGTACTACCTAATGCGCCAAAATAATTTCAGAAGTGCATGCACATTTCTAGTGGAAATTCAAAGTGCATAATATTAGGTAGCCTTTAGAGAAATTCTGAACTTGAAATCACTAAGAACTCTCAACTGAATAGACACAAACAGAGATTTAATGCAAACCAAGTTGGAAAATTTGTTGGTGTGAGGAACAGTATTCTGTAATGACCCTCTAAATCATTTCTAGTTTCCTAAAAACTCCAAGTATAAACTCCAAGTATTATATCTGTTGTATTTGCTAAGTGATGATTGTTCAATGTGTCCATAGCCATAATAGAGTGTATATGATTAATTACTGCATAACAAAATAGCACAATACGTACAACTGACGGAAAACCCCTCTTGCATTGATTTGCTAGAAAATAGGGATGAGCCCGATGTTTGAGTCAAACCTATGTTCGTCTTGAACATTGTGTGCTCACCTGTTCACCGAACAGCGAACAATATGCGGTGTTCGCAGCAAATTCGAAAGCCGCCGGAACACCGTTAAAATCTATGGGACACTAACATGAAAAATCAAAAGTGCTAATTTTAAAGGCTTATATGCAAGTTATTGTCATAAAAAGTGTTTGGGGACCCCTGCCCCAGGGGACATGTATCAATGCAATTTTTTTTTTTTTTTAAATGGCTGTTTTTTCGGGAGCAGTGTTTTTTTTTAATGCTTAAAGTGACACAAAAAAAATGAAATATTCATTTAAATATTATGCCTGGGGGTGTCTATAGTATGCCTGCAAAGTGGCATATGTTTCCCGTGTTTAGAACAGTACCACAGTAAAATGACATTTCTAAAGAAAAAAAGTCTTTTAAAACTGATCACGGCTGTAATGAATTGTCGGATCTTGGCAATATGGATAAAACTCATTGAAAAAAAGAGTCCCCCCCAGTCCATTACCAGGCCCTTTGGGTCTGGTATGAATATTAAGGGGAACCCAGAACAAAAATTAAAAAATAAAACTGCATGGGGGTCCCCCTAAAATCCATACCAGGCCCTCCAGGTCTGATATGGAAATTAAGGGGAACACTGCACCAAATTTAAAAAAATGGCATAGGGGTCCCCCCAAAATCCATACCAGACCCTTCAGGTCTGGTATGGATTTTAAGGGGAACCCTGCACCAAAATAAAAAAAATGGCATGGGGTCCCCCAAAATTCATACCGGACCCTTATCCGAGCTCGCAAGCTGGCAGGCTGCAGGAAAAGAGGGGGGGTGAGAGAGTGCCCCCCTCCTGAACCGTACCAGGCCACATGCCGTGGGGTCTGACCCCAAAGCACCTTGCCCCCATGTTGATGGGGACAAGGGCCTCATCCCCAAAAACCCTCACCCGGTGGTTGTGGGGGTGCAGGTGGGGGGATTATCGCAATATGGAAGCCCCCTTTAACAAGGGGACCCCCAGATCCGGGCCCCCCATGTGAATTGGTAACCCCTACCATTTTACAAAAAAAGTGTCAAAATGGTAAAAAAGACAAGAGACAGCTTGGGACAAGTCCTTTATTAAAAAATAAAAAAATAAATATGTCCTGTGATGTAAATTCAAGCCTTTAGAAATGTAATTTTGCTGTGGTATTGTTCTAAATACGGGAAAAATGCGCCAATTTGCAGGCATACTATAGACACCACCCAGGATATGATATTTAACCACTTCAGCCCCGGAAGGATTTACCCCCTTCCTGACCAGAGCACTTTTTACAATTTGGCACTGCTTCATTTTAACTGCTAATTGCGTGGTCATGCAATGCTGTACCCAAACTAAATTTGCATCCTTTTCTTCCCACAAATAGAGCTTTCTTTTGATGGTATTTGATCACCTCTGCGGTTTTTATTTTTTATGATATAAACGGAAAAAGACTGAACATTTTGAAAATAAATGATATTTTCTACTTTTTGTTATAAAAAAAATCCAATAAACTCAATTTTAGTCATACATTTAGGCCAAAATGTATTCGGCCACATGTCTTTGGTAAAAAAAAAATGTCAATAAGCATATATTTATTAGTTTGCGCAAAAGTTATAGCGTCTACAAACTAGGGTACATTTTCTGGAATTTACACAGCTTTTAGTTTATGACTGCCTATGTCATTTCTTGAGGTGCTAAAATGGCAGGGCAGTACAAAACCCCCCAAATGACCCCATTTTGGAAAGTAGACACCCCAAGGAAATTGCTGAGAGGCATGTTGAGCCCATTGAATATTATTTTTTTTGTCCCAAGTGATTGAATAATAACAAAAAAAAAATTTACAAAAAGTTGTCACTAAATGATATATTGCTCAAACATGCCATGGGCATATGTGGAATTACACCCCAAAATACATTCTGCTGCTTCTCCTGAGTATGAGGATACCACGTGTGGTACTTTTTGGGAGCCTAGCTGCATACGGGACCCCGAAACCAAGCACCGCCTTCAGGATTTCTAAGCGCGTAAATTTTTGATTTCACTCCTCACTACCTATCACAGTTTTGAAGGCCATAAAATGCCAAGATGGCACAACCCCCCCCCCAAATGACCCCATTTTGGAAAGTAGACGCCCCAGGATATTTGCTGAGAGGCATGTTGAGTCCATGGAATATTTTATATCTTGCCACAAGTTGCGGGAATATGACAAACTTTTTTTTTGCACAAAGTTGTCACTAAATGATATATTACTCACACAGGCCATGGGCGTATGTGGAATTGCACCCCAAAATACATTCTGCTGATTCTCCTGAGTACGGGGATACCACATGTGTGGGACTTTTTGGGAGCCTAGCCGTGTACGGGGCCCCGAAAACCAAGCACCGCCTTCAGGATTTCTAAGGATGTAAAGTTTTGATTTCACTCCTCACTACCTATCACAGTTTTGAAGGCCATAAAATGCCCATATGCCACAAACCCCCCCAAATTACCCCATTTTGGAAAGTAGACACCCCAAGCTATTTGCTGAGAGGCCTGTTGAGTCCATGGAATATTTTATATTTTGACATAAGTTGCGGGAAAGTGACATTTTTTTTTTGCACAAAGTTGTCACTAAATGATATATTGCTCAAACATGCCATGGGCATATGTGGAATTACACCCCAAAATACATTCTGCTGCTTCTCCTGAGTACGAGGATACCACATGTGTGGGACTTTTTGGGAGCCTAGCTGCATACGGGCCCCCAAAACCAATCATCGCCTTCAGGATTTCTAAGGGTGTAAATTTTTGATTCACTCCTCGCTACCTATCACAGTTTCGAATGCCATAAAATGCCAAGATAGCACAACCCCCCCCCCCCCAAATTACCCCATTTTGGAAAGTGGACACCCCAAGCTATTTGCTGAGAGGCATGGTGATTATTTTGCAGCTCTCATTTGTTTTTGAAAATGAAGAAAGACCAGAAAATTTTTTTTCTTCTTTTTTCAATTTTCAAAACTTTGTGACAAAAAGTGAGGTCTGCAAAATACTCACTATACCTCTCAGCAAATAGCTTGGGGTGTCTACTTTCCAAAATAGGGTCATTTGGGGGGGGTTTGTGCCACCTGGGCATTCCATGGCCTCTGAAACTGTGATAGGCAGTGAAGAGTGAAATCAAAAATGTACGCCTTTAGAAAGCCTGAAGGCAGTGCTTGGTTTTCGGGGTCCCGTACGCGGGTAGGCTCCCAAAAAGCCTCACACATGTGGTATCCCCGTACTCAGGAGAAGCAACAGAATGTATTTTGGGGTGTAATTTCACATATTCCCATGGCATGTTTGAGCAATATATCATTTAGTGACAACTTTGTGCAAAAAAAAAATTGTCTTTTTCCCGCAACTTGTGTCACAATATAAAATATTCCATGGACTCGACATGCCTCTCAGCAAATAGCTTGGGGTATCTATTTTCCAAAATGGAGTCATTTGGGGGGTTTGAACTGTCCTGGCATTTTATGCACAACATTTAGAAGCTTATGTCACACATCACCTACTCTTCTAACCACTTGAAGACAAAGCCCTTTCTGACACTTTTTGTTTACATGAAAAAATTATTTTTTTTGCAAGAAAATTACTTTGAACCCCCAAACATTATATATATTTTTTTAAAGCAAATGCCCTACAAATTAAAATGGTGGGTGTTTCGTTTTTTTTCTCCACACAGTATTTGTGCAGCGATTTTTCAAACGCATTTTTTTGGGGAAAAAACACACTTTTTTAAATTTTAATGCACTAAAACACACTATATTGCCCAAATGTTCGATAAAATAAAAAAGATGATCTTAGGCCGAGTACATGGATACCAAACATGACATGCTTTCAAATTGAGCACGAACGTGCAGTGGCGACAAACTAAAAACATTTTTAAAAGCCTTTAAAAGCTTTTACAGGTTACCACTTTAGATTTACAGAGGAGTTCTACCGCTAAAATTACTGCCCTCGATCTGACCTTTGCGGTGATACCTCACATGCATGGTGCAATTGCTGTTTACATTTGACCCCAGACCGACGCCTGCGTTCGCCTTTGCGCGAGAGCAGGGGTGGACAGGGGTGCTTTTTTTTTTTTTTTTTTTCTTTATCATTTTTTTGCTTTTTTATCTTATTTTTAAACTGTTCCTTTCATTTTTTTTTAAATAATTTTTATTGTTATGTCAGGGAATGTAAATATCCCCTATGATAGCAATAGGTAGTGACAGGTACACTTTTTTTGAAAAAAATGGGGTTTATTAGACCCTAGATCTCTCCTCTGCCCTCAAAGCATCTGACCACACCAAGATCGGTGTGATAAAATGCTTTCCCAATTTCCCAATGGCGCTGTTTACATCCGGCGAAATCTAAGTCATGAAATGCTCGTAGCTTCCGGTTTCTTAAGCCATAGAGATGTTTGGAGCCATTCTGGTCTCTGATCAGCTCTATGGTCAGCTGGCTGAATCACCGGGTGCATTCTCAGGTTCCCTGTTGGGACAGGAGAGCCAGAGAAAAACATGGAAGATGGTGGGGGGGCATTCCCTCCCACTGCTTGTAAAAGCAGTCTAGAAGCTAATTAGCCACTAGGATTGCTTTTACATGAAAGCCAACCGCTGGCTGAAAAGAATGATACCAAGACGACACCTAAATCTGCAGGCATCATTCTGGCATAACCACTCAAAGTCCAGCAACATACCAGTACGTTGCTGCTCCTTGTTGGGTATATATTGTAAACTTTTTTTTCATGCAGCCTGTGCCTAAAATATAAATATGCCGAAGCATGGGGCAATAATCCAGGAAAAGGTAGGAGCAAATCGCTCCTCCACCCACTACTGCCCCCACGCTTCGGCATATATGCTGAAGTATGTAACTGTGGTGGTGAAATCACCTCCGACAGCGCTGGAGTCACGGCTTTATGCATCGTGGGAGCAAACGCTGTTGCTATCAAGATAAATAAATTTGCGCTGCAACTGAATGGCGTACCTGCTAAGCAAATGATGGTTAACAATAAAACAAAGTAACATTACAGTATAACAGTAAGATTTACCATACCTGCAAAGCAAATACAAAAAAACATAGTAAAAAATAAAACATTTAACGCAACCTGTGCCTAAAATATATATATGCCGAAGCAGAGGGGCATCCGCCCGCAAAAGGTAGGAGCAAATCGCTCCTCCACCCACTGCTGCCCCTACGCTTCAGCATATATGCTGAAGCAGTGGCAGAATTACCGGGGTCGTAACAGTCGCAGTTGTGATGGGGCCTAGCATTCCGCCACTGTGGGGGGGGGCCCAGCGGGGCTGCTCTTCACACACAGCTCTGAGCGGAGATCGTATGTCATAGAACAATATCACAGAAACACCGGCGGCATTAACGTTCTACTTGTTCGTCCGTCCTCTCTGACACAGATGAGAGAGGACACACAGCTGATCTCATTGCTCCCCCTTCTCCACCCTCCCCTCTCCCCTTTCCTGTGTGCTCCGCGGGCAGTCAAGTGTGAAGCTAAAGAGCTCACATTTCCCGTGGAGCACACAGGAGGAGGAGGGGGGAGAAGAGGGAGCAGTGAGATCAGCTGTGTGTCCTCTCTCATCTGTGCCAGAGAGGATGGATGGACAAGTAGAACGTTAATGCCGCCGGTGTCTCTGTGCTATTGTTCTATGACACACGATCTCCGCTCAGAGCCGTGCTGTCCGGCACTGATGGAATCTAATAGCATTTACTGATGAGCACTAATAGAAGGCACTAATGAGCACTGATAGAAGGCACTGATGAGCACTGATAGAAGGCACTGATGAGCACTAATAGAAGGCACTGATGAGCACTGATAGAAGGCATTGATGAGCACTAATAGAAGGCACTGATGAGCACTAATAGAAGGCACTGATGAGCACTGATAGGAGGCACTGATGAGCACTGATAGAAGACACTGATGAGCACTGATAGGAGGCACTGATGAGCACTGATAGAAGACACTGATGAGCACTAATAGAAGGCACTGATGAACACTGATGAGCACTAATAGAAGGCACTGATGGGCACTGATGAGCACTAATAGAAGGCACTGATGAGCACTGATGAGCACTAATAGAAGGCACTGATGAGCACTGATGAGCACTAATAGAAGGCACTGATGAGCACTGATAGAAGGCATTGATGGGCACTGATGAGCACTGATAGAAGGCACTGATAGGCGGCACTGATGAGCACTGAAAGAAGGCACTGATGGGCACTGATGAGCACTGATAGAAGGTACTGATGAGCACTGATAGATGGCATTGATGAGCACTGATAGAAGGCACAGACGAGCACTGATAGAAGGCACAGATAGAAGGCACCGATGAGCACTGATAGAAGGCACCAATGAGCACTGATAGGCGGCACTGATGAGCACTGATAGAAGGCACTGATGGGCACTGATGAGCACTGATAGAAGGCACTGATAGACGGCACTGATGAGCACTGATAGAAGGCACTGATGGACACTGATAGGAGGCATTTATGGGCACTGATAGGAGGCACTGATGAGCACTGATAGGAGGCACTGATGAGCACTGATAGGAGGCACTGATGAGCACTGATAGGAGGCACTGATGAGCACTGATAGGCCACATTGATGCGCACTGATAGGCAGCACTGATAGGAGGCACTAATGTGCACTCATAGGTGGCATTGATGGGCACTGATAGGTGGTACTAATGGGCACTGAGGAACACTTATAGGCAGAACTCAGGAAGTATTGATGGGCTTTGATGGGCATAATTGAAGAGTACTGATAGGTGGCACCGATGGACGCTGTTAGGCGGCATTAATGAGCACTGATAGGTGGTGCTGATAGGCAGAATTGATGGGCACTAATAGGCGGCATTAATGAGCACTGATAGGTAACACAATTGTAGGTGCAAGTGATGGGCACTGATAGGCAGCACTGATGGGCACTGATAGATGGCACTGATGATTGGGGCACTGATTATCAATGTAAACAATTTACTGACATTCTTGACAGTTAACGGCAGTCCTTTCCTCACACAGATACAGCGTGTGTGGAAGGGGCTGTGGATAACCGGCAAGTCTGTTTACATGTGATCAGCTGATCACATGGTAAAGGGCCGATGTGATTGCACTGGATGCATGTCCCAGGGGTCATGCAGAAAGCACAGTTTTGGGGGGATGTCCATGGACACTCTCCCTAAATTGGAAGCCCGGGGCTCGGATGGAAGGGGGGCCCATTATGGTTTCTTGCACCGGGGCCCTGAAGGTTCTAGTTACGCCTCTGTGCTGAAGTATGTAACTGTGGTGGTGAAATCACCTCCGTCAGCGCTGGAGTCACAGCTTCATGTATCGTTGGAGCAAACGCTGTTGCTGTCAAGATAAATAAATCCGCTCTGCAGCTGAATGGTGTACCTGAATTAAAAAAATGGTTAACAATAAAACACAGTAAACAGTAAAGTATAAAAAAATTGCATACCTATAAAGCAAACATGATAAAAACTTAATAACAATAAAACATTGCAGAATAGAATACAGTAAAAAAGAGCAGAACAATAGAGAGAGAATAGAGAGAGAGAACAATAAAACGACAACTATTTTTGGTTTTTTTATTTTATATATTTTTTTTGTGTTGTTTTGTTTGTTTTTTCACTTGTTTTTGTTTTGTTTTTTACACTTTTTTTTGTAACTTTAACTTTTGTAACTGGTACCAGGTTTGGGTCTCTCAAAATGCGATGGCATCTTGGGAGACTCTGTGAAAGTGTGTCCTAGCCTGTGCAGTGCTGTACCCTACGCTAATACTCAACTAATGTATGGTAGCGTTCAAAACATTCACCAATGCAAAGACCAGGATTGTCAGGACAGGAGGGACAATAATACCGGGTGTCAGGCCTATATTCGCGCTTGCTGCAGACATGACATCTTTTTTGGGGGGCTCGTTGGGTAGGGGTACTCGGGAGGACATAAAGAAAATGCCTCTCATGCAGCCAGCTTACTGCATTTGGTTGGGAAAGGTGAGGCGGAGCACCGTCTGGAAACAGAAGGGCTCTGACGATCTCTTCATGGAATTTAAGAAAGGATCCAGTCCATCCTAAATCTCTGTATAGCACATAAGCGTTCAGCAAAGCCAATTGAAATAAAAAAACAGACACTTTTTTGTACCAGCATCTGGCCAACTAGGTACGGGGCCAACAACTGGTCGTTGAGGTCAACCCCTCCCATGTTAAGGTTATATTCATTGACACAGAGGGGTTTCTCCACAACACCAGTCGCCATAGCAATTTGGACCATCATGTCTGTATGAAGGGAGGTAAGAACGAAAACATTCTTATTATCCTTCCACTTAAGTGTCCAAAGTGATTAGGTGATTAGGTCTCATGGTGCCACATGCTCCAATCTGATGATCAAAAAGGTGACTAAAAAGTGGCACGCTCGTGTAATAATTGTCCACGTACAAGTGGTACCCCTTTCCGAATAAGGGTGACACCAAGTCCCACACAATCTTGCCAGCACTTCCTAAGTAGTCAGGGCAGTTTGTCGGCTCTACGTGACTATCTTTGCCCTCGTAAACCATAAAACTACATGTATAGCCTGTGACCCTGTCACAGAGCTTATACATGTTGACCCCGTATCTGGCACGCTTGCTGGGAAGGTACTGTTTGAATGACAAGCAGCCAGAAAACTTAATCAGGGACTCATCAACGCAGACAACTTGATGGGGAGTAAACAAGTCTGCAAAACGTTGGTTGAAGTGGTTTACGAGGGGCCGAATTTTGTAGAGCCGATCGTATTCAGGGTCTCCACGAGGATGACAGAGTTCATTGTTGTTGAAGTGCATGAGCTCGTATCGTGCCCTGGCCATGGAAGCAGAGAACACAGGCATATGGTGAATTGGGTCAGTGGACCAATATGACCGCAACTCACTCTTTTTGGTTATGCCCATGAGGAGGGAAAGGCCCAGAAAGATCTTAAATTCGGAAACCGTAATTGGTTTCCAATCTCTGGCAAGGGAGAACTGGGGAATAGTGGCGATGTGTTGACCAGCGTACAAATTGCTTTGGTCCACAATAGATCTATAGAGATCTTCGGTGAAAAACAGCGAATAAAAATCCAGTGACGTAAAATCAATTGTTTCCACCTGAATGCCGGGTTGGCCAGTGAATGGGGGAAGTACGGGTGCTGCATAAGTGGTGGGTTCCCAATTCGGATTGGCGAATGCAGCAGAAAGGGCACTATGGGCACGACGGGCCTGTGTTCGTCTTCTTGGTGGCAGCGGGACACTACTTGTGCTTGCCACCTCGCCAGCTTGAACTGCACTTATGGGACTCGCCACGTCACCAAGTGTTACTGCAGTGCTGGATGTACGACCAGAGTGTACTAGGCCGCTGGTGCTTGCCAGTTCACCAGAAGGAATAGTGGTGCTAGTACTTCTCTGCTCCATACGAGGAACCTGCGGTTCTTGCACATCAAGGACAGAAGAAGAAGTTCGGGGTCTGGTACGCCTGACCTTGGCAGGAACCACAACTCCGTCGTCAGAGCTATCTGTCATGGAGCCGCTGTCGTCTACAGGATCGTATTCTGAGCCTGAATCTGACAGATGAGTGATTTCCTCTTCACTATCTGTCATGCTCAGAAACGTGTAGGCCTCTTCACTAGTGTACCTTCGATTTGCCATTTTGGGCTCTAAATTTAATGGTACACTAGTGAGACTCACAGGCAAAAAAGCTCCTGACTGTTAGCGACTGTATCAAAACGCTACCAACAAAACCTGTTAGCGATCGCAGGGATCAGGCCTGACTCTGTGAACACTGCAGTTATGTGTGTTTAGTGTTTTGTAAGTGATAGTGATCGATGGATACTGCCCTTGGGTGGGCTGGGCAGGGCTGGGCCGAGGGGCAAAACGCAGGTACTAGCAGGTATCTGGGCTGATCCTGCTAACACTGCATTTTTTGGAACCCTAAACTGCTGGGGACGCTAGTATAGATCTGATCAGATCAGATATTGATCCGTTCAGATACTATACCACTAAGGGAGGTGTATGGTGCGTGCATGGGTGTTAGCAGTACTGGCGCTAACCTGACGCTGCCTGGAGCAACGCAGACCTTATCTGACCCTAAAACTTAACTTATATCACCGTCGGGCGTTCTGGGGGTTAAACCATTATAAGGTAATAAACTACGGGTGCTCTGAAACTATAATAAACAAACTAACTAACCAGCGTCACCCGTAACACTCTTACAGTGATCACTGGTGAAAGGGCTAACTAGGGGGCAATCAGGGGGTTAAAACCTTTATTAGGTAGTATATGGGGGTCCCTGTCGCTATAAAACGCTGACGGCGAACCTATATACTTACCTCCCTAACTAGCATCACCTGTGTCACTAATACAGCGATCAGAAAAACGATCGCTTAGTGACACTGGCGATGGGGGGTGATCAAGGGGTTAAAACTTTATTAGGGGGTGTTAGGGGGTACCCAAGACCTAAAGGGGGCTAACCCTAACTGCCCTACCACTTATAACTGTCACAAACTGACACCAATGCAACAAAAAAAACTGCTATTGGTGTCACTGTGACAGGGGATACAGGGTGGTGATCGGGGGGTGATCGGGGGGTGATCGGAGGGTGATCGGAGGGTGATCGGGGGTTGAAAAGTGTGCCTAGTGTGTTCTACTGTAAGTGTAGTGTTGGTGCAACTCACATTGATGTCTTCTCTCTACGGGGCCAGAACGAAAAGACCGGCTCAAGGAGAGATGACATCACTTCCTCTGCCGCTGTTTACATTACAGCAGCAGAGGAAGATTCTCATTTGTGGCCTCCCCCTCACCTCGGATCTCTCCCCTAATGAAGCCGACCACCTAGGGCACCGGGGGAGGCAGATCACATACCAGGTACTTGATTTTGCCTGCACGTGCCATTCTGCCGCAGTATATCTGTGTTAGGCGGTCCGCAAGTGGTTAAAGGAATATTTCATTTTTATTGTTTCACTTTAAGCAATAAAAAAATCACTGCTCCCCAAAAAACATCAGTTTTTTTTTTTTTTTTAAATTTGCATTGATACATGTCCCCTGGAGCAGGACCCAGGTCCCCAAACACTTTTTATGACAATAACTTGCATATAAGCTCTTAAAATGAGCGCTTTTGATTTATCATGTTCATGTCCCATAGACTTTAACGGTGTTCGTGTGTTCTTCCGAATTTTTTGCCTGTTCACATGTTCTGATGCGAACCGAACCAGGGGATGTTTGGCTCATCTCTACTAGCAAATAAAACTCATTAAAGTTCTAACTAGACTTCTTTAATTGTTTGTGAAATATGATTGAATCTGGAGGTAGATTTTGGTGAATGTTACATAAGGCAATCATAAAGTAACTTTTATGAAAGCAAGGGATGAGTCAAACACACCTGGGTTCAGTTCTTGGAGGTTCAGCCGTAAAATCTGAATCCCATTGAAGTCAAGTGGAGCTAAATCTGTTAAATAAATGTACCCATTTTTTTAAGGCTAATAGTTAAGGGATTTTCAAAAAACACACATGGGGTACTGGTCAGTGCACCTAGAGACATGTACCAATGCAAAATAAATAAATAAAATGTGCTGTGTGAGTGAACTGGCACATCTCTGCCATGTAAACAAGATATTAGAGCAAAAGTGACATTTACAAGGGAAAAAATGCAAAAGGAGCCCCAAAAATACATATTTTATTCTCATCAAGGAGGATGAGAGCCTGGCATGTATTTTGGGAGCCCTATTACATGTTTTACAAAACAAAACTAACTATAATAGAATTACCTTTAATGGTGAAAAATTGGACTCTACAGAGCATGTCCCTTGCACCTGAGTGACATGGATTGTGGGTTGAAGGTACCCTATGCATGTGGTCTAACTCAATAGTGTTATCTGTGGTGTTTCCAAGGAGTGAATTAAAGTTGGCAGTTACAGTAGAGTGCAAGTCTGGTTCGAGCATAGCTCAGGAATGCCCCAGAGCCTGATATTATTGTGACTGTTTTGGTTCTCACAGTCCTCCAGCTGAATCTGCAGGGTGGTGATATGCCTTTGCT